>CM033471.1:13009152-13042053 GCA_019447015.1 Hymenochirus boettgeri | reverse complement strand
GAATAAGAGGAGAGAGAAACGCCCACACCACCCGTATCACCAAGTAAAAAAGAGACACGCCCCACACACCGTATCACCAAGTAAAGAGAGACACGCCCACACACCGTATCACCAAGTAAAGAGAGACACGCCCACACACCGTATCGCCAAGTAAAGAGAGACAGGCCCACAAACCGTATCACCAAGTAAAGAGAGACACGCCCACACCGTATCACCAAGTAAAGAGAGACACGCCCACACACCGTATCACCAAGTAAAGACACGCCCACACACCGTATCACCAAGTAAAGAGAGACACGCCCACCACCCGTATCGCCAAGTAAAGAGAGACACGCCCACAAACCGTATCGCCAAGTAAAGAGACACGCCCACACCGTATCATCAAGTAAAGAGAGAAACGCCCACACACCGTATCACCAGTAAAAAGAGACACGCCCACACACCGTATCACCAAGTAAAGAGAGACACGCCCACACACCGTATCGCCAAGTAAAGAGAGACACGCCCCACACACCGTATCACCAAGTAAAGAGAGACACGCCCACACACCGTATCACCAAGTAAAGACACGCCCACACACCGTATCACCAAGTAAAGAGAGACACGCCCACACTGTATTGCCAAGTAAAGAAAGACACACCCACACCGTATCACCAAGTAAAGAGAGACACGCCCACACACCGTATCACCAAATAAAGAGAGACACGCCTACACCGTATCATCAAGTAAATCAAGGATCATTTTAAATGGGCAGCACATGGTGCTACGTGGTGGGTTTTTTCGTTTTTTTGTGTGCGAAATACTATTTATAGAACAGAACGTTTCTTCAGCTTGTTAAAATAGATTTCCAACTTCATGTTCTTGAATGATATAATTACAGCCGATTGTTGTTTCTTTTCATACCTGGCTAAATTTCGATGATTTTTGGAATTACTGCTAATGGCTGCCCAAATTAGGACTTGGTTAAAAAGATCCCTCTGGGGGGAAAAAAACATGAAACATCATTATTATAATGTTGTTAGTACTTAAAGGGTCCCTAAACAAGTTAAGGTTAAATAAAAGTCTTCAATCTTATATTTAAAATGAGCCATGGATCTCATTTCTTACCGCAGCCTGACAGAAGTTATGGTGCATTAAAGGTTAACACGTCCTTCTTCCAATAGCTTTGGTAGGCAAGCACTGATGGCAGGGACTTCCTATCTTTTTATCATTGTCTTCAGTGAGCATGCTTAGACCCCAGGGACAGGGAAGGAGCAGAGAGTGCAGGTGATGTTATTCAAGATACAGAAAGCAGAATGTATTGACAATTTCATCACCATAACTTCTGACAAGGTGCAGTTAGAAATGTGATCCAGGACTTATTTTAGGCTTTTATTTAATCTTAATTTGTTTGGAGACCACAATTCCCCCTTTAAAGTCCACCCTCATATTTATTTTTATATATGTTAATGTACTCCCTATCCCACCCACAACCGCTATGTTTAATTGTAAAAAAAAAAAACAATCCTAACATTACTTACTTTCCTTCACTACCCCGGCACTGCTAGCAGGAGGCCTGACCTGCAGCCACGTCATGATTTGGCTGAGAAGCAGCCAATCACAGACGTGGCTGCAGGCATTACAGGACGTCTGGGGAATGAAGCAAAGTAAGTAGTGTTTGGATCTTTTTTACAAATAAATGTAGCGGTTGGGGGTGGGATAGGGACTGCTACACTACAGAAAAGGGTCTTGGAGTTAGGGGAAGGGAGAGACAAATGGGAGGGAGAGGGAGGGAGGTCTTCTCTGGGCATGTCAAAATTCTCCCGGAGGACAGCTACAAGGCAGAAACCTTTAGGGACACAGCCTGGCTCCTGTTCCAATTATTTTGACTTTGAACAGGCATTGCAGCGCAGCCATTTGGAGTAGGGATGTAAGGTAAGGATTTTTAAAAACTACACAGTGGGGCCAGTTGTGGGTTAAAGTATAGTTTTGGGGGGTGGACATGCCCTTTAATATTCACATATATAAGATAGATGCATTTGGGTGCAATTGAAAAAGAGGGACATTATTACAAATGTACATTGCTAAATAAATCTGTTTCATGTGAATTGGAGAGCTGGTTGATTTTTCCTGGTTAGACATTCAGTATAAAATCTTCCGATTGAAAATGTATAACCATTACCTGAGCATTACTTCCTCCTATTTCCAATATCTTGTATCTGATTGGATACATCAAGTCCACAGCCTTGTCATAGTTTCCACTTTTAAACTCGATGAGGGCCTTGCACAGAGGGAAGCCAAGTTGCCCAATCAGACTGTGTTGATAGTTCTCCCCGGGGGATCTAAAAGGAACGATTACAGGTGTGCAATAGCTAAAAGGGTATCAGGCACGAGTGGTATACAGGAAGTGATAATATTTTACGGACTTGGCAAGTTCCTCCATTGATTCCATAAGTTGATTGGTCATCTCTTTGTCATTGGCACCCAATGAGGACATCAAGAAGTGAAGGTCATTGAATATCAGTACGTGATCTTTTGTGTGATTCTTTGTAATCTGGGCAAGGTTGTTCCACCGGTGTCCAACATTAACACCTGGGAATGAAATATAAAACTCACCACTAGGTCATTATGGGAAAGGCCCAAGAGGTTTCTACTTACTGACACGAATCACTGGCTATTGGAGACAGGAAGTCATCTTTTCCTAATAAACATGGCCTGCAAAGGTGTTTGTGTATCTGCTACACTGCTTATACGGTGAACATTACCACACGTCTAGAAACCTGCACATTACATTCACAGCAAGTGATTTGCTTCAAATTTTTGTATGTTATAAAAAGTTGGGATGTAGTAGCCACACCTGCTAACCACATATAAAACGGAGTCGTCCATATCTGCCAACCTAGCAGGAACCATGTAGATGCTCCTGAAAACAAGACATCAATGACAGGAGTTTACCTTCCATTTGTAGACGGTACAGCATTGATGAACTGTCTACGATATCCAGCATGGCGCCATTCGTAATAGTGCAAGGAGCAATCTGGAGAGAGAATCGTCATCTAATTATCGCACTTTAAATTTTCTAGCCAATGAACAGCCTGGACCCTTCTCTATTGGTACGTAAAAGTGTTTGTCTGACCTGCACTGAACAAAACATATAACGTTCCCCTTATGTAAACGGCATGTCCATCCCTCCGACAAAATTCTATACTTACCCTCCCCATCACCCAATAATCCCAATCTTGCAAACCTTCCCTGCCATTCCTGAACGGAGATACTGGCCTATTGCTTCCATCTCTTACACATGATCAGAGGAGACAGCCTGGTCCGTAGAGCGTAACCAGATCAGTCTGTTAAATATATTTAATCTCTCGTTTGACTTACGTGATTGTCATACAGTGTCAGGGCGGCGTCATATTCACCCTGGAAGAGAGGAAGAGACACTTTCATATATACACAGCCAGGCCTATTCAATTGGAGATGCCTGAGCTGTTAATTTGCCTCAACCAATCAGATGTTCCCTTTTTAATTGTCGACTACGGTTAGAAAACATTTCTATTGGTTGCTGAAGATTATTTAGGATCACACGGTTATTGGGTGCAAAAAACCTGAGAGGGTTAAGCCCCCAAGATACGTTAAGATTTACATTAAATCATCATGTAAAGGGTGAAATGTTCGAACCTTTTCAATGAGGGTCAAGGCCCAATGCCAGTACATGTGACAGGCGAGCATATCGCTACCCTAAATAGACAATAAAGAAATGGGTTAATCATTAGACATCTCTATATTTTATTAGTTTATTGTATTTGTAGCATTGGTCCTTACATTACTAATTAACTGCACATACCACAGCAATAAAAGACACAGAACTTTTTCCTTTTTCTCTTGGTATTTTATAGACATTTTATATTCCTATTGCAGGGTGGTAACCTGCCTCTGCTTTAAAACTCCTATCCTGCCTCTTCATCCTTCCGGGCAGGGTGGGCGAGGGGGCGTGGCTACGCTGTGTGACGGCATTGACGTAACACAGTGGGCGGGGTATACATGCTAGGGGGTGGGGTTAGGGGTGATGGGTGTGGCATGGGCGGTCCGGGGGTGTGACACACATAAAGGGGCCATACCGGGGAGGAGATTCAGGACTCCTCTCCATTGCCGGAGTAGTGGGATACCTGAAAACTCCTGCCTTGTAACAGAACCAACTGTACTCTGGCAACTGTCCATAACCTTTCCTATATTGTGGTACATCATAATTACAATTGTAACCATGTCAGCCCCTTTAAAACAACAACAAAAATGGTTACCTGCCCCCCAATATTTAGCACATTATTAGATATATTACTAACCAGATATATAAAATGATTGCCTCCATTCTGAGCCCTCCCTCCGTGCAGTCAATTACGACCAATGATTGACTGTTTTTTCACTGCACATGCTCAAGCTTTTAAAAAGCTCATTGAGCAGAGGGAGAGGGCAGATATAAGTTTTCTGTGTGTGGTAGGGGGTCAATAACCAACCTTCCAGTGGCCCTCCGTTTTCTGCAAAAAATCCAGTCCGTTTTCCAAATCTGCTTTCATCTCGTGTACATGGGCGACTGTATGGGCAGACCAAGCGTCTGTCTGTTCTACAGCCAATGCCTAAAATGACCGTAAAGGTGCATCAAACATTATTCACAACTATTTAATATTAAAGGCTAACTGAAAAGTAAAATTAACTTTATTTAATACATTTTATCGAACGCACAAACAAGTAATATTTGTCAACAGACTTTAGGATAGAGCTTTATTTCTTTACATCCGCAAACGGAGATCATCTGGAAAGGCCAAGGTAGAAGAATTCTGTACATTTGTTTAATAAGCAAGGTATATATATATACATATGAGTGTTTTTACCTCTTTAGCCACCTTTAGAGCTTGATCATAAAAGTTAGTTTCAAGTAGCCCAAAAGAGTACATGCCCTTGACATAACTAGACAGAAGAGGCACAAATTAAATCATTTCTCGGCTTCTGGGGTGGTTTACAATACAATTTTTTATTCGAGGAGTGAAATCGAAATTAAACCAATCAGATTGGCTGTGTGATGTCATCATTACACAGTATCCAATTATTTTTCAGCATAAATAATATGACATTGGTAATAAAAAAACAAATCTATATGTGGAGCCACAAGAAATAAACATTGTGATGAGATGATTGTTTATTCTGGTTATTCATAGTGATTATATTTCATATAAACACATTTAGCTGCTTTATTTACTGCTCTGAAACTTTAAGAAGGGAAAAGATTAGTTCAGCCATTAAATGTCCCTTTTAATGTATTGATTGGATGTAAAGGGCCAAACTGACCTACATAATGGCATTTCAGGTTTCCAATATGGGAGAACACGAGCCACAGAATCCCTCATCTGCGCCTGCTGACCGAGGTAGAAGTAAGAATCGTGAGCGAATTTCAGAGCCAGAACATCTGACGGGTGGCTTTGTAAGATACGTTCCCAGAAATCCACCGCTCTTAGGAGCTTTCTGCAGAAGAAATTGAAAATCGAGACAATGTTTAACTGTCAGTAGTTTGCTGAAAAAGTCTTTCAATGACTCCCATAAACTTTATTTAACAGTCCGCGGTCTTGTGAACACACAAGAATCCAATCAAGACTTGCTACACTCCCTAACCTTCAGCCACTGCCCCCCCCCATATGTACCTGTAGTGATTGATCTATATTAGTTACCCTTTGGCAAAAGCCTCCACTGCAGACACATGCAGTCTCTCCCTTATGGTCAACGGCTGCGATTTGGAAAGCTCGGACATTAAGTTCAACGCAGCATCCAGCTCCTTATCAATGAATGGGGATCGTCCGGTTCCAATCAGCTCCAAGCCGTTAGCTATCACATGACCCATTACTGTAAAGTAAAGGACAACTAACTGACATAAAGTGATCCGTAAGGAAACTGAATTAAAGGCATATCCACCCTTAATAGAACAAAATAATCACTTGTCATTTATTTGCCCCTGACCCCAGCTGCTATTTTAAAGGCTATCTCCACTGGGGAAAATAAAGTTTGGGCTATTCAGTTTTATTGAAAAACTGGAGGTAAAGGAGCTGTGTCTTACCTCCAGTTCTTCAATAAAACCTGCGGAAGCCGGGAAGCCAAAAGGAGTTCCAACTGTATGCAAATGCTCAGATGCGCTGTGCATGCTCGTACGGTAGAAACTCCATCGGGACCTGACAAAAGAACAGCGGAGAAGCGTGAGATCGGGTAAGTTCATCATGGCTCCTGCAGCTTTTATTGAAGAACGGGAGGTAAGACACAGCTCCTTAACCACCCATTCTTCAATAAAACTGAATAGCCCATACTCATTTTCCCCAGTGAAGATACCCTTTAAGCTCGAGTGCATGCATTTACAACCAGATATTTAATGACAAGATTTGTCCTTGTTTTCTGACAGCGGTTGCTGCCTCCTCCCTCTGCTCAATGAGCTTTATATAAGCTTGAGCATCTGCAGAGGAGGCAGCAGGTGAAACAGAAGTCAATCATTGGTTGTGATGTCAGTAGTTACAGCCTTGATTGACTGCTTGGAGGGAGAGGCCAGTTTACTCTGCCAGAATGGGGACAATAATTATCCTTTAATATCTGGTTAGTAATACAGGTAATAAAGTGAGTAATGTATCAGTTGGGGTTGGGGGCAGGTAACAGACGTGACCAGTTTTTTTGTTTTGAAGGTGGACGTGCCTTTTATCCGTAACGCAATGCAAAAACCCTATATCACTATACCAAAGTTTGGGTCGGTAGCACTGATCTGCGCTAGACATCCCTCGATTCCTCCCAGGGTACCGTCATTTTTCCATGTAACGTACTAAAATGATAAAAAAGATTTTCAATCAAACCATTGAGATTGTTAATTAATAATAATCCTACATTTCTTTCTACTATGCAAACAAAAGTAGTTATTTACCCTTTAATCTACCACCTGGTAACACAGGGCTGGATTTAACATTAGGCACAGTAGGTCTGTGCCACGGGTCACTTGTGGTTGTGCGGCTGCCAGTCTCCCCCTTTTCATCCCCCACTGTCTGACCAATGAAGGTAACGTTAAAGGGCACATAGAATACAAACCTATACTTACCTGAGTTCATTATAGTAACTTACCTCCCCTGAAGCCCACAATCCTTACCTTTTTCTGAAGCAAACATCTGTGCAGGATGCTATCTTTATTCCAGAATGCACAAGTCAGTCATAGCCACGAAGGCGACATTACGGCCAATGACTGACTCTGCACTAGGCAGCACCTCTCAAAATTTAAAGAATATGTGTGGTTTGGGGGTGTGGTCTGTGTTGAGGGGTGGGGTTAAAATCTGGTTCCTGTAAAGTAAATCCGGTCCTGGTTTTGATACAGTCATGGTAATGGGGTGGAGGGTAGAGATGTACAGTTCAGGCTTTACCTGGGTCAAGGTGGCATCATAGAGTTTGCAAACCTCATTGCTTGTGGTTGAGAGGGTCAAAGCAGCATCCTGCCAAGCCTGAAACACAATAAATCTTAATCGTTATTTCCATGTATAACCAGACTGCGATGGGATATTCCACCCACATTAGTAAAGTATAGTATAGTACAGTATAGTGTATAGTATAGTACAGTATAGTATAGTACAGTATAGTGTATAGTATAGTATAGTACAGTATAGTACAGTACAGTATAGTGTATAGTATAGTACAGTATAGTACAGTATAGTATAGCGTATAGTACAGTATAGTGTATAGTATAGTACAGTATAGTGTATAGTATAGTATAGTACAGTACAGTATAGAGTATAGTATAGTACAGTATAGTATATAGTATAGTATAGTACAGTACAGTATAGTATAGTGTATAGTATAGTACAGTATAGTGTATAGTATAGTATAGTACAGTATAGTAATGTGTATCGTATAAGTACAGTATAGTGTAATGGATAGTACAGTATAGTATAGGAAATAGTTAGATACAAGTATAGTGTATAGTACACGTATAGTAATAGTCTAAGTCAGTAGTGTATAGTACAGTACAATAAGTGTATGTATAGTACAGTATAGGTTATAGTATAGTAAATATGTGGTATAGTATAGTCATACATATAGTGTATAGTACCTATGACATTAATAGTATAGGTACCATAGGTGTATATATAGTACATTATAAGTGTCTAGTACGAGAATAGTGTATAGTATAGTACAGTAAGTGTAATATAGATAGTACAGTATTATGTCAGTATAGTATAGGTGAGTCTAAGTCATAGTGTATAGTTATATAAGTCATAAGTAGTACGTAAGTATAGTAACATAGATAGTATGACGTAAGTGTAAGTATATACCGTAAGCATGAGTCGATATCTATATGTATACAGTATAGTTACTAGTATAAGTCACAGTTAGGTATAGTAATAGTAAGTAGGTATATATTTGACAGAGTATAGTGTATAGTATGATATCAGTGTTAGATAGTAACAGTATAGTAGTATGTACAGTATAGTATAGTCGTACTAGTAGTCAGTAACAAGTTGAGTAAACGTACTAAGTATATGTGGTAAACGAAGGAGTATAGTCATAGTGTGAGATAGTCAAGTCTAGTGTATAGTATATACACGTGTATAGTGTATCATAGTATAGTATAGTGTATGGATGCGTACAGTAGTAGTACGTTATCAAGTCATATAGTATAGTACAGTTTATAGTTATAGTATAGTATCGTAGTATAGTACGTATAGTAGTACGTATTATGTAATAGTACAGTATAGTGTTATAGAGGTAGTACTGTCCATAGTCGATTCGTATCGTATCCAGTATCGTAGTACTAGTCTCGTAGTACTAGTGTGTCTAGTCTATCCGCATAGTGTTAGTGTCAGATCACGTATAGTACTTATATAGTACAGTCATAGTGATAAGTCAAGCCGTATAGTAAGTACATACGTATAGTGTATAGTAAGTCTACGTATAGTTACAGTATAGTTTCGTATGAGTACAGTAATAGTATAAGTGTAATCGTCTCTTACAGTACTAGTGTCCTAGTCCTAGGACAGTAAGAGTATATAGTAACAGTCTAGTGTCTAGTATAGTATCGTAAGTATGTATAATGTCCTAGTACGTCTCGTGGTTCCTACGTCTCGTCCTAGTACCGTCTATTGTATCGTCTCGTCCCGTCTCTCCTCTCGCTCTTACATTTAGTGTATAGTCAAGTATCGTACCGTATACGGTATAGTATAGTAAGAGTACAGTATAGTTGTCTAGTATAGTAAAAGTAGAGTACTAGTGTCTATCTCGTACCGTACTCTTCTCGTGTCTCGTCCGTCCCGTCTAGTCTCTTCCCGTCTAGTGTATAGTCTAGTCCCGTAGTAATAGTGTATAGTATAGTAGAGTACAGTATAGTGGATCGTATAGTACCGTACCGTACTAGTATAGTACCGTTATAGTGTATATTATCGTATAGTCCCTTCAGTGTATAGTATAGTCTAGTACAGTATAGAGTGTATAGTATAGTAAAGTATAGTGTATAGTATAGTATAGATACCGTATATTGTATCGATAGCTAGTCAGTAGAGTGTATAGTATAGTATAGTACGTATAGTATAGTGTATATGTTAAGTCAGGATAGTATAAGGTCGTATATGTATATATAGTATAGTTCAAAAAAACAGTATAGTGTATAGGTATAGTATAGTACAGTATAGTGTATGTATCAGTACGTATAGTATATTGTTAGTACGTATAGTATCAGTATAGTGTATAGTATATATAGTACAGTATGTGTATAGTATAGATAGTAGCAGTATAGTATATAGTATAGTACAGTATAGTGGGTATAGTACAGTATAGTATAGTTTACTAGTATAGTACAGTATAGTATAGTACATGTCTACGTGGTCTCGTCTCGTCGCGTCTGTCTCGTCCCCCCTCTCTCGTTCTCGTTTTACTCCTCTCCCGTCTCGTATCGTGTCCCTGTCGAGTCCCGTCTCGTCTAGTACAGTATAGTGGTATATATAGTATAGTCCAGTAAAGTGTATAGTATAGTATAGTCAGTAAGTATAGTGTATATTATAGTACAGTAATATATAGTAGCAGTATAGTGTATAGTATAAGTACAGATAGTGTATAGTATAGTATAGTAACAGTATAGTATGTGTATAGTATCGTCGTAATAGTGTAGTAAGTATAGGTCAGTAATAGTGTTAAGTAATAGTACAGTATAGTATAGTGTATATTATGTACCGTATAGTTGTATAGTATAAGTAACAGTATCGTATATATTATAAGTACAGTATAGTGTATAGTATAGTACAGTATAGTGTAATATTACAGTATAAGTTAGTACAGTATAGTAATAGTAACATTATAGTAACAGTATAGTACAGTACGTAATAGGGATAGTATGTATAGTATAGTACAGTATAGTGTATAGTAATAGTACAGTATAGTTATAGTCTCGTACAGTATAGTCTAATAGTATAGTAACGTAGCGTGGTATCGTGTCTTACAGTCATAGTGTCTCGTACTAGTCCCTTCTAGTATATCGTACGTCCGTCGCCCTAGTGTCTCGTATCGTACCGTCTCGTGTCTAGTCCAGTCTCCGTGGTCTCGTCTCTCGTCCGTCTCGTGGTCTCGTCTCGTCCCGTCCTCGTGTCCCCTAGTCTACGTCTCGTCTAGTCCCCGTATCGTGTATCGTATCTTCTCGTAATATTACCAGTATAGATATCTCAGTGATACAGTAGCGTATAGTACATATAGTAATAGTACAGTATCGTATAGTGTATAGTCATCGTGTATAGTATGTCCCGTATATCTGTACAGTAATATGTAGAGTGTAGTCCCGTCTATTATAGTACAGTATAGTGTCTAGTATCTAAACCTTATAGTTATAGTAACAGTCATAGTGATAGTATCGTAACAGTTAGTAACAGTATAGTCTAGTACAGTATAGAGTATAGTACCGTATAGTGTATAGTGTTGTATAGTACAGTATAGTAATCAGTATAGTAAAAGTACAGTATCGTAGGCAGTATAGTATAGTACAGTATAGTAAATATAGTATAGTATCGTACAGTAATAGTGTTATATATAGGTAACAGTAATAGTGTATAGTAAGTACAGTATAGTGTAAATAGTAATAGTATAAGTGTATAGTACAGTAATTGTATATATATAGTATAGTATAGTACAGTACAGTATGTGTATATTATAAGTACAGTATAGTGTAAGTATAAGTTATACTGTATATATAGTACAGTATAGTGTATAGTATAGTACAGTATAGTGTATCAGTACCATCCGTCCCCGTCTCGTGTCTCGTCCGTCCTCCTCGTGTCCGCGTCCTCGTGTCGTCCTCGTCTCCGTGTCTCGTCTCGTCCGTCTCGTCTCTTCACCGTCCCGTCCCGTCTCGTGTCTCGTCTCGTGTGTCTCGTCTCCTTTCTCGTCTCGTCCCGTCCCGTCCCGTCTCGTGTCCTCGTCGTCTGTTGGTATCACTGTCTCGGTTCATCACGCTGTCGCTCTGGTAAGCGCGTATTTTTGGCAAAAGCTGTTAGATGGTACAAGCTGCTAGGTGGTAGGTCCTGTATATGAGGGGGCGCTCTCTAGTATACGAGCTGTCATTTGGTAGGCGCTCTCTAGTGTTAACACTGTCTAGGTATTAAGCTCTGTGTAGGTGGTAGGCATCTGTATCGAGGTAGGTGCTCTCTAGTAGTAAGAAGCTGTCTAGTGGTAGGTGCACTCTAGGTATATGAGCTGTCTAGGTGGTAGGTGCTTGTATAGTTGGTAGGAGCGCTCTCTATGCATTAAGAGCTGCCTAGGTGGTAGGAGATGTATAGGAGGTAGGTGCGCTCTATGTAAGTAAGAGCTGGTCTAGGGTAGGCCCTCTCTAGTCTTACATTTATTCCTAGGGTGACAGTGTATGGTGTCCTATAAAGAAAAAAAAAAAAACATAAAGTAAAAGGAAGCATGTTGATTGTTTGCTGCAGATATTACCAGGCACTGGTTTGCAGTTAATACAATGAATGGACTCACTACTCACGATTGGTGTCAGGTGCCACTTCCCTAACATCCCTCTCAGACCGGTCCCCAGTGACATTTCCCCTTCCTCTTTGCCCAGCCGATGCTCACGACATCCTGAGGGTGATAGCGGGTTACAATCTCCGCTCCGCCCCATTTCGCGGAGTGGCCATCAAAGGGAATCTCGCAGATGATTCGGTCAGTGGTTTGAAATGGAGTGGCGAAGAATGGTGTGGCGGGATATTTCATTGCGCTTGGTGCGAACGGTTGTGAAGGTTTTTCAGTCCAGGTTGTGCGTTTCGTGTTTGTGGGTTAAATTTCATCGGGGGATTGCGCTTGGGTAGTCCAGACCCCCCTGTCAGTTCCTGGATCCACGGGTTTCAAAGGGCACAACATTATATTGATGGGAAAAATAACTCCCACAACCCTAGTTCATACTGAGACATTGGGGTCATGCTGGGAGTTGTAGTTCTACAAGAGCTATTCTACTGATGGGCGTGCTGGGTGTTGTAGTTCTACAAGAACTAATTCCTACTGGTGCGCGCGCTGGATTTTTGTAGTTCTACAAGAGCTACTTCCTACTGATGGGTTGGCTGGGAGTTGTATTCTACAAGAGCTTATTCCTACGATGGGCGTGCTTGGTGTTGGAGTTCTACAAGAACTAATTCATACTGATGAGCCTGCTGGGAGTTGTAGTTCTACCAAAGAGCTCATTCCTGCTGATAGGGCATGCTGGAAGGTGTAGTTCTCAGAGCTACTTTATACTGATGAGCATGCTGGAGTCGTAGTTCTTTAAAGAGCTAATTCATACTGATGGCATGCTGGGTGTTGTAGTTCTACAAGAGCTCAATTCATATTGATTGGGCATGCTGGGAGTTGTAGTTCTACAATAGCTAATTCATGCTTATGGCATGTCTGGGTGTTGTTAGTTCTACAAGAGCAAATTCCTACTGAGTGGACATGCTGGGGTGTAGTTTAAAGAGCTTTTCTAGCTTTCCTAGATGTTTTTGCCATACATCCCGGGTTTATGGTAGATGGAGTTGGCCCTGGGTCTAGATAGGAACTGTCCGCAAGACAGAACATATTTGCCCATCCTCTAGGGGGAACCCAAATCACAGGCTTTGTAATGTTGGACGATTGTTGGGGTCCCCCACATACTGCAATAGAACAATAATACAACAGGGAGAGACTCTATCATCTATCCTCCCTTCTAGTGGTCACCCTAACCCTGCTGTGGCCCAATGTCCCTGTAATCTAGTGTGGGCTATTAGAAGGATTTGCAAGATTTCTCCCTCTTAAAGGCGCAGCCAGCACCACAGGCAATTAAAATCAACAATTTCCATTGTAGCTGCTGTTTAAAAAAATCATGCACAATATAATGGCCAAGTTTGCTTCTCCACCCCATCATTTGGTGCAAGACGTGGGGGGACTGACCGTAGTTTAGAGGGATGCACATGCCCTTTAATTGGAATTATAAGCGCCTCATGGTCTACATGTGGGGCTGGGGATGAATCCGTCCCTTTGCAATCGGCAACATGTTTTGTAAAAGTTCTCCATTTTGCTATGTGGATCCTGGTCCCCCCTGACTGCTGTGTAATGTGAGTTAGATTGTAAGCTCTATGATGGAGGGGGGATGTAGCGCTATATATTTATACAATAAGACCATTCCCCAATTTTACGTGTTGTACACACGTGCAATTGGCGGGTGCCGACTCGCGGGGCCCACGATGTAAAGAATGGCCATGTAAGGGCACTTTCTAGGCCGTTCGGTCAGGGATCGTTGCACGACTGGCCGGTCAATCTTCAAACGATTGTCCGTGTTCGGCCGAGAAAGCCCATACACGGATTTGAGAGTGGGGATTGAGAGATGGGGCTTGCGATGGGGTCCATCTGCCTGATCTTCAATTTGTTGTAAAAAAAAAAAAAAACTCTTTTAGATCAACCACGTACGGCTGGGTACACACCATAACACTCATTTCGGCCGACATTTTTCAGTGTTCCGTCGGTGGCCCACTTATTGTAGGGGCTCTGACCGATTGCCGGACCGTATCCTTTATCTGAACAGACTAGAGCAAAAATCGGACAGGTCAAAAAACCATCGACGATCGTGCAGTCCATGATGTCGCGGTAACTGTCTGACTTGGCTGCTTTGGGCCAGCCAGTCAAATCGGACTGTTGTTCAGGAGGAAACATTTAACTGTGTAATCATCCTTTAAGTGGTTGATTGAAAAAAAACCATGGGTTCTTAGGAAACATGATTGTACGCAATATCCATCTAGCATGGTTCGTCTGCATTACGACTGGCCTTTCTGTCACTCATATCAGGTCCGATCTGCATTAGACTGGCCATGCTGTCACTCATAGTAAATGACTAATTTAGCGCTAGGATATTGACGTCATTCATCAAGACTTCACCACACTACAGGGAAGACAGTGGATTTATGTTTCTTATTACAATCCCAGATGCCTTTTTCCTTAGAATGCTTCCTAATTTCATTCCTTCTGACTGACTGTTCATCGCCTGATCACCCAGGCGGGCTGACGCACTGGAAGCCGTTTTCACACCACTCGGGACATCTGTCCTGGCCTGATCGTTTTTGTGATCAATTTTCCAATTACAAATGAAAGGCCACGTTGGAAATTGCCCCACTCCCCGACCCCAATTTCACAGTAATTTGGGGCCGAAGGCAATTGGACACTCCACCTGACTCTCCCAGACCAATTAATTCTAATACCTGTAAAGGTGCCAATAGAAACGACTCTTACCTGCAGCTCTTTCAACTTTTTATGGCCAAACTACAATTTTTGGTTCATCCACAAGCAGTTGGCTCTTGGATTTACATATCAATAAGTCCAAATAAAAAATCCTATGGGCATGGTGATCTAAGCGGTAAATTTTGCCCCATAAGGACGATCCGAGTTTGCCGATATTATCGCAGTGCCACATTTGTTTCCCTACTGCCGGACTACCAATCGTTTTAATTGATTAGTATTTGTCGGTCAGACCCCCTTCCTACTGGGGTAAAACAGTAGCGTAATGGTATGATATGAGTGATTGATTTTTGGTGTTTCACATATGGACCTGGAGAATCAATTCAGCCCAAAGAAAATTTGAGTGTCAGCTCTGTGGGGTTATCTTCCCCTTACCTTACTTTGGCCAGAGTCCTCCAAATTCACGTTCAGATCTGTGGAGTAATAAACGGTTAAAGTATCATGTGGTTTTTTTATTGTGTTAGTTTTAATCAATCATATAATAAAATAATGGGATACAATACAATAGCCCCAAGCTTTTCAGACATTTCAGATGGAATGTATTTATTTATTCAGGAGTGAAGGCTAAGGCAGGGTTCACATCCCATGCAATTTTTTGGGGTGCCTGTTTTAACCGATCTATTAATCCGTTTATCCATTCATTCAGGCCTATGGACCGCACGCGGCAAAGTGCCAGTGTGGCTACAGAAAGTTAGCCACACCCGACTGTAATTTTGGTCCTGGATGACCAGGTTGCCAGGATTAGGGATATTTGGACCCACGCAAAATAAACTTTCCTCAACTTACCAAACACAAACACACACACCCCATAACCTGCTGATTGAAATTAGGAGACTGATTGCATGTATAAATATTTTACCATCAACCAGCCCTAAGTTAATTCTAATTCTCTACATAGTGACTAATACTATTGCACATCTCGCTTCGCTTTGCCTTGTAAAACACACTGAGCATGTCTGAGCCAGTGCCTTGTGAAGGAGGAGGAGTTAGAAGTTATAGAATGTGTGTTTCACACTTAAGAGTAACTTGTAGCAAGTGTATATTGTTCAGGCTAAATTCCTACTTTGTGATTCTTTAATGCAATACTTTTCTATTTTTAGGCTTTTGGAAGAAGCTTTACATGAACGATCGCTTCACCCCTGACAGAGAAAAATTTCTGATTCTTGGGTCTCCATGTAGTTTATGTGAGAAAATTAGTCTGCGTTGGATCAGTAAAGGAAAATACCATTACATATGGATATTGTTCGTTACTTAGTAGAGAGAGTTATTAAGCAATCGATAAAGGAGAATAAGCTAGAAAACCCGACAATTTCAGAAATGCTTTTCATTTGGCTGAACCCTAAATAAGTAATCTCACAGTGGATGTAGAACTCCAATGTGTCCTCTAGGGTGGTGGTGACGCTACACTACACACTGCCATAGAATTCCATTGCCTCCACTATTGTAGTAATTATTTGTTCTGCCAACTACTGATCCATTGAGTAAAGAGGCAGCAAATAATGTCAGTTTTTTTTTAAACTTCCCACAGCAAGAAACCATGGGGCAGTATTGGTACCAGCTGTGTTTATCCTTGGTTTTTGATGTAAATCAAATATATTTGTTTATTTGGGGTGTCTTTTTATTCGACCATCCCTTTGCTCTGTAGGAATGCAGCATCTTCTACTTTTCCAAGAGATTTCTGTTTTACCTTGTGTCAGGAAGAACAGAGACGAATTCCCCCGGAAATCCAGCCAGAACTTACTAAGAGAAAGCTCAGAAGAAAACTTAAAATTGAATTTAGAACAAGGTTTTAACTATCAGCAAAGGAAATTCCTACAGACTTCACTCTCCATTACAGTCAAATTGTCTGCAGGGGGTGTCATGAAGTGCTAATAGGCTAGGAGAGCTTCTGGCCATGACATCTCTCCTCTGACATGAAGAGACTTGGCTCTGATTGGCTTGTTCCAGATAGTTTCATATTTCATCGCAGAAAAGGGAAAAGTTCCAGTGCTGACTGTCATACCTCAACCAACTAACTATAAAATCAAAATCCACAAGCACTACTTATTGAGGCCTCCAGCACTTTTCTAACTACGGTACTTGTATGAATAGATCTATCGGCTGTTCAATGGGTCGCTACGGGAGCTTGACGTGTGGTGTGTGTGTGAGTGAGACATTCAAGTCCATCTACACAGAAAGTAAAAAACAAAAAACCTTTTCTGATGAACACAGTCTAATTATAGGATGGTCATTAAATAATAAATATGAATTTTTTTTTTCTTCAAGCTTCCGCTCCACATGGAGCTGTTGTAATGATTTGACAACAACGAGAGGAGCTGTAATAGCAAAATTATTAGTATGTGTCAGGCCATAGTAATAACTTCCCAGGTGTACAAAGCAGGCAACAAAAAATAATCCTTAACTTTACCTAGAGCTACTAGGTATACCATTCCAATTGGTTCTCCTGCTATCGTGTGTGACAGCAGATGGCAGTCTTGGCTAGGAGAAATAGTGTAGTTACAGGAAGCAGAGTTGATGGGGGTAAATGACATATAATATTTGAAGTTTGCGGTAATCCAGTTAAACTACAAAAATATATGAGACTCGGTAGTAAAAATGTTGAGAGTGACATTAAATTCTATGCTCTGTCCTCTAGAAATGATAGATTGCTCTGTATGTTTGCATTAACTCAGGGTTTGAAAACTACAGCTCCCATCATTCCTGGTTGTAGTTTAAAAATATTTGACTCCCAGAATACTAATTACATTTGGCAAACTTACTGCTTGCAGTAACATTGATCACCAGAAGGATCATTTCCCCTGTAGAGAGACGAGACGATGAATTAACTCCTGTGTATTAGTATATAGCTGACTGTTGATGTGTTAATGGATATCCATTAGTATAGTATAGTACAGTATAGTGTATAGTATAGTATAGTACAGTATAGTGTATAGTATAGTATAGTACAGTATAGTGTATAGTATAGTATAGTACAGTATAGTGTATAGTATAGTATAGTACAGTATAGTGAGTGTAATATGATAGTACAGTATGTGTATAGTATAGTACTGTATAGTGTATAGTATATACAGTCTAGTGTATAGTAAGTACATAATAGTATAGTGTTAGTATACGTACATAGTGTATCGTATAGTAACAGGTATAGTACTCGTAAGTCAACAGTTAGTGTATAGTATAGTAAGTACAGGTATATATTTTATAAGTAACTAGACAGTATAGTGTATAGTATATAATAGTGTTAGTATAGTAACAGTATAGGTATAGTACGAGTATAGTATAGTGTATAGATAGTACAGTAAAATTGATCGTATCGTACTATATGTATATTGTGCGTAAAGATAGTGTATAGTCAAAGTGTGGAGCAAGTATAGTATATAGTATATACAGGTATAGTGTATATACAGTATAGTATAGTGTATGGATGCGTACAGTCTAGTAGTATCGTTAGTCCCATATCGTCTATAGTAAGTACGTCTCTATAGTACAGTATAGTATATAGTATAGTACGTATAGTGTATATTATGTATAGTACAGTATAGTGTATAGTATACGTCCCAGTCTCCCGTCTCTAGTCTATTCCCGTCTCGTGTCCGTACTAGTCTCGTCCAGTCTAGTGTACGTCTAGTCTATCCCGCATAGTGTACATTTCAGTCCAGTATAGTATTATAGTACAGTCTAGTACAGTAAGCGTATCGAGTACAAGTATAGTATAGTGTCTAGTATAGTACAGTATCGTATGAGTACAGTAATAGTATAAGTGTAATCGTCTCTTACAGTACTAGTGTCCTAGTCCTAGGACAGTAAGAGTATATAGTAACAGTCTAGTGTCTAGTATAGTATCGTAAGTATGTATAATGTCCTAGTACGTCTCGTGGTTCCTACGTCTCGTCCTAGTACCGTCTATTGTATCGTCTCGTCCCGTCTCTCCTCTCGCTCTTACATTTAGTGTATAGTCAAGTATCGTACCGTATACGGTATAGTATAGTAAGAGTACAGTATAGTTGTCTAGTATAGTAAAAGTAGAGTACTAGTGTCTATCTCGTACCGTACTCTTCTCGTGTCTCGTCCGTCCCGTCTAGTCTCTTCCCGTCTAGTGTATAGTCTAGTCCCGTAGTAATAGTGTATAGTATAGTAGAGTACAGTATAGTGGATCGTATAGTACCGTACCGTACTAGTATAGTACCGTTATAGTGTATATTATCGTATAGTCCCTTCAGTGTATAGTATAGTCTAGTACAGTATAGAGTGTATAGTATAGTAAAGTATAGTGTATAGTATAGTATAGATACCGTATATTGTATCGATAGCTAGTCAGTAGAGTGTATAGTATAGTATAGTACGTATAGTATAGTGTATATGTTAAGTCAGGATAGTATAAGGTCGTATATGTATATATAGTATAGTTCAAAAAAACAGTATAGTGTATAGGTATAGTATAGTACAGTATAGTGTATGTATCAGTACGTATAGTATATTGTTAGTACGTATAGTATCAGTATAGTGTATAGTATATATAGTACAGTATGTGTATAGTATAGATAGTAGCAGTATAGTATATAGTATAGTACAGTATAGTGGGTATAGTACAGTATAGTATAGTTTACTAGTATAGTACAGTATAGTATAGTACATGTCTACGTGGTCTCGTCTCGTCGCGTCTGTCTCGTCCCCCCTCTCTCGTTCTCGTTTTACTCCTCTCCCGTCTCGTATCGTGTCCCTGTCGAGTCCCGTCTCGTCTAGTACAGTATAGTGGTATATATAGTATAGTCCAGTAAAGTGTATAGTATAGTATAGTCAGTAAGTATAGTGTATATTATAGTACAGTAATATATAGTAGCAGTATAGTGTATAGTATAAGTACAGATAGTGTATAGTATAGTATAGTAACAGTATAGTATGTGTATAGTATCGTCGTAATAGTGTAGTAAGTATAGGTCAGTAATAGTGTTAAGTAATAGTACAGTATAGTATAGTGTATATTATGTACCGTATAGTTGTATAGTATAAGTAACAGTATCGTATATATTATAAGTACAGTATAGTGTATAGTATAGTACAGTATAGTGTAATATTACAGTATAAGTTAGTACAGTATAGTAATAGTAACATTATAGTAACAGTATAGTACAGTACGTAATAGGGATAGTATGTATAGTATAGTACAGTATAGTGTATAGTAATAGTACAGTATAGTTATAGTCTCGTACAGTATAGTCTAATAGTATAGTAACGTAGCGTGGTATCGTGTCTTACAGTCATAGTGTCTCGTACTAGTCCCTTCTAGTATATCGTACGTCCGTCGCCCTAGTGTCTCGTATCGTACCGTCTCGTGTCTAGTCCAGTCTCCGTGGTCTCGTCTCTCGTCCGTCTCGTGGTCTCGTCTCGTCCCGTCCTCGTGTCCCCTAGTCTACGTCTCGTCTAGTCCCCGTATCGTGTATCGTATCTTCTCGTAATATTACCAGTATAGATATCTCAGTGATACAGTAGCGTATAGTACATATAGTAATAGTACAGTATCGTATAGTGTATAGTCATCGTGTATAGTATGTCCCGTATATCTGTACAGTAATATGTAGAGTGTAGTCCCGTCTATTATAGTACAGTATAGTGTCTAGTATCTAAACCTTATAGTTATAGTAACAGTCATAGTGATAGTATCGTAACAGTTAGTAACAGTATAGTCTAGTACAGTATAGAGTATAGTACCGTATAGTGTATAGTGTTGTATAGTACAGTATAGTAATCAGTATAGTAAAAGTACAGTATCGTAGGCAGTATAGTATAGTACAGTATAGTAAATATAGTATAGTATCGTACAGTAATAGTGTTATATATAGGTAACAGTAATAGTGTATAGTAAGTACAGTATAGTGTAAATAGTAATAGTATAAGTGTATAGTACAGTAATTGTATATATATAGTATAGTATAGTACAGTACAGTATGTGTATATTATAAGTACAGTATAGTGTAAGTATAAGTTATACTGTATATATAGTACAGTATAGTGTATAGTATAGTACAGTATAGTGTATCAGTACCATCCGTCCCCGTCTCGTGTCTCGTCCGTCCTCCTCGTGTCCGCGTCCTCGTGTCGTCCTCGTCTCCGTGTCTCGTCTCGTCCGTCTCGTCTCTTCACCGTCCCGTCCCGTCTCGTGTCTCGTCTCGTGTGTCTCGTCTCCTTTCTCGTCTCGTCCCGTCCCGTCCCGTCTCGTGTCCTCGTCGTCTGTTGGTATCACTGTCTCGGTTCATCACGCTGTCGCTCTGGTAAGCGCGTATTTTTGGCAAAAGCTGTTAGATGGTACAAGCTGCTAGGTGGTAGGTCCTGTATATGAGGGGGCGCTCTCTAGTATACGAGCTGTCATTTGGTAGGCGCTCTCTAGTGTTAACACTGTCTAGGTATTAAGCTCTGTGTAGGTGGTAGGCATCTGTATCGAGGTAGGTGCTCTCTAGTAGTAAGAAGCTGTCTAGTGGTAGGTGCACTCTAGGTATATGAGCTGTCTAGGTGGTAGGTGCTTGTATAGTTGGTAGGAGCGCTCTCTATGCATTAAGAGCTGCCTAGGTGGTAGGAGATGTATAGGAGGTAGGTGCGCTCTATGTAAGTAAGAGCTGGTCTAGGGTAGGCCCTCTCTAGTCTTACATTTATTCCTAGGGTGACAGTGTATGGTGTCCTATAAAGAAAAAAAAAAAAACATAAAGTAAAAGGAAGCATGTTGATTGTTTGCTGCAGATATTACCAGGCACTGGTTTGCAGTTAATACAATGAATGGACTCACTACTCACGATTGGTGTCAGGTGCCACTTCCCTAACATCCCTCTCAGACCGGTCCCCAGTGACATTTCCCCTTCCTCTTTGCCCAGCCGATGCTCACGACATCCTGAGGGTGATAGCGGGTTACAATCTCCGCTCCGCCCCATTTCGCGGAGTGGCCATCAAAGGGAATCTCGCAGATGATTCGGTCAGTGGTTTGAAATGGAGTGGCGAAGAATGGTGTGGCGGGATATTTCATTGCGCTTGGTGCGAACGGTTGTGAAGGTTTTTCAGTCCAGGTTGTGCGTTTCGTGTTTGTGGGTTAAATTTCATCGGGGGATTGCGCTTGGGTAGTCCAGACCCCCCTGTCAGTTCCTGGATCCACGGGTTTCAAAGGGCACAACATTATATTGATGGGAAAAATAACTCCCACAACCCTAGTTCATACTGAGACATTGGGGTCATGCTGGGAGTTGTAGTTCTACAAGAGCTATTCTACTGATGGGCGTGCTGGGTGTTGTAGTTCTACAAGAACTAATTCCTACTGGTGCGCGCGCTGGATTTTTGTAGTTCTACAAGAGCTACTTCCTACTGATGGGTTGGCTGGGAGTTGTATTCTACAAGAGCTTATTCCTACGATGGGCGTGCTTGGTGTTGGAGTTCTACAAGAACTAATTCATACTGATGAGCCTGCTGGGAGTTGTAGTTCTACCAAAGAGCTCATTCCTGCTGATAGGGCATGCTGGAAGGTGTAGTTCTCAGAGCTACTTTATACTGATGAGCATGCTGGAGTCGTAGTTCTTTAAAGAGCTAATTCATACTGATGGCATGCTGGGTGTTGTAGTTCTACAAGAGCTCAATTCATATTGATTGGGCATGCTGGGAGTTGTAGTTCTACAATAGCTAATTCATGCTTATGGCATGTCTGGGTGTTGTTAGTTCTACAAGAGCAAATTCCTACTGAGTGGACATGCTGGGGTGTAGTTTAAAGAGCTTTTCTAGCTTTCCTAGATGTTTTTGCCATACATCCCGGGTTTATGGTAGATGGAGTTGGCCCTGGGTCTAGATAGGAACTGTCCGCAAGACAGAACATATTTGCCCATCCTCTAGGGGGAACCCAAATCACAGGCTTTGTAATGTTGGACGATTGTTGGGGTCCCCCACATACTGCAATAGAACAATAATACAACAGGGAGAGACTCTATCATCTATCCTCCCTTCTAGTGGTCACCCTAACCCTGCTGTGGCCCAATGTCCCTGTAATCTAGTGTGGGCTATTAGAAGGATTTGCAAGATTTCTCCCTCTTAAAGGCGCAGCCAGCACCACAGGCAATTAAAATCAACAATTTCCATTGTAGCTGCTGTTTAAAAAAATCATGCACAATATAATGGCCAAGTTTGCTTCTCCACCCCATCATTTGGTGCAAGACGTGGGGGGACTGACCGTAGTTTAGAGGGATGCACATGCCCTTTAATTGGAATTATAAGCGCCTCATGGTCTACATGTGGGGCTGGGGATGAATCCGTCCCTTTGCAATCGGCAACATGTTTTGTAAAAGTTCTCCATTTTGCTATGTGGATCCTGGTCCCCCCTGACTGCTGTGTAATGTGAGTTAGATTGTAAGCTCTATGATGGAGGGGGGATGTAGCGCTATATATTTATACAATAAGACCATTCCCCAATTTTACGTGTTGTACACACGTGCAATTGGCGGGTGCCGACTCGCGGGGCCCACGATGTAAAGAATGGCCATGTAAGGGCACTTTCTAGGCCGTTCGGTCAGGGATCGTTGCACGACTGGCCGGTCAATCTTCAAACGATTGTCCGTGTTCGGCCGAGAAAGCCCATACACGGATTTGAGAGTGGGGATTGAGAGATGGGGCTTGCGATGGGGTCCATCTGCCTGATCTTCAATTTGTTGTAAAAAAAAAAAAAAACTCTTTTAGATCAACCACGTACGGCTGGGTACACACCATAACACTCATTTCGGCCGACATTTTTCAGTGTTCCGTCGGTGGCCCACTTATTGTAGGGGCTCTGACCGATTGCCGGACCGTATCCTTTATCTGAACAGACTAGAGCAAAAATCGGACAGGTCAAAAAACCATCGACGATCGTGCAGTCCATGATGTCGCGGTAACTGTCTGACTTGGCTGCTTTGGGCCAGCCAGTCAAATCGGACTGTTGTTCAGGAGGAAACATTTAACTGTGTAATCATCCTTTAAGTGGTTGATTGAAAAAAAACCATGGGTTCTTAGGAAACATGATTGTACGCAATATCCATCTAGCATGGTTCGTCTGCATTACGACTGGCCTTTCTGTCACTCATATCAGGTCCGATCTGCATTAGACTGGCCATGCTGTCACTCATAGTAAATGACTAATTTAGCGCTAGGATATTGACGTCATTCATCAAGACTTCACCACACTACAGGGAAGACAGTGGATTTATGTTTCTTATTACAATCCCAGATGCCTTTTTCCTTAGAATGCTTCCTAATTTCATTCCTTCTGACTGACTGTTCATCGCCTGATCACCCAGGCGGGCTGACGCACTGGAAGCCGTTTTCACACCACTCGGGACATCTGTCCTGGCCTGATCGTTTTTGTGATCAATTTTCCAATTACAAATGAAAGGCCACGTTGGAAATTGCCCCACTCCCCGACCCCAATTTCACAGTAATTTGGGGCCGAAGGCAATTGGACACTCCACCTGACTCTCCCAGACCAATTAATTCTAATACCTGTAAAGGTGCCAATAGAAACGACTCTTACCTGCAGCTCTTTCAACTTTTTATGGCCAAACTACAATTTTTGGTTCATCCACAAGCAGTTGGCTCTTGGATTTACATATCAATAAGTCCAAATAAAAAATCCTATGGGCATGGTGATCTAAGCGGTAAATTTTGCCCCATAAGGACGATCCGAGTTTGCCGATATTATCGCAGTGCCACATTTGTTTCCCTACTGCCGGACTACCAATCGTTTTAATTGATTAGTATTTGTCGGTCAGACCCCCTTCCTACTGGGGTAAAACAGTAGCGTAATGGTATGATATGAGTGATTGATTTTTGGTGTTTCACATATGGACCTGGAGAATCAATTCAGCCCAAAGAAAATTTGAGTGTCAGCTCTGTGGGGTTATCTTCCCCTTACCTTACTTTGGCCAGAGTCCTCCAAATTCACGTTCAGATCTGTGGAGTAATAAACGGTTAAAGTATCATGTGGTTTTTTTATTGTGTTAGTTTTAATCAATCATATAATAAAATAATGGGATACAATACAATAGCCCCAAGCTTTTCAGACATTTCAGATGGAATGTATTTATTTATTCAGGAGTGAAGGCTAAGGCAGGGTTCACATCCCATGCAATTTTTTGGGGTGCCTGTTTTAACCGATCTATTAATCCGTTTATCCATTCATTCAGGCCTATGGACCGCACGCGGCAAAGTGCCAGTGTGGCTACAGAAAGTTAGCCACACCCGACTGTAATTTTGGTCCTGGATGACCAGGTTGCCAGGATTAGGGATATTTGGACCCACGCAAAATAAACTTTCCTCAACTTACCAAACACAAACACACACACCCCATAACCTGCTGATTGAAATTAGGAGACTGATTGCATGTATAAATATTTTACCATCAACCAGCCCTAAGTTAATTCTAATTCTCTACATAGTGACTAATACTATTGCACATCTCGCTTCGCTTTGCCTTGTAAAACACACTGAGCATGTCTGAGCCAGTGCCTTGTGAAGGAGGAGGAGTTAGAAGTTATAGAATGTGTGTTTCACACTTAAGAGTAACTTGTAGCAAGTGTATATTGTTCAGGCTAAATTCCTACTTTGTGATTCTTTAATGCAATACTTTTCTATTTTTAGGCTTTTGGAAGAAGCTTTACATGAACGATCGCTTCACCCCTGACAGAGAAAAATTTCTGATTCTTGGGTCTCCATGTAGTTTATGTGAGAAAATTAGTCTGCGTTGGATCAGTAAAGGAAAATACCATTACATATGGATATTGTTCGTTACTTAGTAGAGAGAGTTATTAAGCAATCGATAAAGGAGAATAAGCTAGAAAACCCGACAATTTCAGAAATGCTTTTCATTTGGCTGAACCCTAAATAAGTAATCTCACAGTGGATGTAGAACTCCAATGTGTCCTCTAGGGTGGTGGTGACGCTACACTACACACTGCCATAGAATTCCATTGCCTCCACTATTGTAGTAATTATTTGTTCTGCCAACTACTGATCCATTGAGTAAAGAGGCAGCAAATAATGTCAGTTTTTTTTTAAACTTCCCACAGCAAGAAACCATGGGGCAGTATTGGTACCAGCTGTGTTTATCCTTGGTTTTTGATGTAAATCAAATATATTTGTTTATTTGGGGTGTCTTTTTATTCGACCATCCCTTTGCTCTGTAGGAATGCAGCATCTTCTACTTTTCCAAGAGATTTCTGTTTTACCTTGTGTCAGGAAGAACAGAGACGAATTCCCCCGGAAATCCAGCCAGAACTTACTAAGAGAAAGCTCAGAAGAAAACTTAAAATTGAATTTAGAACAAGGTTTTAACTATCAGCAAAGGAAATTCCTACAGACTTCACTCTCCATTACAGTCAAATTGTCTGCAGGGGGTGTCATGAAGTGCTAATAGGCTAGGAGAGCTTCTGGCCATGACATCTCTCCTCTGACATGAAGAGACTTGGCTCTGATTGGCTTGTTCCAGATAGTTTCATATTTCATCGCAGAAAAGGGAAAAGTTCCAGTGCTGACTGTCATACCTCAACCAACTAACTATAAAATCAAAATCCACAAGCACTACTTATTGAGGCCTCCAGCACTTTTCTAACTACGGTACTTGTATGAATAGATCTATCGGCTGTTCAATGGGTCGCTACGGGAGCTTGACGTGTGGTGTGTGTGTGAGTGAGACATTCAAGTCCATCTACACAGAAAGTAAAAAACAAAAAACCTTTTCTGATGAACACAGTCTAATTATAGGATGGTCATTAAATAATAAATATGAATTTTTTTTTTCTTCAAGCTTCCGCTCCACATGGAGCTGTTGTAATGATTTGACAACAACGAGAGGAGCTGTAATAGCAAAATTATTAGTATGTGTCAGGCCATAGTAATAACTTCCCAGGTGTACAAAGCAGGCAACAAAAAATAATCCTTAACTTTACCTAGAGCTACTAGGTATACCATTCCAATTGGTTCTCCTGCTATCGTGTGTGACAGCAGATGGCAGTCTTGGCTAGGAGAAATAGTGTAGTTACAGGAAGCAGAGTTGATGGGGGTAAATGACATATAATATTTGAAGTTTGCGGTAATCCAGTTAAACTACAAAAATATATGAGACTCGGTAGTAAAAATGTTGAGAGTGACATTAAATTCTATGCTCTGTCCTCTAGAAATGATAGATTGCTCTGTATGTTTGCATTAACTCAGGGTTTGAAAACTACAGCTCCCATCATTCCTGGTTGTAGTTTAAAAATATTTGACTCCCAGAATACTAATTACATTTGGCAAACTTACTGCTTGCAGTAACATTGATCACCAGAAGGATCATTTCCCCTGTAGAGAGACGAGACGATGAATTAACTCCTGTGTATTAGTATATAGCTGACTGTTGATGTGTTAATGGATATCCATTAAGTACAGTATAGTGTATAGTATAGTACAGTATAGTGTATAGTATAGTGTAGTATAGTATAGTGTATAGTATAGTACAGTATAGTATAGTACAGTACAGTACAGTATAGTGTATAGTATAGTGTAGTATAGTATAGTGTATAGTATAGTACAGTACAGTACAGTATAGTGTATAGTAGTCTGATTGGTAGGCACTGTCTAGGTGGTAAGAGCTGTCGAGCTGGTAAGCGCGGTATTGTTGGCAAAAGCTGTCTAGATGGTACAAGCTGTCTAGGTGGTAGGTCCTGTATAGGAGGGAGGCGCTCTCTAGGTAGTAAGAGCTGTCAAGTTGGTAGGCGCTCTCTAGGTGGTAAGCACTGTCTAGGTATTAAGAGCTGTGTAGGTGGTAGGATCTGTATAGGAGGTAGGTGCTCTCTAGGTAGTAAGAGCTGTCTAGGTGGTAGGTGCACTCTAGGTAGTATGAGCTGTCTAGGTGGTAGGTGCTGTATAGTTGGTAGGCGCTCTCTAGGCAGTAAGAGCTGCCTAGGTGGTAGGAGATGTATAGGAGGTAGGTGCTCTCTAGGTAGTAAGAGCTGTCTAGGTAGTAGGACCCTCTCTAGTCTGACATTTATTCCTAGTGTGACAGTGTATGGTGTCCTATAGACATAAAGTTAAAAGGAATCATGTGATTGGTTGCTGCAGATATTACACAGGCACGTGTTTGCATGTTAATAAAATGAATGGACTCACTACTCACTATTGGTGTCAGGTGCCACTTACCCTACAGTCTCTCAGACCGGTCAGTGACATTTCCCCTTCCTCTTTGCCCAGCAGATCTCACGACATCCTGAGGGTGATAGCGGGTTACAATCTCCGCCCATTCGCGGGAGTGGCCACAAGGGAATCTCGAAGATGATTCGGTCAGTGTTGAAATGGGAGTGGCGAAGAATGGTTGTGGGCGGGATAGTTCATTGCGCTTGCGTGCGACGGTTGTGAAGGTTTTTCAGTCCAGGTTAGTGCGTGTTCGTGTTCTGTGGGTTAATTCATCGGGGGATGCGATTGGGTAGTCCAGACCCCCTGTCAGTCCTGGATCACGGGTTACAAAGGGCACAACATTATATTGATGGGAAATAACTCCCACAACCCTAGTTCATACTGAGACATTGGGGCATGCTGGGAGTTGTAGTTCTACAAGAGCTAATTCCTACTGATGGGCGTGCTGGGAGTTGTAGTTCTACAAGAGCTAATTCCTACTGATGGGCGTGCTGGGTGTTGTAGTTCTACAAGAACTAATTCATACTGGTGAGCGCGCTGGGAGTTGTAGTTCTACAAGAGCTAATTCCTACTGATGGGTGTGCTGGGAGTTGTAGTTCTACAAGAGCTAATTCCTACTGATGGGCGTTATTGTAATGGTGGCTCTGACCGATTTGCCGACCGTTCCTTTATCTGAATCAGACGAAGCAAAATCGACAGGTCAGAAAACCATGACGATCGTGCATCCATGATCAGTCGCGGTAACTGTCTGACTTGGCTGCTTTGGCCAGCCATCAAACGTGAACGGTTGTTTCAGGAGAAAATTGTAACGTGTGTATCAGCCTTTAGAGTGGTTGATTAAAAAACCAGGGGTCTTAGGAAACACTGATTGTACCAATATCCACATCAGCAGGTTTTCGATCTGCAGTACGACTGGCCTTGCTGTCCTTCATATCGGGTCCGATCTGCAGTACGACGGCCATGCTGTCACTCATAGTAAATGACTAATGTAGCGCAGGATATTGTACATTCACCACACTACAGGGGAAGATCATGGATTTATGTTTCTTATTACATCCCAGGATGCATTTTTCCTTAGAATGCTCCTAATGTTCATTCTTCTTCTGACTGACTGTTCAATCACGTGATCACCCAGCGGGCTGACGCACTGGAAGCCGTTTTCACACCACATCGGGACATCTGCCCTGGCCTGATCTTTTTTGTGATCAATTTCCAATTACAAATGAAAGGACCACGTTGGAAATTGCCCACTCACCCCGACCCCCAATTTCACAGTAATATTGGGAGCCGAAGCAATTGAACATCCACCTGACGCTCCCAGACCAATTTAATTCTATATCCTGTAAGTGCCAATAGGACGACTCTTACCTGCAGCTTTCAAACTTTTTATGGCAAACTACAATTTGGTTCATCCACAGCAGTTGGCTTCTTGGATTTACATATCAATAGTCAAATAAAAATCCTATGGGCAGGGTGATCTAAGGCAGGGTAAATTTTTGCCCCATTGAGGACGATCAGTTGCCATATTATCGGCAGTGCCACATTTGTTTCCTACTGCCGGACTACCAATCGTTTTATTGATTAGTAATTTGTCGGTCCGACCCCCTTCTCACTGGGGTAAACAGTAGCAGTAAATGTAATGATAGGAGTGATTGATTTTTGTGTTTTCACAGATGGACCTGGAGGAATCAATTCAGCCCAAATGAAATTTGAGTGTCAGCTCTGTGGTTTATCTTCCCCGTACACTTACTTTGGCCAGAGGCCTCCAAATTCACGTTCAGTCATGTGAGTAATAAACTGTTAAAGTATCTGGTTTTTTTATTGTGTTAGTTTTAACAATAATATAATAATAATGGGATACAATACAATAGCCCAGCTTTCAGACATTTCAGATGAGATGATGTATTATTTATTCAGGAGTGAAGGCTAAGGCTAGTTTCACACCATGCATTTTTTTGGGGGCCTGTTTAACCGATATATCCGTTTATCAGTCATTCAGGCCTATGGACCGCACGATCGGCAAAGTGCCAGTTGTGGCTACAGAAGTAGCCACAACCGACGGTAATTTGTCCTGGATGACCAGGTTGGCCAGGATTAAATATTGGACCCAGCAAAATACACTTTCCTCACTATACACCCATAACCTGCTGATTGAAATTAGGAGACTGATGCACTTGTATTAATATTTACCATCAACCAGCCCTATAGTTAATTCTAATTCTCTACAGAGTGACTAATAACTAATTGCACATCTCCTGTCGCTTTGTCCTTTGTAAACACACTGAGCATGTCTGAGCCAGTGACTTGTGAAGAGGAGGAGTTAGAAGTTATAGAAGTGGTGGTTTCACACTAGAGTAACTTGTACAAGTGATATATATGTTCAGCTAAAATCCTACTTTGTATTCTTTAATGCATACTTTTCTATTTTTAGGCTTTTGGAAGATGCTTTACCATGAACGATCCCTTCACCCCTGACAGAGAAAAATTTCTGATTCTTGGTCTCCATGTAGTTTATGTGAGAAATAGTCTGCGTTGGATCAGTAAGGAAAATACCAATTATATGGATATTGTTCGTTACTTAGTATAGAAGAGTTATTAGCAATCGATAAAGGAGAATAAGCTAGAAAACCAGACAAGTTTAGAAATGCTTTCATTTGGCTGAACCCTAATAAAATCTCACAGTGGGATGTAGAACTCCAATGTTCCTCTAGGGGTGTTGGTGAGCACACTACACACTGCCATAGAATTCCATTGCTCCACTATTGTAGTATTATTGTTCTGCACTACTGAGCCATTTAGTTAAAGAGGCCAAATAATGTCGTTTTTTTTTTTTAACTTTCCCACAAGCAAGAACCGGGGGCAGTATTGGTACCAGCTGTGTTTATCCTTTGGTTTTGGATGTAAAGCAAATATATTTGTTATTTGGGGTGTCTTTTTATTCTGACAATCTCCTTTGCTCTGTAGGAATGCACCATCTTCTACTCCAGAGATTCTGTTTACCTTGTGTCATAAGAACAGATGAATTCCCCCCGTAGATCCACAAGACTTAGATAAGAGAAAAGCTCAGAAGAAAACTTAAAAGTTGAATTTAGAACAAGGTTTAACTTCAAGAAAGGAAATTCCTACAGACTTCACCTCCATTACAGTCAAATTGTCTGCAGGGGGTGTCAATGAAGTGCTAATAGGCTAGGAGAGCTTCTGGCCATGACATCTCTCCTCTGATCATGAAGAGACTTGGCTCTGATGGCTGTTCCAGATAGTTTCATATTTCATCACAGAAAGGAAAGTTCCAGTGATGAACTTGTCAAACTCAACCAACAACTATAAGCAAAATCCACACAAATACTTATTGAGCCTCCAGCACGTAGTCTAACTACGGTACTTGTATGAAATAAAGATCTATCGGCTGTTCAATGTGTCGCTAAACGTGAGCTTGACGTGTGTGTGTGTGTGAGTGAGACATTCAAGTCATCTTAAACAGACAAGTAAAAAACAAACCTTTTCTGATGACACAAGTCTAATTATAAGGATTGGGTCAGTAAATAATAAAATATGAATGTTTTTTTTTCAAGCTTCCTGCTCCACAGTGGAGCTGTTGTAATGATTTGACAACAACGAGAGGAGCTGTAATAGCAAAATTATTAGTACATGTGCAGCCATAGTAAGACTCACCAGGTGTACAAAGCAGCAAAAAATATCCTTAACTTTACCTAGAGCTACATAGGTATACACATTCCAATTGTTTCTCTGCTATCGTGTGGTGAACAGCAGATGGCAGTCTTGGCTAGGAGAAATAAGGGTAGTTACAGGGAACAGAGTTGAATGGGGGTAATGTACATAGAATATTTGAAGTTGGCGGTAATCCAGTTAAACTAAAAATATAGGAGACTCGGTAGAAAAATGTTGAGAGTGACAGTTAAATTCTATGCTCTGTCCTCTAGAAATGATGATTGCTCTGTATGTTGCATTAACTCGGATGTTGTGAAAACTACAGCTCCCGCATTCCCTGGTTGTAGTTTAAAAATATTTGACTCCCCAGAATTAACTAATACATTTGGCAACTACTGTGGCAGTAACATTGATCACCAAAGGATCATTCCCCTGTAGAGAGACGAGACGATGAATTAACTCCTGTGTATTAGTATATAGCTGACTGTTGAGGTTATGGATATACAAGATGTAATACAAGGAGTTTATTGCTCACAAACATTTTTTGCAATTTACTGGATAACAGCTTTGCACCTATAAGTAGGAGCTGTCCATTGTTTTCCTTTGCCAGCATGAAGTACAGACATCTTCCTATGCGCACTGAAAATTCATTTCATCTTTATATTTGCACATGGTGATGGGAGCTGCATATTGTTTGCACCTGCTGACCTATTCTCCTTGTGCAGTATTAATACATCATTATAATGTAGATTTTGTTCACTGTTCCCCTGTCTGGTGTGTTTTACTTTGTCTTTGTGGTAGAGAGTACAGTAACAATGTTTGGTTACCTTGAATGGCTTTTGGTTACCTTGAAGAGATGTGGTGAGTAATGGTGATCCATGTTATTAAACACTGTCTAGCAACAAACACCCGTGTCCTATAACTACAGATTAGCACAGCTTTGTTTATGGTAGTAAAGAGATTTCATGCAGGAATTTAAACAGAAAAACATGTAATCACTGCATCCATCCTGGAAATGATTTACATGTATCGATTTCTCTCCTATAATATTTATTCTCTCTCTTTGTCTCACTCTTGTATTTCTTTCTCGCTCTATATATATTAATATATATTATCTCTCCCAAAAAAGCTGGAGTTTTCTGCAAACAAAAATTGTTACAAGTTACTGGTATTGATACATAAATAGAGTTGGGAAAGGGTTTTGTCACTGTGAGAACGGTAAAGCTATGGAACTGTCTTCCAGTGGACGTTGTTATGGGCAGGTTCATTGGTCAGTTTTAATAAAAAGCTGGATATTTTTACAAACAAAGGAATGTTACA
>CM033471.1:12900816-13008976 GCA_019447015.1 Hymenochirus boettgeri | reverse complement strand
TAGGATACAGAGAGTAGTTGTTAATGGAGCTTCATCATTATGGACTACAGTGCTAAGTGGGGTGCCACAGGGTTCTGTGTTGGGGCCGCTTCTATTTAATCTATTTATTAATGATTTGGAAGTGGGTATTGTCAGCAAGGTTTCTGTGTTTGCTGACGACACAAAACTTTGTCGACCATTAAAAACTTCAGAGGATGTGCAATCGTTGCAAGGGGATCTAGATAGATTATCACATTGGGCTGCTAAGTGGCAGATGAAATTCAATGTTGATAAATGTAAGGTGATGCATTTTGGACTTAAAAATACTTGTGCTACTTATACTATAAATGGCTCTGTGTTAAGTGAATCCCTGTTGGAAAGGGATCTTGGAGTTTTGGTGGATAACAAACTTAAAGGTAGCAAGCAGTGCCAGGCGGCAACAGCCAGAGCCAGCATGGTATTGTCTTGTATAAAGCGAGGTATGGATTCAAGGGAGGAAAATGTAATTCTCCCTCTTTACAAAGCATTGGTAAGGCCTCATTTGGAATATGCAGTGCAATTTTGGAATCCTGTGTACAAAAAGGACATCTTTGAAATGGAAAGGGTTCAGAGAAGGGCAACTAAATTAATAAGGGGATTGGGGGAGCTTGAATATGAAGAGAGACTGGAAAAGTTACAATTATGTACGCTGGAGAAAAGGCGCTTGCGTGGGGATATGATTACTGTGTATAAATACATTAACGGGCCATACAATAAACTATCTGGGGCATTGTTCACCAATAGAACATGTCAAAGGACACGAGGACATCCCTTAAGACTTGAAGAAAAAAGGTTTAGGCTTCAAGTTTGGAAAGGGTTTTTCACTGTGAGAACGGTAAGGCTATGGAACTGTCTTCCAGTGGACGTTGTAATGGCAGGTTCATTGGTCAGTTTAATAAAAAGCTGGATGAGTTTCTACAAACAAGGAATGTTACAAGTTACTGGGATTGATACATAAAGTAGAGTTGGGAAAGGGTTTGTCACTGTGAGAACGGTAAAGCTATGGAACTGTCTTCCAGTGGACGTTGTTATGGCAGGTTCATTGGTCAGTTTAATAAAAAGCTGGATGAGTTTCTACAAACAAGGAATGTTACAAGTTACTGGTATTGATACATAAAGTAGAGTTGGTCCAGGGAAATTTCCCATTGCCACTTGGAGTCAGGAAGGAATTTTTTCCCCCTTCATAAATTTGGTGGTTTTTTTTGCCTTCCTCTGGATCAACACTTAGGCAGGAAATGAGGATATTGCTAGATGGGTTGGACTGGATGGACGTATGTCTTTATTCAACCTCAAATACTATACTATACTGTACTATACTATACTATATAATACCCTTATATACTATACATTTTAATATAAAAAATATATTTTATATAATGTAGGGGACCCCCAACCCAAAAGTCTACCTTTATAATGTTAAAATATTCCCAAAAATGTACTTACCCACCTTTGTTGCCTCGGCTACTGCCTCTTCTGCTACTTCCGAAGTTCCAATAACGGAGGAGCAGAAGGTGACGGACCCGCAGGCGCGTCTGTGATTGGCTGAGGGCCGGCAGTGGGGCAAATTTTAGTTTTGGGGATGGACATGCCCTTCAAGGCTTCAATATTGTACATTATCTCTCTTTCTCTCTATCTCTCTTTATCTCTTTCTCTATCTCTATTCTCTTTCTCTCTCTCTCTCTTTATCTCTTTCTCTATCTCTATTCTCTTTCTCTCTCTCTCTCTTTCTCTATTCTCTTTCTCTCTCTATTCTTTCTCTCTTTTCTCTCTCTATTCTCTCTTTCTCTATCTCTTTCTTTCTCTATCTCTCTATTTTTCTCTAACTCTTTCTCTATTCTCTCTTTCTCTATCTATCTCTGTTTCTCTATTCTCTCTCTCTCTATCTCTCTCTTTCTCTATTCTCTCTTTCTCTATCTCTCTCTGTTTCTCTATTCTCTCTTTCTCTATCTCTTTTTCTCTATTCTCTCTCTTTCTCTATTCTCTCTATCTCTCTCTGTTTCTCTATTCTCTCTCTCTCTATTCTCTCTTTCTCTATCTCTTTTTCTCTATTCTCTCTTTCTCTATTCTCTCTTTCTCTATCTCTCTTTCTCTATTCTCTCTTTATCTCTATCTCTCTCTGTTTCTCTATTCTCTCTCTATTCTCTCTTTCTCTATCTCTTTTTCTCTATTCTCTTTCTCTATCTCTCTCTTTCTCTATCGCTCTCTTTCTCTATTCTCTCTTTATCTCTTTCTCTATCTCTTTTTCTCTATTCTCTCTCTCTATTCTCTCTTTATCTCTTTCTCTATCTCTCTCTGTTTCTCTAACTCTTTCTCTATTTTCTCTTCTCTTTTTCTCTCTCTCTATTCTCTCTTTCTCTGTTTCTCTATCTCTTTCTTTTTCTCTCTATCTTTCTTTCTCTATGTCTCTTTCTCTATCGCTCTCTCTATTCTCTCTTCATCTCTATCTCTCTCTCTATGTTTCTCTATCTCTTTCTTTCTCTCTCTTTCTTTCTCTCTATCACTTTGTACATTGTGTCAATCTCCCATGATCCCCTGCTGTGGGTAACTCCCATTACCAGACCATATCCTCATTTAGCATTATCCCCCAAAGACTTGACATGGGGTGACATTAGTTGCTGAGGATCATGGGAAACAGGGATGGTGGGATTAAAGGATTACAGGATTCAGGTTCTCAGTGTATGAAATGTAATATCAGTCTTAGGTTCTCCTTTATATCGGTAATGTTATTAAGTTCATTATATATTCAGTGGACTCACTTCTCATGTAGTGTCCTGGGACTATATCTCCCAGCATCCCCTGTCAACGCCAGTCACTCGCTCTCTGGTCTATTTGAGGCTCTACTTCCTTGTCAGCCAATTAGCGCTGTCTACACAACCCACGTGACTTGGGAGGCCAATCGGGGTAGCGGATTGTTACCACAGCAACAGCGTCTCTGAGAGCGGAAAGGAGATTGCGGGAGGGAGAAGAACCGGGACCGGGAACCTACTGCCCCCTGTACACGGTAATTTACCGTCTATTCCCACTGGGTAACTTACCGTTTATCCCCACTGGGTAACTTACCGTCTATTCCCACTGGGTAACTTACCGTTTATCCCCACTGGGTAACTTACCGTCTGTCCCCACTGGGTAACTTACCGTCTTTTCCCACTGGGTAACTTACCGTCTATTCCCACTGGGTAACTTACCGTCTTTCCCCACTGGGTAACTTACCGTCTATTCCCACTGGGTAACTTACCGTTTATCCCCACTGGGTAACTTACCGTCTGTCCCCACTGGGTAACTTACCGTCTGTCCCCACTGGGTAACTTACCGTCTATTCCCACTGGGTAACTTACCGTTTATCTCCACTGGGTAACTTACTGTCTGTCCCCCCACTGGGTAACTTACCGTCTGTCCCCACTGGGTAACTTACCGTCTATTCCCACTGGGTAACTTACCGTTTATCCCCACTGGGTAACTTACCGTCTGTCCCCACTGGGTAACTTACCGTCTGTCCCCACTGGGTAACTTACCGTTTATCTCCACTGGGTAACTTACTGTCTGTCCCCCCACTGGGTAACTTACCGTCTGTCCCCACTGGGTAACTTACCGTCTATTCCCCACTGGGTAACTTACCGTTTATCTCCACTGGGTAACTTACCGTCTGTCCCCACTGGGTAACTTACCGTCTGTCCCCACTGGGTAACTTACCGTCTGTCCCCACTGGGTAACTTACCGTCTGTCCCCACTGGGTAACTTACCGTTTATCCCCACTGGGTAACTTACCGTCTGTCCCTCCACTGGGTAACTTACCGTCTGTCCCTCCACTGGGTAACTTACCGTCTGTCCCTCCACTGGGCAACTTACCGTCTGTCCCCACTGGGTAACTTACCCTATCCCCTCACTGGTAACTTACCGTCTATCCCCACTGGGTAAACTTACCGTCTGTCCCCCCACTGGGTAACTTACCGTCTGTCCCCCCACTGGGTAACTTACCGTCTATCCCCCCACTGGGTAACTTACCGTCTATCCCCCCACTGGGTAACTTACCGTCTGTCCCCCCACTGCGTAAGTTACCGTCTGTCCCCCCACTGGGTAACTTACCGTCTATCCGCCACTGGGTTAACTTACCGTCTCCCCCACTGGTAACTTCCGTCTGTCCCCCACTGGGTAACTTACCGTCTATCCGCCACTGGTAACTTACCGCTGTCCCCCCACGGGTACTTACCGTCTAGCCCCACTGGGTAACTTACCGTCTTTCCCCCCACTGGGTAACTTACCGTCTATCCCCCCACTGAGGAACTTACCGTCTATCCCCCCGCTGAGGAACTTACTGTCTGTCCCCCCACTGGGTAACTTACCGTCTATCCGCCACTGGGTAACTTACCGTCTGTCCCCCACTGGTAACTTTACCGTCTATCCGCCCCTGGGTACCTTACCGTCTTTCCCCCCACTGGGTAACTTACCGTCTATCCCCCCACTGAGGAACTTACCGTCTATCCCCCCCCTGAGGAACTTACCGTCTGTCCCCCCACTGTTACCTACCGTCTGTCCCCCCCACTGGGTAACTAACCCGTCGTCCCACCCACTGGGTAACTACCGTCTATCCCCCACTGGGTAACTTACCGTCTGTCCCCCCTGGTAACTTACCGTCTATTCCGCCACTGGTAAACTTACCGTCTTTCCCCAACTGGGTAACTTACCGTCTATCCCCCCACGGAGGAAACTTACGTCTATCCCCCCACTGGGTAACTTACCGTCTATCCCCCCACAGGGTAACTTACCGTCTATCCCCCACTGGGTAACTTACCGTCTATCCCCCACTGGGTAACTTACCGTCTATCCCCCACTGGGTAACTTACCGTCATTCCCCCACTGGTAACTTACTGTCTATCCCCCACTGGGTAACTTACCGTCTATCCCCCCACAGGGTAACTTACTGTCTATCCCCCCACAGGGTAACTTACCGTCTATCCCCCACTGGGTAACTTACCGTCTATCCCCTACTGGGTAACTTACCGTCTATCCCCCACAGGGTAACTTACTGTCTATCCCCCACTGGGTAACTTACCGTCTATCCCCCCACAGGGTAACTTACCGTCTATCCCCACTGGGTAACTTACCGTCTTTTCCCACTGGGTAACTTACCGTCTATTCCCACTGGGTAACTTACCGTCTGTCCCCACTGGGTAACTTACCGTCTATTCCCACTGGGTAACTTACCGTTTATCTCCACTGGGTAACTTACTGTCTGTCCCCCCCACTGGGTAACTTACCGTCGTTCCCCACTGGGTAACTACCGTCTATTCCCACTGGGTAACTTACCGTTTATCTCCACTGGGTAACTTACCCGTCTGTCCCCCCTGGGTAACTTACCGTCTGTCCCCACGGGTACCTTACCGTCTGTCCCCACTTGGTAACTTACCGTCTGTCCCCCACTGGGTAACTTACCGTTTATCCCCCCTGGGTAACTTACTTACCGTCTGTCCCTCCACTGGTAACTACGTCTGTCCCTCCACTGGGTAACTTACCGTCTGTCCCTCCACTGGGCAACTTACCGTCTGTCCCCACTGGGTAACTTACCGTCTATCCCCTCACTGGGTAACTTACCGTCTATCCCCACTGGGTAACTTACCGTCTGTCCCCCCACTGGGTAACTTACCGTCTGTCCCCCCACTGGGTAACTTACCGTCTATCCCCCCACTGGGTAACTTACCGTCTATCCCCCCCCCCACTGGGTAACTTACCGTCTGTCCCCCCACTGCGTAAGTTACCGTCTGTCCCCCCACTGGGTAACTTACCGTCTATCCGCCACTGGGTAACTTACCGTCTGTCCCCCCACTGGGTAACTTACCGTCTGTCCCCCCACTGGGTAACTTACCGTCTATCCGCCACTGGGTAACTTACCGTCTGTCCCCCCACTGGGTAACTTACCGTCTAGCCCCACTGGGTAACTTACCGTCTTTCCCCCCACTGGGTAACTTACCGTCTACCCCCCCACTGAGAACTTAACCGTCTATCCCCCCCTGAGGAACTTACTGTCTGTCCCCCCACTGGGTAACTTACCGTCTATCCGCCACTGGGTAACTTACCGTCTGTCCCCCCACTGGGTAACTTACCGTCTATCCGCCACTGGGTAACTTACCGTCTTTCCCCCCACTGGGTAACTTACCGTCTATCCCCCCACTGAGGAACTTACCGTCTGTCCCCCCACTGAGGAACTTACCGTCTGTCCCCCCACTGGGTAACTTACCGTCTGTCCCCCCACTGGGTAACTTACCGTCTGTCCCCCCACTGGGTAACTACCGTCTATCCGCCACTGGGTAACTTACCGGTCTGTCCCCCACTGGGTAACTTACCGTCTATCCGCCACTGGGTAACTTACCGTCTTTCCCCCCACTGGGTAACTTACCGTCTATCCCCCCACTGAGGAACTTACCGTCTATCCCCCCACTGAGGAACTTACCATCTATCCCCCCACTGGGTAACTTACCGTCTATCCCCCACTGGGTAACTTACCGTCTATCCCCCACTGGGTAACTTACCGTCTATTCCCCCACTGGGTAACTTACCGTCTATTCCCCCACTGGGTAACTTACTGTCTATCCCCCACTGGGTAACTTACCGTCTATCCCCCCACAGGGTAACTTACCGTCTATCCCCCCACAGGGTAACTTACCGTCTATCCCCCACTGGGTAACCTTTACTGGTATTTATACATAAAGTAGAGTTGGGAAAGGGTTTGTCACTGTGAGAACGATAAAGCTATGGAACTGTCTTCCAGTGGACGTTGTTATGGCAGGTTCATTGGTCAGTTTTAAATAAAAAGCGGATGAGTTTCTGCAAACAAAGAATGTTACAAGTTACTGTTATTGATACATAAGTAGAGTTGGGAAGGGTTTGTCACTGTGAGAACGGAAAAGCTATGACTGTCTTCCAGTGGACGTTGTTATGGCAGGTTCATTGGTCAGTTTAATAAAAAAGCTGGATGAGTTTTCTACAAACAGGAATGTTCCAATTACTACGGGATTGATACATAAAGTAGAGTTGGAAGGGTTTGTCACTGTGAGAACGGTAAAGCTATGGAACTGTCTTCCCAGTGGACTTTGTTATGACAGGTTCATTGGCGTTTAAATAAAAGCTGATGAGTTTCTACAAACAGGAATGTTACAAGTTTGGTATTGATATATAAGTAGAGTTGGGAAGGGTTTTCCCGGTGAGAACGGTAAAGCTATGGAACTGTCTTCCAGTGGACGTTGTTATGAGGTTCATTGTCAGTTTAATAAAAGCGTGGATGAGTTTCTACAAACAAGGATGTTACAACTTACTGGTATTGATACATAAAGTAGAGTTTGGAAAGGGTTGTCCACTGTGAAACGATAAAGCGTGGGAACGTCTTCCCCAGTGGACGTTGTTATGGCAGGTTCATTGGTCAGTTTTAATAAAAAGCTGGATGAGTTTCTACAACAAGGAATTGTTACAACTTACTGGTATTGATACATAAAGTAGAGTTGGGAAGGTTTTTCCCACTGTGAAACGTAAAGCTATGGAACTGCTTCCAGTGGACGTTGTTATGCAGGTTCATTGGTCAGTTTTAATAAAAAGCTGGATGAGTTTCTACAAACAAGGAATGTTACAAGTTACTGGGATTGATACATTAAGTAGATTTGGGAAAGGTTTGTCACTGTGAGAATGGTAAAGCTATGAACTGTCTTCCAGTGGACGTTGCTATGGCAGGTTCATTGGTCAGTTTAATAAAAAGCTGGATGAGTTTCTCAAACAAGAATGTTACAAGTTACTGGTATTGATACATAAAGTAGAGTTGGAAAGGGTTTGTCACTGTGAGAAGGTAAAGCTATGGAACTGTCTTCCGTGGACGTTGTTATGGCAGGTTCATTGGTCGTTTAATAAAAAGCTGGATAGTTTTCTGCAAACAGGAATGTTACAAGTTACTGGTATTGATACAAAAGTAGAGTTGGGAAGATTTTCACTGTAGAACGTTAAAGCTATGGAACTGTCTTCCAGTGAACGTTGTTATGGCAGGTTCTTGGTCAGTTTAATAAAAAGCTGATGAGTTTCTACAAACAGGAATGTTACAAGTTACTTGGTATTGATACATAAAGTAGAGTTGGGAAAGGGTTTTCCACTGTGAGAACGGTAAAGCTATGGAACTGTCTTCCGGGACGTTGTTATGGCAGGTTCATTGGTCAGTTTAATAAAAACGGGATGAGTTTCTTCTGCAAACAAGGAATTAACAAGTTACTGGTATTTGATACATAAGTAGAGATTGGGAAAGGGATTTTCACTGTGAGAACGTATAAGCTATGGAACTGTCTTCCAGTGGACTTTTGTTATGGGCAGTTCATTGGTCATTTAATAAAAATCTGGATGAGTTTTCTATCAACAAGGAATGTTACAAGTTACTGGGATTGATACATAAGTAGAGTTGGGAAAGGGTTTTTCACTGTGAGAACGGTAAATCTTATGAACTGTCTTCCAGTGGACTTGTTATGGCAGGTTCATTGGTCAGTTTAATAAAAGCTGTAATGAGTTTCTCCAAACAAGGAATGTTCACAATTACTGGTATTGATACATAAAGTAGAGTTGGGAAAGGGTTTGTCACTGAAAACGGTAAAGCTATGGAACTGTCTTCCAGTGGACGTTGTTATGGCAGGTTCATTGGTCAGTTTAATAAAAGCTGATGAGTTTCTACAAACAAGGAATGTTACAAGTTACTGGTATTATACATAAGTAGAGTTGGGAAAGGGTTTGTCACTGGAGATGTAAACTATGGAACTGTCTTCCAGTGGACATTGTTATGGCAGGTTCATTGGTCAGTTTATAAAAACTGGATGAGTTTCTACAAACAAGAATGTTACAAGTTACTGGTATTGATACATAAAGTAGAGTTGGGAAAGGGTTTGTCACTGTGAGAATGGTAAAGCTATGGAACTGTCTCCAGTGGACGTTGTTTAGGCAGGTTCATTGGTCAGTTTAATAAAAGCTGGATATTTTCTCTGCAAACAGGAATGCTACAAGTTACTGGTATTGATACATAAAGTAAGTTGGGAAAGGGTTTGTCACTGTGAGAACTGGTAAAGCTATGGAACTGTCTTCCATTGGACATTGTTATGGCAGTTCATTGGTCAGTTTAAATAAAAGCTGATGAGTTTCTACAAACAAGGAATTTTACAAGTTACTGGTATTGATACAATAAGTAGAGTTGGGAAAGGTGTTGTCACAGTGAAACGGTAAAGCTATGAACTGTCTTCCAGTGGACGTTGTTATGGCAGGTTCATTGGTCAGTTTTAATAAAAAGCTGGATGATTTCCTACAACAAGGAATGTTACAAGTTACTGGATTGATACATAAAGTAGAGTTGGGAAAGGGTTTGTCACTGTGAGAACGTAAAGCTATGGAACTGTCTTCCAGTGGATGTTGTTATGAGCAGTTCTTTGGTCGTTTAAATAAAAAGCTGGATGAGTTTTCTACAAACAAGGAATGTTGCAAGTTACTGGGATTGATATATAAAGTAGAGTTGGGAAAGGGTTTGTCACTGTGAGAACGGTAAAGCTATGGAACTGTCTTCCAGTGGACGTTGTTATGTCAGGTTCATTGGTCGTTTAATAAAAAGCTGGATGAGTTTCTACAAACAAGGAATGTTACAAGTTACTGGTATTGATACATAAGTAGAGTTGGGAAAGGGTTTTGTCACTGTGAGAACGGTAAAGCTATGGAACTGTCTTCCATGGACGTTGTTTGGCAGGTTCATTGGTGGTCAGTTTAATAAAAGCTGGATGAGTTTCTACAACAAGGAAGTTACAGTTACCTGTTATTGATACATAAAGTAGAGTTGGGAAAGGGTTTGTCACTGTGAACGGTAAAGCTATTGGAACTGTCTTCCAGTGGACGTTTTATGGCAGGTTCATTGGTCAGTTTAATAAAAGCTGGATGAGTTTTTCTACAAACAAGGAATGTTACAAGTACACGGTATGATACAATAAAGTAGAGTTGGGAAAGGGTTTGTCACTGTGAGAACGGTAAACTATGAACTGTCTTCCGTGGACGTTGTTATGGCAGGTTCATTGGTCAGTTTAATAAAAAGCGGGATGAGTTTCTACAAACAGGAATGTTACAAGTTACTGGTATTGATACAATAAGTAGAGTTGGAAAGGGTTTGTCACTGTGAGAAACGGTAAAGCTATGGAACTGTCTTCCAGTGGACGTGGTTATGGCAGGTTCATTGGTCCAGTTTAATAAAAGCTGGAGAGTTTCTACACAACAAGAATGTTACAAGTTACTGGGATGATACATAAAGTAGAGTTGGGAAAGGGTTTGTCACTGTGAGAACGGTAAAGCTATGGAACTGTCTTCCAGTGGACGTTGTTATGGCAGTTGTTCATTGGTCAGTTTAATAAAAAGCTGGATGAGTTTCTACAAACACAGGAATGTTACAAGTTACTGGGATTGATACATAAAGTAAGTTGGGAAAGGGTTTGTCACTTGAGAACGGTAAAGCCTATGGAACTGTCTTCCATTGGACATTGTTATGGCAGGTTCTTGGTCAGTTTTAATAAAAAGCTGGATAGTTTCTACAACAAGGAATGTACAATTTACTACTGGGATTGATACATAAAGTAGAGTTGGGAAAGGGTTTTGTCACTGTGAGAACGTAAAGCTATGGAACTGTCTTCCAGTGACGTTGTTATGGCAGGTTCATATGGTCAGTTTAATAAAAAGCTGGATGAGTTTCTAACAAACAAGGATGTTTACAAGTTACTGGTATTGATACATAAAGTAAGAGTTGGTCCATGGAAATTTCCCATTGCCACTTGGAGTAAGGAAGGAATTTTTTTCCCCCTTCATAAATTTGGTGGTTTTTTTTGCCTTCCTCTGGATCAACACTTAGGCACGGAAATGAGGATATTGCTAGATGTTGGACGGATGGGACGGATGTCTTTATTCAAACCTCAAATACTATACTATACTGTACTATACTATACTATATAATACCCTTATATACTATACATTAATAAAAAAATATATTTTATATAATGTAGGGGACCCCCAACCCAAAAGTCTACCTTTATAATGTTAAAATATTCCCAAAAATATGTACTTACCCACCTTTGTTGCCTCGGCTACTGCTCTTCTGCTACTTCCGAAGTTCCATAACGGAGGAGGCAGAAGGTGACGGACCCGCAGGCGCGTCTGTGATTGGCTGGGGCGGCCAGTGGGGCAAATTTTAGTTTGGGGATGGACATGCCCTTCAAGGCTTCAATATTGTACATTATCTCTCTTCTCTCTATCTTCTTTTCTCTTCTTATCTCTATTCTCTTCTCCTCCCTCTTATCTCTTTCTCTATCTCTATTCTCTCTTCTCTTCTCGTCTCTCTCTTTCTCGTATTCTCTTCTCTCCTATCCTCTTCCCTCTCTTTTCTCCTCTATTCTCTCGCTTCTCTATCTCTTCTCTTTCTTCGCATCTCTCTATTTTCTCATACTCTTCTCTATCTCTCTTTCTCTATCTATCTCGTTTCTCTATTCTCTCTCTCTCTATCTCTCTCTTTCTCTATTCTCATCTTTCTCTATACTCTCTCTCTTGTTTCTCTATTCTCTCTTTCTCTATCTTTTTCTCTATTCTCTCTCTTTCTCTATTCCTCTATCTCTCTCTGTTTCTCTATTCTCTCTCTCTCTATTCTCTTCTTTCTCTATCTCTTTTTCTCTATTCTCTCTTCTTCTATATTCTCTTCTTTCTCTATCTTCTTCTCTATTCTCTCTTTATCTCTATCTCTCTCTGTTTCTCTATTCTCTCTCTATTCTCTCTTTCTCTATCTCTTTTTCTCTATTCTCTTTCTCTATCTCTCTCTTTCTCTATCCTCTCTTTCTCTATTCTCTCTTTATCTCTTTCTCTATCTCTTTTTCTCTATTCTCTCTCTCTTATTCTCTCTTATCTCTTTCTCTATCTCTCTGTTGTTTCTCTAACTCTTTCTCATTTTCTCTTCTCTTTTTTCTCTCTCTCTATTCTCTCTTCTCTGTTTCTCTATCTCTTTCTTTTCTCTCTATCTTTCTTCTCTATGTCTCTTTCTCTATCGCTCTCTCTATTCTCTCCTTCATCTCTATCTCTCTCTCTATGTTTCTCTATCTCTTTCTTTCTCTCTCTTTCTTTCTCTCTATCCACTTTGTACATTGTGTCATCTCCCATGATCCCCTGCTGTGGGGTAACTCCCATTACCAGACCATATCCTCATTTAGCATTATCCCCCAAAAGACTTGCATGGGGTGAACATTAGTTGCTGAGGATCATGGGAAACAGGGATGGTGTGGATTAAAGGATTACAGGATTCGGTTCTCAGTGTATGAAATGTAATATCATCTTAGGTTCTCCTTTATATCGGTTAATGTTTATTAAGTTCATTATATATTCAGTGGGACTCACTTCTCATGTAGTGCCTGGGACTATATCTCCCAGCATCCCCTGTCACCGCCAGCACTCGCTCTCTGGTCTATTGAGCTCTACTTCCTTGTCGCACCAATTAGCGCTGTCTACACAACCCACGTGAACTTGGGAGGCCAACGGGGTAGCGGATTGTTACCACAGCAACAGCGTCTCTGAGAGCGGAAAGGAGATTGCGGGAGGGAGAAGAACGGGACCGGAACCTACTGCCCCCTGTACACGGTAATTTACCGTCTATTCCCACGGGTAACTTACCGTTTCTCCCCTGGGTAACTTACCGTCTATTCCCACTGGGTAACTTACCGTTATCCCCACTGGGTAACTTACCGTCGTGTCCCCACTGGTAACTTACCGTCTTTTCCCACTGGGTAACTTAACCGTCTATACTCCCACTTGGGTAACTTACCGTCTTTCCCCACTGGGTAACTTACGTCTATTCCCACTGGGTAACTTACCGTTTATCCCACTGGGTTTCTACTGTACCGTCTGTCCCCCACTGGGTAACTTACCGTCTGTCCCCACTGGGTAACTTACCGTCTATTCCCACTGGGTAACTTACCGTTTACTCCACTGGGTAACTACTTTCCTGTTCCCTCCACTGGTAACTTACCGTCTTCCCCTGACTCCGCATTCCCTGGTAACTTACCGTTTATCCCCACTGGGTAACTTACACGTCTGCCCCCACGGGTAACTAACCGTTGTCCCACGGGTAACTTACCGTTTATCTCCACTGGGTAACTTACTGTCGTCCCCCCCACTGGTAAACTTACCGTCTGTCCCCACTGGGTAACTTGACCGTCTATTCCCACTGGGTAACTTACCGTTTGTTCCCACTGGGTAACTTTAACCCGTCTGTCCCTCCCTGGGTAACTTACCGTCTGTCCGCCCTCTGGGTACTCTTACCGTCTGTCCCCACTTGGTAACTTACCGTCTGTCCCCCACGGGTAAACTTACCGTTTATCCCCCCTGGGTAACTTACACGTCTGTCCCTCACGGTAACTACGTCTGTCCCTCCACTGGTACTTACCGTCTGTCCTCCACTGGGCACTTACCGTCTGTCCCCACTGGGTAACTACCGTCTATCCCCCTCACTTGGTAACTTACCGTCTATCCCCACTGTGTACGCTTACCGTCTGTCCCCCCACTGGGTAACTTTACCGTCGGTCCCCCACACTGGGTAACTTACCGTCTATCCCCCCACTGGGTAACTTACCGTCTATCCCCCCACTGGTTAACTTACCTCTGTCCCCCACTGGGTAACTTACCGTCTGTCCCCCCACTGGGTAACTTACCGTCTATCCGCCACTGGGTAACTTACCGTCTGTACCCCCCACTGGGTACTTACCGCTGTCCCCCCACTGAACTTACCGTCTATCCGCCATGGGTAAAACTTACCGTCTGTCCCTTCCCCCCACTGGGTAACTTACCGTCTAGCCCCACTGGGTAACTACCGTCTCTTCCCCCACTGGGTTAACTTACCGTCTACCCCCCCACTGAGTAACTAACCGTCCTATCCCCTCCCTCTGGGAAGCTACTGTCTGTCCCCCCATGGGTAACTTACCGTCTATCCGCCACTGGGGGAACTTACCGTCTGTCCCCCCACTGGGTAACTCCTCTTCCCCACTGGGTAACTTACCGTCTTCCCCCACTGGAACTACCGTCTATCCCCCCCTGGGAACTTACCGTCTTTCCCCCAGAGACTTACCGTCGTCCCCCCACTGGGTAACTTACCGTCTCCCCCACCACTGGGTAACTTATACCTTTGTCCCCCCACTGGGTAACTACCGTCTATCTCCTCCACTGGGTAACTTACCGCTGTCACCCCACTGGGTAACTTACCAGTTATCCCCCCTGGGTAACTTACCGCTATTCCCCACTGGGTAACTTACCGTCTATCCCCCACTGAGGAACTTACCGTCTATCCCCCCACTGGGAACTTACCTCTATCCCCCCACTGGGTAACTTACCGTCTATCCCCCACTGGGTACTTACCGTCTATCCCCCACTGGGTAACTTACCGTCTATCCCCCCTGGGTACTTACCTCTATCCCACTGGGTACTACTGTCTATCCCCACTGGGTAACTTACCGTCTATCCCCCCACAGGGTAACTTACCGTCTATCCCCCACGGGTAAACTCGTCTATCCCCCACTGGGTAACTTGTAACATTCCTTGTTTGTAGAAACTCATCCAGCTTTTTATTAAACTGACCAATGAACCTGCCATAACAACGTCCACTGGAAGACAGTTCCATAGCTTTACCGTTCTCACAGTGACAAACCCTTTCCCAACTCTACTTTATGTATCAATACCAGTAACTTGTAACATTCTTTGTTTGCAGAAACTCATCCAGCTTTTTTTTGGAGAGATAATATATATTAATATATATAGAGCGAGAAAGAAATATACAGAGAGTGAGACAAAGAGAGAGAATAAATATTAATAGGAGAGAAATCGATACATGTAAATCATTTCCAGGATGGATGCAGTGATTACAATGTTTTTCTGTTTAAATCTCCTGCATGAAATCTCTTTACTACCATAAACAAAGCTGTGCTAATCTGTAGTTATAGGACACGGGTGTTTGTTGCTAGACAGTGTTTAATAACATGGATCACCATTACTCACCACATCTCTTCAAGGTAACCAAAAGCCATTCAAGGTAACCAAACATTGTTACTGTACTCTCTACCACAAAGACAAAGTAAACACACCCAGACAGGGGAACAGTGAACAAAATCTACATTATAATGATGTATTCATACTGCACAAGGAGAATAGGTCAGCAGGTGCAAACAATATGGCAGCTCCCATCACCATGTGCAAATATAAAGATGAAATGAATTTTCAGTGCGCATAGGAAGATGTCTGTACTCTCATGCTGGCAAAGGAAAACAATGTGACAGCTCCTACTTATAGGTGCAACGCTGTTATCCAGTAAATTGCAAAAAATGTTTGTGAGCACTAAACTCCTTGTATTACATCTATGTATATCCATAACCTCAACAGTCAGCTATATACTAATACACAGGAGTTAATTCATCGTCTCGTCTCTCTACAGGGGAATGATCCTTCTGGTGATCAATGTTACTGCCAACAGTAGTTGCCAAATGTATTAGTTAATTCTGGGGAGTCAAATATTTTTAAACTACAACCAGGGAATGCTGGGAGCTGTAGTTTTCAAACATCCCTGAGTTAATGCAACATACAGAGCAATCTATCATTTCTAGAGGACAGAGCATAGAATTTAACTGTCACTCTCAACATTTTTACTACCGAGTCTCATATATTTTTGTAGTTTAACTGGATTACCGCAACTTCAAATATTCTATGTACATTTACCCCCATTCAACTCTGCTTCCCTGTAACTACCCTTATTTCTCCTAGCCAAGACTGCCATCTGCTGTTCACACACGATAGCAGAGAACAATTGGAATGTGTATACCTATGTAGCTCTAGGTAAAGTTAAGGATATTTTTTGCTGCTTTGTACACCTGGTGAGTCTTACTATGGCTGCACATGTACTAATAATTTTGCTATTACAGCTCCTCTCGTTGTTGTCAAATCATTACAACAGCTCCACTGTGGAGCAGGAAGCTTGAAAAAAAAACATTCATATTTTATTATTTACTGACCCAATCCTTATAATTAGACTTGTGTCATCAGAAAAGGTTTGTTTTTTACTTGTCTGTTTAAGATGACTTGAATGTCTCACTCACACACACACACACGTCAAGCTCACGTTTAGCGACACATTGAACAGCCGATAGATCTTTATTTCATACAAGTACCGTAGTTAGACTACGTGCTGGAGGCTCAATAAGTATTTGTGTGGATTTTTGCTTATAGTTAGTTGGTTGAGTTTGACAAGTTCATCACTGGAACTTTCCCTTTTCTGTGATGAAATATGAAACTATCTGGAACAGCCAATCAGAGCCAAGTCTCTTCATGATCAGAGGAGAGATGTCATGGCCAGAAGCTCTCCTAGCCTATTAGCACTTCATTGACACCCCCTGCAGACAATTTGACTGTAATGGAGGTGAAGTCTGTAGGAATTTCCTTTCTTGAAGTTAAACCTTGTTCTAAATTCAACTTTTAAGTTTTCTTCTGAGCTTTTCTCTTATCTAAGTCTTGCTGGATCTCCGGGGGGAATTCATCTCTGTTCTTCATGACACAAGGTAAACAGAATCTCTTGGAGTAGAAGATGCTGCATTCCTACAGAGCAAAGGAGATTGTCAGAATAAAAAGACACCCCAAAATAACAAATATATTTGCTTTACATCCAAAACCAAAGGATAAACACAAGCTGGTACCAATACTGCCCCCTGGTTCTTGCTTGTGGGAAAGTTAAAAAAAACTGACATTATTTGCTGCCTCTTTAACTAAATGGATCAGTAGTTGCAGAACAATAATACTACAATAGTGGAGCAATGGAATTCTATGGCAGTGTGTAGTGTGCTCACCAACACCCCCTAGAGGAACATTGGAGTTCTACATCCCACTGTGAGATTACTTATTTAGGGTTCAGCCAAATGAAAGCATTTCTAAACTTGTCTGGTTTTCTAGCTTATTCTCCTTTATCGATTGCTTAATAACTCTTCTCTACTAAGTAACGAACAATATCCATATAATTGGTATTTTCCTTACTGATCCAACGCAGACTATTTTCTCACATAAACTACATGGAGACCCAAGAATCAGAAATTTTTCTCTGTCAGGGGTGAAGGGATCGTTCATGGTAAAGCATTCTTCCAAAAGCCTAAAAATAGAAAAGTATTGCATTAAAGAATACAAAGTAGGAATTTTAGCCTGAACATATATATCACTTGTACAAGTTACTCTAGTGTGAAACCACACACTTCTATAACTTCTAACTCCTCCTCCTTCACAAGTCACTGGCTCAGACATGCTCAGTGTGTTTTACAAAGGCAAAGCGACAGGAGATGTGCAATTAGTTACTTAGTCACTCTGTAGAGAATTAGAATTAACTATAGGGCTGGTTGATGGTAAATATTTAATACAAGTGCATCAGTCTCCTAATTTCAATCAGCAGGTTATGGGTGTAAGTTGAGGAAAGTGTATTTTTGCTGGGTCCAATATTTAATCCTGGCCAACCTGGTCATCCAGGACAAATTACCGTCGGTTGTGGCTACTTCTGTAGCCACAACTGGCACTTTGCCGATCGTGCGGTCCATAGGCCTGAATGACTGATAAACGGATATATCGGTTAAACAGGCCCCCAAAAAAATTGCATGGTGTGAACCTAGCCTTAGCCTTCACTCCTGAATAAATAATACATTCCATCTGAAATGTCTGAAAGCTGGGCTATTGTATTGTATCCCATTATTTATTATATTATTGTTAAAACTAACACAATAAAAAAACCAGATACTTTAACAGTTTATTACTCACATGACTGAACGTGAATTTGGAGGCCTCTGGCCAAAGTAAGTGTACGGGGAAGATAACCCACAGAGCTGACACTCAAATCTTCCTTTGGGCTGAATTGATTCCTCCAGGTCCATCTGTGAAAACACAAAAATCAATCACTCCTATCATTACATTTACTGCTACTGTTTACCCCAGTGAGAAGGGGGTCTGACCGACAAATTACTAATCAATAAAACGATTGGTAGTCCGGCAGTAGGAAACAAATGTGGCACTGCCGATAATATGGCAACTGATCGTCCTCAATGGGGCAAAATTTACCCTGCCTTAGATCACCCTGCCCATAGGATTTTTTATTTGACTATTGATATGTAAATCCAAGAAGCCAACTGCTTGTGATGAACCAAATTGTAGTTTGCCATAAAAAGTTTGAAAGCTGCAGGTAAGAGTCGTCCTATTGGCACCTTACAGGTATAGAATTAAATTGGTCTGGGAGCGTCAGGTGGATTGTCCAATTGCTTCGGCTCCCAATATTACTGTGAAATTGGGGTCGGGGAGTGGGCAATTTCCAACGTGGTCCTTTCATTTGTAATTGGAAATTGATCACAAAAAAGATCAGGCCAGGCAGATGTCCCGATGTGGTGTGAAAACGGCTTCCAGTGCGTCAGCCCGCTGGGTGATCAGTCGATTGAACAGTCAGTCAGAAGAAATGAACATTAGGAGCATTCTAAGGAAAAATGCATCCTGGGATGTAATAAGAAACATAAATCCACTGATCTTCCCCTGTAGTGTGGTGAAGTCAACTATCCTGCGCTACATTAGTCATTTACTATGAGTGACAGCATGGCCAGTCGTACTGCAGATCGGACCCTGATATGAGTGACAGCAAGGCCAGTCGTACTGCAGATCGAACCCTGCTATGATGGATATTGGTACAATCAGTGTTTCCTAAGACCCCTGGTTTTTTTCAATCAACCACTCTAAAGGCTGATACACACGTTACAATTTTTCCTCCTGAACAACCGTTCACGATTTGACTGGCTGGCCCAAAGCAGCCAAGTCAGACAGTTACCGCGACTGATCATGGACTGCACGATCGTCATGGTTTTCTGACCTGTCCGATTTTGCTCTCGTCTGATTCAGATAAAGGAACGGTCGGCAATCGGTCAGAGCCACCATACAATAATTGGGCCCGACCGACCGGAACACTGAAATGTCGGCCGAATTATTGTATGGTGTGTACCCAGCGTAAGTGGTTGATCTAAAAGAGTTTTTTTTTTTTTTTTACAAAAATGAAGATCAGGCCAGATGGACCCCATCTCAAGTCCCCATCTCTCAATCCCCATCTCTCAATCCGTGTATGGGCACTTTCTCGGCCGAAACGGACACTCGTTTGAAGATCTGACCGGCCAGTCGTGCAACGATCCCTGACCGAACGGCCTAGAAAGTGCCCTTACATGGCCATTCTTTCACATCGTGCCCCGCGAGTCGGCACCCGCAATTGCACGTGTGTACAAACTTTAACATTGGAGGAATGTGTATTATTGTATAAATATATAGCGCTACATCCCCCCTCCATCAGAGCTTACAATCTAATCTCACATACACAGCATGTCAGGGGGGACCAGATCCACATAGCAAATGGAGAACATACAAACATGTTGCCGATGTGCCCAAGGGAGGATTCAATCCCCAGGCCCCACATGTAGACCCATAGAGGCGCTATTAATTCTCCATTAAAGGGCATGTGCATCCCTCTAAACTAAGGTTCAGTCCCCCCAAGTCTTGCACCAAATGATGGGGTGGAGAAGCAACTTGGCCATTATATTGTGCATGATTTTAACAGCAGCTACAATGGAAATTGTGATATTTAATTGCCTGTGGTGGCTGCGCCTTTAAGAGGGAGAAATGCTGCAAATCCCTTCTAATAGCCACACTAGCTACATGGACATTGGGCACAACAGGGTTAGGGTGACCACTAGAAGGGAGATAGTGATAGAGTCTCTCCCTGTGTATTTATTGTTCCTATTGCAGTCTGTGGGGGACCCCAACAATCGTCCACCATACAAAGCCTGTGATTTGGGGTTCCCCTTAGAGGATGGGCAAATATGGTTCTGTATTGGGACATTTTCCATATCTAAGCCCCAGGGCCAACTCCATCTACCATAAACCCTGGTCATGTATGGCAAACACATCTAGGAAAGTCTAGAAAGCTCTTTAGAACTACAACTCCCAGCATGTCCATCAGTAGGAATTTGCTCTTGTAGAACTACAACACCCAGCATGCCCATAAGCATGAATTAGCTCTTGTAGAACTACAACTCCCAGCATGCCCATCAATATTAATTAGCTCTTGTAGAACTACAACACCCAGCATGCCCATCAGTATGAATTAGCTCTTTAGAACTACAACTCCCAGCATGCTCATCAGTATGAATTAGCTCTTGTAGAACTACAACTCCCAGCATGCCCATCAGCAGGAATTAGCTCTTTGTAGAACTACAACTCCCAGCATGCTCATCAGTATGAATTAGTTCTTGTAGAACTACAACACCCAGCACGCCCATCAGTAGGAATTAGCTCTTGTAGAACTACAACTCCCAGCACCCCCCTCCGCTCTGCCTCCCCCCCCCCCCCCCCCCGTCCCCTTTTTACCTGGGTATCCCCCCTGGGTAACTTACCGTCTATCCCCCACTGGGTAACTACCGTTATCCCCACTGGGTAAATACCGTTCTATACCCTACTGGGTAACTTACCGTCTATCCCCCACAGGGTAACTTACGTCATCCCCACTGGGTAACTTACCGTCTATCCCCCACGGGTAACTTACTGTCTATCCCCCACTGGGTAACTTACCGTCTATCCCTCCACTGGGTAACTTACCGTCTATCCCCCACTGGGTAACTTACCGTCTATCCCCTACTGGGTAACTTACCGTCTATCCCCACTGATTGGTTGGGGCAAAATTAGCACCATTTTAAACAATAAGAACTTTTATTGAATCTCCCTGTAAGTTATGTATATAGTATATAATATAATTATTTGTATATAATGAAGTTATGTATAGAATAATTAATATGGTTATGTAAACAATATTATCTATTATATAGTTATGTGTATATAATATAGTTTTGTATATAATCTAGTTATGTGAATATAATATAGCCATTGCCTAATTGGTTTTTTTTTAAATTGGATTCTTTGAACTCATTGTCGAGACCAGCACTTGACTACTAGAGACCAGCACTTGCTACCAGCACATGACTACCACACAATTACACCAACAGATGAACCATAACTCAACAACTACACCAACAGACAAACTAGATTGCTGATAATATTCATATAATGCTTCCAATACGGCTACAAGCTGGTGAAAGCACGGAAGTGTTTAGAAAGTTAGAGACCACAGTTACCCTTTAACCCCTTAAAAGAACACTACGGTTTAACACCTCAATACTCCCCCTGATAATCTACCATGACCATATAACCCACATTTGCTCTTCATTGTAATAGGAACCTTTGATAGTATCATACACGTGCATACCCACTGTTGACAATATGGCTGAATCCTATGCAAATCCTGTGATTTGGCCTAATGCCTGAATTAAAGCTTGGTGAACCTCCAGCTAAAATGTGATGCCAATATAATGTATTTTTAGAAATGACTTGCGTAACTGTGCACCCTAAATAGGGAAGGGGTCGTTGGCTAAACATGGTTTGTTTCTGGATTTCTTTTAATTCTGTTACAGGGTAGTACCATGCATTCCCGAACAATGAATTGTGGGAGCTTTAGAGATTTACGCCCTCAGACACGAGGAATCGTCTTTTCTGGGCGGCCACCATCCACTACAAGCAGATCATTGTCACGAAGCAGCCACTCTTCATTCCACTCTTCTCTCAGTAAGGAGCGAAATCCCTCAGTAATATACATTTATATAAAAACAACGTAAAGGAAAGCTCAGGGGAAGTTTGTGTACAAGCTGATTCAGCTGAAATCTCTGTCCGTTCTACACTAAGAACGTTATTGTGTATCGTGATGCGTGAATGTCTCCGTTTATGCTAAAGGAGACATATAGGCTTTCCCCAGAAATTGCTTGTTAAAGGGGAAGTTCAGTGGAAATACATATACTTTTCAGAAAAAAGAGCAGTATTTTTTCATCCTAATGACCTTAACCTGCCCATTCAGCATTGTGTCTGTGTATAAATTAATGCAACCGAAATACTGACTTCCTGTTTGCAGGACCCCTAATAGAGACCGTTATGGTTTTGCCCTTGACCCAGCGCCTGGGTTGATTCAGTTGCTCAGTAGAGATCTGAGCATCTTTGACCCATCCAACAGCCAATCAGTACAAATGACCGTTAGGAACATTCCATGTGGTGCATCCTGGGAAAAAGAAGGATAGTTAGAACCTGAAATGTCAGCTCACTAATGTCAACAGCAGGGAATAGCAAAGGGAATGAAATCAACTGATATTTCAAAATGGGAGAGAATATGTAGAATAACTAAGAAGGCATTACACAAACTAACAATGTAACAAATATCGATCATTTCCACTGAACTGTCCCTTTAAGTAATTACTAACCAGACATACACCTGTGTTTCATAAGGAAAGACTACACCAAGTCTCCAGTTGCTTTTACTCTTATGGTGGCCATGCACTTGTTAAACATTACAGATAATGCAACGTTACTGACCCAGTGGTTCTCACCTACTGATGTTCCTGGGGTGTTCAACAGTCGGATAACACTTAACAACCAATGTGGTTGAAACGTCCATCAAAAAAACGATCAGGCTGGGCAGTTGCCTGGAACGCTGGCAGGTAAGCTGCAAGTAGGCTCCCTCAAGCTATGTACACATGTTGGATATTTGTCCGCTGCTAAATGACCCCTCCCCTCTCCATAGAAAAGAACAGGCTGCTCCGCACTAGCAGAACAGCCTGTCTTTAGGGGATTTGAAGATAAAGATTTTATATGATTCTAATGTGTGTACAAGCCCACTGTCTCAAAGTACCATAACTGCAAATGCTTAAAAGCCAGAGGCTTGGATAGCAGAAGATGCTAGAAATGATTTTACGTAGGTGTATCTCTGGTTGGAAGTTAGTTTTAGTCTTAACTTTTCCTTTAATGCACAAAACATTTCAGTGTGCCCGATTATTTGTGTACACTGTGTAAAGTCTGTGCACACGTACTCTGTGCTTAGAGAGAACGTTGATTGTTTATTATTTCTTCCTCTGGTTTTTGCTTTTAAAGGTTCTTCAATTAAGTCCACCCCAGACCCCAATCTTTCCTTGCGGGAAATTGAGGACATTTTGTACCACAGAGTTAACGAGATTGAAGAAGACCTAAAAAACGCGTTTCTGACACTGGACACTGAGCAGAATTTCACCGTCACACGAGGGGAATTTTTCAGAGTGATCCAGAATTTTATTTTCCCTTTGACAGAATCTCAGTGTGACGAGTTATTAAAAACGGTAAATGTCCAAATCTAGAAACTGCTTTCGTGTTCACCTGCCATTTATGACATTATTACCATCACACATTTAAAGGCACAGTGGAAAGTATATATTTTTTATTTTAAATGCAACCAGTGGGCAGCTTGTATAATGTTCATTTCTTAGAAGAAGTTGAGGTCATTATAAGGTCAGTTGTGTATCATTCAGGTACCGCTTTTACCCTGGAAGATTGGTTAGTGTTTCTCATGTATCTCGATCAATAACTGTGCCATTTGTTTCTGCAGATAACCAGCAATACTAATGGAACTATTCCTTATCTTGAGTTCCTGGCAAAGTTCCTCAGAACCACCAGCAGTGACCCTCGAGGAAGGAACCTGAGAAGAAGGTAGGACACTGTCACATTGATTCTTAGTAGGCAGAACATTATAGCTCATTGCTATGTGTGTCCATGTGCTTGGAAATCTCCTTGGGTTTACTCATTGTTAAGTCCTATGGAAACTACTTATTGGGTCTTATTTCCCCCAGACACGATGCTGCTTACAGTACTCAAGCCACTTTACAGTATCTGAAACTATTTGGGACAAGTAAAATCGTGGTAATCACATATTTATCTGTGCTTGCTTTGTCATTAAATTATTAATGTTTAGTGAGTGCTCCTTATTGCCCCTACCTCCCTTACTCACTGCCTTCTTGTAGTGTCTGTGACACTTAAAACTTTTGCACAGCTTCAACAAGGACCCTGCTCTGATTACACATCTCCCCCTTCTTTCTTTTCTTTGCTGATTCTCTTAAACAATGCAGAAAGTGTGCTGGCAGGCATCTATGTCAATCATCCTAATAAGAGGTCAGGGATGGGACACACATTATAATTTCTGCTGGAGTGACAGGTCTTTTCCTGCTGTGTTTTCAAATGATGATTTCCCAGAATCTACAGCACAGATTTAAAATCCGAAAACCGTTTTGGAGCAGTGGGATCTTGTTGTATCTAAAGATAAAATTTTTGAAAATTTAATATTTTACTGTAAAGATACCCTTTAAAAAAATCTTGGGTATGGAGGGTTGTAACGAGTTTCTTAATAATAGTCCCTTTACTATGATAAATACAATATGAACCCTTCTAGGGAGTTTGTTCAATTAGAGATAGTATCCAGTGGCTTAACTACCGCCTGCACGGGGGTGGGGGGAGGGGGTGGCGGACTGTAGTAGGGCCCGCCACAAGCCCACAATCTCTAAAAATAGCTGGTCACTGCAAAAGATTGGTTCCGTAAGTTCAGGTCCGGTCTTTTAAATAGCTGATGAAGGAAACATATGTGTCGAACAGCAGATCATGGAGAGAGGAAGGGGTCAGAGGCCCAGCCTCCAATCTCGCAGCGGGGGGCCCGGGGCCCTGCAGGTACGCCCCTGATGGTATCATGTATCAGTGAAGACAAATCATTTTTACATATTACATGAAAAAGCAATGTTGTGTAGTGATATATATATAAATATACTCATATATATATATATATATATATATATAATCTGAGAACACCAGTTCATTGTAATCAGCTTGAGGAAGGAACTAAAATGATCTGAAAGCTTGCTATGATTAAAGCTCCTTTATACCCCTTTTGTTATTTTCTATTATTTCTAAAGGGTTACCCTATAAACATGAAACAAACAAGTGAGAGGATGGAGGGGAACCATATACTAAAGGTTATCTCCAGTGGTTAAAACCATTCAGTTTAATTGAAGTACAGGAGGTAAAGGAGCTGTTTCTTACCTCCTGTTCTTCAATAAAATGTTCAGGAGCCAGAAACTTACCAGGTCTCTCGCTCCTCCGCCGTATCCTTTGACAGGTCCAGACGCACTTACAGGGTTATTCAATAAAAGTTCATATTTTTAAAAATGGTGCTAATTCTGCCCCAACCAATCAAATGTTATTAACCATTTGAAAGCGAACATCTGATTGGTTGGGGCAAAATTAGCACCATTTTTAACGATAAGAACTTTTATTACATCTCCCTGTTAGTACTATATAGCTCATTTACCCCCCATTCTTCAATAAAACTGAATAGCGCAAAGTGGTTTTAACCACTGGAGATACCCTTTAAGACATTGAATGTTTTGGATGGATGGATATTCTGCCAAAATGATTGTATGTGGGGGCAAATCTATAAGCAGTGTCCCAATTAAGCCTTGTTCATCCCGCATTTAGGACATTGTAGCCAGGAGTTTTTGGGTCATTATGTTTGATATTTGGATTATCAAACGCTCGGTAGGACCTGTGGATGATGTTAAAGAAAGTTTCCCTCCTTAGTTCCATTTTCCCTGAATATGGTATATCCTGTCAAAATCTCCTCAACTATATCAAGTTCTGAGTGATCAATTTTTAAATCTAATCCATTTTTTGAGGTTAGACATAATCTGTGCTTTCACCATGGCAAGTAGCATATATATCTGATAGGCTGATTTTTTTCTAAAGGTGCATATAACAAGGAATCAAAAGGGTTGGTCTGAAAACTTTGGGAATATCGGTATTGAAAATTGACTACTTAGTTCATCCTGTTGATTAAGATAGAACACAATTACCCTTTTAGAAAACTTTTTTTCTTTATTTATATACAAAGTTACAGCAGCTTTCCTTCCTCAAGTAAACAGATTAGTCCTTTTCGCATCTATTCTGGTCGTAGTTACCCTTTAAATGAAATAAATAAACGTAAACCTCTCCATCACACTATTCTGTAGGCATAAATGTGATTTTTCTGTCGGTACATAAAATAGCCAGTTAATGTCGGTGAAATAATGCGGTTGAGATTAGATGGATTATTTTATGGGTTTGTTCCAAAACACAAAGTCTTTAACTGCTGAATTTGCAAAGTTCTCGAGGAACTGAGCGCTGTAAAATATTACTGCAATATAGTATCATAAGTAACACGGAGAACTTGTGGTTTGATTATGTTGGGGTTAAATAAAATGCAACACAAAATACAGTGAAACCCATGGCAGCAATTAGTCTATCCAGACTTTAGAGGGCTCAGTCATGTGTGGAAGGGCCCACCAAATTCTATTTATTGGGGATAATGCACTTCCTATGACTCCGTGTCTGCCAAACCACACATGGAATTGTTGTACCTTCACTTAAATAACAAGACTATAATCTGATCACTGATACTTCCTTAATGTAATGCGAGATATTTTTCATTTATTTACCCTTAAAGCTGGGTACACACAGTAACGATTTCTGAAAGATGACAGACAGGATCTGCAAGATCCTGTCTGCCATCTTTCAAAGATCTGCATACACACAGTCCCTATAGGGAGAACGCTCGGGACTGTGTGTTTCCATCGGCCGCGCTAGACTCCCTATAGGAGTTTATTGTTGCTTATTGTCTTTAACTGCAATTCCTTTTCCCTTTAAATGGGGTATACTGAGAGAACCAAAGAAAATTCCAAGAAAGCTGCTACGTTGGGCTCTGTTCTTGGACCCCTGTTGTTCTCCCTCTATACCATTTCCCTGGGAGAAGTCATCAGCTCTTTTGGCTTTACCATCTGTATGGCGATGATACACAAATATATTTTTCCACCCCCACGCTTAGTCCTGACACCCAATCACGCGTCTCCAACCGTCTCCGTGCTGTCTCCTCTTGGATGGCACAACGATGCCTCATACTAAACCTGATTAAAACCGAACTTATCATTTTCCCACCTAAACCTGGTCCTATCCCACCTTTTTCCATTTCTGTGGACAACACCCCCATTTACACATTGCTTAGGGGTTATTGATTCCACTCTCTCCTTTTCCAATCACATGAATTATGTTGCTAAAACCTGTCGCTTTTTTTTTTGTAACATTGCGAAGATCCGCAGATTCCTTTCTCTTCCACCTACTGTTATGCTTATCCATGCTCTCATCCTATCACGTCTGGATTATTGTAACCTTCTGCTTTCCGGTCTTCCTGCATCCCAACTTTCTCTGCTTCAGTCCATACTTATCTCTGCCGCGAGCATTATGTCTCTAACAATCTGGAAATTAAATCTCCTCTCTGCCGCACATCTACCTGACTCCCCATTAAACAACTCATTATCTACAAAATCCTTCTCTTAACATTTAAATCCCTTCGCTCTGCTGCTCCTTCTTATATTTCTTCTCTAGTGTCCCCATATGTCCCTGCCCGTACCCTCTGCTCATCACAGAACCAGCTCTTATATAGACCCCCCACTCACACTGCCTCCTCTCGCCTTAAACCTTTTTCTCTTTTGGCTCCCGTCCTCTGGAATTTTATTCCCCTTTCTCTACGTCAAGAAACCTCAATAAACAAGTTTAAATCTCACCTCTCATCCTATCTCTCTGAGCACAGCACAGCATAGGACTGTTCACACCAGTTATTACTTTAGCACTTCCACCCTTTCCTATGTATCTGTATGTTACCCACCAAGTAGATTGTAAGCTCTAAGGGGCAGGGACCTCTTTCCTTATGTTACATGCTTTAAGCACTTGTATATTTAGTGATGCTCATACTTATTTATATATTTATGTTTTTATTTTCTGACCCCCTTGTATTATATATTGTACAGCGCTGCGTCCCCTAATGGCGCTATATAAACATATACATACATACATACCTGTTTGACCACCAGAGGGCAATATTTCCTAAGAGTCTTTGACTGAAGCTTCATGGAGAAATTTTTCAAAGAATCAGATACATGGATACAAACATTATTTCTTACTGTGGTTTGTTTTTTTTACTTTTCAGGTGGAGCTGTTCCCAGGCAAATCAGGTGCTTACTCTAAATGAACTCGAAACCCGTTTGAAAAACATGGTAGGATATTGACCATAATGCGGTAATAAGGATTAATTGCATTTCTACCTAAAATAATGAAACATGTGACTAGACATCTCCTGTTAACCATTTAAAGGTGTCATCCTGAATGGAGCTCAAATGAAACATTTGCTAGGGGGGTTTGTTGCTTTGAACCGATTATCCGTTAATAAATGATCCCTGACTGTCTGTGGCTACTTGATCTATGCCAACCCCATTCTTATAACCAGGGATTGAATACAGTGTGATAGGAAACTATAGATTGGTTCAAGTCGTTGGTTTTGGTATTATTTCCACATGCTCTCTATACGTTTAATACACCCAGTAAAGACGGAGATGCGGGGAATGTTTTATAGATCCAACATAACCGTAAAATGTTACATTACAAGGAGGTTTCATTTTCGCAGAAAGCCCAGGGGAAAGGGAAAGTTTGCTGAATATTTTCATCATCTGTTCTTGTGGCCCTGAAGGGCTTTAATACTTTCTCTGCTGTTAGATTGTCGTGCAGAATTCCATGGTCACAGTGGTTTGGTATTTGTCTATTTTTCTGTGGAGAGAAAAAAAGAGAAGTGTTAACCCATCTATAGGAAATGGGTCGGACAAGAAGAAAGAATTTGGCCAAATTCTGCCCAAAACAAGTTAGGGTTAAATGAAAGCCTGCAGTATTTCCTTTAAAATGAGCCGACAATCACATCTCTGGCTGGAGCCTGTGAGAAATTACATTGGGGTGAATGTTCAAACTTCCTGCTTCCAGTAGGTTGAGTGACATCACCTGACCTCTGTCCCATCCATCTGCCCTGGGGTAGAAGCATGCTCAGCTGGAGAAATCAGGAAGTACCTGGGGGGAAAATTGACAGTTGAGAAGGGGAGCCTATTAATGCCGGCAGAGGCTGCGAGTTTCCGCATCACATATTCACTGATTTTGGAATATTCGTAATCGAGGCATCAAGTATTCACTATTTCCCCCATATTCAGAATTGAGAGTTCACATACTGTAATCAATATTTCTCAAAATCGGCCCAGTAGATTGAATAATTTTTCAAAATTTGGGAAAAATGCTAATTCTTGAATATTCGTAAATTATTCAAAAAATTGAAGGATTATTTAAATTCAGGTACAGAGAATGGAATGGTTTGATGAAGTAATAGGGAAAATGTAAATAAAATGGAAGAAACTGAAGACTGTTTGATGGCTGAAAGTCTTTCTCGTGTTCTGTGAGCATGAAATGTCCATTTGGGAGCAGGGAAACTAATCAGGAAGTAAACTATTGTGGCAAGTAAATGTTCAGGGGGCAGGAATTGATTTGTATGGGTTTGGGTTATTAGTAGACCAGAGCACTACCGTAATAAATGTGTCTCCAATACCAAAGCTTGGGGCAGGGTGATTATAACTATAGACTATATTATAAGGAAACATTAATTACTACTCTCCTAGCTATTTCCATATAGACCTCGTAGTTTGACCGCTAATTGTTGGCTTTCTTTCAAACAGGTTTTCTACTTACTAGTGTAAAGGCAAGGCCATTCCACTAGATCCGTAAAATGAATTATGAACAGGGCCGAATTTATACTTTTTTCTCCCCTAGGCCAGCTAACTTGTACTGCCTGTGCCCCCCCCGGGGGCTTTGTGATTGGAAGAGGGCCCTGCCACCCTTAGCAAAACAGCAATCGCTGCCTATTACACATTTAACAGAAGCAGCTAAGGATCTGCTGTGTGCCAACTAATGCGCATTGTGTACATTTAATATGGGGATGCAATGCTGCTTAACTTAAACATATTTGATTTTATTTTGCCGCCCCTGGTGGCTGTGCCGCCCTAGGCCACAGCCTAGGTGGCCTGGTGGGAAATCCGGCCCTGATTATGAAACATATTTCTAAATACGAAACAAGAAATTTGTTTACCTGAATTTACAGGCCTCTAGATCGCAGATATAACCAAAATTGTCATAATACTGTATGTAGGTAAATAAGTAAAGGGATTACATCCATTTCCCTACAATAAGGTGGTTCCTTCCTAGTCAAGAAAGTCTACAAAGATTTAAAATAAAGATTATTCTTAAACTAAGATTGATAAACGGGCACCTACCATCTGTCTCAGAAACACTGTGCTCATTGACTTTGTCTAAATGTTTTTTTGGGTAATGGCCTGTGTCTACCAAGGACATTTTTTTGTGCTAAACCTTCAGTTAATCTATGCAAGTATTCACACATTTCTTACTTTATTGTATTTATGTATAATTTTATTTATAAAGCGCCACTTGGGTACGCAGCACTGTTCATTAAAAAATACAGAGTATACAAACAAGGGGATCAGTGCAAGCCATTATACAGATAGATAGAAATTAAATTAAATGCAATTGCATACATCGGTTAAGAAAGCATATGTATATAAATTATGTATAAATTCATAGTGCAACAAGCCATGACACATTAGGAATGAGATCCCTGCCCCGGAGAGCTTACAATCTAAATGAACCATCATTATTTACTAGTGTTATGATAGTCACCCCATAAAAAGGACATATTTTGGTATTTGTGAAAATTTGCAGTTTCCTTTGGGATGTGATGATGAAAAAGCTTGTGGTATGGTATACAGGAAACATTCTAGGCCATTCGGTGAAAAGGCTGTTTTGAGTTAAAAGGTAACTGTGGTCTCCAGTGTTTCCAAACTAGTTCGTGTTATATAAAAAGCCTTCTATCTTACCTTCAAAATGAACCCTAAATGTCATCTCTAGGTAAAATTTGTGAGAAGTTTTTGATGGAAAGGTTCAGCAATATTACTTCCTGTTTCCATCTATGTGACCAGCCTCTACCTGCATTAATAGGTCCATCTTCTCAACTTTCAACTTTTTTTTTTCATGTCTGTGCGGGTACTTCCTGTCTTGGAATAGCAACAGTTTCTTGTTTACAACAGATTCTTGTGTGCACTGTTTTATCCTACTACTTGCACATAGTCAAATAAAATAGTGCACATAGGAAGCTGCTGAAAGGGCACAGAATAATTAATATGGGCACACAGCCAAATAGTGGCTATTTTTTGGTTTGGTTTGGTTCAGTTTCAGATCCCTACCAACTTCATATTCCTGTATAAAATACCACTATATACATAATTATATTTCACCTTGACAGGGTGGCAGAAAGAAGTGACATCTGTTGTACTATCCAGCTAGTGTAGCACGTGTAGTGATATCGCAATGCAATTTAACACATTTTAATTGCTTTGGAAGCATTTTTCAATGAAATCGCATATTTTTTAAGGTGCAAATCCTCTGTTAACCGTTAACACACCTTTGTATGCAGTGTATTATTTAATACATTTGAGCTGATTATATTGGGTTTCTGATGTAGCTGTAAGTTGTGTCTTGGGCACAGACCAAAAAATCTGAACTTAAATATATATATAATAATATATATAAGTAGAAGGAGATTGATTGCACTCCACTTCAGCATCATCCACCAGGGTGCTTACTCCGGGGTAAACAGATAAATATTTAGGAAATTCGGAGCACTCATCTGGATTTTTTCAAAATAACAACGTTTATTAGGATCACATCAACGCGTTTCAGTATAAACTAAGCAAAAAAAATATTAAACTAAGCACTTTATATATATATATATATATATATATATATATATATATATATATATATTGTTTTGCTTAGTTTATATGGATATATATATAAAGTGTCGTAATTAGGAGTCAATGGGCCCCCTATCCCTGCTTCATCTACAGTGTTTTTTTGGAAGGAGGCTACTGTATATACTCGAGTATAAGCCGAGGTTTTCAAGCTTTAAAAATAGCCTGAAAACCGAACCTTGAACTTTGAAGGTAGTAGTGGTCACAATTTTTACCCTCGATTTATTAAAAATAGGTACCTCGACTTATACTCAGATCGACTTATATTTGAGTAAATACAGTATATCTGTCATAGGAAAACGAAGAAGATGCCCCTGCCCCCCCCCCCACACACACACACACTGTGCACTCACTCTTAAATCAACAGGGAGATTCAATAAAAGTTCTTGTCGTTTAAAATGGTGCTAATTTTGCCCCAACCAATCAGATCTTATTTAACATTTTAAGCTTACATCTGATTGGTTGGGGCAAAATTAGCACCATTTTAAACGATAAGAACTTTTATTGAATAACCCTGTATGTGTTTTATTCATACGTATTAGTGTGCAGGCAACGTTCTGGACCTTTTGTAGGTACCTTTATCGAGCCCTCTAACAAGTGAGTTACATAAATCATGGAATTTAAACCATAAACCACACCCTCTTTCTAATGTGACATCATCACATAAGATGTCCTTTACAGGGCTGTGTACCGAGAGCTGCTATTGGCTATATTTGTCTTAAAACCACATTAACTGATGTACCAAGAGGCTTTATATATATTTATTTATAAGGACCTCCTGTACTGCTACATAGACTGTGATTCAGTTGACTTTGTGTGTTTTGCACACGTCGGTGGCAGTCAGAACACTGTAGACACGTTAGCAGCGCTAATTAAAGCTTTGTGATTTGGAGTCGGCTAATTAAATTTTAATTAGAAAAACCTTGTTATGTAGTTTCTGTTTGGAAACTGATTTCAATGCGGGACCGCATTCCACGAGAACGAGCGCAAGAAAACATGCAGGCGTGTTTTACTTTTATATTTCCTCTTTATCTTTAATTGTTTGCAATCGTAAAACCTCGATAAAAAATGATTTAATAAAAGAAATAACAGCCATTCCATCTTTATATCCGAACGAGTCACTGTTTATATTCCTGTGACCGGACTCTTAATGCGTCACCACAGGCTTGCACCTTAATTCCCCGGCAATTTATTAAGGGGAGGTTCCCTCGTTAACCAGGAACTTGTTTGTAATTAATAATGTACCGTAATGTTACAGTACGATCATCATGCAATTTCTCTAACTCATTTTCCAAGTGGAACAGTCCAACATGGCTGACTGCAGTGGGATCTTTGTAATTGGGATCCGTACCTGAAGATCTTTCATTTGTATTCTCTAATATGTTTTTGGTATATACAGGGTGTAAAAAAACCTTGTAGCCCACATTCTTATACCTATTAAGACCAGACACTCTGAGTGTTGGGCTGGAATGTTGGGGCCAGGGTTGCCAAATGTTATTGTGACATCACAATGGGCGTGATGGGGAGGAGACTGGGTGGGATGGACAAGGGGATTGGGTAGGGCCACAACATGAGTTGGGGTTAGGGGAGTTAGTGGGAATTTACGGGGAAAGGGCAGCCAGTTACTTCTGTAGGGCGGGGTTTCAGTTCTGACTTCAGGCCTTTGGATTTGGTCCCTGCTGTTGGGACAGTCCTCTCCAAAGAGGTATGACTGGCAAACCTGGTTTGGGCCCACCAGGAAATATAAGACAAGGGGCCCACTCAACATTTTATCTCTTTGTTTCTGTCTCAATAACATATCTTCCTCACTCCCTCTGATCCTTGTGGTTTGTTTTGTCTTTTCTTAAGGTGCCCATACATTAGAACTTTCCCAGATCTCAAAATGAATGGGCCATGTGGGATCCTATCCTGGTCGAGAAAAAGAACCTGGAAAGGCGCTTCTGGAAGAATTGAATGTCGCTGGATCGGTCAGCAAATTTTAATGTATGGGCACCTTAATTCTCCCCTTGCATCTGAATATAAATTAGAGACACTTTCACTGTTTTTCACGAAGATACACAGACAGTGAAAAAGGTTACACAATAGCTTAAATGGCCTATGCATCACTACCTATTTCCCATACTTTTATTATGTCATGGAACTCCTTGGTGACTTCAGATATCCTTATGTTTTATTATAAAGGGGAACAAAAATTCAGGGGCAAGTAAAATATAATGAAGCTTTACTTTAACATAGGAGTGACCTTTAAAAGAGGGTGTGGCTAAAATATTGGTGGTGCGCTGAGCTGTCCATGATGACCCTTTCAGGGATCTCTCTCTTGGAAATCCTACACTTTCCTCTGCACACTTTGTCTGTGTTTATTATCTGAGCCCCATGGAATGCTTACAGAAGGGACATTTTTAACCACAGGATGAGTTGCCCTTGATTTTATCGTTTTTAGCAACATTACAATTCATATTCCAGCTATTCTAGTGTCACTTTTACCACTGAAGTGTTTATTTACGATCCACCAAGTTGTTTGTCTGAGGAAGGTGCCACACGGGCACCGAAACGTCACGTGTTAATAAACACAGTTTGGTGGTTTAAGACTGGTGTGCGCTCTGAATTATATATTCTCTGAAGTGTTTATTTAGGTTTAATCATTTTGAGTCAATGGCGAGATGACGGCAACATGTTCAGCTTCAACTGCAAGGGGAATGAATCCGACGTTGGGCATTTTCTATCTACAGGGAAGGTTTCTCCATTCATTTCAAGTGTGAAATTTCGCTCTGCGACATTGTAGGAATTCAGAGTCTCTGATCAATTAAGCGCGCAATAATTTTAGAGAACGACTCCCTTAAGACATAATCATCAACTTGAAAATCCTTTCAGGTGAGACATTGAAATACAGCGAGATGCTCTGACCCGTTCCACCGGAGAGACACTGGGAATTTGGTTATTTAGCGGAACAATTTTAATAAAAGAACATTCAATTATTAACATATCATTGGGACAACTCAGAGGAAGTTCAATTTCAAAGAGAGATTTAAAATGTGGCCTGAATAATTGTACCTGTGGGTCTCTCTGCCACTCACTGCTTTACCTTACAGGGTCCTATTTATTAGGGGCCCCTCTATGCAGCCAGTAAGGTGCAGATTCTCGTATCCCCCCCCGTAGTCTCCTATTGATACCCCTGATGGTCATCCCTGTTTATAAATCTGATTTTTAATGTTGCAAATTCTGTAAATCTTTCCAATGTAATGTGGAGATGATTTTGGGGGCTCCCATATAGTACCGGTAGGTCTGTTATGACAACATGTAAATGGGTCTTGTCCTCCAAGCAAAAGAACAGAAGGCAGAGGCTCTTAGTAGTGATATTAATCTATGATTCTTTATATCACAGACTGGGATATCAGCCAGTACTAAAGAACAGTGTTCCCTCTATACTGTGCACAACTCTGCAGGCTATGTGGTATGAAACGCTCACAGAATTTGCTTTATAATATGTACATGTGCAGACAGCAGATAAAACAAAACTATTGGGAACACCGCTGAAGAGGCCAAACAAGATCTGATGATCTGTATGTTTTCTGTATAAGTAAAAAAAAACAAAAAAAAAACTTTTTAATACAGAATGGATGTGCGTTTTGTTTTATTTTGCAAGAAAAGTTTAATAAAGTTTTATTTATCAAACTATTTAATGGATCATCATGTCACAGGGGCCTGTCTAGCTTTGTTTCATAGGGAGACCATCTTTGTAACTAGAGGCCCATAGGTGGGCTTGGGGCTGCATTTATTGTGCCGAGTAGGATAACATTTGAAAATAGGATAGTTGGTCATTCAGACATATTATAGTACAAGTCTAGGATGTACCGTGACGTTTTAAATTGGATTCTCCAAATCATTTTTTTCATTGTTAAACATTCCCAGTGTAAACCTTTATTGGGAAAGGTAACTAATATTGAGTTGTTTTCAGTTGAACCATGTGCTGACTTTGATGGTTCTGAAGGATCTCTGGGATGTTTGAATTTTTTCTTGGATTTTCTGTCATTAGCCCATCTTTTAAATTATCCAATATACACGGCGATTTAGAAAAATGCTGAGTATGTGAAACCGTGATTCTGAATGCACGACAGCTCGATTCCGAATTTGCGAGAAATAGCGGATACACGATCCCTTGATTTTGAATATTCGAAAAAGATTGAAAATGTGACTGGAAAATAGGTTGAGCCTAAATACAGTTTTTTTATAAGCTTTGGTTATATGAACGTGTTCCCCAGAACATATAAAGGTCACATTACACTAATTTACCATTGCTATTTATACCTTAAATTTAACCTATGAGGCAGTTTTTAGATTTTTTTTGGGGAACAGCACTCTCAGGTTCCTAACTTCTTAAAGGACAACTCCACCCTCATAATAATATGTTTTAGAAAGAATGGCCTCTTTATAATATGTTGATATATCCTAGTTTGTCCTATGAATTCATTACTGTATGCCTGCTATGCTTCTGGAGGCCTCATGGAAACTGAGCAATTTAGTGACCTGTACTGAGCCTGAGCATGCTCAGTAGAGGCAGCTAGGGGAATAACATTCAGTCATTGACAGTGATGTCAACTGTCAAATCCATTAATGACAGTTACTAACTGGAAGAACCAGGAAGCATAAACAGGGGCAACAGGATATTGTAGATTACAGTTCAGGGTTTCATTTGAGGGCTGGACTTGCCCTTTAAGTCTTTTATCATCAAGCATATAAAGTTCTGGTCGTAGAGTGACCCTGTTTTTTTAAAAGCATTTTTAAATGATTGTCTTATTGAAGATTCACCTCTAGGTGTCACTGTACTGTTTGTATAGAAAAGATTTGAGCAAGTGGTTCACAGGCCTGGGTGGCCAAAACATTGGCAATTTAAATAAAATGGACTAACCTGTTAGTCCATAGATCATAGTGGTCTGGTAAAAAGGGAAACATTGAAAACAAAAATCAAAAGATCCTAACAGTGCTTTACATTGTTACAAACTAGAAATCTCAACACTGTGAAGGCCGTAACTTGAAAGATGCAGGTTGGCCAGTGCAGTTTTATGCAGATTTAAAAGGAAATGTCATTTACCTGCATTGGCCACTACAGTTAATTAAAGGCAGAAGTATTAAATTCCATTTGTGTTTCTAGGCAAGTAGCCAAGGCTGGAGATTTTCCAAAGCTACCAGCTGGTAAATAGGAAATATGCACAGCAGAAAGCCAATAGTCTCTAGCGTATAAACAGATGGAATCAATAGAGAAAGACAAGTTAGATTGCGCTACCACCGGAACGCAGCCAACCACGCAGTCTAGATACTGATTCTGTTCCAGTTCATTTAGTACTGAATGTCTCTTGATATCTGTTCATCTGTGTCAGTTTTTAATACTCTCTCTCTCTCTTTTCCTCTTTCTGGAGAACGACAGTTTCAAAGGGAGGAAATAGAAATAAACAAAAAGGGGGGGAAATGGACCTTTTAGGAAAATGAATCGAATTTTGCGGTCTTGGGAATGTTTGTGCACAGTGATGTGCAGCCAAGCATCTTGCGGTACAAGCCAGTTACAAGGAATCCGGTGTCCGCTTCATTAGACCGATTCATTGTGCGATGGCCAAAAATACTAATCAAAATACTTCTTTGGAATCGAGTGCATTGGTATTATGGCTGGATGGAAGACGGACTGACCGTCTGCAAGACTGTCGTGCCAAAAATATTTCTTCTCTTAACTTCAATGAACTTATTTTCATTAGGAAATAATAAGGGCAACTGTGGTTTCTGAATAAGTTATGGTTAAATAAAAAGTGTTTTCTTTAAAACGAATCCTGAATCGCATCTCTGGCTTCACCTGTGAAAAATTATATTGTGGATATTGTTCAAACTTCCTGCATCCAGTAGCTCTACTGACCCTCTGCTTCTCCCCTGTACCTGCCTGGGGCCCGAGCATGCTCTCTTAATGCTGGGAAATACAGGAAATAACTGTACAGACAGAGATTGGTCACATGGCAATAAGCTGATGAAAGCAAGGAATTATTCAGTAAGTTATATTACTAAACATTTCCAACAATATAACTTCTAACAAGTTTCACCTACAGATTCAGACATCCCACCCTGCCGGCTAAGGTTTCCGGGCAGGGTTTGGGGAGGGGGCGTGGCTAGGGGGAATGACGTCAGCGACATCACACAGGGGGCGGGGTTTACCATTTGGGGGTTGAAGGGGGTTAGGGGCATTCTGGGGGCATGTCGGTCAGAAGGGGTCATGGCAGGGAGGAGATTAGAGTCTCCTCTCTGTTGCGGGAATGTGGGAGACCCCCACGAGATGTGGGAGGGGTGGGATACCTGCAGATGTGATCCAGGTTTATTTCATTTAACCCTAACTTGTTCAGAGACCAAAGCTGCTCTTTAAAGGGGAAGTTCAGTGCAAATACATATACTTTTCAGAAAAAAGAGCAGTATTTTTTCATCCCAATGACCCTATTCTGCCAATTCAGCATTTTGTCTGTGTATAAATAAATGCAACATACCGTCTTCCTGTTTGCAGGACCCTAGTAGAGACCGTTATGGTCTTGCCCTTGACTCAGTCCCTGGGTTGATTCAGTTGCTCAGTAGAGATCTGAGCATCTTTGACCCATCCAACAGCCAATCAGCAAATACTGTTAGGAACATTCCAAGGAAGTGGTGCATCCTGGGAAGAAGGACTGTTGGAACCTGAAATGTCAGCTCACTAATGTCAACAGCAGGGAATAGCAAGGGGTATAAATTCAACTGATTTTTCAAAATGGAAGGGAATATCTAGAATAACTAAGAAGGCATTACACAAACTAACAATTTAACATATATTGATCATTTCCACTGAACTGTCCCTTTAATGTTTAATAGTATTCCTGTTGAAAAGTGTTATTTGGTTAACTTTAAGGCTTACAGATTCTGCTTGATGTTACATCATACTCCATAGCCCTCCTTTCAGAAGGAAAAATACCAAAGACTATTCAGTGCATCAATTATTCATTGTACAGACTAGCAAGAACCCTTTTGGATTTATTGTAAAATGATGTATCCTGTAAACAAGTGGGATAAATTGAACATCAAATTCAAACTTTACCCGTGTAAATAAAGTTAAATGAGAATATTGTATTTTTTATGTAATCCCTAGTCTCACTTGTCTCTAGTTACCGCCCCTCCCCAAGCTCAATGATTTCAGACATGCTCAGTGTGATTCACTCAGGAAGTGAGAGAGAGGAATTCTCCAATCAGACACAGTCAGGGTTATTCAATAAAAGTTCTTATCGTTTACAATGGTGCTAATTTTGCCCCAAATCAATCAGATGTTAGCTTTCAAATGTTAAATAAGATCTGATTGGTTGGGGCAAAGTTGGCACCATTTTAAACGATAAGAACTTTTATTGAATAACCCTGTTTGTATCTCACTGTGGTAAGGGAAGGGGACCCCCCAAAGAAAATGGAGGGGGCTGTAAACCAGGAAAGTTGTATTTACAGATCTCATCTCTGGTCTATGTCTTGTTGCAGATTGCCATGGGTTCATAGAAATTAGTTAGTATCACTTAAACATAACCCTGTGCTTTTCAAGACAGCAAGATAAGAAACTTTCAAAATATATTTTATTATATGTGTCCTTTAAACGTTGAGTTTCTTAACCTTTCACATTTTGTTTTTCACATAGATATCAAAAAACCTGAAAACTATAGTTCGATCGTGTCGTCTATACGATTACAACCAAAACGGGCAAATTCAGAAACACGAACTGCGCCGTATTCTGGAGAATTACTGCTTTAAAATGAAAACTGCGGAATACGAGAAGTGAGTTGAGAAATATTTAACCTTGTAGTTATTTTGCCTTTGTTTTAAATCTTTAAGTTGTCCCTACAAGCAACAATACCGGTCGAACATTCCCATATAAAAAATGATTTTAACGGGAAATCCCGATATCGTATGATCAGGATTGCTGCGTGATGCAATAAGAGGAACTAAAGTTTATCCGTTCCTTTTTTTTAATGCAGCCAATCAGATCTTAGGTTTTTACATGATTACTACAGTTACGTAACATCTGATTGTTCTGGCCATGAATAAGCACAATTAGTATAAAACCAGCCAATCGGATCTTAGGTTTTTACATGATTACTACAGTTACGTAACATCTGATTGGTTACTGCAGATGAATAAGCACAATTAGTATAAAACCAGCCAATCGGATCTTAGGTTTTTACATGATTCTACAGTTACGTAACACTGATTGGTTACTGCAGATGAATAAGCACAATTAGTATAAAACCCACGCTACCGCAAGTCTTACCTGACGGGGATCCCGTGATGATGTAAGTCTCCCAAAAGGGTTTGCTGGATCATGGTCCGGTGAGTAACACTGGAAAATATATAACATCGCCCCTTGAAAATGAAACCTAACCCCATTACCGCACCAATTTATCCTTATTAAGTTATCAGAACTACTAATGAAGTGAATTACTCATATAAAAAAGAAAAGAAATCGTTGTAGCGGTTACTGGATTGACTAGATATATGAAATCACTTGCGAGCTGATATGATTCCATGCTCTCGCTTCTGAACAAAATGCTGTAGGTTAATTCAATGAACGGCATGCGCACGTCTCAGAGCACCATGTTCCCTGGCCAAAATCCCGCCGGCGCTGTGAAATTAGGAAGGCAATAACCCAGCGCCGTGTTTTATTTGACAGTAAACCCAGCATTTTTCTGAGCAATTTCAAAACAACTCAGATCCCTAAATTGAATTTGTATCCATTCCAAAATCCCATAAACCGTAAATTATAAAACGGCTGCGCAGTTTTCAATTAAACTACTAAACAAAACATAGCGAGGAGTTCGAGACGAAGGGAGAGGGCAATAAATTGCTCTGCGGCTTATCCCCCTTTGCCACGTTAGAACCTGGTGCCCCCCGCATTAAAAAAAAAAGAAAAAAGCCATAAAAATTGTAAATGTGTTTCCGTTCATGGCTGTAATAAACAAAGGAATAAAGAAAGAAGGGGATGGAGAGCCAACACAAATAAATTCTTCCAAAATGAAATTTCATTCTGCACAGAATCTTGTGTACGGAAGAAAGCTGAGAGTTGATTGGCTCGTGTGCAGCTCTGCGTTACTAGCCAATCACCACATAGCTAAAGGGTCACTTATAGGCTCTGGGTGTTTTGCCAAAGAAATGAAAAGCCTAATAGTGATTGTAAACTTCTAGTGTGACCTACATATCCATCATTGTGTTTGAGTGTATAATACACACCTAGATATGGGGAACATCGCCTGCAAACAACTTGCTCAGGTCATACCCACTTATCCATCATTCTTTGTGCATGTTACAGATGAAATAACTAAATCAGGCAAATTACACCAATATAATGGAGACAGTTGATTATTACACTTACCCGTCATTCAATTTTAACACGGTGATTCATTAAAAGCAAATACACCACCAAAATTAGCACCAACATTAAGACTCTAGCTAGCACTGATCAGGGTATTGCACCTCTGTCCCTAGTCTAAAGCTGGCCATACACACAGCAGATCACATTGGTATCTGACGGCACACATGCTGTGGGAACAGCACACACGGACCCGACCAATCCCCATACGCGGGAGCCGTAAGAAAAGGGAGCCGATAGTGACCAACGGAAATTTTCCATCATTCCTGATCGATTGTAGTGCCGACTACAGTCATTCATTTGCACTCCGATTGGTCGGGAACTGCCCCTACACACTAACGATAATAGGTAAATCCTGCCATTCCCCGGCGGGATTTACCTATTATCCTTCATATGTATGGCCACCATAAGGCTGGTGTACACCGTCCAATATTAAATTCCAATCAACCGCCAGGACAGATATTTTAGTTGGAAATAGTTAAAATATCGCATGTAACTCACTACCTGTCTGGCTGCATCCAACCAACTGTTAGGCAAAAATGAGTTGGTCCTAAATGGACCATAAGGTTATTCAGGCCCAAACTATTGATGCAAACCCCTTAATTCCCTGACTGGCAGTTTCCCAATATCAGGAGATCTGTTGGTAGAAATACTGTGCAGGAGTCTGTACACCGCTGTAATACATTGAAAATCCAAGATAAATACAGAGCAATAATATACTAGGCAGCAGTAAAGTAAACCTCCCTCCATATAATCTTGTGGGATATTACAAGGCACGGCCAGGTTAATTTCAGTTGCATTGGCTTTGTGCTTTGCAGGCTTTGGAACCGATATTGTATTGGCAGAAAGAATACAATGGATTATAAAGATCTTCTTCGAAATCTCGGAATTAACGCCGAACTTCACCACAAGCCTCTGGATGAAAACGTTGCAAGTGGTAAGAAAACCCTGGGCTGTTATTCCTTGATCTACCTTTAACTACATCGTACTTTAATGCAGTATTCCTAAAATACTGACACATACATGGTCTCAATAAAGAATTTACCCAGAATGCAGCCTGCATGGGATTTAAATTCTGGGAGATATCAGGGGTATCTGCTTTACTGATTATTTTTATGAGATGACTTGATATAAAGAAATATTTCCTGGTTCTTAGCTTTAAGCTAGCCATACAGGGCAGGTGTTTTTCCGATCGACCACAATCTGGAATCCGATCAGATGAACCGGATGATGTTCCCCACCTTGGAATGCCGATCTTTTTTGCAGCTTTTCCTTTGAGATTTGCAGGAGGTGGGGGCATGAAGATGGAGACCTTTCTCTTTCCGATAAACCGCTCGGACGGTCGATCAGAAAAACCGCATACACGTTATTGATATTCTGAGCAATTCTATTCAGCGGATTCTGTTTCCAAACATTTTATATCCCATGCTCTCTAGCATGAGTGTCACGTGTTATTTAATTATATCCAACTTCTCTTTCTGATTGGAGGAGAATTTTACCAATCAGCAGGCACAAAACCTTTTTAAATGGTTGATAGCAGGAGTCCGGTTTATTTCCTTGAAATCTGTTCCCACCCTGAACACGTTTCTGTGTTTATTAATCATTAACATTATAAACCTCTATGGTTAATTCTAAATATTCAATTATATTAATTAAATAATATTAAAAAATAAATATGCAGTCAAGTTAATATGGAAAGATTAGAACAGTCGGCACTTAAGCTGTAACATAACCTTACCCAGATCCACTTGCAATGGTTGCTGCACATTCCCCTCTGTACGTCTCTATAACCCGCCTTGTTTATTGTCTTTTTCTGCTACATTCACTGGATGCAGATGAACTACTACCATAAGATAAAGTAAGTGTTAACTTGCTGTAATTACTGCACAATGGTCCTTAGTTTATATTTCAGTTATCAATAGGAAAACTGTTTAATGATTGATAGAAATCCTGGTAAATGCTTAATTCATAGATCTCAACCATGAACTCCAGTCACCCCACCAGGCCGATTATCGGCCGAAACGAACGTTCGCACGTGTTTACGAATCTTTACCAAGTCTAGATTTACATCTATCTAAAATAGTCAGTGGGGGATTGCTTGTCAATCTGCCTTTCATGTTGAGGATCAGCCAATCGAAATTCTAAACCAGATGGTTTCCATTTTGTGTGATGAATAAATATCTATAATCTTGTTTTCTGTTACCAGCACTGAACTGGGAATCTGCCCAGATGGAGAGAGAGAAACAGAGGAATCTGAAATCGCCATCAGTGCCGAAGGAGTTAAACACAGACGGTTACACTATGGAGGAGGTAGAAGCAATTTTTAGAAAAAAGGTAAATATAATCCCACTGGCTGAACCGTGCCAAAGCTGAGCCACCTTCAGATATAGGTTCTTTTTACACTACCGCACCCAGCATTCTGGTACCAGGATTTTCTGGGTTTCTGGCAGTAGTAAAGGTTTAAAAACATTCATTGTGGTCACATACACTCTGAGATTCACACCAGAGTGAGTCAAAGTAGCAGACCTGATGCACGGCAATGTAATCCAATCTTAAAGGAATAAAAAGTAACCAGATTCTGTGCCACAAAAAAGCTCTGCACCTTTGCAGCTACTAATTCCTTCTTTACTGGTCAAATCTACATTTGCCATCATAGATCTGAGCAGATCGGCAAAGGGTCATGGGAAACAGGAAGTTTACATTTAAAAATGTAAAGGGTAATGCAAAGAGAATCGCTATTACTTCTGATGGAATAGAGCTATATTGGGTCTCGGTACATCCTGTGTTAAGTTGTCACTATCATTTTATTACGGTATATTGTTACTAGCCTTGAAGTAACTCTACCTTTATTACATTGCATTACAGCCACTGTGTAAATACATTTTGCTAATTCCACTACCGTAAGTAATGTTACGCTAAAAATAGGCCTTAAAGCCACGCGGTTAGCGTTTTTACTGTAGCAGCGTTCAATGCCTTAAATTAGATGATCAGGAATGACCTATAATTCATTTATTTGGCTTTAGTTGTCCTTTAATGATTGTAATGTATACTTTTTCTTCAAACTGATCCCCTCGTACTGAACAGATAAATACGGTTACGTGTGAACGATCTTGTTCTACCTATTGCATCTTTGCCTCCATATGGTCTGCGTTTTTTTTCATTTGCTTAATCTCTGCAATATTACGAACGCAGGGAATTCAAACAATAGTCCAGGGTTTTTTTTTTTTCCTCCTATTTCTGCTTTTTCATTTAAAAAACAAACTGTTTGAGCTTAGTGACAGATTGCAGAACAATATGGTTTTCAGAAAAAAACAATAATTTGTCTTCCTGTTCCCATAGTTACAGCTATTGTATCCCGAATAACAAAAGTGAAATAGTGAGAAGTTATTTGTGCTTACCGTAAAAAATAAAAAAAGGAGTTCTTTTTTTTTTTTTTTTTTGGGCATTAGAATTTTTTTGTGCTGCGAGTTTGTGTTCAATTAAATGAAAGCTAATTTCCCATCTAGGACCATCTGCTGCTGAGTAAGTCTACAAGTGACAGTTAAGAAATATCTGTTTTGTTGCGGTGATAAAACAAGACACATTGTAGAAAGAGCTTAAGCAATGTTCTCCTAGTGTTAAGTAAAAAGGAAACCAGAGAAAGAAAGCCTCTGTGTTAGATACTTCTCTGTTTTGCCATTAGAGGGAGCTCTTGCTCTGTGTTACAACTTTACACTGCTTTCCCTTTCTGAATTTCCCCTACGGGAGACCTGATCTGTGGATGTCAAGCAAACACCAGGTGAAGGGCAGGTCAGGAGGTTTGGATGGAACATTTATTTATTTACCCCTGGGGTTGAGTCTTACAATAGTAGAAATCGCTTAAAGGACATTTTTTTACCCTTAAAACAAACAAACTGGTTAATTGTCAATTACATGCCCCCAACCCCAACTGATTTATTTAGCGTTTTTTTTACCTGTATTACTAACCAGATATTTAAGGATAATTATTGTCCCCATTCTGGCAGAGTAAGTTGGCCCCTCCCTCTGTTTAGTCAATCAAAGCTGTGACTGTCACATCACAACCAATGATTGACTGCTGTTTCACCTGCTGCCACCTTTGCACATGCTCAAGCTTATAAAAAGCTCATTGAGCAGAGAGAGGAGACAGATACCTTTGCCAGAATGGAATAGAACTTATCATTAAATATCTGGTTACAAATCCATGTAATAAACTGGTAGAAATAGCAGTTGGGGTTGGGGGCAGATAACTAAAAAAGTCAGTTAAAAAGTAAATTAAACGTTTTTTAAGCAAGCTAGTAGTAGCTTAATGAGTGCATAATAAAACCTCCTTATTCCTAGGCTGATTGTCCCTCCTTTTCCACTGTACAAGTCTACCCCTTACCCATGTTAGGACCGGTTTTAGGTCACTGAAGTGTTAATGTTGTTCCCTTTGGCTATAATTCAATTAATAATGTCAGCTGACCAAAAAAAAAGGGAAATGGTAATTATAAAAAAAAGTCATCTACAAGTCAATGCACCGATGGGCCCTAGCCACAAAGTCACCCTAAGCAATGCTTTATCGCCTAGCTTGACTTTTAGCATGCATCCGTGCAGGCATCACAAGTTGTGCCCATGCAGATGCCACCAGTGATGTTTTAAAGGAATTCCGACAACCTTTGTAAACACTCACAGTTGCGTGCACACAAAACCAACAGAATTAGGAGCTGTTTTCTCTTTTGGTGTATTTGCCGACAGGTCTCATCTTCCTATACAAATCTGGTTAAAGCTTTCCGAGCGTTTGATGGGAGCCGCTCTGGATACGTCTCTCCGGATGCCTTAAAGTCAGTCATTAATAACTTTATCTTCCCTTTACCAAACGGAATGTTTCACAAGTTAATGAGCAGGTAAGAACCCTGATGTCTTTTACCTTGGGGGTGATAACGTGTCAGATGGATCAACCCTCCCACAATGCAATGCCTTAACATTTTCTGTTAGATATATTTAACGCTTTGTTTTAAAAAAAAAAATATATATATACTGCTATGTGCTTTCAGCTGATACTATAATTATCTGTATCCCTTAACATCCAGTGGGTGCTGGAAATTGCACACATCATCTGAAAATACATTCAGGGAGATTCAATAAAAGTTCTTATCGTTAAAAATGGTGCTAACTTTGCCCCAACCAATCAGATGTTATTTATCATTTGAAAGCTAACAGCTAACATCTGATTGGTTGGGGCAAAATTAGCACCATTTTTAATGATAAGAACTTTTATTGAATAACCCCGATTATTTCCCTATTTCATTCTAAACATTATCAATCCCTCATTTCATCTTATTAATTTGTTTTTACATACACAGTGATCTGTAATAACTTTGTAGCAAACCAAGATTCAGATTTTGAAATCCTGATGTGGTTTGACCAATCACATGGTAGCAGCAAAAAAGTGTTAGAATTAAAGGTATGTCCGCCCATACATGGCATTGAAATTCCAACCTATCGGCAAATTCAATCGAATTGATTGGTTTATCGAGGATATTTTCTGTGTTTTCCATAAACCGATCAGCGATTTTGCGTCTACCCCATTTACCAGAACCAACCTTTGGTAGATTTCAAGCTGAAATCTTTGGGAAGATCGCCGGCACAAGGTGGGGAATTTCGATAGGTTCTTCCAATCGGATTTTGGATAGTTTCAGCCAATTAAAAAATCCGATTAGAAAACCATTGGACCAAGTATGGCTAGCTTAAGACTGTACTATGATTCGCCCAAAACATCACAGGGCAACAGTGGCATAACATCAGGACCCGCATCAGTGAGGGGGCCCGGAAGGTAAGAAGGACCACTATCCCCTCTAAAACAGCTGATCGCGTGTATGAGGTAAAGATACCTAACTGGTTCTTCCAGGAGGAGGGGGTGTCAGGGGTCCGGCCCCCAATCTTGCAGGGGGCCCGGTTACGCCCCTGCAGTTACGCCCCTGTAGAGCCATATTAATAAAGCAGGGCTAACCTTAAATAACTCATAAAATACCACACTTTATCGCTATTTAAAGGGTAACTGTGGTCTCGAATTCTTCCAAACTAGTAGGAATTATATAAAAAGCCTTCCATCGTACCTTTAAAATAAAACCAAAATCACATCTCTGGATAAAATTTGTGCGAAGTTATTGCTGGAAAGGTTCAGCAATGTAACTTCCTGGTTGAACTCTTCCTGTTTTTAGCCATGTGACCAGCTTGTAGTCATGTGACCAGCCTGTCTGCATTAATAGGCTCCCCTTCTCGACTGTTAATTTTTTCCCCAGGTACTTCCTGATTTCTCCAGCATCTTAACTGAGCATGCTTCTCCCCCGGGGCAGACAGGTGGGGCAGAGGTCAGGTGATGTCACTTAATCTACTGGAAGCAGGATGTTTGAGCATTCACTCCAATGTAATTTCTCAGAGGTTCCAGTCAGAGATGTGATTGTTGGCTCATTTTAAAGCAAATACTGCAGGCTTTCATTTAACCCTAACTTGTTTTGAGACCACAGTTGCCCTTTAAGGATCACTATTTGAGTATTGTTATTTAGGGATCATTTTTTAATGGAGAATTAAACTTAATTTTTAAAATATTAATATGAAAGATTTTCTCCCCAGAACACCTATACATTGTAGTATTCTTCTCTAGAAAGTTGCATTTAGTACATATAAGTAATAGATTCTGTAACTAAGAAGGCTTCCATGTTGTTGTCAGTACAACTCACAGCCTATGTAGTCTTTAAAGAGCCACGCCCCCTCTATATGCATGAGTATTTTCTGTATAGATGTCTCCACACCAATATGGTAGTGGAGTCCCTGATAAGCTTTTGAAAGCTGTTTGTTATCCTACAGTTTATATTATAAGCTAATTTTACTGACATTTGCATTTGCTGTGGTGGCTCACCTGTTAAAGCACTTGTTTTAGGAACACACTGTCCACAAGGTCACAGGTTCAAATCTCCAATCTTACTTGACATTTCTTTCTCCTTTGTAGATTCTCCTTGAAATCCACTGACAAAATACCCTGGGAGCAGTTCTTGAATAGATTTTTGGAGCCTGTAATGATTGCCAATGGACAAACCATCCCTATGAAGTCGAACCACAGGTATATTAACAATGCGCTTAATTTAAAGGGAGGCGCTGCACTATTTTTTGTTGTTAACTGCGAGTGATTCAATATCCCGTGTGTGCCAATGTTTGCGTGAGTTTTTAATGCTAGTTAATAGCTGGTAAATCTCCCTCAAATGTGTTGAATTCTGTCTGGCTGATTTAACCCAAAAAAATGTCATTGTGTTAATAAATGATGTCTATTGTCTAGGGTGAACCTGGCAAGGACTGAAACCCCAGTGGTATCCAGTGAGCATATCCTTCACAAACTCCGAAGACATTTCCACGATTCCTACCCATCCCTAAAACAGGCGTTTCTCATCCTGGATGAGGTAGGACCATCTTTTTAAAAAATTTACAATCCTGCTTCTCCCCTAGTGGATTAAACGTCTCATTTCAACTTTTCACTCGTTGCATCCAATATTTTGGAGTGAGTGACATTTCAGTGTAATGGTCGATCGGACCAAAATATTGGATGTTTCTTTCAAGTGGCTGTGAGGTACCTCTGACCACTCGTTCGCCCGAATGAAACCGCGGACGATCCTTTGGTCCTCTATGGTTTCATAAACTGACAGCTGCGCCTAATTTTGCAGTGATTGACAGTGCTTAGTTCCGGCTGGTCGAATGGTCGGTCAGAACGAAGAAATCCTATGCTGCGTACCCAGCCTTAAGGTGCCCATACATTAGTACTAACCTCTGACCAATCTGCAACATTCAATCAATATTTCCGGAACCAGTTTTCCTGTTATACTGCATCACCGACATACGATCGCGAGGTCCCACCTGACCCCAATACAATCCTTGTGGTCTACACAGATCCACGTGGTTGTTCGTCCTGCCTAATGCCTCCTTTAATTTCCAGTTTTATAAAACCTGCCACAAGCTTACCGAATCACGTGAGTTCCAACATGTTATTTAGCCAACAAATTATCTGCCTGGGATAATTACACTGTTGTTACATTTAGATCAAATCCATCACTATATACACATGAAATCATTATCGCCCGATACGGCAGACATACTTTGCATCAGACGGCCATCTAAGGCTGGGTACACACCAGCCGAGTTTTTGTCCCTACCGAGCGTTCGCTACTAGAGAGCACTAGGCAATTACAAATGACTGTCAACAGTGCGTGTAACCGATCATGCAGTCCCATAGGGAACCATGCGATCGCCCGTGATTTACCAACAGTCCCGATCACCGTGTTCGTCAGATACGGACGAAAAGGCAAACAAGCTCAGTGGTAGCCGTCTGCCCCACACCATCAGATCGGGAGGTAGGAAATATCTTACCCTGTGTACCCAGCCTTACGGGTGTGTTTACAGTCGGACCAACTCTGTCTGATAAGCTAATTCCTGAAATGCTTGTGATTCTGTTTTTATCCTCATTACCGTGTTATATTCTAACAGGGGCGTAAGGGGAAAGTCAGCAGGAAGGAGATGAGGCGGATTGTAGACTGTATGATGTTTCGTGTCACTGACGAGCAGTTCAAGGAGTTAATGATCATCCTGGACCCAGAACACACAGGATTCATCAGTTACCATCACTTTCTAGACTTGTTTGAAGATAAAGAATCTGTCGTACGTGTCTATGACGGTCCAATCAGCCACGCATCCAAATCACCTGAACAATAGATCCAATTAGTCCTGCCCATTAAATAGAACTTCTATGAGCCCATACTTCCCCTTGCAGACCCTCTAACCTAGGGGTCTATGGAAACAAGCCTTGGAAAACCACCAGTTAAGGGCATGTTTACCCCTCAAATTAAAAATGATATATTGGTAAATAACCTCACCAAAATGCCAATAGTTAGAAAGCTGACAGATATAGTAAAATGATGCCCCCCCTTCCCTCTGCCTCTCAAAACACCCGGCCTACTCCTTAAGCTCTTTAGCTTTTTCACATGCTCAGAGGATGCAGCTAAGTCATTCAGTCATTGGCTGTGATGTCATCTGTTACATCCATGACTGACAGTTACTAACTGGAAGAAGCAGAAAGAGGGTTAAAAGAACATAAAACATTCCATGTTAGTCTTGCACCTTTCACATCTTTTTACGTACTTGTTATTGCCATTTTGGGGGTTGTTTACCTATATAACTTGCCATTAGGTGAGAGGCCTTTTGTTTTTTGTACTTTTTTTTATTTTTACAGAAATGAAAGGGTTTAAATGTCAAGTTTAAATAATTTAAAATTGTGTTTTATGTAAATTCTAGGAGTTTAATTCTGTCTGTTTGTTTAGTCAGGTCACAAGTGGTTACATAACACACGGAATGTTACAAAGGAAATGACGATCACTGTGGAGGTTGAGACGGTAAGACTAACGTTAGTTATCTGCCTTACCTGGAACCTGGAGGGCTTACAATAGTAGATTATACAGTGAAACATGTAACTTTCCCCTGATAGATTTGAGGCAGACAGAGATTGGTTCAGGTATCTTTCACTGCATATTTATATTTTAGTATTGTGTTGACCAACACATATACCGCAAAAATCTAATTACGCTCATTGTGATGTATAAAACTACAAAACTAATCATATCCCTGCAATAAGAATGTAATATCACAAACGCAATGAGGATATAATAGTCTAAATAAATATAAAGATCTATTCGGCTTGTTAGGCTCTAATGGCTTGTTAATTAGAGGAAACTACTGTATACCCAAAAAACAATTCCCCCTCCTTTATGCTTGTGAAGGTTCTCATCCATCCAGGTCATGGTATATCTGTAATATACATCCATCCAGGTTATTCATCCATCCAGGTCACGGTATATCTGTAATATTCATCCATCCAGGTCACGGTATATCTGTAATATTCATTCATCCAGGTCACGGTATATCTGTAATATTCATCCATCCAGGTCACGGTCGATGCTCGCGTATAGGTATAATGGACATTTACTCGCGGATTCGATGCTCGCTAATAGGTATAATGGACATTTTACTCGCGGATTCGATGCTCGCGTATAGGTTATAATGGACATTTTACTCGCGGATTCGATGCTCGCATATAGGTATAATGGACATTTTACTCGCGGATTCGATGCTCGCATATAGGTATAATGGACATTTTACTCGCGGATTCGATGCTCGCGTATAGGTATAATGGACATTTTACTCGCGGATTCGATGCTCGCGTATAGGTTATAATGGACATTTTACTCGCGGATTCGATGCTCGCGTATTGGTATAATAGGCCTTTTACTCATGGATTCGATGCTCGCGCCTAGGTATAATAGACATTTTACTCGTGGATTCGATGCTCGCGCCTAGGTATAATAGACATTTTACTTGTGGATTCGATGCTCGCGTATAGGTATAATGGACATTTTACTCGCAGATCGATGCTCGCGTATAGGTATAATGGACATTTTACTCGAGGATTCGATCTCGCGTATAGGTATAAGACATTTTACTCGCAGATTCGATGCTCGCGTATAAGTATAATGGACATTTTACTCGCAGATTCAATGCTCGCGTATAGGTATAATGGACATTTTACTCGAGGATTAGATGCTCGCGTATAGGTATAATAGACATTTACTCGCAGATCGATGCTGCGTATAGGATATAGAATTTACTCGAGGATTCGATGCTCGCGTAAAGGTATAATAGACATTTTACTCGCAGATTCGATGCTCGCGTATAGGTATAATGGACATTTTACTCGCAGATTCGATGCTCGCGTATAGGTATAATGGACATTTTACTCGAGGATTCGATGCTTGCGTATAGGTATAATGGACATTTTACTCGAGGATTCGATGCTCGCGTATAGGTATAATAGACATTTTACTCGCAGATTCGATGCTCGCGTATAGGTATAATGGACATTTTACTCGAGGATTCGATGCTCGCGTATAGGTATAATGGACATTTTACTTGCGGATCGATGCTCACGTATAGGTATAATGCATTTTACTAGCTTATTTAATTTCCTCAAATGCTCGAACAATTAATAATTCCGGAAAATATCAAAATAAAATAAGTCCAGAAAATATCAAAATTCCGAGTCCGGGATAGTTCGAGAATTCCGAATTTGTTCGAACTCGAATAGTTCGGCTCGAACTCAGGTTCAAGTTCTAGTCCATCTCTATCTCTGACACAGAATAGGGATTTCAATGCAGTTTTTGTTAAAACAAATTTAAATGCTCCTGCCCCTAACAATGAGTTATCCCTTTGCTTTTCATACAAAAACTAAAAAAATAAATGTATTAATTAAGAGTTACACATCCATACAAAAGTACAAGGCTGTGGGCAAGTTCTTAAATGTCATGATGGACTTTTAATATCCTTATATTTTGAATGAGAGAAGCCATCACTGATGACATAGCTGAGCATCCATTATAACTGAAATAGCTAAAAACTTTATATAATGTAAAGGATTCATAGCACTAGTGAATTATATTGCTAATGTCACTAGATAATGATAAGAGTGCACTGAATTATACAGTTATTATTCTGGTTAAGTGAATTGAGTTACATAAAAGCCTGTATAAAGCAGTTTTCTTCATGATGGCATTCCTCAAAGGAATGATGTTGGGAGGTAGGTTACCAGTCCTACCTTCCTTGCTTCAGGTACTTTAATTTAAATATTTATTATTTATTTATATGCACTAAAGTTCTCCTTTAAAGTTACAATTGATACAATGAACACAAGTACTGGTTTAGTACAGGAAGAGGTTACAAATACTGGCTTGTTGTATACGTCAAAAAAATCTTAAGCTAATATATATTCATCAAGAAAAAAAAATATCTGCAATAAAGTCCAAAATAGTCATTCTAAAGACAATTCTCAGATAATGCATTGCTGAAGATTTAGACAATTACGTAGATATTTTCAGGGTTATTCAATAAAAGTTCTTATTGTAAATATGGTGCTAATTGTGCCCCAATCAGATGTTAGCTTTCAAATGTTAAATAAGATCTGATGGTTGGGCAAAAATAAGCACCATTTTAACTATAAGAACTTTTATTGAATTTCCCTGTTGTTTTTAAATTACAGCAGTGGTAAAATGAAATTCCAGTGGTCAGTTTGATGCCTTCCAACACTAAGTGATGAGTTCAAATCCCCCATCAGCAACATCTGCAAATGAGTTTGTGTGCAAGACCTGGTTTGATATGATAAAACTAATTGAAAAGTGCTGCAGAATATGGCGGTGCTATATGAATAATAAATAGAATACAATGCAGTGGTTAAAGGCATGGCTGCAGGATATGAAACAAGAGGTTTACAATATTTCCTGAATGTTTGACAAGATAGGATACATGCAGCTTCAGAAACTACAGAATGAGATGCACACCCTGTAGTATAGATTGATCTATGAGTCTGGTCCTTCTAGTAGCAAAGATGAGGATGTTAAGAGATATAAAGAATATACAAGGGCTAAAAAGCTAAAAAAAAAAAAAAATTCAACAAAATCAAAAATAACATAAAAAACATTTTTTTTTGTCAAATCAAAACACATATTCAGTTCAATTTTAATGTTTTCCATTAAGCTTCATCAGTAAGCAGAGCATTATGGTGGACAGAATATCAGTTTGTATATGTTATTTGTCTACTAACCAACTACGATTTGCCTCAAAAGTCAACATTCATTTAACATTAATAGACAGAAATTTTCAGTCTTTTTACTGAAAATAAATTTAAGTTTAAATAGACAACATATTGGCAATATGGGTTAATGTATGATTTCTATCCTTTAAAGATCCATTGTTTGTTTTGTCTATCAGAAGGTTATTCCATGGAACTGGACAAGAGAGTAATGAGGTCTGAGCTAAAAGAAAATTAGTTTATAAAGTAAAATGTTTAAAGGGCATGTCCACCCCATATTTAAATGCTGTATAAACACAAGAGGACCCCCCAAACCCTGGAACCACAATACTTACCTTCACTCCTATTCTTGCATATCCAGCTCAATCACCCCTGCCTAGTCTCTTCTTCATACCGCTATTCTTGCAGTAACAGTCATGCTGCATATGTTAGTAAAGGAGCGTATATGAAAGGGATAAGTATTGGGATTCAGGGTTGGGAAGGGGGGAGTGTCCTGATGTTTTAACAACTGTTAGATATGGGGGAGGACAATATGTTCTTTAAATTCAACATTTTTAACATTAAACTGTGATCAGTGTTTTTAAGGGTTGCAGTAAAAGAAGTAAACAGTTGCGTTAGCACAAACCTCCCTTCTCCAAAAAACAGGACAATGTTTTTTTTTTTAACAAAAGGATCTGTTTTGTTGGCAGATCATCTGTATTCTGTGTCGCTGTAAATAACTTGGCACAAACCGGGAAAAATATTTTCTCACATAATCTACAATCATACTCAAGGACAAAGGAAATATACTGCACAAGTTGACATTTGCACTTGTTGCTTAGCCCTTTGTTAGTGCATTGAACATGGTGGCTTATGTTAGCAAGTGAATGGCAGTATAGCTGAAAAGAAAGTTCCTTAAGGTGAACTCTATTAATATAAGAGCGATGTGTTAAATATGTAAGGATGTCATTCTTTTATCTGCCCAAGGTATTGTACTGCTTTTAAGAAGTGTAGGGAGCCTGCAATAAAATGGCCAAAATGACAGTAGGGATGAATATGTGTGTCAAAAAATATTACTCCGTGAAAAGGATGGCAGAAGAAATGACACTACATCCAAGACTATGATTTATAGATCTATTTCTTGCCAGATGGCACAATTGATAAACTGCCAGAGTAAACTAGGCAATTGAAAACAGCCATTAATACGTTTTACACTAAAACTAGAGTCATTCATATATTATTTAGAATGTTACAGTAGACTGATGAAGTGTAAGATTTTAATATAACTTACATGTGTGTGCATAATCAGATTTTTATGGTTCATATTAAAGGGCACTATACTGGAAAAAAAAAGTTATTTTAAATTGACCATTGCTGGAAACTATAATTGTTCCCAACCATCCCTGTATAATTTTCGTTGTGATGGGTCCCCTATTTCTTTATAATCCCATCTAAAACAACTGATATTCAGCTGTCAATCAACAGCTCTCATAAACTATTCTTGTGAATAGTTTTGCTGTAGCTGGAATGGTGACAGAGTTTTGATAGATGAAATACTGTATGTGTGTGCGGTTTAACAGTTGGTTGTGGGGAAAAGTCAGGTCAGATGGAAGTGGGAGTGGTTAAAAGAGGGAGGGGGATATTGCTCCTGAGAAAACATGTGCTGGATTGAAGGCATGCAGCAACACACACATCCATAGTAAGTGTACTTACAATATTTATTATAGATTCTTTTTTTCAGTAAGTGTCCCTTTAATGAAGAACAATGATTTTTGTAATTTAAAAAAAATTGAATTGTAGGGAAAACGGATTTTTTTTACCTTTAATTTATTGCATTGCTAATCTTTTACATATTCTAACTTATTTAAGTGCACACTACAATAGCAGCTTTTCCTCAAGAACTCAAGAAGGCAGCAAGAGGTAAAAAGACTATCAATGAAAGTTACCACCGGCCACAGTGGTAGAATCTAGAGGATAAAGTTGTGCTAAATGGTTCTATACTGGTTTGTGCAATTCAACCCCTGCAGCCCAGGGAGTGAGCTGGCATTAAATTGTCATGCCAGTGGTTAATTGGGATTTTACCAAGATTTATAGAAGATCTACCCAGTGTGAATATCTTGGGTAAATCTCCCGGTGTGTATATTGCGATTTGCCATTAATAATATTAATTATTATTATTTTAATATAGATGAATCATAGTTTAATATGAACTGGTTTGTGGCATAACCCAAGTTTTCACTGGGGAAACGTTGACCGTTGAAAATACTACAGAATATTGAAAATTTGAACCACTGATACCAGAAATTTCTCCAAAGCGAAAACTGAGACACTTACACAAACCCACTGATTGACGGACGGGGCAGGTTTGGGCATCCTTCATTATTATTATATTACTGTAAAATTTGTTAAATATAGAAATTGACATGATATTATAGTTGTGTACATAGTATTGTAGCTATATTTGCATACAAATAAAAGGTATATTTCACAGTTACTTGTATACAGTACACACAGCTTAGTCCAGACCATAATAAATCTAATGGCATTCAGTCAACTTAATGTCATTAGTGGACAAGACACTTCACTGATTATAAGTGTTGTAAAACAACTCAACAATTTCAATTCAATTTGATTTACTGCTATCACACCTAAGTTAATGTTATCCAAATAATTGTGTGGTATGACCCTGTAAGCCATAAAACTCATTGATTTTATTTTACTTTCCTCTGTTTTCTTCCTTTACATCTTTAAGTCTAGAAATTCAAATCCTTATCTAAAGGTAGAATCATTGGCTATTTACAGTAAATTGTTAAGAACTTAAACAAGAGTTTGGTACCAATTATAAAATTGCTGTTTTATCAAAAATCCTATTTATCTATTTATAAAAAAGGAAAGAAGTGAAATTTATTAACCAATTTGCTAACCCCTGTATTTGTTTCATACATTTTTAACATTATTAGATGGCCAGTCAGTCGTTGCGCCATTTAATTGTGCAACAGTGCTTTATGTTGTTTTATGAGTTAATTTGGGAATCTTGTGTGAGAAGTTCAACAGCCAGTCTGCCAACCAGTCCACCAGTTGGCTTTCCAGCAAGTCCACTACACCGCATTGCTTCTATCTCTCTTTTTAGCACTTCCATCCACATGGATAAATACATACACATGCCCAACTGAGCAGTTTTGCCCCATCTCTAAATTTAATAACCATATATTATTGTTGTATGTCATTATTTAAAAATAGAATATAAATAAACATACAAATAGTCAAGTAAATCAATTCAAATAACTATTAGGATGGACATAAGATGCTACAAAATATATTTAATTAAACTATTTTTATTGGCCAATTGATATGCAAAACAAAATGGAATTATGTTTGAATTGTCAAGGTTTTGCGTTCCAGTTTGCCATCCTATTTGGAAGTTATAAAATGGCTGATCTTTCAGACAGTAATTCTTGCGGCACAAGGCAGGAGAGGAGCCAAATGGAGTTTAACCCAGAAACAATATTTGCTCATTCTGTGCTGGAAACACATTTTTTGATCTTGTCACCGAATCTTAATTAGATTAAAAATATACCTGCTTTTCTTCTATTACTTACTATGATACAAAATAACTTGCGACCAAACAAAACACAAACCAGCAATAAAAAAGAAACAGCCAGGACAATCAATTTATTCCTATTTTTAAAACTAGGTTTTTATTTTCAGCAATATTTTCTAAATAGAAATCCCAACACTGTGCCAATCCTCATATATACCTACATTCCTTGTTGTATGATTGTCTTCATTGGGACAGATATACATTAGACTGTAGTATCAAGTTTACATGGTGGCCATTGATTGGTGACAGTCTTTCAATATACTCTTTATTAAACATACTGGCCAATTACATCTTTAAAATATTACTTCATATGAACTTCTTGGCCAATATGATAACAAAAATTCATGCTACTGTGCACATATTGACCCTATCAATCTATTTAGTCGTGGAATAAGTCACTGTCCAAAAAGTGATGATCACAAAAAAAAGATTAAATATTCACCTAAAGTATTATTATTATCCATTTCAAAGTTGATTTCCAGCATGGGACATAAAATACCACTTGCTTTAAATAATCAATGACATCACATGTGTCTTTATAAAAAAAGTTTTCCTTTTAGACAGTTTGTACTTTTGAAATGTGTCTTCAACAGACATAAAATGAATTTTAGACTGATTCTATATTACAAATAACAAAAACCTACTCTTTATTCTGGGGATCTGAATATCTGTTTCTGAATATGATTGACGTAGCTTTGGGAACCATCAGAGGTTTGACGTTAAGTTGTAATAACAGGATTACTTTTAAAATATCCCTTTTACTGAGCATGAGTGGTTTTGGAAAAACTGAGCATCAAATTCTGCTAAGCTTGTATTAATTAATAACTTGATTCACAAGTCTAGATTCTTACTTTATTTAAATGGATTTGTTGGATTAGGGTAAATGAATATTGATAACACTTCAAAACCAAAAGTTTAATTTTAATTCGACCTTGCACGGCTGGCCTCTATTGTGAAGTCTTGCTGCATTGGTCTGCCACTCATTTCTCCTTTAATTATTGACTTTCGACTCTTCTGGAATGAAACTCATTTCCATTCCTGACACATTGTATCAATTCAAACTTGGTTTTTATTTTAACTCCACTCCTTTCAATATTCTTCTATGTCATCCAATTCAGATCTACACAAAAGGGGGGCTGTGGGAGCACTCCAATTCAGACCTGTCACTGACTCTCTCTTCTCTTTTGATATTTCATACAAGGGCTTGATCCCAAAAAAAATTTAAGCTTTAATGCAACTTTGGACTGCGTGACTTGAAACTTGTAACTAAACAGTATTACTATGCAATAGAAAGACAAAGAAAAAAATAAGCGTCAAAAGTGCTGTAAATGCATGTTTGCTCTTTATCTCCTACATTTGCTTTAATACATTCTGTAATTAAAATCATGAACATTAAGCACTTAACTGTAGAACCATTCTTTATAGCTCACTTATTAGCGATCATGATTTTTGATTCCAACTTCATAAATCTCAAGGCTGTATTTAAAGGGGAACTCTGCTCTCGGTCTTTGTGACAGACATGTTTAAGTCACAACCCAAAACTGATCTTTTCTAAAGCTAGTTACAGGCTTGCAAATCAATATCTATGTTTTCTCTCTGCCTATGGACACCTTTAGCCTTAGGGAGATCATTGGGTTTTTTGTGTGTTTTCAGGCTTGTGGGTAGCTTTTAAAACAAATAAAATAGTAAGAGGATGGGGCTTATGATGCAGTTGGTGATGTTCTGCCACACAGAAAATTACAAGAGGGCATCACCAAGCTGCTGGCTATGTTACAGCTCACTAGCTAAAAAAAACAACATAAAAACATAATCCTGTAGTCATTTGTGATTTGTGACTACTTAGAGCCAGTCAGCAAGTGGCAAAGCCATTCTCCTATTCACCGGGAAATACTGAGTAAATGACAGATGCGTACTCACTTTCACTTCCTTGGGACCAAATGCTAGAACTCATCATTGTATAATGAAACACTGAACAATTTAGGTTGGGAAGCTGAAGTACTATGTAAATAATTTTGAGCCAAATATGTATATACTAACAATGCCTTTAAGAAATTCTGTAGTAAGTGGTATCGTAAATTGATGACGTGTTTGGAGTGTGGGTAGGTCCATATGATGCCCTTATGGGGTTTCACAGAGATTGAATAATGCAGGAGCATTAAGATTCACAATTGAGGTGGATAAGAAAACTATTCATTTTGGACACTAGGGTATTGTTGGAGTCAGGGAGATTGACTACGGAATATTCCAGAAGTCAACGGATAAAAATACCCTGTTGGAATTCTCCTCATCACATCCTAAACTGTAAAATTTGCAATACCAAAATCTCAGTTTCAGAGGGTAAAAAGAATAGTAACAGATGAAACAAAGTGGAAAAAAGGTTGGATGAGATGGAGGAGAAATTCAAAAAAAGGGGGTATCGAGTAACTTACTGAGAAAGAGTAGGATAGAAGTATGTTGTATAAGAAAAAGATAGAAAAAAACAAAACAGTGAGGATGTATTTGTAACCAGGTTCAATAAATTATCACAAAAAAAAGCAAATGTGCTCAAAAAACATTGGAATATATTAAGGGCTAATCTCCCAGGGGTTAGAACGTTTAAAGAGCCGCCGTTGATCTCATATAAGAGGTCGAATTCGATAAGAGACCAATGGTTAGAGCAGATCTAGGCTCCAAAAAAAGTGAAACTCAAATGACATTGACAGGTAAAAAAGAGAGGGGACTTTTCCCTGTCTATCCTGTGCCCCTTGTAACAGTTGGATCAAAGGTGACATAGTATACCACCCACAAAAAGGTACCAAATTCAAAATAAAAGGGTACCACATGTTTATCATCATACGTGATATATGCAATCAAATGCCCTTGCGGTAAATTATATATTGGTCAGCAACATCTCGGCAATTAAAAATATGTCTAAGCGAACATAAGTTGGACATTAGAAATAGAAACATGAAAAATACAGTAGCAGAACATTTCTTTCAAGAGGGACAAACATTGTCACAGTTTAGGTTCCAAATCCTTGAACAAGTTGTAAAAAAACGTAGAGGTGGGGATAGGATAAGAGACTTACTCACCACTGAAGCCATGTGGATAAGAAAGCTAGATAGTCTATATCCTAAAGGCTTAATAAAGAATACAATGTAAGAGCTTTGGTTTAAATGTTTTTTTTAATTGTTTTTAGTAAAATATATCTTTTTATAATAAAATATGGATACGTATTATAAAATGTTAAATTTGACCTGTAGGGGCACTAGCCCTAAATGGATAAAAAGGAAACAGATGACAAATGTTGTTGGCTTGACAAAGAACCAGTTGGTTCGAAACGTTGCACTATTTTTGCTGTCTGTAAGAAAGAAAGCCATGTGTTAGGCAGAAAATGCTTTTAAAGAATGTGAATAAAAGATTACGTTTTAAGGAAGTGCTGCTCTGGACTATTGATACAAAAGTATAGAAGGTGAATATACGAGCATGCACCCGCTGCTATCTCCCAGAAGGCGTGTGCTGGTTATACCTGTTGTCAAGCTGAAGTACTGGTTGGGAAGTGAAGTAGTAACTGTGGGAAGCTGAAGTCTGTTTTCCTGTTGGAGTGTTGCGCTGTAATTTATTGCATGCTTGCAAGGTTGATATATACAATGACAAACAGGCAGAAAACAGACAGCTGGTTGGGGACACAGACTCCAGAGGAAGTATGGACAGGTGTAAAGTATTTACTCTCTGGCATGGTTATGGGAATGATTGCGTTCTGTGGTCGCTTTCTGAGGGGAAAAGGACATAAATGGGTGAGTGTGGCCCTGGACTTACATAGTGAGTGTTATGGGAGTTTGGCTGTAATTTTGGTGTTTTTTATACAGTGTGTACCTGGTATGGGGTTTAGTTTTGCACATGGGGGTTGTAAATGACTTAAAAGGTTGTCCACGCTAACAATAAAACTTTTAACATATTGTTGAGGACCCTAGCCCATCCCCAACCGTTAGGTTTGTTTGTAAAAAAAAGCTGTAGAACTCTTCTTACAAACCTTCGATCCCCCGGTGCTCTGATCCAGGCACTCTGCTTTCCGGAAGTGCCAGCAGGGGGCTGGACCGGCAGCTGTGTCTGTGATTGGTTGAGAGAATGCAATATAGAATGCTGGGGGAAGGAAGGATTGTAAGTAGAGCTCTAGCAGTTGGGGATGGGCTAGGGTCACCTACAATATGTGAAAAGTGTTTAGCCATAGACCACCATGAGGAAAGAGGGCTCCGAGGGATGGAGGGAGGGAGGGAGGGAGGGGAGAGGGCTCCCCTGTGATGTCACATCCTCAAGGAGGGCAGATTAGAGGCGGAAACCTTTTGGCAGGAAGACAGCTCCTACCCTTTTGTTTCCTGGACTTTGAACAGACATTGCAGGAGAACCATAAGGAGAAGAGAGGTAAGGTAAGGTTTTTTTTAACATTACACAGTGGGGTCAGTTGTGGGTTAAATTTTTGGGGGTGGGCATGCCCTTTAAGGAATACGATGTTATTATTCCTGAGGACAGACCCATTAAAAAGCTGCAATTAAATTTCGATATTTACTCAGAGACCCGGGAGTGCATTCACTTTGAGTTTGTATCTTAACGGAGAATTGACACCCTGGGCCATATTTTACGTACAATTATGATCACGATATACAAACCATTATGGTAATCTAGAACCACATGGTATCAGAGGTTTCAGATACGCGGGATACTAATTATGCCCCCCTGGACAATACTGAGTGGGAGCGCAATCATCGGAGAGTATATAAATTAGGAATTGGATGTTCTGATCAATGGCACAAATCATATGATCTGCTCTGGGTTGGTGTTTAAGATGTAACAGTAAAGCCACAAGTTGAAAATAATTTCCATTTCTAGAAAATAAGATTATATTAATTCTCCAACTTGAAATATTTAATCACATGATGAATGGGGAAATGGGCCTAATCCAAATGTCACTGATCATGATCAACTAGCATCAGCGGTTGTGCTGAAGGGCTTATCAGTAAAGTGCAGTGAATAGAAGTGAGATTGTAATGTTGTATAATGCCCGTGTGTTTACTGGTATTTATGGTGCATTACTAAGGAAACCACCCATGTGAATGATTAATGTAGCTGACGTATAAGAAGGTAAATCAATTATTCTTCATAACAGGCAATATTTCTCTTAAACAAAACATCTACGTACATTTGAGGTCTTTAATCTATATAAATAAAAATCAAGGTTGTACTGTATTTATGTTTCTGAACAATGGCTGAGAATGGTTTGATGAAACTTGTAATACATACTTACAGGGCCCAGAAAAAAGAGCCGTAACTTTACAGCAAAACACCCCTTAAGTTAATTGGGGATGAAATCTGACCTTTGTGCTGCCATCTGATGGTGAATTGAGTGACCACCCCCTGAAAAACGACCAAAGCCGACATGGTTTTGATTGGAAAAAAAAGGAGTAATGCTGGATACTGTGCTAGTGCATAATAAATGAAGGTATTTTGAGTTCTACAGGGATATGTAATATAATGTATCACATATAACATATACAGAGAACGACAGCCATTACTTAAATATTCTTATTACAATATGGCCGAAACACTTACTCCAATGTGCTTGTGAAGGTTCTCATTTAATATTAATTCATCAGGTCGGTAATCTGTAATATTCATTATCAGGTCACGGATATCTGTAATATTCATTCATCCAGGTCATGGTAATCGTAATATTCATTCATCCAGGTTCATGGATATCGTAATATTCATCCATCAGGTACGGATATATCTGTAATATTCATCCATCCAGGTCACGGTATATCTGTGAATATTCATTCATCCAGGTCATGGATATCTGTAATATTCATTCATCCAGGTCATGTATATCTGTAATATTCATTCATCAGGTCATGGTATATTGTATATTCATCCATCAGCGGTAATCTGTATCTCCATCAGGTCACGGTATATCTGTAATATTCATTCATCCAGGTACGGTATATTGTAATATTCATCATCCAGGTCACGGTATATCTGTAATATTCATCCATCCAGGTCATGGTATATCTGTAATATTCATTCATCCAGGTCATGGTATATCTGAAATATTCATTCATCCAGGTCACGGTATATCTGTAATATTCATCCATCCAGGTCACGGTTTATCTGTAATATTCATTCATCCAGGTCACGGTATATCTGTAATATTCATCCATCCAGGTCACGGTATATCTGTAATATTATCCATCCATGTCATGGTATATCTGTAATATCATCCATCCAGGTCACGGTATATCGTAATATCATCATCAGGTCATGGTACTTGTAATATTCATCCATCCAGGTCATGGTATATCTGTAATATTCATCCATCCGGTCCATGGATATCTGTAATATTCATTATCCGGTCATGGTATATCGTAATATCATCATCCAGGTCATGGTATATCTGTAATATTCATTCATCCAGGTCCACTTATATCTGTAATTTCATTCATCCAGGTCATGGTATATCTGTAATCATTCATCTCAGGTATGGTATATCTGTAATATTCATTCATCCAGGTCATGGGTATATCTGTAATATTCATTCATCCAGGTCATGGTTATCGTAATATTCATCCATCCAGGTCATGGTATATCTTGAATATCACCATCCCGTATGGTTATCTGTAATATCATCATCCATGTCTTGGTTATATTTGTAAAATTCATCCAGGTCATGGTATATCTGTAATATTCATTCATCAGGTCATGGTATATCTGTAATATTCATTCATCCAGGTCAGGTTATATGTAAAATTCATCTACGGTCATGGTATATCTGTAATATTCATTCAATCCGGTCATGGTATATCTGTTAATATTTATCCATCCAGGTCATGGTATATCTGTAATATTCATCATCCAGGTCATGGTATATCTTTAATATTATCATCCAGGTCATGGTATATCTGTAATATTCATTATCCAGGTCATGGTATTCTGTAATATTCATCCATCCAGGTCATGGTATATCTGTAATATTCATCATCCAGGTCATGGTATATCTGTAAAATTCATCAGGTCATGGTATATCGTAATATTCATTATCCAGGTATGTATATCTGTAATATTCATTCATCCAGGTCATGGTATATCTGTAATATTCATTCATCAAGGTCATGGTATATCTGTAATATCATTCATCCAGGTCACGGTTATAATCTGTAATATTATTCATCCAGGTCATGGTATATTGTAATATTCATTCATCCAGGTCAGTGGTATATCTGTAAAATTCACATCCAGGTCACGGTATATCTGTAATATTCATTCCATCCAGGTCATGGGATATCTGTAATATTCATTCATCCAGGTCATGGTATATCTGTAAATTCATCTAGGTCATGGTATATCTGTAATATTCATTCATCCAGGTCATGGTATATCTGTAATATTCATCATCCAGGTCATGGTATATCTGTAATATTCATTCATCCAGGTCATGGTATATCGTAATATTCATTCATCCAGGGTCATGGTATATCTGTATATTCATTCATCAGTCATGGTAATCTGTAATATTCATTCATCCAGGTCACGGTATATCTGTAATATTCATTCATCCAGGTCATGGTATATCTGTAATATTCATTCATCCAGGTCATGGTATATCTGTAAATTCATTCATCCAGATCATGGTATATCTGATATCATTCATCAGGTCATACGGTATATCTTAATATTCATTCATTCCAGGTCATGGTATATCTGTAATATTCATCATCCAGGTCAAGGTATATATCTGTAATATTCATTCATCCAGGTCACGGTATATCTGATAATTCATTCCATCCAGGTCATGTCATGGTATATCTGTAATATTCATTTATCCAGGTCATGTATATCTGTAATATTCATCCATCCAGGTCAGGTATATCTGTAATATTATTATCCAGGTCATGGTATATCTGTAATATTCATCCATCAGGTCATGGAATCTGTAATATTATCATCCAGGTCACGGTATATCTGTAATATCATTCATCCAGGTCATGGTATATCTGTAATATCTCATCCAGGCATGGTATATCTGTAATATCATTCATCCAGGTCACGGTATATCTGTAATATTTTCATCCAGGTCACGGTATATCTGTAATATTCATCCATCCGGTCACGGTATATCTGTAATATTCATCCATCCAGGTTACGGTATATCTGGTAATATTCATCCATCCAGGTCATGGTATATCTGTAATATTCATCCATCCAGGTCATATTGATATCGTTATTCAATTAGATCAACTGGACTTGAAGTTTAGTTCTTGAAGACGTTTTGCTAGTCATCCGACTGGATCTCTCAATTCAGAATGGACTTGTACAGAATCTGGCTGTGATATGCTAATTGGGATTTTCCAGGGTACATAATTGCCACAGATTCTTGTACAAGTCATTCTGAATTAGAGATCCAGTCGGATGACTAGCGAAACGTCTCAAGAACGAAACTTCAAGTCCAGTTGATCTAACTGAATACAATAGATATACTTACTCCAATGCATTAACATACATAAGTTCAATAAAAAAATTGCTGCGTGTTTCTGGTTATAAAGGAGATTGTGGGAATAAACCTGATGCCTGATGTAGGCAACACAAACTCCACATATCGTGATGACGAGTGCACAACTTTAAGCAGAAAAACTAGGCTCTGGAGGGGCCATAGGAAAAAAATATAAATCGTTTTTTTTTTCAAAGCTGCAGCTTCCAACTAAACTTAACAGTGTTTTACAGCGTACTTATCCTTTAATGAGGGAATGGAGCTTTTAAAACTGTGATTTCTTAATAAACTCTCTGGTTCCATGAAAATCCCATCAAATAGCATGCAAGCCATACATGATAGGTCCTTATGTTCAGTGGCATGTTCAGATCTGCATGGATGGAGGATTACTGGAGGTGCTGAGCAGGTTTCGTTGGGTTCACTGCAATGTAGTTCAGAAAGTGGCTGTGTCTCTTGGGTGAAAAATTCCCTTGTTCGTTGTCAGCTCTCTGGCACTTAAAGTATAGGGAGTCGGCTGTAATCATACGAAGTATGACAGTCACGAATGATCTCCCATACTTTATCAGCCCGATGCACAGAGAGCCGCTAACGCCAACCCGGGCAAACAGACGCCGATTTTATATGCCAATAGCGGCTCGGTGCATCGCCAACTGCCGTTTTTCTATTTCAGCACATTTAAATATACTTAATATAGGGAGAATGATCATGACTGTGTGTACTCCATCTGTCAAATATGACAGGCAGATTCTGATGTCATCTTTGACAGATTGTTGCAGGTCTGTCCACCTTAAGCCTTGTGCATTAGTAATGAGGGTTTCTAATTTTCCATATAGCTTTCCCAGATCCACACCATCTACTACAGATTAGATAGATTAAACCACAAATGTGTATGGAAGTACAATATACTGAATTTCCATGAGTGAAAAGTAGGGGGTTCAACATAAGATAGAGCCTGTTACCAGTCTACATCATCAGTTATTACCAGTCTACATCATCAGTAGTACCAGTCTACATCATCAGTTCTTACCACTCTACATCATCAGTTCTTACCACTCAACATCATCAGTTGTTACCACTCTACATCATCAGTTTTTACCACTCTACATCATCAGTTAGTACCACTCTACATCATAGTTATAACATTCTACATCATCAGTTATTACCAGTCTACATTCATCAGTTATTACCAGTCTACATCATCAGTTATTACCACTCTACTTCATCAGTTATTACCAATCTACATCATCAGTTATTACCACTCTACATCATCACTTATTACCAGTCTACATCATCAGTTATTACCGTCTACATCATCAGTTTATACCCTTCTACATATCAGTTATTACCAGTCAACACATCAGTTATTACCAGGTCTACATCATCAGTTATTACCAGTCTACATCATCAGTTCTTACACTCACATCATCAGTTCTTACCACTCTACTATATCAGTTTACACTCAACATCATCAGTGTTACCACTCTACATCATCAGTTCTTACCACTCTACATCATCAGTTATTACCACTCTACATCATCAGTTATTACCAGTCTACATCATCAGTTATTACCAGTCTACATCATCAGTTATTACACTCTACTTCATCAGATATTACCACTCTACATCATCAGTTATTACCACTCTACATCATCACTTATTACCAGTCTACATCATCAGTTATTACCAGTCTACATCATCAGTTATTACCACTCTACTTCATCAGATATTACCACTCACATCATCAGTTATTACCACTCTATCTCATCAGATATTACCACTCTACATCATCAGTTTACCACTCTGCATCATCACTTATTACACAGTCTACATCATCAGTTATTACCAGTCTGCATCATCAGTTATTACCATTCTACATCATCAGTTATTACCACTCTAAATCATCAGTTATAACCACTAATCACTTATTACATATACATCATCAGTTATTACCAGTCGCATCTCAGTTATACCATTCTACATCATCAGTTATTACCACTTTACATCATCAGTTATTGCCATGCCATCATCAGTTTTACCTACACATTCATTACCACTCTACATCAGCAGTTATTACCATCTTTAAAAACATCATCAGTTATTACCAGTCTACATCATCAGTTATTGCCACTCTACATCATCCATTTTACCAGTCTACATCAGTATTACCACTTACATCATTAGTTATTACCACTCTAATCATAGTTATTACCAATCACATCATCAGTTATTAACCCTCACATATCAGTTATTACCAGTATATCATCAAGTTATTACCAGTCTAATCATCAGTTATTACCACTCTACATCATCCATTATTACAGTCACTCATCAGTTATTACCACTTACATCATCAGGTTATTACCACTTACATCATCAGTTCATAACAGGTTACACATCAGTTATTGCCACTCTACATCATCCATTTTACCAGTCTACATCAGTTATTACAACTTTACATCATTAGTTATTACCACTCACATCATCAGTTATTACCAATCTACATCATCAGTTATTACCACTCTACATCATCAAATACCACTCTACATCAATCATTATTACCAGTCTACATCATCAGTTATTACAGTCTACAACATCAGTTATTACCACTGTATATCATCAGGTTACCAGTCTACTACCGTCTACACTATACATCAGTTATTAACCACATACATAGCAGTTATTACTAGTCTACATCATCAGTTATTACCATCTATACATCATCAGTTATTACCACTCTAAATCATCAGTTATTACCACTCTACATCGTCCATTATTACCAGTCTAACATCATCAGTTATTACCAATCTACATCATCAGTTATTACCCCTCATAATCATCAGTTTACCATCTACAGTATCAGTATTACCAGTCTATCCACTATTACATCTCATCATCCTTATTATCAGTCTCTACATCATCAGTTATTACCACTTAAATCATCAGTTATTACCACTCTACATCATCAGTTATTACCAGTCTACATCATCAGTTATTGCCATTACATCATCCATTTTTACCAGTCTACATCAGTATTACCACTTTACATCATTAGTTATTACCACTCTACATCATCAGTTATTACCAATCTACATCATCAGTTTCAACACTTACATATCAATACCACCTACTCACAATATTACAGTCTACATCATCAGTTATTACCAGTCTACAACATCAGTTATTACCACTCATATCTATATACCAGTCTAAATCATCAGTTATACCACTATACATAATCAGTTATTACCACTCTACATCATCAGTTATTACTAGTCTACATCATCAGTTATTACCACTCTACATCATCAGTTATTCACACTCTAAATCATCAGTTATTACCACTCTACATCGTCCATTATTACCAGTCTACATCATCAGTTATTACCACTTTACATCTATTACCACTTTTAATCATCAGTTTTACCACTTCACATCATCAGTTTATTACCACTCTAAATCTTCAGTTATTACCACTCGACCTCATCAGTTATTACCACTCTAAATCTTCAGTTATTACCACTCTACATCATCAGTTATTACCAGTCTACATTATCAGTTATTACCAATCTACATCATCAGTTATTACCACTCTACATCATCAATTACCACTCTACATCATCATTATTTTACAGTTAATTCAGTAGTACCAGTCTACAAATCAGTATACCACTCATATCATCAGTTATTACCAGTCTACATCATCAGTTATTACCACTATACATAATCAGTTATTACCACTCTACATCATCAGTTATTACTAGCTGAATAACAGTTATACCACTCTACATATCAGATTAAAACCTAAAGCATCAGTTATTAGACACTCTACATCAATCAGTTATTACCGTCTAATCACAGTTATTACCACTTCTAGATCATCAAGTATTACCACTAATCTTCAGTTTTAACTCTATATCATTATTACAGTTACATATCAGTTATTACCACTACTATCAGTATTATCAGTCTACATCATTCCATTATTACCAGTCTACATCATCAGTTACTACCACTTATACATCATCAGTATTACACGTCTACATATCAGTTATTACCCTCTACATCATCCATTTTTACAGTCACATCACTCAGGTATTTACCACATTATATCAAATCACAGTTGATTTACCACCTACATCATCACTTATACCAGTACACATCACCATTATTACAGTCTACAATCATCAGTTTATTACCACTCTACATCAATCAGTTATTACACTCTACATCCGCAGTTATTACCACTCTACATCATCAGTAAAGGGCCATATTCTTAGGGCCAATACAATTAGAAATGTTCTTGTGAAGGTTCTCATTTATCCAGGTAATGGTATATTGTTGTATTCAATTAGATCAACTGGACTTGAAGTTTAGCTCTTGAAGACCTTTCGCTAGTCATCCGAATGACTTGTACAAGAATCTGTGGCAATTATGTACCTGGAAAATCCCAATTAGCATATCACAGCCAAGTGTTAAGGGTTCTGTGATTAGATTAGTGGCTAAGAGATGTTATAGGAACGCCCAGAGTAAGGTGTCACAAAACAGCATTGTACATGGCAGCAAGACAGTGTGCGAACCCCCCCACCTCTATTCAGGCTTGGTTTCTTTATTTTCAAATAAATGGCCTCCTTACACCTCTCTTGAACCAGTCACGTTCCTTTGCCAATATGTAACATTACAATCTTCAAAGGTATGTCCTTTATCCTTAAGATGCAGGTACACGGCTGAGTCCGACCCGAGGAACTGGCTCTTTCGTGCTGGGCCATACGTTTGATTGCAGTTGCTGTTTGGTTCCCCCACAATACAAATCAGAGCATTCTTCACTGCACTGCACTGCGTATATGATGTCTCTTTTCTGTGTTTCGGTATTGGGTCTTTCGGATGTACCAATTGTTGCATCAGCGTGTTGCTCGGTTTAAAAGCAGACAGGGATACTGGTTTTTTTAAAACTCTTCTAGTTTCCAGAGACCCCTGCAAAACATATGGGATGACCATGTTCTTTTCTCCTGTCTTGCTTTTCCCTTCACTGTTGGTATTCGTGTTCTTTTTTTTCCTTCTGCTCTTTTGACAAAGGCCCAGTCGGATATCCACAAGTTTTAAGGCCCCTCTGAGATGTTTCATTTCTTTAGCCTTCACCTCTGTGCTAGTGATTATGTTTCAGCTCTGGTTGCAGGGTTCTGATGACCCCCAGCTTGTGATCTAAAGGGTGGTGGGAGTCAAACATCAAATACTGATCTATGTGTGTTGGTTTTCTATAAACCTCTACTTCCAGTTTACCATTCTCCCTGATTCTACCAAGCAGTCCAAGAAAGCCAAGTTTGTTGTTTTGTACCTCTTCCCTTGTAAATTTGATGTTTTGGTCTACCGCATTAATGTGTTCTGTGAAAGCTTGTACTCCTTCTGGTGGATTTTTAACCCAGGTGTATCCACCATATCTGAACCAGTGGCTGGGTGCTATGCCCTAAAGGTATTAAGCGCCAGTTTTTCTACCTCTCCATGTAAAGGTTGGCCACAATTGGTGAAAACAGGAGGATCCCATAGCACATCCGTGTTTTTGCCTTTAGAACTATCCTGTATTGAAATAGGTGTGTATTCAGGCACAAGTCCTGTAAGTCACACACCTGTTTCTGGGTTGAGATCAGTTCTGCTGGTGAGAGTGCTGTCTTGGCTAGCCATTTTCTCACCATGACAACAGCCTCCTTGGTGGGTATACAGGTGAAGAGAGATGTCACATCATAGGACACCATAGTTTCTTCTGCACGAGTACTATATCTTCAATCTGTTGGTGAAATCCTGAGGGTCTGGATGTGATGACTTAGAACTTCCCACCAATTGTCCTAAGATGTTGGCTAGGTATTTTGCCACCTTGTATGTAACAGAGTTGATGCTGCTGACTATAGGTCTTAGTGGTGCCCCTTCATTATGTATCTTTGGGAGTCCATATATGCCTTGTGCCTGAATACCACCTATTTCAAATACAGGGATAAGTTCTATAAGCAAAAACACGGATGTGCTATGGGATCTCCTGTTTCACCAATTGTGGCCAACCTTTACATGGAGGAGGTAGAAAAACTGGCGCTTAATACCTTTATGGGCATAGCACCAGCACTGGTTCAGATATGTGGATGACACCTGGGTAAAAACCACCAGAAGGAAGTACACAGCTTTCACAGAACACATTATGCGGTAGACCAAAACATCAAAGTTACAAGGGAAGAGGTACAAAAACAAAAAACTGGCTTCTTGGATGCTGGTAGAAAGTCAGGGAGAATGGTAAACTGGAAGTAGAGGTTTACAGAAAACAACACACATAGTATTTGATGTTTGACTCCCACCACCCTTTAGATCACAAGCTGGGGGTCGGTCATCAGAACCTGCAACACAGAGCTGAGAACATCCCCACTAGCACAGAGGCGAAGGCCTCTAAAGAAATGAAACATTCAGAGGGGCCCTTAAAACTTGGGGATATCCAAGATGGGCCTGTGTCAAAAGAAGCAGAAGGAAAAAAAAAAAAGAACACGAATACCAAACAGTGAAGGGGGAAAAAAGCAAGACAGGAGAAAGAACATGGTCATCCCATAGGAGCAGGGGTCTCCCGAAGAAACTAAGAAGATTTTAAAAAAAAACACAGTATCCCTGTCTGCCTTTAAACCGAGCAACACGCTGAGGCAACAATTGGTACATCCGAAAGACCCCAATACCGAAAACACAAGGAAAAAGCGACATCATATACGCAGCTGCAGTGAAGAATGCTCTAATTTGTATGTGGGGGAGACCAAACAGCAAAACGCATCAACGTATGGCCCAGCACAGAAGAGCCAGTTCATCTGGGTCAGGACTCAGCCATGTACCTGCATCTTAAGGATAAAAGGACTAACCTTTGAAGATTGTAATTAAGATATGGCCAATAGGAACGTGACTGGTTCAAGAAGAGGGGTAAGGAGGCCATTTATGTGAAAATAAAGAAAACCAAGCCTGAATAGAGGGGGGGGGTTCGACACCAACGTTTGCCATGTACAATGCTGTTTTAAACACCTTAATTGGGCGTGCCTATAAAACCTCTTAGCGCCCATATCCAATCACGCCCTTAACACCTGGCTTTGTGATATCGCTAATTGGGATTTTCCAGGGTACATAATTGCCACAGATTCTTGTACAAGTTCATTCTGAATGAGAGATCCAGTCGGAATTGACTAGCGAAAAGGTTTCAAGCAACTAAACTTCCAAGTCCCGTTGATCCTAATGAATAACAACAGATATAATTAGAAAATGTTAGATGTTCCATTGTTAAGTTCAACATTTACGAGGCTGTTGTTATACTAGAGAGGTCATAGAAAAGACACGATTAAAAAAAATGTTTTTGGACAGTAATGTTTGCTCATACTGATTTCACGTGAACATTTCTGATCAATCTTAATTACAAATGCCTTTATAAATTGCTGCAGCCTATCGGACCGCATTCTACAAATTGGGAATCCATTTCTAATTCTTTTATGATGATTCGTTTTTGATGCTGCAAAATCACAAAATGATTCAAGATGAAGACTAACGATGACGTACTATTCAGTATCAGTAAACTCGCAAAAGTGACCAGTTGGTTTACAAACGCATTAAGATCTGTAATAAATCAAAACTCTATCGACCGAAACAATAGAGAAGAAAATACTTATAGGAAAAAAGCAAAGTAGCATCCTATCACATTCTCCTATCAATAGGAGCCATGGCCAAAATCATTAAATAAATATTAAAGAAATAACTATTACATGATCTATCCAAACATTAGTGTTTATCTTATAAAATTGCTATTAAAGGGCAAGTCCAACCCTTAAAACAAAAAATGGTGACGTCAGTTATCGCCCCACAACCCCAATGCTATTTTTTTCCAGTTTATTACATGTATTTGTAACCAGATATTTATATGAAACAGTTCTATTCCTTTATGGCAAACAGTACTTGTCTCCTTCCTCTGCTCATGAGCTTTTATAAAACTTGAGCATGTGCAGAGGAGGGGCAGCAGGTGGAAACTGTGTAATCATTGGTGGTGATGTCAGTGTCACAGCCTGTTTGACTGCATGGAGGAAGGGGGAAAACCTGCCGAAAGGGAGCAATAATTTTCCAAAGGGTATGTATACTGGAAAAAAAAAATCTTAAATGCCCTTAGTGAAAACTATAATTCATCCCAACCTATCAATATACAGTTTTTTTGTTGATCTGCCCCCTATTTCATAAGATTTCCAAATCTGAAAAACATGTAACAATTGAAGACATTTTAGCATTTCTGTAGCAGTTTTGCTTGTGTCTGGAATAATTTGACAGTTGTATGGCTGTCTGCAGTTTTGACAGTAGGATGTGCGAAAATAGTCACGTTATTTGGTATTTTTACAAGGAAAAAAAAGTATTTTTTTAGTTATACATACACTTTAAAATACCTTTAAATATATCAGTTGGGTTGGGGGAAGGTAATTGGCAATTGACCTGTTTGTGTTTAAGGGGAACATGCCCTTTAACAACCACATAGGTTGTTAAATTAGACAACCTATGATAGATTGAAGGTATGCAGATCTGACGGTTATCGTTAACTGTAACTTGTTTTCCGACACAATAAACATTGGAATTATCGCATTATCCTTGCATGTGTATTTGGTACAGTATCTCTACGAAATCAAATCCTTTTTTTTTTGCACTCAGAAACAAAACCTGCCAGTACAAATTACCGATGCGTGATGTTAATTAGGTAATTAATCAAACCCCAATGAGAAATATCAGTCAAGGAGCCGCATATCAATTCACGTTTTTTTGTTTTCGTTGGTAATAATCCTGCCTGTCTTTCCAACCACTGCATTTGAGTTTATGTATACATATAATTTATTTTGCCCCGACCGTGCAGCTTGTAGGAGTAGACCACTTCTATCAAACCACATGGCAAAGACAATCACGATCTGTTCTAACTCCAAGGGACATGGGGTTGGGGTCAATATCAACGTCTTTTAAAACCTATTCTAAATGTAAATTCTGCCGCAACTTAGACTTTACCCGACTGTTGGGAAAGATGAGAGATAGTTTGGATAGTTTTTCAAAGGAAGAAGACTTTGTAAACTTTCAAGTTTTAACAAAGAAAAACAGAAACATGTACAACATGGAGGAGTTGTAAAATGTTGGACACATACGAAACAACCACATAATTGACATTACCATGGTTACAAGTCAGTTATGTTTTCTGTGCCCTCTTAACCATGACCGCTGCGTGTGGGGATGTTAGATTAGAAACGTCAAGATTCGTTAGCTAAGAAAAGATTATTGTGTGGTGTGTGTGTGTTTGGTGTGTGTGTGGTTGGCCAGGTCAGTGCTAGAATGACAAACAGTTAAAATTTAAAGGAGGAATTATACTCATACAGACTGTAGTTTTCAAGCCACTCCCCACTTTATTAACACATGTCTCCAATGTCAGAGATTGGGGATTTGTCAGTGACAGTGACTGTGGGAGGAGGAAACGGAAAGAAATTGGTTAATGCTTGAGCTATCGGCCAGCACAAATAAGAAAGTAATTCTCTGACACAAGCCAATTGACAAATATGTATAAAAATGTGTAAAACATAGTATAGCGAGTGAGTAGAACACTCGTTACAAGAGAGGGTAAAATATTAGCCGGGAAACCTGAATCCTTGCCACCGCCCGCTGATAGTAGGGCCGGGTGGGAACACCTCCAGCCCTTGTTCACTGCACGAAGGCAGGAGACCACAGCTTAACTTTCAGTAAAAGACATCATTGACTCAGGTGCAGCAAGGCCCCGGGACCTTCGCCCAGGCCAGTACAGGGAACACTCCAAACAGGCGAATAGGAGCTGTGCAAACCCGGAAACACGCCAGAGCTCCATAAAAATGGAGTGCACTTTATTGGATTATATGTTGGTATAAGTATGTATATATGTAATCCAATAAAGTGAACTCCATTTTTATGGGAGTTCTCTGGCCGTGTTTCTGGGTTTGCACGGGTCCTATTCTCCTGTTTGGTTGTTGTGGTGGTTTACTTGCTTGAGTACAATTCCTTCTTTTATAAATAATGATAATTAATATATCATGTTAATTAATTAAGTCACTATCATAATCAGTCTTGACATGTTCCAAGTCCAATATAAATTTGCAGGGAGGCACACTCAGATAGAGTTAATAACAAAATTCCATTTATTAAAGGGTATGTCCACCTTCTGAATTTACCTAACATTCTCTGTCCCCCCAGCCCCAACCGTATATAGTCATCATCGCAAATGACCAAAACTTACTTACCTTCCTCTTTCCTCCGCCGCGCCTGCCAGGCCTGCTTGCGAGAAAATGCAAGCAGGGGGGGGGGACGGCAGTCGCATCTGTGTCACGGACGCGGCTGCAGGGGAGGAGTTCAGTGCGGCGGAGGCAAGAGGGAAAGTAAGTAATGTTTTGGACATTTTAGATATACTATAGAGCGGTTGGGGCTGGGGGACAGGGGAATGGTTGGTAAAAAAGGGTTTTATGGTAGGGGGAGGGATCCTAATCGGGAGCAGAGGGAGGGGGAGAAGGGCTGCAGTACGCATGCCAAACTTCTCCTGGAGGCCAGATAGGAGGCAGAGTCCTATATGGACTCTGCATCATCCTGGTGGCAGTTTTTTTGGAATTTAGGGGGGGACTACAGGGAAACCATATGGAGCTGGGATGTGAGGTAAGGACTTAAATACATACACAATGGGGCCAGAGTAGTGGGGGGGATTATAGTTTTGGGGGTTGGAACTGGCCCCTTTAAGTGTTCAACATACAAGCAGGTACCGGCTGTATGTTGAACAATTAATAAATGGGTTTTGTTATTAATTATTGAGTGTGCCTACCCTTGCAAATTTTATATTGGATTGATACTACCTGACATGGCACAGGCTCAGGGGGGGCATCTCAACTTACCTCTTGGGATTTCCACAAAAAACATTAAAAATGGATGTCTTCCAAGTCCAGCATTTAGCATTTGCAAAATATCCCTATGCTGATCCTATAAGCATAGACATCTGTCTGGTCGCTTTTATTGGGGCAGAACCATAAATAAGATCCTTTGGCCCTCCCCATATTGTAGTAATTGACAGATATATAGAGTTGTGTTTTTCCGTGACTACAGGTGTTTGGTTGCCATGTAAGTGACCCATATTAACGTGTAATGGGAGTGCTCTGTGCCTGAGATGCCTAATTCTGTGTTTAAGGCAAACCCCCACAATATCCTCCAGGGGTTCAAAACCCCACCTTAGTATGTTCATGAATGGCGGGAGAAATGAAGATTGAGCCGAGAAGTTAATAAAAGACATTGGATACAAGTCCAACTCAAACCCATCGGGTCATAGAATCGCTTGAGTCACACTGTAACCAGGTGCCACAATGGACGTATTTAGGCCTGCCCCTCTTCTTCTGTGGCCAGAATAATTAACTAATCACAAAGATGTGGTCTGTCAGCCAAAGCGCACCAAACATCTCATTAGAGATTGTCCGAACTCGCTCACAAAATTCCTTTTCCCGGTCCGCTCGAGTATCTGCGAATTTTCGAGAAATCGAAATCGCGAGCGGGTCCACTAAAATGAACGCGCCTAGGTATAATAGACATTTTACTCGTGGATTCGATGCTCGCGTATAGGTATAATGGACATTTTACTCGCGGATTCGATGCTCCGAGTATAGGTTATAATGGACATTTTACTCGCGGATTCGATGCTCGCATATAGGTATAATGGACATTTTACTCGCGATTTCGATGCTGCGTATAGGTATAATGGACATTTTACTCGCGGATCGATGCTCGCGTATAGGTTAAATGGACATTTTACTCGCGGATTCGATGCTCGAGTATTGGTTATAATAGACATTTTACTCGTGGATTCGATGCTCGCGCCTAGGTATAATAGACATTTTACTTGTGGTGGTAGGTATTAGAAATGTGTAATCTCTTGGAAGCAACACAATTGGGAAGAAATAAAAAATGCAATGTCAATGACACAAGGAAGTGTATGGTTTTTCCCGATCAAGTGTACACTGTGAAAGGTTATAATGAGGAAACGTGAATGAAGGTCGCCTGTATAATGGTCCTTCGTGCGAACACCGTAATTAAGTGAAATGTTTGCCTTTGGTTGACTCAATAAAGTCCACAACAGTGCACATCAAATCCAGTATAAAAGGTGCTAATGTTAGAAGATCACCAGAAATAATGTATAAGGTATGTAAGGACAAATGTGAGCAGATCAATGGACAGAAATTGACAAGTAGCTGGAGAGAGAAAACCAGGTCCAGGAAAAACAGGAGGATAAAAAATCAAATCACCAAACAAAGGTGATGGCAAGATCAGAATAGAAGAAATATTTAATGTGTATAGTGGTTGTATGACAGTAATAAAAGGATAAGTTTACCCCTGCTATTTCATTTGTAGCAAGAGGCAATGTTTTATCAGGGTTACTGCAAGTGATAACTTCTTATGGCTGCCCCAGAAGATAGAATGGGATGGACATTTTGCAGCTTTTATTACACTATGTGTTTAAATTTTTTTCAACAAAAAACAGTTAAAATGAAAAAGACTTGGGCCAGTGAGGTAAGGAGTGGTTATAATAACCCGCAAGATCATTTCTTATGAGAGCGACAGCATGAAAGAAAACTGTTGCTTCTGCCCAGGCTTTCTGAGGGCTTCAGCACTATCTTTAATACAGAAAGGCCCAGTGGCATAACCTGGCAGATTAAAACTGTATATGCGTAGCTCCCTCACAAAACACATATTGGGAGGTGTGGAATACAGCCCAGGTCACCATCCCTAAAAGTTACATTTGTACGTATAGTGTTCTTAAGGAGTTTCTCTTAAAGGGCATATCCCATCTACAATTATAATAAAAAAATATTATTCAAATGTAGGACAACCCAAACAAGGTTTTGCAATACTTAACTTTTCATCCAATGCTCTTACTTATCCTTACTTAGATTGGTAACGCTCTTCGGGGCAGGGATTTCATGTCCTAATGTGTTAAGGAACCACCATACTTGTATCTATCCACACCATAATATATATATTATATATATTATATATATATTACACCAAGATCCTGAGTAAACTACTGTAGTAAGAGCTTGTGAAGCGTTCCTCATCCAAGGTCCATAGGTATATCTGTACATAATGTGCCAAGATCTGTAACGTCCATTCTTAAATTGAGAAGATCCAGTCAGATGGACATAGGGGCAGACGTATTCAGCGAAACTAAACTTTAAGCCAGTGTGATTCTAGTGAATACAACAGATGATATAGTTAGTGAGGTTTTACCCTTATTGTGGGCACTGCGCTATTTATAATATTTTGGAAATAGTGCAGTGCACCCTATACAATTAGGATTTTGTTAAGTTTTGCGCTAACCTGTAAAACTTAACACGAAGTATAGGGTCTTTAAAGTCAGCAGTTGTCTTACCTTTTTCCACAATCCCACAATGTAATACCGGATACAAAAAATTCATCTCATGTCTGTATTTATAATGTACAGCGCTTGGCATACCAAGTGGCCACTTTATAAAATAAGAGTAGATTAAGAGGTATGCAACTTACACTAATGGTTCAGGCAACCAGGAAATGTTCAGGGGAACTTTCTGTACACACAAGCTATTTTCGAGGTTTTTCCGCAAGTTCTGACTGAACTTAGAACCGGGAGACAGTTCCGAGTTGGACCAGGTTTGTATCCTTCCATCCCTAATAATAACTTAAAATGACAATACATTTTCCCTTAACGGTGTTGTGAGATTTATTTCTATAGGGGAAAAAAACTTAGACTAGATGTGCAGCTTGGGGTTGAATGCACTGAGAGTATGGAGTAAAGTGTAAGATAAACAATCGTCCATTCCAAAAAAGGAGATCCGACTAGAGAGAGGAATCCGGGTCCGGATCCGACACAGGAACCAACCTCGGTTCTGAAATCCGAATGTTCCGTCGAAATTCAGAAGGACAATTACGGATTCTGGGGACTTCGAGTGTAATTTCCATTTTTACGAACATTCAAGCTATTTTCGAGAATTCTCAAAAAAATAGCCTTGAAACGCTCGATTAATACGTCGAAAATACGGTCGAAAGCCAAAAAAGAGCTTCCTGACGTGTATTTCGAGGGATATTTATTTTAAGGAATATTCGCATTTTTTCCTAGAATTCTCGAAAATAGCCTTGAACGTTCAATTATACTCGAAACTGGCTCCAACGTCCCGAGATTCGATCCGAAAAAAACTCTTAAACGGAACGACAAACTAGGAGTTTTGGGCATCTCTAATCTCGGACCTACAGAAGAGTCTGCGGACTCTTTCATCAACTTTATATATACACAGGGAGCATTCAATAAAGTTTATCTGTTTAAAGGGGGCGGTTTGGGAGGTGTTTGGGCGGTTGCGGTGGGGGATGGGTGTATTTTGCCTCAAACACAACAGATATCCATAAATTGAACAGACTAATTATCTGATTGTTGGCGGCAAACTTAGCAACATTTTAAACGATGAGAACTTTTATGCAATAACCACTGAAGTGCGTGTCTTTTTTAAAAAAAAGTTTTTAAGTAAGAATAACACAAACAATTTTTATGAGTATTATGCTTATTACAGCTCGCACACGAACCTAGATCGCCAGCACCAATGGTAATTTTATCTTCTCATTAAACTCCAGGGAGAAAAAAATTCATTGTAAATGGGATTAGCACCAAAAATATCTCATTATCATGTTGGGCGTTATCTGTGACTGCATTTAAAACTGTTACTTCCTTGAGGCCACAATGGTGATAAGTTAAACTCAAAAGATCCTGCACCAACAGCGAATATATCCTTCATATGACAAAATAAATTTGAAACAACTGTTTACGTTTGAGATTTTTACTTAGCAAAGTCTCCTGTTATTTAGACATGTTTAAACAGGGGGAGTTTGTTCCAAAAGTTTCATGACAATTTAAAAAATAAATCAAAAGAAGTCAATAGGGACAAAGTTCAGGTCATTTTGACGTTAGATTTTTTGATGTTATATTTTGAGTTTATATTCTCGGTGTTAGTATAGTTATAGATATTCAATGTTTAGTATGGATTGTGAAGTTTGATTCGAAAATTCCATATGAATTATCAGTAAACCTAAGGTTTGAAGTGTATACAGTTTAAGTTTAATTGACAGTTCCAAAAATTCTGGAAAGTTTGGTTGAACTTTGAAAAACCCCACAGTGTGTTGAATCAGAGAAACGCGGTTTTAAAACAAAACCAACAAAAACTCCCTTCTTTAATGTGTGCCCCAAGATATCACCCCCTGTATGAGACCACATCAGTATTAAGACAACCACGTTGAAGAATATAGAACTATGGCAAAATACTCGTACTGCGCCGAAAATGGCACAGTGATAAGAGACCCATACATTGTAACAAAATAAGGCCCCTTAGGGGACTGAGGGACACTTTAAGAGGAGGTGAAAGTGTATAATAGAGAGTGTAAGTCTGGGATTTGAGGTTGGGAAAGCTTGCAGACAGTGGAGTGCCGAAGGAAAGCTAGACAGGGGATTCTGGATGCAGGTTAACTAATATGGGAACAGGATTGACAGGTGCGTTGCTGGAGAACTGGAAAAGGTACCAAGGTAAGAAGCTGTATTTCGGATGTAGGTGAGTGGCTGGAGACGGGAAAGGGAACAAATGACGGAGCAGCAGGATTTGGATGCAGACAGAGGTAAGTAGCAGTGGATACCGGGATGCATGTAGGAATGGCGGTGTTATTATTATTAATAGTAGTATGTGGATTTATATAGCGCCAAACATCTCCCATAGCGCTTTACAATACATGCCTATACATTACATTTAGCCGCCGTGCCGCTGAAAGAGCTTAAATCTAAAACACTATTATTGACACATACAACTATCAGTATGTCTTTGATAGTGGGGGCAGGAACACCGGAGTGAGTAGAGAAACCCACGCAAGCAGATGTGCTCCAAGGGTGATGTATTTGAACTCAGGAACTAGCGCTGCAAGGGCATTCACATGAACCACTTGAGCCACCGTGACTGCCCTCTGGATACGGGAACAGTGTCCCAAGGTGAAGTAGTGGATGCTGGGATGTAGGGTGAGGGTGGAGATACTGGATTACAGGCTTAAAATGGTAAGGCAGAGGTACTGGATGTAGGGTGAGGGCGCGGATGCTGAACCAGTTACAAGGGAGTTAAGTAGCTGGATATGGATTGTAGGTGAGGGTGGCTGGATACTGAAACAGGTAGCAAGGTAAGGGCAGGATATAGATGCAGCAGAGGTAAGTAGCTGGATACCGGATGCAGGTGAGTGGCTGGATACTGGAACATGGTAACAAGGAAGTCAGCTAGAGATACGGATGTAGGTGGTGGCTGGATACTAAAAAACAGGAACAAGGGAAGTAGCTGGATACCGGATGTAGGTAAGTGCTGGATACTGGAACAGGTAAAAAGTTAGGAGCAGGATATCAGATGTAGGTGAGTGGCTTAGATACTGGAACAGGTAAACAAGGTAAGGAGCTAGATATTAGATAACCAGCAGAGGTAAGTAGCTGGATATGGGATTTGGTGAGTGGCTGGATACTGGAACAGGTAACAAGGTAAGTAGCTAGATATTAGATGCCAGCAGAGGTAAGTAGTGGATACAGGATTTAGGTGAGTTGGCTGGACAGGTAACAAGGTAAGTAGCTGGATACCGGAGTAGATGAGTGGCTGGATACTGGAACAGGTAATAAGGTAAGTAGCTGGAGATAAGCAATTTTCATGCAAGGGACCTTCTAAGCTAATAAAGTCTTATTAAATCAATCAATACACAAAAGTTTCAGGGATCCCTTTGTCCCTTTTATCAGGTGTATGAAAAGGGACAAAGTGATCCCTGAAACGTTGTGTATTGAGGTGATTAAATAAGAAGTTTAATTATAATTAAGAGTGTCCCTTGCCATGAAAATTGTCTGTCTATAGTTGAGGGTCTTCGTTAGGGACCTGGCCAGGGAGCACTGGTGAGTCTTTGGCTAATAGCCACAAGGAGAGTGCCTAGGCCCGAAATCCACTTTGTAGCTGGATACTGGAACAGGTAACAAGGTAAGGAGCAGATATTAGATGCCAGAAGAGGTAAGTAGCTGGATACAGGATGCAGGTGAGTGGCTGGATACTGGAACAGGTAACAAGGTAAGGAGCAGGATATTAGATGCCAGAAGAGGTAAGTAGCTGGATACAGGATGCAGGTGAGTGGCTGTATACTGGAACAGGTAACAAGGTAAGGAGCAGGATATTAGATGCAGAGAGAGAGGTACAGTAGCTGGATACCGGATGCAGGTAAGTGGCTGGATACTGGAACAGGTAACAAGGTAAGGAGCAGGATATTAGATGCAGACAAGAGGTAAGAAGCTGGATACCCGATGCCGGTGTGGTGGCTGTATACTGGAACAGGTAACAAGGTAAGGAGCAGGATATTAGTTGCAGACAGAGGTAAGTAGTGGATACGGATGCAGGTAGTGGGCTGGAACTGGAACAGGTAAAAATGTAAGGAGCAGGATATAGATGCAGACAGAGGTAAGTAGCTGGATACCAGATGCAGGTGAGTGGCTGTATACTGGAACAGGTAACAAGGTAAGGAGCAGGATATTAGATGCAGACAGAGGTAAGTAGCTGGATACCGGATGCAGGTAAGTGGCTGGATACTAGAACAGGTAACAAGGTAAGGAGCAGGATATTAGATGCCAGAAGAGGTAAGTAGCTGGATACCGGATGCAGGTAAGTGGCTGGATAACTGGAAGGAACAGGTAACAAGGTAAGGAGCAGGATATTAGATGCAGACAGAGGTAAGTAGCTGGATACCAGATGCAGGTGAGTGGCTGTATACTGGAACAGGTAACAAGGTAAGGAGCAGGATATTAGATGCAGACAGAGGTAAGTAGCTGGATACCGGATGCAGGTGAGTGGCTGTATACTGGAACAGGTAACAAGGTAAGGAGCAGGATATTAGATGCCAGCAGAGGTAAGTAGCTGGATATCAGATGTAGGTAAATGGCTGGATATTGGAACAGGTAACAAGGTAAGGAGCAGGATATTAGATGCAGACAGAGGTAAGTAGCTGGATACCAGATGCAGGTGAGTGGCTGTATACTGGAACAGGTAACAAGGTAAGGAGCAGGATATTAGATGCCAGAAGAGGTAAGTAGCTGGATACCGGATGCAGGTAAGTGGCTGGATACTAGAACAGGTAACAAGGTAAGGAGCAGGTATTAGATGCAGACAGAGGTAAGTAGCTGGATACCAGATGCGGTGAGTGGCGTATACTGGAACAGGTAACAAAGTAAGGAGCAGGATATTAGATGCGACAGAGGTAAGTAGCTGGATACCGGATGCAGGTAAGTGGCTGGATACTGGAACGGTAAAAAGGTAAGGAGCAGGATATAGATGCAGACAGAGGTAAGGAGCTGGATACCAGATGCAGGTGTTAGTGGCGTGATACTGGAACAGGTAACAAGGTAAGGAGCAGGATATAGATGCAGACAGAGGTAAGTAGCTGGATACCGGATGCAGGTAAGTGGCTGGATACTGAGAACAGGTAACAAGGTAAGGAGCAGGATATATGATGCCAGAAGAGGTAAGTAGCTGGATCCAGGATGCAGGTAAGTGGCTGGATACTGGAACAGGTAACAAGGTAAGGAGCAGGATATTAGATGCAGACAGACGGTAAGTAGCTGGGATACCAGATGCAGGTGAGTGGCTGTATACTGGAAACAGGTAACAAGGTAAGGAGCAGGATATTAGATGCAGACAGAGGTAAGTAGCTGGATACCGGATGATGGTGAGTGGTGTATACTGGAACAGGTAACAAGTAAGGAGCAGGATATTAGATGCCAGCAGATGGTAAGTAGCTGGATATCAGATGTAGGTTAATGGCTGGATATTGGAACAGGTAACAGGTAAGGAGCAGGATATTAGATGCAGACAGAGGTAAGTAGCTGGATACCAGATGCAGGTGAGTGGCTGTATACTGGAAACAGGGGTAACAAGGTAAGGAGCAGGATATTAGATGCCAGAAGAGGGTAAGTAGCGGATACGGATGCAGGTAAGTGGCTGGATACTGGAAACAGGTAACAAGTAAGGAGGCAGGATATTAGATGCGACAGAGGTAAGGAGCTGGATACCAGATGCCGAGGTGAGTGGCTGATACTGGAACAGGTAACAAGGTAAGGAGGAGCAGATATTAGATGCAGACAGAGGTAAGTAGCTGGATACGGATGCAGGTAAGTGCTGGATACTGGAAACAGGTAAAAAGGTAAGGAGCAGGATATTAGATGCAGACAGAGTAAAGTAGCGGATACCAGATGAAGGTGAGTGGCTGTATACTGGAACAGGTAACAAGGTAAGGAGCAGGATATTGATGCAGCAGAGGTAAGTAGCTGGATACCGGATGTAGTGGTAAGTGGGCTGGATACTAGAACAGGTAACAAGGTAAGGGAAGGATATTAGAGCCAGAAGAGGTAAGTAGCTGGATACCGGATGCAGGTAAGTGGCCTGATACTGGAACAGGTAACAAGGTAAGGAGCAGGATATTAGATGCAGACAGAGGTAAGTAGCTGGATACCAGATGCAGGTGAGTGGTGTATACTGGAACAGGTAACAAGGTAAGGAGCAGGATGATATTAGATGCAGACAGAGGTAAGTAGCTGGATTCCGATGCAGGTGAGTGGCTGTATACTGGAACAGGTAACAAGGTAAGGAGAGGATATTAGATGCCAGCAGAGTAAGTAGTGGTATCAGATGTAGGTAAAATGGCTGGATATTGGAACAGGTAAACAAGGTAAGGAGCAGGATATTAGATGGCAGACAGAGGTAAGTAGCTGGATACCAGATGCAGGTGAGTGGCTGTAACTGGAACAGGTAACAAGGTAAGGAGCAGGATATTAGATGCCAGAGAGGTTAAGTAGCTGGATACCGGATGCAGGTAAGTGGCGGATACTGGAACAGGTAACAAGGTAAGGAGCAGGATATTAGATGCAGGACAGAGTAAGTAGCTGGATACAGATGCGGTGAGTGGCTGTATACTGGAACAGGTAACAAGGTAAGGAGCAGGATATTAGATGCCAGAAGAGGTAAGTAGCTGGATACCGGATGCAGGTAAGTGGCTGGATACTAGAAACAGGTAACAAGGTAAGGAGCAGGATATTAGATGCCAGAAGAGGTAAGTAGTGGATACCGGATGCAGGTAAGTGGCTGGATACTGGAACAGGTAACAAGGTAAGGAGCAGGATATTAGATGCAGACAGGGTAAGTAGCTGGATACCAGATATGCAGGGAGTGGCTGTATACTGGAACAGGTAACAAGGTAAAGGAGCAGGATATTAGATGCAGACAGAGGTAAGTAGCTGGATACCGGATGCAGGTGAGTGGTCTGCTATACTGGAACAGGTAACAAGGTAAGGAGCAGGATATTAGATGCCAGCAGAGGGTAAGTAGCTGGATATCAGATGTAGGTAAATGGCGGATATTGGAACAGGTAACAAGGTAAGGAGGCAGGATATTAGATGCCAGCAGAGGTAAGTAGCTGGATATCAGATGTAGGTAAGTGGCTGGATATTGGAACAGGTAACAAGGTAAGGAGCAGGATATAGATGCCAGCGAGTAGAGTAAGTAGCTGGATATTGGATGTAGGTAGTGGGCTGGATATTGGAACAGGTAACAAGGTAAGGAGCAGGATATTAGATGCAGCACAGAGGTGAAGTTAGGGATACCGGATGGCAGGTGGAGTGGCTGTATACTGGAACGGTAACAAGTAGTAAGGAGCAGGATATTAGTGCAGGACAGAGGTAAGTAGCTGGATATCAGATGGAGGTAAGGCTGGGAATTGGAACAGGTAACAAGGTAAGGAGCAGGATATTAGATGCCAAGAAGAGGTAAGTAGCTGGATATCAGATTTAGGTAAATGGCTGGATATTGGAACATGGTAACAAGGGTAAGGAGCAGGATATTAGATGCCAGCAGAGGTAAGTAGCTGGATATCAGATGTAGGTAAGTGGCTGGATATGGGGAACGGTAACAAGGTGGTTAGGAGCAGGGATATAGATGCCAGCAGAGGGTAAGTAGCTGGATATTGGATGTAGGTAAGTGGCCTGGATATTGGAAACAGGTAACAAGTAAGGAGCAGGATATTAGATGCCAGCAGAGGTAAGTAGCTGGATCCCTTCGGAGTGGTAAGTGGCTGGATATTGGAACAGGTAACAAGGTAAGGAGCAGGAGATTAGATGCCAGCAGAGGTAAGTAGCTGGATATTGGATGTAGGTAAGTGGCTGGTATTGGAACACGGTAACAAGGTAAGGAGCAGGGAGATTAGATGCCAGCAGAGGTAAGTTAGCTGGATATCGGATGTAGGTAAGTGGCTGGATATTGGTGGAAACAGGTAACAAGGTAAGGAGAAGGATATTAGATGCAGACAGAGGTAAGTTGCTGGATTCGGATGCAGGTAAGTGGCTGGATACTGGAACAGGTAACAAGGTAAGGAGCAGGACGTGAATGCAAGGTAAGTGGTAGAGTACTGGATGTAGACAGAGGAAAGTAACTGAATTCTGGATACAAGTTTCAAGACATGGGAGCCAGGAGTAGTGGGTTACTACTAGCAGGCACTCGGCTAAATGACTAAAAGTTTTTTGAAATGTCTCTGGCATGTTGACGTCCGAAGCAGCCACAGGCACCAGTACAATGTGTGATGTCCACTGCTCCGGACCGGACCCTCGGAGCACCTTGGAGCGAGGAAGCATGTAAGTTCCTTACACATACACATTTAATTAGATTGCTCATTTCCACCCACCTCCTAAAAAAGCTTAATAGCTATCTGAACCCAGTTCCCCACACTTCGTCTTTATCCTACGCTGGAAACTCTGTGTCTTCTGTTTTTCCATGTCGGACTCCAGGGCTTGCATCATTGGGACAGTCTGTCAAAGAGCAGCAATTCCTCTAAAACAGTTCTATTAAACCAGGGCTCATAGCTGTACATTCAGGAAACTGCAGGGGACCAGCAGCAGACATTCTAGGTAAGAAGGAAGGTTTTCTTTTTTTAACCAATAATTATCATTGAAATGAGAACGTGTTCAATGCCTGTGTTGATTCCTCTAACAGGCACATTACACATTGTAGATTTAGTGACTAATTCACTGAAAATCCTGCTGCTTGCTTGGAAAAGATCTGAATTCTCTGTACTACCAGGCCATCAAACTGAAAACAACCATAGGAGGTCTGTGATCTGCCCATCCTCTGAAGTAAGGTTAGATGCTGTTCTATTTAAGTCTAATCCCTCTATTTTATCTTAATGTATTTTATTTTTCTCGAAAAAAAACACGTTCTTCTCTTTTCTTTTTAGTGCTTCAAGAACGCCCATGCAGATATTGCTTAACGTTTGAACGGTTGGACAATGTTCATGATTGGTTGTGACTAGGGCCATGGTAACATGTCATTAAGGCAAAGAGTACAAATGTCAAGATGGCCTATGCTCTGCAGTCATTACAGTTCGAGTGTTGTCTGGCTGATTCTATTGGAATATACGTTTTTAATGTTTTAATGGATACTGAAGCTTACATTTGGTATACAGACTTATCACAAGGTTTACAATGGTAAAGTCACCATAACTTGGATTTTCATGGGCTCCTGTCATGCCCTGGAGGAGTGGCTGTAGCCACGAAACGCGTTGGGAGGAGCCTGCAGTGTCCACATGCTGTTGTCCGTTAGTTGTTACCTTACACAGTGATGGCTTTTGATTTTATGATTCCCAATAAAAGATTTAAGAATTTTACCGAAGACGGCTGCCCGCCTCCTTACTGTCCCACTGGATTTATGCCTTTGGGCTTCGTTTTCTGTATATGTATATTCGACCGGGAGGGAGACGGTGTTGTGTGCTTAGATGACGGGTGCTAGATGGAGGTGAATTAGGAGCACCGGCTGAATTTGTTTGGAGACTGCTCCCACCAGTACGGATGCTGTAAGCTTATTGTTTGTATGCTCTGCAGTATTACAGTTTGAGTGTTGTTGCTGGCTGATTCTATGGAATAAAGTTTAATGTTTTTAATGGATACTAAGCTTACATTTTGTATACAGACTTATCACAAGGTTTACAATGGTAAAGTCACATAACTTGGATTTTCATGGGCTCCTTGTCAATGGGATGTATTGTGGGATGATTAAATCTGGCTCGTCCCTGCCAATTAACAAGAGGGTCACATTCACACACAGATCCTTGTGCGCTTTTATTTATTTCTTATCCCCCAAAGTGTTTATAAAAAAGAAAGAACTAATCCATCGGGTAGGTGTTTCTCAACCGCTGCCGTTTGTTCTTATTATGGAATTCAATGCAACTAATCAGGCGTTCTGTGAGGGAGAAGAGGCAAGGGTAATAGATATTGTATTCCCATACAATAGATGTCAGTGCATTTCCCGGATCAGTCATACAAGGAGTTGGCAATCATCAGGACCAGTAGATGACTGGCAACCTATTTTCCCAACTTTCGAACTATATGGAAAGTTCGAAAACGGACACCATTAAAGTAATGGGAGTCAAATAGTTTGAAATGTTCAAATGAAATACAATTAAAATATCAATGGTAACTTAATGTAAATGGCTGTGGGACCTGGGATGGTTCTGTGGACATGTTCGGATATTCCATGACATTCGAAAACCTGATTTTACTCTCTACGCGCGCTATCATCGAGCTCCCGTGTTGGTTTTTGTTATTTGATGATTATCCCATAAACGCATGTTCGACATCGCGATAATTATTCCATAATCACCATCTGAGATGTAGATTTTCGAATTCGATATTTCCAAAAGTTAGAAAGTCAGGAAATCGGCGAGGTCGGGATAGTCGAGAGTGCGGGTTTCGAAAGCATAGGTTTGTAGCCGACTCGGGTTTGAGTTCGAGTTCTGTCCATCTTAATCAGGACGTGAACCATAAGGCCTGGTTAAACTCCCACAATAATGTCACCTATACAAAATAAGGCTGTATATAGGGTTTCCAGTCTTAAACACAAAACACAGAGAAACACCCAGGCGTTGCAAGCCCTCATTTTTGGGCACGCTCCACCCCTCTTACAAAGCCACACCTACCTTAATGTTTGACTTTCCTTTCCGTCCGCCCCCTGGGTTTCCTTCTTCCCCCCCTTTTTTTTTTTTTGTCTCCGTAACAACCCAGTGTTTGGTTGTGTGATCCATCGCACACGTGTCCACTATTAGAACCAGTATTTCTCCATTATATATACCTTTTAGTTTTTTGTGTTGGACATTGCATTTTGTACCCTCAACCTTTCACGTACGGGCTAATTTTTTGACAGACTTCCGCTCCCCCACTTGTTTTCACAACCATGTACGCATTCTCCTGTGTACAACATATTGTCCCAGCCATTGTTCACGATTTTGGTTCCATGCCCATATCCTTACGTCAGACATGCGCAGAGAATTAGGGCTATGTCTTGAAGATCAATGAAGTTCTACAGCATTTCAATCCAGCATTGCTTGCAGACAGAGGAATGCAATTTCCACTTGCCAATTCGCTTGCCCCCAGTTACATGGCTCGTTCTAAGACACACCCCACCGCAACATTGAGGCCCGAGATTCTTTATCCCCCCTGCTGTGCTACATTATAACTTTTTCTACTGACTCGGGTTTCTATTGATCTTTGTATACCACATACTTACTGGCCCATCCCACGTCAGGGCCCCCTTCCCTCTCTCCCATGACAAAACAGATCATTCAGGGACAGCTGCACATCTCCTCAAGCTTGCATTATTTATAAGAGAGCTGTCTTCCTTACTTAGGCACACAGGGACGTTTTTAGCATAGACCACTAGTCTAACTTTTCGCAAAGTTCGGCCCGTTTCGAACTTTCGAACTCATATGGAAGTATCGAAACCGGACCAGTTAAAGTCAATGGGAGGTCAATAGTTTGAAACGTTCTAATTGAAATACAATTAAAATATCAATGAGGGGGGTGGAGGGGGGTCGGGGGGAGGGGGAGGGAGGCGGTGGGGTTGGGTGGTGGGAGGGAGGTTGGGGCAGGGGCTCGGCGGGGCTCCCTTTGGGGGGGTTTTGGCGAAGGCGCGAGGCCGCGTCGAGGGCTGCTGCCGTTTGGGGTGTTGCTCGGCGGTTTGTTCGCCCGTTGCGATGTGGCCCCCGCCCAGGTCTAGGACCTACGGCTTGCGGCTTGCTTTTTTTGCAGGGCCGTGCTCCGAATGCGCTTTTTGCGTGGCTGGTTTTTTTGCAGTCGGATATGTCCGTTTTGTTTTCCTGCCCCGGTTCCGCCTGCCCCCCCCCCCCCACTCCCCCCCTTGCTGTTATTTTTACCCGTTTTGTGCGCTGTCGTCCCCTTTTTTTTCCCCTTTTTCGCACGTTTTTTTTATCCCTTTCACCCTCTGCTTTCCCTTTTCGCTTGCTTCTCTTTATTTTTTCTCGTCCTAACCCTTCCCCCCCCCCTCTATTATTAATGTATATGTGTGTGTATCTTTCCCTGTGGACGCATAGTACATCGGGATACGTTTCCGCGTTTCCTGATTTACCGCGCAAAAGATTCTTATCGACACAATCAGGACTCTCTTGACTCTGAACCATAATCGATTTCCTCCCACACTCTCAACGACCGAGCTACTTTCAAGTCCCAACGTTTCCTTCGAACATTCATAATTATCCCAAATGAAACACCACAGATCGTCGAGAATTCGATATTTACTCATGTATAGGTATAATGGGACATTTTACTTGTGGATTTGATGCTCGCAGTATAGGTTATAATGGACGTTTACTCACGGATTCGAAGCTACACCTAGGTATAATGGACGTTTACTCGCAGATTCGATGCTCGCATATAGGTTATTAATGATGTTTTACTCGCGGATTCAATGCTGGCGTCTAGGTACAATGGACATTTACTCATGGATTGATGCTCGCGTCTAGGTATAATGGACATTTTACTCAAGATTCGATGCTCGTTGCCTAGTATTATAATGGACATTTTACTACAGATTCGATGCTCGTGCCTAGGTATAATGGAGATTTTACTCACGGATTAGATGCTCGCATATAGGTTATAATGGACATTTTACTCACGGATTCGATGCTCGCGCCTAGGTGTATAATGACATTTTACTCGTGGATTCGATGCTCGAGCGTATAGGTATAGGACATTTTACTCGCGGATTCGATGCTCGCCATATAGGTAAATGGACATTTTACCGCGATCGATGTCGCGTAAGGTATATGGACATTTACTCGCGGATTCGATGCTGCTATAAGGTATAATGGGACATTTACTCGCGGATTCGATGCTCGCATATAGGTATAATGGACCATTTTACTCGCGGATTCGATGCTAGGTATAGGTATTATAATGGACATTTGTACTCGCGGATTTCGATGCTCGCGTATAGGTTATAATGGACATTTACTCGCGGATTCGATGCTCGCGTTATGGTATAATAGGAATTTACTCATGGATTCGATTGCTCGCGCCTAGGTCTATCGACATTTTTTACTCGTTGCTTCATGCCCCAGGTCATGGTATATCTGTAATATTCATCCATCCAGGTCATGGTATATCGTATATTCATCCATCCAGGAGTGTCACTGTATATCTGTAATATTCATCCATCCAGGTCACGGTATATCTTAATATTCATCCATCCAGGTCACGGTATATCTGTAATATTCATTCATCCAGGTCACGGGTGTAAATCTGTAATATTCATCCATCCGGTCACGGTATATCTGTAAATTCATCATCCACAGGTCACGTATATCTGTAATATTCATTCATCCAGGTCATGGTATATCTGTAATATTCATTCATCCAGGTCACGGTATATCTGTAATATTCATCCATCCAGGTCACGGTATATCTGTAATATTCATTCCCCAGGCATGGTATATCTGTAATATTCATTCATCCAGGTCATGGTAATATCTGTAATATTTCATCCTCCATCACGGTATAGGATATCTGTAATATGATTCTGGAATTGGAGTCGCACACCTTCGTAGAATTCAAAGTGTTTATTGAAAACCACCATCAAAATACAACGTTTCGGGGGAACGTGCCCCCTTCTTCAGATATACATGACCGATGATGAATATACGATATCTGACCTGGAATGAATATACAGATATCTGACCGAGTGATATACAGATAAGTGACCTGGATGATGATCTATTAAGATATACCGTGACCTGGATGATATATACAGATATACCGTGAACTGGAGATGAATATTACAGATATACCATGACCTGGATGAAAGAATATTACTATACCATGACCTGGATGGATGAATATACAGATATACCAGACACTGGATGATGAATATTACACGATTAACCATGACCGTGGATATGAATATACAGATATACCGTGACCTGGATGAATGATAATACGATATACCGTACCTGGATGAATGAATAGTACAGATATACCGTGACCTGGATGAATGAATATTACGATATACCGTGCTGGATGAATGATTTACAGATATCCTGACCTGATGATGAATATCAGATATACCTGACCTGATGATGAAATATATACGATATACCGTGACCTGGATGAATGAATATTAAGATATACCGTGACTGGATGAATGAATATACAGATATACGGTAGTTACCTGGATGAATGAAATACAGATATACCGTGACCTGGATGAATGAATAAACAGATATACCGTGACCTGGATGAATGAATATACAGATATACGTGACCTGGATGAATGAATATTACAGATATACCTTGACCTGGATGAATGAATATTACAGATATACATGACCTGGATGGATGAATGTACAGATATCAATGACCTGATGGATAATATTACGATATACCGTGTCCTGGATGAATGAATATTACAGATATACCGTGACCTGAATGGATGAATATTACAGATATACCGTGTCCTGGATGAATGATATTACAGATATACCATGACCTGGATGGATGAATATTACAGATATACCAGGACCTGGATGGATGAATATTACAGATATACCGGTGACCTGATGAGTATATATTACAGATATAACCGTACCTGATGAATGAATAATACAGATATACCGTGACCTGGATGAATGAAGAATAAGTACAGATATACCGTGACCTGGATAGAATATACAGATATACCGTACCGGATGGATGAATAATACAGATATCCCCCTCCTTTAGTTTCTATAAAAATAAGGGAAAGAAAATATATATAAATAATAAACTCACACACCGAGGCCTACAAGAAAAGCAAATCACTTGGCCCATACATCACTTAAAAGTTCAAATTATTAAATTCTGGAAGTTTCAAATGTTCTCCTAAAGGAACTGCACATCTTTTACCTTAATGTTCCCTTTGTGTGCTTTCATCTGGCTTTGTGTTTGATGATGTAGAGCTGGAGAATTAACACGTGTTAATCATTGGTTGCAAATCAGAAGAGCATCTCATGTAAATTGTATTAACAACGTATGAACATAGCCCAGCAAAGCAGCAAGACAAGGCACCAGCCGCGCCATTAAATAAGAATTCATTTAGTCAGCCAGAAGGTTTCCTGCTTTTACAAACCACAGTCAGAATGGATTCTAGAGAACGATCGGTGCTGGTTAATGGTAGAATAGGAAACACAGAAGGAACATCCTGTATGGACAAGTGGGAAACCTTGAAAGATTCTCTGTTCTAACACAGTTGGATGTGCATGGGAAATTGTAGGACTTTTAGCTGATTGCCTAAGAATGGACGATAACTTTCCAGTGTACACTGTTCAGTCAATCTATATGAGGTCCATATGGTTTATAATCAGGGGTTGTCTTTGGGGTTTTGCCACCTGACTAAACTTTTGATGCCGCCCCTATGTACTGCTAGGCGCATATATTTATTTTTCCTTCTGCTCTTCCTGCCGCCTCTCTGATATTAAGCAGGAAGCGGCCCTGAGCATTTCGCTCATATTGCCTCATTAGAGAGACACCCCTGTGCCTAGTGGCACTAATTCATTTTGGTAGATGCCACAAAAAACACCCAATAAACTTTTTTTTTTTTAATGGTGACTCATTTCTCTGAATTACTTCCAAATGTTGTCAGTGCCCACATTGCTCTACATGGTACTAAGGTGCAAAGTTACAAAGTATCGGGGTTGAATAAAGACGTGTGTCATCCAGTGCAGTGTTTCGCAACCTTTTATCTGTGGGAACCCTTTAAACTATTTTCGTGTCTCGGGGAACCCTACATAAGATAATTATATATTATCCATTTATCTTTTCTTCTCGGTTATCAAATCACGAATATATAATTAACAATATAATGATAGATTTATACTTAAAATTCACCTCGGGGCTGGCCTTTACCAGTGTTTTTTCAAGCTCAACCTTATTGAACACCTCAGGGACCCCTTATTAAAAAAACACTTATTACTTATTATTATTTATCTCTAAGACATCACACACCAAACACAACAAATTATACAAATATAGAAATATATCTGTATTCATCCAGTGGGGGACCCATACAGTTTCTGTCACATCTCTAGGAACCTCCATGCAACATCTCGGGTCGCCTGGACCCTAGTTGAGAAACCACTGATCTAGCCAACCTTTAATACCCTACCCATAGCCTGTCTTACAGTTACATAGTAACATAGTATTGGAGGTTGTATAAAGACTACGTCCAATCTAGTCCAACCTTTATACCCTACCTATAATGTCTGTATACATTACATAGTAACATATATTGTGAGGTTGGTTATAAAGACATACGTCCATCTCAGTCCAACCTTTATACCCTACCCATAAGTCTGTAGAACATTACATAGTAACATAGTAATTGGGAGGTGTATAAGACATACGTCCATCTAGTCACCCTTATACCCGACCCCTAATGTCTGTATACAGTTACATAGTATCATATTATTGGAGTTTGTATAGACATTCGTCCATCAGTCCAACCTTTGATACCCTACCCATAATGCCTGTCTTACAGTTACATAGTAACATAGTATTGGAGGTTGTATAAGAGACATACGTCCATCTAGTCCACACCTTTACCCTACCTATAATGATCTGTATACAGTTACATAGTAACATAGTTATGGAGTTTTATACATACGTCCGAACGCATCTGTCCAACCTTTATACCCTACCCATAATGTCTGTATAACAATTACAGTAACATAGTATTGGATGTTGTTAAAGACATACGTCCATCTAGTCCAACCTTTATACCTACTATATGTCTGTATAACAGTTACATAGTAACACATATTTGGAGGTTGTATAAAGACATCGTCCATCTAGTCCAACCTTTATACCCTACCTATAATGTCTGTATAACGTTACATAGTAAACATAGTATTGGAGGTTGTATAAAGACATACGTCCATCTAGTCCAACCTTTATACCCTACCCATAAGTCTGTAAACAGTTACTAGTAACATAGTATTGGAGGTTGTATAAAGACATACGTCCATCATAGTCCAACCTTTATACCTCCCATAATGTCTGTATAACAGTTACATATAACGTAACAGTAGTTGGAGAGTTTGTAAAAGACATCCGTCCATACTATTCAAACCTTTATACCCTACCCAATAATGTCTGTATAACAGTTACATAGTAACATAGTATTGGATGTTGTATAAAGACATAACGTCCTCTAGTCCAACCTTATACCTACCCATAATGTCTGTATAACAGTACATGTAACACAGTATTGAGGTTTATAAAGACATACGTCCATCTAGTCCAACCTTATACCCTACCCATAATGTCTTGTATAACACATTACATAGTAACTAGTATTGTGATGTTGTATAAAGACATACGCCATCTAGTCCCAACCTTTATACCTACCCGAATTGTCTGTATACAGTTACATAGTACACAGTATTGGAGGTTGTATAAAGCCAACGTCCATCTAGTCCAACCTTTATACCCTACCCATAATGTCTGTATAACGTTACATAGAACATAGTATTGGAGGTTGTATAAAGACATACGTCCTTCTAGTCCACCTTTATACCCTACTGATAATGTCTGTATAACAGTTACATAGTAACATAGTATTGAGGTTGGCATAAAGACATACGTCCTTCTAGTCCAACCTTTATACCCTACCCATAATGTCTGTATAACAGTTACAGTAGTAACATAGTATTGGAGGGTGTATAAAGACATACGTCGCATCTAGTCCAACCTTTACCCTACCATAATGTCTGTAATAACAGTACATAGTAACATAGTATTGAGGTTGTATAACGCATACGTCCATCTAGTCCAACCTTTATACCCTACCCATAATGTCTGTATAACAGTTACATAGTACATAGTATTGAGGTTGTATAAGACATACGTCCATCTAGTCCACCTTTATACCCTACCTAATGTCTGTATACAGTTACATAAGTAACATAGTCTTGGATGTTGTATAAAGACATACGCTCCTCTAGTCCAACCTTTATACCCTACCCATAATGTCTGTATAACATTTACACAGTAACATAGTATTGTGATGTTGTTAAACGCGTACCGTCCATCTCATGTCCAACCTTTATACCCTACCCTAATGTCTGTATAACAGTTACATAGTAACATAGTATTGGATGTTGTTATAAAGACATACGTCCATCTAGTCCAACCTTTATACCCTACCCAAATGTCTGTATACACAGTTACATGTAACATAGTATTGGAGGTTGTATAAAGACATACATCCTCTAGTCTCAACCGTTATACCTACCCATAATGTCGGTATAACGTCATATACATAGTATTGAGTTGTATAAAGACATACGTCATCTAGCTCAACCTTTATACCCTACCCCATAATGTCTGTATACCAGTTACTAGTGAACATAGTAATTGAGGTTGTATAAGACATACATCCATCCTAGTCCAACCTTGATACCTACACCATAATGTCTGTATAAACAGTTACATAGTAACATAGTATTGGAGGTTGTATCAAAGACATACGTCCATCTAGTCCACCTTTATACCCTACCCATAATGTCTGTATAACAGTTCCATAGTAACATAGTATTGGAGGTTTATAAAGACATACGTCCATCTAGTCCAACCTTTATACCCTACCCATATGTCTGTATAACAGTTACATAGTAAACATAGGTATTGGGAGGTTTGTATAAAGACATACGTCCGTCTAGTCTAACATTTACCCTACCCATAATGTCTGTCTAACAGTTACATAGTAACACAGTAATTGGAGGTTGTAAAAGACATACATCCATTCTAGTCCAACACTTATATAACCCTACCCATAATGTCTGTATCCATTACATAGTACATAGTATTGGATGTTGTATAAAGACATACGTCCATCTAGTCCAACCTTTATACACAAACCGTCCAAAACATAATGTCTGTATAACAGTTACATCAGTAACATAGTATTGATGTTGTATAAACATACGTCCATCTAGTCCAACCTTTATACCCTACCCATAATGTCTTATAACAGTTACACAGTAACATAGTATTGGATGTTGTATAAAGACATACGTCCATCTATCCACCTTTATACCCTACCCATATGTCTGTATAACAGTTACATAGTAACATTATTGGATGTTGTATAAAGACATACGTCCATCTAGTCCAACCTTTATACCCTACCCATAATGTCTGTATAACAGTTCATAGTAAACAAGTATTGGAGTTTGTATAAGACATACTCCATCTAGTCCAACCTTATATCCTACCCATAATGTCTGTATAACAGTTACATAGTAACATAGTATTGGAGGTTGTATAAAGACTACGTCCATCTAGTCCAACCTTTATACCCTACCCATAATGTCTGTATACAGTTACATAGTAACATAGTATTGGAGGTTGTTAAAAAGACATACATCCATCTAGTCCAACCTTTATACCCTACCACATGTCTGTATAACAGTTACATAGTACATAGTATTGGAGGTTGTATAAAGACACGTCCATCTAGTCCAACCTTTATACCCTACCCATAATGTCTGTATAACGTTCATAGTAACATAGTATTGGAGGTTGTATAAAGACATACGTCATCTAGTCCACCTTTATACCCTACCCATATGTCTGTATAACAGTTACATAGTACATAGTATTGAGGTTGTATAAAGACATACGTCCGTCTAGTCTAACCTTTATACCCTACCCATAATGTCTGTCTAACAGTTACATAGTACACAGTATTGAGGTTGTTAAAGACTACGTCCATCTAGTCCACCTTTATACCCTACCCATAATGTCTGTATAACAGGTACATAGTAACATAGTATTAGGTTGTATAAAGACTACGCCATCTAGTCCAACCTTTATACCCTACCATAATGTCTGTCTAACAGTTACATAGTAACATAGTATTGGAGGTTGTATAAGACATAGTCCATCTAGTCCAACCTTTAACCTACATCATATGTCTGTTAACAGTTACATAGTAACTAGATTGGAGGTTGTATACAGACATACGTCCCATCAGGTCCAACCTTTATGCCCTACACATATGTCTGTATAACAGTGCTAGTAAACATTTTTGGCAGGTTGTATAAAGACATACGTCCATCTAGTCCAACCTTATACCCTACCCATAATGTCTGTATAACAGTTACATAGTAACATATTGGAGGTTGTATAAAGACATACGTCCATCTAGTCCAACCTTTATACTCTACACATAATGTCTGTCTAACAGTTACATAGTAACATAGTATTGGAGGTGTATAAAGACATACGTCCATCTAGTCCACCTTTATACCCTACCATAATGTCGTGCATAACAGTTCATAGTATAATAGTTAGTGGAGTTTAAAGACATACGTCCTCTAGTCCCACTTTATACCTACCCATAATGTCTGCATAACAGTTACATAGTAACATAGTATTGAGTTGTATAAAGACATACGTTCCATCTAGTCCAACCTTTAACCCTACCCAAGATGTCGTTTATAACAGTTACATAGTAACATAGTATTGTAGTTGTATAAAACGCCATACTCCATCTAGTCCAACCTTTATACCCTACCCTAATGTCTGTATCAACTGTACATAGAACATAGTATTGGGAAGGTTTGTATAAAGACTACGTCCATCTAGTCCCAACTTATACCCTACCCATAATATCTGCATAACAGTTTACATAGAACATAGTATTGGAGGTTTTATAAGACATACGTCCATATAGTCCAACCTTTATACCCTACCCATCCTGTCTGTATAACAGTTTACACAAGTAACATAGTATTGGGGAGTTGTATAAAGACATACGTCCATCTAGTCCAACCTTTATCCCTACCCATAATGTCTGTCTAACAGTACATAGTAACATAGTATTGGAGGTTGTATAAAGAACATACGTCATCTAGTCCGACCTTATACCCTACCCATAATGTCTGTATAAACAGTTACATAGTAACATAGTATTGGAGTGTATAAAGACTACGTCCTATAGTCCACCTTTATACTCCTACCCATAATGTCTGTATAACAGTTACATAGTACATGTAATTGGAGGTGTATAAAGACATACGTCCATCCGTCCAACCTTTATACCCTACCCTAATGTCTGTATAACAGTTACATAGTAACATTGTATTGGAGGTTGTATAAAGAACATACGTCCATCTAGTCCAACCTTTATACCCTACCCATAATGTCTGTATAACAGTTACATATAACTTATTGGAGTTGTATAAAGACATACGTCCATCTAGTCCAACCTTTATACCCTACCCATACTGTCTGTATAACAGTTACAAAGTAACATAGTATTGGAGGTTGTATAAAGACATACTCCATCTAGTCCAACCTTTATAGAATGAATATTACAGATATACCGTGACCTGGATGGATGAATATTACAGATATACCGTGACCTGGATGAATGAATATTACAGATATACCGTGACCTGGATGGATGAATATTACAGATATACCGTGACCTGGATGGATGAATATTACAGATATAACGTGACCTGGATGGATGAATATTACAGATATACCGTGACCTGGATGGATGAATATTACAGATATACCATGACCTGGATGGATTAATATTACAGATATACCATGACCTGGATGGATAAATATTACAGATATACCGTGACCTGGATGGATGAATATTACAGATATACCATGATCTGGATGGAGGATGGATGAATATTACAGATATACCATGACCTGGATGAATGAATATTACAGATATACCATGATCTGGATGGATGAATATTACAGATATACCGTGACCTGGATGGAGGATGGATGAATATTACAGATATACCATGACCTGGATGAATGAATATTACAGATATACCATGATCTGGATGGATGAATATTATAGATATACCGTGACCTGTATGGAGGATGGATGAATATTACAGATATACCATGACCTGGATGAATGAATATTACAGATATACCATGATCTGGATGGATGAATATTACAGATATACCATGATCTGGATGGATGAGAACCTTCACAAGCATTGCCATTAATACTTTCAGTTCCAGCACTTTCCCAGAGTATTGCCATTAATACTTTCAGTGACAGCACTTTCCCTGAGTATTGCTAGGAGAAAGTTGGACTAGAGGGTGTATGTCTTTATACAACCTCCAATACTGTGTACTATGTAACTGTTAGACAGACATTATGGGTAGGGTATAAATGTAGACTAGACGGACGTATGTCTTTAACACCTCCAATACTAGTTACTATAACTGTTTAACAGACATTATGGGTAGGGTATAAAGGTTGGACTAGATGGACGTATGTCTTTATACAACCTCCAACTATGTTACTATGTAACTGTTATACAGACATTATGGGTAGGGTATAAAGGTTGGACTAGATGGACGTATGTCTTTATACAACTCCAATACTATGTTCTATGTAACTGTTATACAGACATTATGGGTAGGGTATAAAGGTTGGACTAGATGGATGTATGTCTTTATACAACCTCCAATACTATGTTCACTATGTAACTGTTATACAGACATTAGGGTAGGGTATACAAGTTGGGCCCTAGTATGGACGTATTCTTTATACACCTCCAAATACTATGTATATGTAACTGTTATACAGACATTATGGGTAGGATATAAGGTTGGGACTAGAGTGATGTATTTTTATACAACCTCCAATACTATGTTACATGTAACTGTTATACAGACATTATGGGTAGGGTATAAAGGTGTGGACTAGATGGACGTAGTGTCTTTATACAACATCCAATACTATGTTACTATGTAACTGTTATACAGACATTAGGGTAGGGTATAAAGGTTGGACTCAATGGACGTAGTCTTTATACAACACTCCAATACTATGTTACTGTGTAACTGTTATACAGACATTATGGGTAGGGTATAAAGGTTGGACTAGATGAGGACGTATGTCTTTATACAACATCCAAGATACTATGTTACTAGTGTAACGGTATACAGACATTATGGGTAGGGTATAAAGGTTGGACTAGATGGACGTATGTCTTTATACAACCTCCATACTATGTTACTATGTAACTGTTTATACAGACATTATGGTAGGGTATAAAGGTTGGACTAGATGGACGTATGGTCTATACAACCTCCAATACTATGTTACTATGTATCTGTTATACAGACATTATGGGTAGGGTAAAGGTTGGACTAGATGGACGTATGTCTTTATACAACCCCTCCAATACTATGTTACTATGTAACTGTTATACAGACATTATGGGTAGGGTATAAAGGTTGGACTAGAAGGACGTATGTCTTTATGCAACCTCCAATACTATGTTACTATGTAACTGTTATACAGACATTATCAGTAGGGTATAAAGGTTGGACTAGAAGGACGTATGTCTTTATACAACCTCCAATACTATGTTACTATGTAACTGTTATACAGACATTATGGGTAGGGTATAAAGGTTGGACTAGATGGACGTATGTCTTTATACAACCTCCAATACTGTGTTACTATGTAACTGTTATCAGACAATTTGGGTAGGTATAAAGGTGTGGACTAGATGGACGTATGTCTTTACAACATCCATACTATGTTACTATGTAATTGTATACAGACATTATGGGTAGGGTATAAAGTTGGACTAGATGGACGTATGTCTTTATACAACCTCCAATACTGTGTTACTATGTAACTGTTATACAGACATTATGGGTAGGTATAAAGGTTGGACTAGATGACGTATGTCTTTATACACATCCAATACTATGTTACTATGTAACTGTTATACAGACATTATGGGTAGGGTATAAAGGTTGGACTAGATGGACGATGTCTTTATACAACCTCCAATACTGTTTTACTATGTAACTGTTATACAGACATTATGGGTAGGTATAAAGGTTGGACTAGATGGACGTATGTATTTATACAACCTCCAATACTATGTTACTATGTAACTGTTATACAGACATTATGGGTAGGGTATAAAGGTTGGACTGATGGACGTATGTCTTTATACAACCTCCAATACTATGTTACTATGTAACGTTATTACAGACATTATAGGTAGGGTAAAGGTTGGACTAGATGGACGTATGTCTTTATACAACCTCCAATACTATGTTACTATGTAACTGTTATACAGACATTATAGTAGGGTATAAGGTGGACTAGATGGACGTATGTCTTTATACAACATCCAATACTATGTTACTAGGTAATTGTTATACAGACATTATGGGTAGGGTATAAAGGTTGGACTAGAGTGGACGTATGTCTTTATACAACCTCAATACTATGTTACTATGTAACTGTTATACAGACATTAGAGGTAGGGTATAAAGGTTGGACTAGATGGACGTATGTCTTATACAACCTCCAATACTATGTTACTATGTAACTGTAAGACAGCATATATGGGTAGGGTATAAAGGTTGGACTAGATGGACGAATGTCTTTATACAACCTCCAATATATGTTACTATGTAACTGTTATACAGACATTATGGGTCGTGGTATAAAGGTTGGACTAGATGGACGTATGTCTTTATACACCTCCAATACTATGTTACTATGTAATGTTATACAGACCATATGGGTAGGGTATAAAGGTTGGACTAGATGGACGTATGTCTTTATACAACCTCCATCTATGTTACTATGTAACTGTTATACAGACATTATAGGTAGGGTATAAAGGTTGGCTAGATGGACGTATGTCTTTATACACTCCAATACTATGTTACTATGTAACTGTAAGACAGGCTATGGGTAGGGTATAAGGTTGGACTAGATCAGTGTTCTCAACTAGGGTCCAGGGACCCTGAGATGTTGCATGGAGGTTCCTAAGAGATGTGACAGAAACTGTATGGGTCCCCCACTGTAGAATACAGATATATTTTTCTTATTTGTATAATTTTGTGTGTTTGGTGTGTTGATGTCTTAGAGATAAATAATAATATAATAATGTTTTATTAAGGGTTCCCTGAGGTGTTCAATAAGGTTGAGCTTGAAAAACACTGGTAAAGGCCCAGCCCCGAGGTGAATTTAAGTATAAATCTTATTATATTTGTATAAATTAATATATTTCGTGATTTATAACCGAGAAAGAAAAGATAATGATAATATATAATTATCTTATGTAGGGTTCCCCGAGACACGAAAATAGTTTAAGGGTTCCCCACAGATAAAAGGTTGAGAAACCTGCACTGGAGAGACACACGTCTTTATTCAACCTCCGATACTTTGTAACTTTGCACCTTAGTACCATGTGAGCAATGTGGGCCACTGACAACATTTGGAAGTAATTCAAGAAATGAGTCACCATTAAAAAAAAAAAAAAGTTTATTGGGTGTTTTTTTGTGCATCTACCAAACTGAATTAGTGCCACTAGGCACAGGGGTGTCTCTCTAATGAGGCAATATGAGCGAAATGCTCAGGCAGCTTCCTGCTTAATATCAGAGAGGCGGCAGGCAGAGCAGAAGGAAAATAAATATAGCGCCTACGTACATAGGGGCGGCATTCAAAAGTTTAGCTCAGGTGGCAAACCCCCAAGACCCCCCTGATTTATAAACCATATGGACCTCATATAGATTACTGAACAGGTTGTACATGGAAAGTTATCGATCCATTCTATAGGCAATCAGCTAAAATCCTACAATTTCCATGCACATCCAACTGTGTTAGAACAGAGAATTCTATCAAGGTTTCCCACTTGTCCATACAGGATGTTCCCTTCTGTGTTTCCTATTCTACACACATTAACCACACCGATCGTTCTCTAGAATCCATTCTGACTGTGGTTTGTAAAAGCAAAAGGAAACCTTCTGGCTGACTAAATGAATTCTTATTTAATGGCGCGGCTGGTGCTTTTGTCTTGCTGCTTTGCCTGGGCTATGTTTCATACGTTGTTATATACAATTTACATAGAGATGCTCTTCTGATTTGCATACCAATGATTAACACGTGTTTTCCCAGCTCTCACATCATCAAACACAAAGCCAGATGAAAGCACACAAGGGAACATTAAGGTAAAAAGATGTGCAGTTTCCTTTAGGAGAACATTTGAAACTTCCAGAATTTATAATTTGAACTTTTAAGTGATGTATGGCCAAGTGATTTGCTTTTTCTTGTAGGCCTCGGTGTGTGAGTTTTATTATTTATATATATTTTCTTTCCCTTATTTTTATAGAAACTAAAGAGGGGGATACTGTATTTTCATCCATCCAGGTCACGGTATATCTGTACTATTCATTCATCCGGTCACGGTATATCTGTACTATTCATTCATCCAGGTCACGGTATACTGTATTATTCATTCATCCAGGTCACGGTATATCTGTAATATTCATTCATCCAGGTCACGGTATATCTGTAATATTCATCCCACCAGGTCATGGTATATCTGAATATTCATCCATCAGGTCATGTATATCTGTAATTTCATTCATCCAGGACACGGTATATTCTGTAATATTCATCCATTCAGGTCACGGTATATCTGTAATATTCATTCATCCAGGACACGGTATATCTGTAATATTCATCCATCCAGGTCATGGTATCTCGTAATATTCATCCATCCAGGTCATGGTATATCTGTAATATTCATTCATCCAGGTCACGGTATATCTGTAATATTCATTCATCCAGGTCACGGTATATCTGTACATATTCATTCATCCCAGGTCACGGTATATCTGTATTATTCTTCATCCAGGTCACGTATATCTGTACTATTCATTCCCAGGTCACGGTATACTGTATTATTCATCATCAGTCACGGTATCTCTGTATATCATATTCATTCATCCGGTCACGGGTATACTGTAATATTCTTCCATCCAGGTCCATGGTATATCTGTAATATTCTCCATCCAGGTCATGGTATATCTGTAATATTCATTCATCCAGGTACACGTATATCTGTAATATTCATTCATCATGGTCACTGTATATCTGTATATCATTCATCCCAGGTCACGGAATATCTGTATTAATTCATTCATCCGGTCACGGTATTCTGTATATTCATTCATCCCAGGTCATGGTATATCTTAATATTCATTCATCCAGGTCATGGTAATCTGTAATATTCATCCATCCAGTCATGGTATATTGTATATTCTTCATCCGGTCATGTATATCTGTATATTCATCCATCCAGTCACGGTATATCTGTATATTCATCCATCCGGTCACGGTATCTGTATATCCATCAGGTCACGTTTATCTGTAATATTCATCCATCCAGGTCATGGTATATCTGTAATATTCATTCATCCAGGTCACGGTATATCTGTAATATTCACCATCCAGGTCATGGTATATCTGAAGAAGGGGGCACGTTCCCCCGAAACGTTGTATTTTGATGTGTGGTTTTCAATAAACACTTTGAATTCTACGAAGGTGTGCGACTCCAATATTCCAGAATCATATTACAGATATACCGTGACCTGGATGGATGAATATTACAGATATACCATGACCTGGATGAATGATATTACAGATATACCATGACCTGGATGGATGAATATTACAGATACCGTGACCTGGATGGATAATATTACAGATATACCGTGACCTGGATAATGAATATTACAGATTACCATGACCTGGATGAATGAATATTACAGATATACCGTGACCTGGATGGATGAATATTACAGATATACGGACCGGATGGATGAATATTACAGATCACACGTGACCTGGATGAATGAATATTACAGATATACCGTGACCTGGATGGATGAATATTACAGATATACCGTGACCTGGATGGATGAATATTACAGATATACAGTGACCTGATGATAATACATAACCATGACCTGGATGGATGATATTACAGATATACCATGACCTGGATGAATGAATTACGTATACCATGACCTGGATGATGAATATTACAGATATACCATGACCTGATGGATGAATATTCAGATTACCATGATCTGATGAATGAATATTACAGATATACCGTGACCTGGATGAATGAATATTACAGATATACCAGTACCTGGATGGATGAATATTACAGATATACCATGACCTGGATGGATGAATATTACAGATATACCATGACCTGGAGGATGAATATTACAGATATACCCTGACCTGGATGGATGAATATTACAGATATACATGACCTTGATGGATGAATATTACAGATATCCATGACCATGATCGGATGAATGAATATTACAGATATACCCGTGACCCGGATGAATGAATATTACAGATATACCGTGACCTGGATGGATGAATATTACAGATATACCGTGACCGGAGGGATGAATATTACAGATATACCGTGACCTGGATGGATGAATATTACAGATAAACCGTGACGGATGGATGAATATTACAGATATACCGTGACCTGGATGAATGATATTACAGATATACCGTGACCTGATGGATGAATATTACAGATATACCTTGACCTGATGGATGATATTAGATATACCGTGACCTGGATGAATTGAATATAGATATACCGTGACCTGGATGGATGAATATTACAGATATACCGTGACCTGGATGGAGATATTACAGTATACATGACCTGGATGATGAATATTACAGATATACCTGACCTGGATGATGAATATTCAGATATACCAGGACCTGGATGATGAATATTACAGATATCCATGACCTGGATGGATGAATTATTACAGATATACCATGACCTGGATGATGTATATTACAGATATACCATGACCTGGATGGATGAATATTACAGATATACCATGACCTGGATGGATGTATATTACAGATATACCATGACCTGGATGGATGAATATTACGATATAGACCATGAC
>CM033471.1:12832277-12900686 GCA_019447015.1 Hymenochirus boettgeri | reverse complement strand
GAATATTACAGATATACCATGACCTGGATGGATGAATATTACAGATATACCGTGACCTGGATGGATGAATATTACAGACATACCATGACCTGGATGGATGAATATTACAGATATACCATGACCTGGATGGATGAATATTACAGATAAACCGTGACCTGGATGGATGAATATTACAGATATAACATGACCTGGATGAATGAATATTACAGATATAACATGACCTGGATGAATAAATATTACAGATATAACATGACCTGGATGGATGAATATTACAGATATACCGTGACCTGGATGGAGGATGAATGAATATTACAGATATACCGTGACCTGGATGAATGAATAGTACAGATATACCGTGACCTGGATGAATGAATATTACAGATATACCGTGACCTGGATGGATGAACCATACATTCACAAGCATATTGGTTTTGTAGTTTGTGCAGGTTTTGTAGTTTGTGTTGGTTTTGTAGTTTGTGCAGGTTTTGTAGTTTGTGTTGGTTGTGTCGTTTGTATTGATTTTGTAACATGAAATCTAAGTCTCGTCAGTTTAACAGGTCAGGTGCTTACTGGATTGTACCCGTGTGGCATGAAGTGTCTGTTTATCTGTAGAGGGACTGGTAAGCTGGGATTGGTTTGCCTTGACCTGCCAGAAATCCCCCCTCCCCCAATAATAATACATTCCTACTCTATTCAGCACTTTATATTGTCTATATACAAATCTAGTCCACCCAGTACATAGATAACAAGCTATAATATATAATACACACATTACATACAGAATATATATACATGCAATACACACATTACATACAGAATATATATACATGCAATACAGACATTACATACAGAATATATATACATGCAATACAGACATTACATACAGAATATATATACATGCAATACACACAGTACATACAGAATATATATACATGCAATACACACATTACATACAGAATATATATACATGCAATACACACGGTACATACAGAATATATATACATGCAATACACACGGTACATACAGAATAAATATATACATGCAATACACACGGTACATACAGAATAAATATATACATGCAATACACACGGTACATACAGAATATATATACATGCAATACACACGGTACATACAGAATATATATACCTGCAATACACACGGTACATACAGAATATATATATACCTGCAATACACACGGTACATACAGAATATATATATACCTGCAATACACACGGTACATGCAGAATATATAAAATAGATTAGTTGGTCAGTTCAGGAACTAGTATAGTACAAGTCTAGGATGTACAGTGAGTTTTTAAGATTGGATTCTCCAAATCATTTTTTCATTGTTAAACATTCCCAGTGTTAAACCTTTATTGGGAAAGGTATGGTTAACTAATATTGAGTTGTTTTCAGTTTGAACCATTGTGCGACTTTGATGGGTTCTGAAGGATCTCTGGGACTTGTTGAATTTGTCTTGGATTGTTTCGTCATTTAGCCCATCTTTTGAAATTTATCCAATATTACACGGCGATTTAGACAATGTGAGTATGTGAAACCGTGATTATGAAGCACGAAAGATCGATTACGAATTTGCGAGAAAGAAATAGCGGATACACGATCCCTGATTTGAATAGGCGAAAAAAAAAGATTGAACATGTGACTGGAAAAAATAGGTATTGAGCCTAAATACAGTGTTTTTCTAAGCTTTGAGTGATATGACGTGTTCCCCAGAAACAGATGAAAGGTCACATTACCACTATTTACATTGCTATTTATACCTTAAATTAACCTATGAGGCAGTTTAGTTCTTAGATTTTTGTTGGGGGGGAACAAGAACTCTCAGTTGCCTTAACTTGCTTAAGAACAACTCCACCCTCATAATAATATGTTTTTAGAAAGAATGGCCTCTTGAAATATGTGATATATCCTAGTTGTCCTATGAATTCAGACGTAGACTGCTATGCTTCTGGAGGCCTATGGAAACTGAGCAATTTAGTGACTGTAATGAGCCTGAGCATGCTCAGTAGAGGCAGCTAGGGGAAGAACATTCAGTTCATGACAGTGACAGTGATGTCAACTGTCAAATCCATTATGGACAGGGTACTAACTGGAAGAACCAGGAAGCATAAACATGGGCAACAGATATTGTAGATTACAGTTCAGGGTTTCAATTTGAGGCTGGATGCCCTTTAAGTCTTTTATAATCAAGGATATTAAAGTTCTGGTCGCCTAGAGTGGACCCTGTTTTTTTATTAAGAGCTTTTTAAATGATGTCTTATTGAAGATTCACCTATAGGTGCACTGTACTGTTTGTATAGAAAAGATTTGAGCAAGTGGTTCACAGGCCGGGGGGCCAAAACATTGGCAATTTAAATAAAATGGACAACCTGTTAGTCCATAGATCATAGTGGTTCGGAAAAGGAAACATTGAAAACAAAAATCAAAAGATCCTAACAGTGCTTTAAATTGTTACCAAAATAGAAACTCCCACACTGTGAGGCCGTAACTTGAAAGATGCAGGTTGGCCAGTGCAGTTTTGCAGATGAAAAGGAAATGTCATTTACCTGACATTGGCCATACAGTTAATTAAAGGCAGCAGAAAGAAAGAAGTATTAGGATTAAATTCCATTGTGTTTCTAGGCAAAGTAGCCAAGGCTGGAGATTTTCCAAAGTACCAGCTGGTAAATGAGAGAAATATGCCACAGCAGAAAGCCCCACCAATATAGTCTGCTAGCGTATAAAACAGATGGGAATCAACTAGAGAAAGAAAGTTAGATTGCGCTACCACCGGAACGCAGACAACCACGCAGTCTAGATACTGATTATTGTTCAAGTTCATTTAGTACTGAATGGGTCTCTTGATATCTGTTATCTGTTGTCAGTTTTTTAATACTCTCTCCGCGCTTGTTTCATCTTTCTGGAGAAACGACAGTTTTCAAAGGGAGGAAATAAGTAGAAGAAATAAACAAAGGGGGGGAAGGGGGAAATGGACCTTTAGGAAAAGAACGAATTTTGCTTGTATGCTTGGGAGAGTGTGCCCACAGTGTTGTGCACCAAGCATCTTGCGGTACAAGCCAGTTACAAGGAATCCGGTTGTGTCAGCTCATTAGCCGATTCATTGTGCCCCGATGGAGAGAAAAATTACTAATCAACACTTCTTTGGAATCGAGTAGCAATGGTATTAGGCTGGATGGAAGACGGAATGACCGTCTGCAAGACTGTCGTGCCAAAAAATATTTCTTCTCTTAACTTCAATGAACTTATTTCATTAGGAAATTAATAAGGGCAACTGTGGCTGTTTTGAATAAGTTAGGTTAAAAATAAAAGTGTTTTCTTTAAAACGAATCCGTGAATCGCATCAGGCTTCACCTGTGAAAAAATTATATTGTGGAATGGTTCAAAAACTTCCTGCATCCAGTAGCTTCTATGACCCTCTGCTTCTCCCCTGTACCTGACCTGGCGGCCCGAGCATGCTCTCTTAATGCTGGGAAATACAGGAAATAATGTACAGACAGAGATTGGTCACATTGGCAATAAAGCTGATGAAAGCATAGGAATTATTCAGAAGTGATTATTAAAAACATTGCAACAATTATAATTCTACAGTTTCACCTACAGATTTCAGACAACCACCCGGCCGGCTAAGGTTCCAGGGCAGCAGGGTTGGGGGAGGGGGCGTGGCTGGGGGAAGGGAATGACGTCAGCGACATCACACAGGGGGGCGGGGGTGGGTTTACCATTTGGGGTGAAGGGGGTTAGGGGCATTCTGGGGGGCATGCGGTAAGAGGGGGTCATGGCAGGGAGGAGATTAGAGTCCCTCTATGTTGCGGGAGGTAATGTGGGAGACCTTCTCACGATTTTGATTTTTTTTGTGGGAGGGGTGGGTACGCAGATGTGACCATTTTTTGTGTTTTTCATTTAAACCAACTGTTCAGAGACCAAAGTCTGCTTTGTAAAGGGGAAGTTCGTGCAAATAAATATACTTTCAGAAAAAGAGCAGTATTTTTTGTCATTTCACAATGGACCCTATCTGCACAATTCAGCATTTGTCTGTGTATAAATAAATGCAACATCCGTCTTCCTGTGGGCAGGGACCCTCGTAGAGGACGTTTATGGTCTTGCACTGACTCGTCCCTGGGTTGTTTGTTTGATTCAGTTGCTCAGTAGAGATTTTTATGAGCATCTTTGACCCATCCAACAGCAATCAGAAAATACTGTTGAGGAAAAGGCCAAGGAAGGGGGGGCAGCCGGGGAAAGAAGACGGGGGGACAGGAAAGGGCAGCGCACTAAGGGCAGACAGCGGGAAGAGCAAGGGGGAACGAGAGGAGAGGAGAAGAAGATGTGGGGAGGGAGGGGAGGAGAGGAGGAGAGGGAGAGGAGGGAGGAGTAGGGGTGAGAGGGTAGAGGAGAGCGAAAAGAGGTCCAGGGGAGGAATAGAGGGAGGGGAGGAGAGGGGGAGTGGGGAGGAGGGGAGGAAGGGGAGGAAGGGGGAGGAGAGGGTTGGAGGGAGGAGAGGAGGAGGGAAAGGGGAAAGTAGGGGGGGAGGGGAGTGGGAGGGAGGAGGGAGGGGGAGAGGAGTGAGGAGGGGAGAGGGAGGAGTAGTAGGAGGGAGGGGGTGGGGAGGAGAAGGGAGGGAGAGAAGAGTGAAGCGGAAGAGGAGGATGAGGGAGAGGAGCGGGAGAGTGGTATAATGAGGAAGTGAGAGAGGGAGAAGAGAAAAGAGATAAGGGGGAGGGTGGAGAAGGGGTGTAGGAGGGAGAGGGAGGAGAGTAGCAGAGGAGGAAAGAGGGAGTGAGGGGAAGGGCTAAGATGGGAGTGGAGAGGTTAGAGGGTGGAGCGGGTGAGAAGATAGGAAAGTTATGAGGAAAATTATTGATATGAATATTTATTTATTATTTAATTTTTATTATATTTGTTTATATATTTATTTATAATTATTATTATATATTTATATATAAAAATCAAATGATTTTTCAAATGGGAAGGGAATATCTAGAATAACTAAGAAAGGCATTACCAAACTAACAATGTGAACTATATTGTCATTTCCACTGAACTGTCCCTTAAGGTTTATAGTATTCCTGTTGAAAAAGTGTTATTTGGTTAAACTTTAAGGTTACAGATTCTGCTTGATGTACATCATACTCATAGCCCTACTTTCAGAAGGAAAAACTACCAAAGACATTCAGTTGCATCAATTATCTTGTACAGACTAGCAAGGAACCCTTTGGGATTTATTGTTAAAAATGATGTAGCCTGTAAACAAGTGGGATAATTGAACACAAATCAAAACTTTACCCTGTTGTAAATAAAGTTAAAATGGAATATTGGATGTTGATGTAATCCCTAGTCTCACTGTCTCTAAGTTACCGCCCCTCCCCAGCTCAATGATTTCAGGACATGCTCAGTGTGATTTCACCAAGGAAGTGAGAGAGAGGAATTCTCCAATAGACACAGTCAGGGTTTCCTCCCGTCCCTTTTGTAAATTAAAGGTTGTTAAATGAGAAATATGGTATTTTTAGTAATCCCTAGTCTCACTTGTCTCTAGGTACCGGCCCTCCCCAAGCTCAATGATTTCAGCATGCTCAGGCGATTCACTCAGGAAGTGGGAGGAGAGAGGATTCTCAATCAGGACACAGTCAGGTTATTCAATTAAAAGTGTCTTAGTTTAACAATGGTGCTAATTTTGCCCCAATTCAATTCAGATGTAGCTTTCAATGTAAAAAGATCTGATTGGTTGGGGCAAATTGGCACCAATTTTTAAACGATAAGAACTTTATTGACATACCTGTTTGGTATCCACTGTGTAAGGGAAGGGGACCCCCCAAAGAAAAACTGGAAGGGGGCGTACAGGAAACCAGGAAAGTGTGTATTACAGATATCATCTAGGTCATGTCTTGGTTGCAGATTCATGGGTTCATAGAAATTAGTTGAGTATACTGACAACTAACCCTTGCTTTTCAAGACCAGCAAGAAGACACTTTCAAAATATATTTTTATAGATGGGCCTTTAAACGTTGAGTTCTTAACCGTTCACATTTTGTTTTTCACATAATTCAAAAAACCTGTGAAAACTATAGTTCGATCGTGCGTCTATACGAGTACAACCAAAACGGGCAAATTCAGAAACACGAACTGCGCGTATTCTGGAGAATACGGCTGTTTTTAAAATGAAAATGCGGGAATACGAGAAGTGCTAGTTGAGAACATATTAACCTGTAGTTATTTGTTTTTGCTTTTTTTAAATACTTGAAGTTGGTCCTACAAGCACAACAAACCGTCGAAACTTCCCATATAAAAAATGATTTTAACGGGAAATCCGATATCGTATAGATCGGATGTTGCTGCGTGATGCAATAAGAGGAACTAAAGTTATCCCAGTTCCTTATTTTTAATCGCAGCCAACCAGATCTTAGGTTTACATGATTTACTACAGTGTACGTAACATCTGATTGTAGGTACTGCAGATGAATAGACCACAATTAGTATAAACACAGCCAATCGGGTCTGAGGTTTTAAATGATTACTACAGTTAACGTAACTTATCTGATGTGGTACATGCACGTCCGAACTAAGACACAATTTTAGGGTATAAAACCAGCCAATCGGATCTTAGGTTTTACATGTATACTACAGTTACGTAAACATTGATTGGTTACTGCAGAGATAACACAATGGTAAGTATAAAACCCACGCCGCACCGCAAGTCTTACCTGAAGGGATCCAGTGGATGGAATGTAAGTCTGTCCCAAACGGGTTGCTGGATCATGGCGGATGGAGTAGTAACACTGAAAATATATAACATCAGCCCTTTGAAAGGATGAAACTTTAACCCATTACCGCTCACCAATTACTCATTATTAAGTATCAGAACTACTAATGAAGTGAAGTTTACTATATAAAAAGAAAAGAGAAAAATCGTTGTTTTTTGTGTATGCCGGTTGACTGGATTGAACTAGATAATGAAATCACTTGCGAAGCTGATATGATCCATGCTCTCGCCTTCTGAAAAAAATGCGGAGGTTAATTCAATGACGGATGCGCACAGTCTCAGAGCACCATGTGCCCTGGCCAAAATCCCGCGGCGCTGTGAAATAGGAAGGCAATAACCAGCGCCGGTTTTATTTGACAGTAAACCCAGAATTTTTCTGAGCAATTTCAAAACAACTCAGATCCCTAAAGTGAATTTATCCATTCAAAATCCCTAAACCGTCAATTATAAAAGGTACGCTCGCGCAGTTTTCAATATTAAACTACTAAACAAAACATAGGGGAGTTCGAGACGAGGGAGAGGGCAATAAATGCTCTGCGGCTTATCCCCCTTTGCCACGTTAGAAACCTGGTGCCCCCCGCATTAAAAAAAAAGAAAAAAGCCATAAAAATTGTAAATGTGTTTCCGTTCATGGCTGTAATAAACAAAGGAATAAAGAAAGAAGGGGATGGAGAGCCAACACAAATAAATTCTTCCAAAATGAAATTTCATTCTGCACAGAATCTTGTGTACGGAAGAAAGCTGAGAGTTGATGGCTCGTGTGCAGCTTGCTACTAGCCAATCACCACCATAGCTAAAGGGTCACTATAGGCTCTGGGTGTTTTGCCAAAGAAATGAAAAGCTAATAGTGATTGTAAACTTCTAGTGTGGACCTACATACCATCATTGTGTTTGAGTGTAATAATACCACCTAGATATGGGAACATCGCCCTGCAAAAAACTTGCTCAGGTCATACCATATCCATCATTCTTTGTGCATGTTACAGAGTGAAATAACTAAATCAGGCAAATTACACCAATTAATGGAGACAGTTGATTATTACACTTACCCGTCATTCAATTTTAACACCGGTGATTATTAAAAAGCAAATACACCACCAAAATTAGCACCAACATTAAGACTCTAGCTAGCACTGATCAGGGTATTGCACCTCTGTCCCTAGTCTAAAGCTGGCCATACACACAGAGGGGGATCCAACATTGTATCTGACGGACACATGCTGTGGGAAACAGAACACGGACCCGACAAATCCCCATACGGGGAGCCGTAAGAAAAGGAGCCGATGTGACCAACGAAATTTTCCACTCTTCCTGATCGATTGTAGTGCTGACTACAGTCATTCATTTGCAATCCGATTGGTCTGGAACTGCCCCTACACACTCAACGAATAGGTAAATCCTGCCATTCCCGGCGGGATTTACCTATTATCCTCATATATGGGCCACCATAAGGCTGGTGGTACACCGTCCAATATTAATTCCAATCAAACCGACAGGGACAGATATTTTAGTTGGAAATAGTTAAAATATCGCTGTAAACTCACTACCGTTGGCTGCATCCAACCAACTTTTGGAAAAAGAGTTGGTCCTAAATGGACCATAAGGTTATTCAGGCCCAAACTATTGATGCAAACCCCTTAATTCCTGACTGGCAGTTTCCCACATATCAGGAGATCTTTGTTTGGTAGAAATACTGTGCGGAGTTGTACACACCGCTGTCATACATTGAAAATCCAGATAAATACAGAGCAATAAATAATAGGCAGCAGTAAAGTAAACCTCCCTCCATATAATTTGTGGGATATTACAAGGCACGGCCAGGTTAATTTCAGTTGCATTGGCTTTGTGCTTTGCAGGCTTGGAAACCGAATTGTTAGGCCAGAAAGAATACAAGGATTATAAAGATCTTCTTCGAATCTCGGAATTAACGCCGAACTTCACAACAAGCATCTGGATGAAAACGTTGCAAGTGGTGAAAACCTGGGCTGTTATTCCTTGATCTAATTTAACTACATCGTACTTTAATGCAGATTCCTAAAATACTGACACATCATGGTCCAATAAAGAATTTACCCAGAATGGCAGCCTGCATGGGGATTTAAATTCTGGGAGATATCAGGGGTATCGCTTTACTGATTATTTTTATGAGATGACTTGAATAAAGAATATTTCCTGGTTCTTAGCTTTAAGCTAGCATACAGGGCAGGTGTTTTCGATCGACACAATATGGGTCCGATCAGATGAACCGGATGGATGATGTTCCCCACCTTGGAATGCCGATCTTTTTTGCAAGTTTTCCTTTGAGATTTGCAGGAGGTGGGGCATGAAGATGGAGACCTTCTCTTTCCGAGAAAACCGCTCGGACGGTCGATCAGAAAAAACCGCATACAGTTATTGATATTCTGAGCATTCTATTCAGCGGATTACTGTTTCCAAACCATTTTATATCCCATGCTCTCTACATGAGTGTCACGTGTTTTGTATTTAATTATATCAACTTCTCTTTCTGATTGGAGGAGAATTTTACCAATCAGCAGGCACAAACCTTTTTAAATGGTTGATAGCAGGAGTCGGTTTATTTCCTTGAAACCTGTTCCACCCTAAACGTTTCTGTGTTTATTAATCATTTAACTTATAAACCCTATATGTGATTCTAAATATTCAATTATATTAATTAAATAATATTAAAAATAAAATGCAGTCAAGTTATATGGAAGATATAGAACAGTCGGCACTTAAGCTGGTAACATAACCTACAGATCCACTTGCAATGGTGTGCTGCCACATTCCCTCTGTACGTCTCTATAACCCGCCTTGTTATTGTCTTTTCTGCTACATTCACTGGATGCAGATGAACTACTACCATAAGATAAAGTAAGTGTTAACTTGCTGTAATTACTGCACAATGGTCCTTAGTTTATATTCAGTATAATAGGAAAACTGTTTAAGATTGATAGAAATCCTGGTAAATGCTTAATTCATAGATCTCAACCATGAAACTCCAGATCACCCCACCAGGCCGATTATGGCCGGACCAGAAACGAACGTTCGCACGTGGTAGAATCTTACCAAGTCTAGATTTACATCATCTAAAATAGTCAGTGGGGGATTGTGTCAATCTGCCTTTAATGTTGAGGATCAGCCAATCGAAATTCTTAAAACAGATGGTTTCCATTTTGTGTGATGAATAAAATATCTAATCTTGTTTTCTGTTACCAGCACTGAACTGGGAATCTGCCCCAGATTGGAAGAGAGGAGAAACAGAGGAATCGAAATCGCCATCAGTGCCGAAGGAGTTAAACACAGCGGTTACACTATGGAGGAGAGGGAGGTAGAAGCAATTTAGAAAAAAAGGTAATATTAATCCCAAGGTGAACCGTGCCAAAGCTGAGCCACCTTAGATATAGGTTTTTTTACACTACCGCACCCAGCATTCTGGTACCAGGATTTTCTGGGTTTCTGGCAGTAGTAAGGTTAAAAACATTCCTTGTGGTCACATTACACTCGAGATTCACACCAGAGTGAGTCAAAGTAGACAGGACCTGATGCACGGCAATGTAATCCAATCTTAAAGGAATAAAAAGTAACCAGAGATTCGTATGGCCACAAAAAGCTCTGCACCTTTGCAGCTACTAACCTTCTTTACTGGTCAAAATCTACATTTGCCATCATAGATCTGAGGGATCGGCAAAGGGTCATGGGAAACAGGAAGTTACATTTAAAATGTAAAGGGAATGCAAAAGGAACGCTATACTTCTGAGGAATAGAGCTATATGTGGGTTCCGGTACATCTGTGGTTAGTTGTCACTTCATTTTAGTTACGGTATATTGTATATAGCCTTGAAGTAACTCTACCTTTTTACATTGATTACAGCCACTGTGTAATACATTTTGTAATTCCACTACCGTAAGTAATGTTACGCTAAAAAATAGGCCTTAAAGCCACGCGGTTAGCGTTTAGGTAGCAGCGTTCAATGCCTTAAATTAGATGATCAGGAATGACTATAATTCATTTGGCTTTGCTTTAGTTGTCTTTAATGATGGTAATGTATACTTTTTCTTCAAAACTGATCCCCTCGAGTACTGACCAGATAAATACGGTTAGTAGTGTGAACGATCTTGTTCTACCTATTGCATCTGCCTCAATAGGTCTGCGTTTTTTTTTTCATTTGCTTAATCTCTGCAATATTACGAACGCAGGATTCAAAAATAGTCCAGGGTTTTTTTTTTTTCCTCCTATTCTGCTTTTCATTTAAAAACAAACTGTTGAGCTTAGTGACAGATGCAGAACAATATGGTTTTCAAGAAAAAACAATAATTTGTCTTCCTGTTCCATAGTTACAGCTATTGTATCCGAATAACAAAAGTGAAATAGTGAGAAGTTATTTTGCTTACCGTTAAAAAATAAAAAAAGGGCAGTTCTTTTTTTTTTTTTTGGGCATTAGATTTTTTGTGCTGCGAGTTTGTGTGTTCAATAAATGAAAGCTAATTTCCCATCTAGGACCATCTGCTGCTGGTAAGTCTACAATGACAGTTAAGAAATATCTGTTTTGTTGCGGTGTGATAAAACAAGACACATTGTAGAAAGAGCTTAAGCAAGTTCTCCTAGTGTTAATAAAAAGGAAACCAGAGAAAGAAAGCCTCTGTGTTAGATACTTCTCTGTTTTGCCATTAGAGGGAGCTTGCTTGTTGTTTACAACTTTACACTGCTTTCCCTTTCTGAATTTCCCCTAGGGAGACTGATCTGTGGATGTCTCAGCAAACACCAGGTGAAGGGCAGGTCAGGAGGTTTGGATGGAACATTTATTTATTTACCCCTGGGGTGAGTCTGACAATAGTAGAAATCGCTTAAAGGACATTTTTTACCCTTAAACAAAACAAACTGGTTAATTGTCAACATGCCCCCAACCCAACTGATTTATTTAGCGTTTTTTTTACCTGTATTACTAACCAGATATTTAAGGTATTTATGTCCCCCATTCGCAGAGTAGTTGGCCCCTCCCTCTGTTTAGTCAATCAAGCTGTGACTGTCACATCACAACCAATGATTGACTGCTGTTTCACGGCGGCACCTTTGCACATGCTCAAGCTATAAAAAAGCTCATTGAGCCGAGAGAGGAGACAGATACCTTTGCCAGAATGGAATAGAACTTATCATAAATATCTGGTTACAAACCAGTTAATAAACTGGTAGAATAGCAGTTGGGGTTGGGGGCAGATAACTAAAAAAGTCAGTTAAAAAGTAATTAAACGTTTTTTAAGCAAGCTAGTAGTAGCTTAATGAGTGCATAATAAAACCTCCTTATTCCTAGGCTGATTGTCCCTCCTTTTCCACTGTACAAGTCTACCCTTCCCATGTTAGGACCGGTTTTAGGTCACTGAAGTGTAAATGTTGTTCCCTTTGGCTATTAATTCAATAATGGTCAGCTGACCAAAAAAAAGGAAATGGTAATATAAAAAAAAAGTCATCTACAAGTCAATGGCCCCGATGGGCCCTAGCACAAAGTCACCACTAAGCAATGCTTTATCGCCTAGCTTGACTTAGCATTGCATCCGTGCAGGCATCACAAGTGTGCCAGCAGATGCCACCAGTGATGTTTTAAAGGAATTCCGACAACCGTTGTAAACACTCACAGTTGCGTGCACAACAAACCAACAGAATTAGGAGCTCTGTTTCTCTTTTGGTGTATTTGCCGACAGGTCTCAATCTTCCTATACAAATCTGGTTAAAGATTCCGAGCGTTTGATGGGAGCCGCTCTGGATAAGTCTCTCCGGATGCCTTAAAGTCCAGTCATTAATAACTTTATCTTCCCTTACCAAATACGGAATGTTTCACAAGTTAAGAGCAGGTAAGAACCCTGTGTCTCTTTACCTTGGGGGTGATAACGTGGAGATGGATCAACACCTCCACAATGCAATGCATTAACCATTTCTGTTAGATATATTTAACGCTTTGTTTAAAAAAAAAAAATATAATATACTGTATGTGTTCAGCTGATACTATAATTATCTGTATCCCTTAAAATCAGTGGGTGCTGGAAATTGCACAACATCATTGAAAATACATTCGGGGATTCAATAAAAGTTCTTATCGTTAAAAATGGTCTAACTTGCCCCAACATCAGATGTTATTTATCATTTGAAAGCTAACAGCTAACATCGATGGTTGGGGCAAAATTAGCCCATTTTAATGATAAGAACTTTTATGAAAACACCCGATATTTCCTATTTCAATTCTAAACATTATCAATCCCTCATTTCATCTATTAATTTGTTTTTACAACACAGTGATCTGTAATAACTTTGTAGCAAACCAAGATCTCGATTTGAAACCTGATGTGGTTTGACCAATCACATGGTAGCAGCAAAAAAGTGTTAGAATTAAAAGGTATGTCCGCCCATACATGGCATGTAAAATTCCAACTATCGGCCAAATTCAATCGAATGATGGTTATACGAGGATATTTCTGTGTTTTCCATAAACCGATCAGCGATTTTGCGTCTACCCCATTTACCAAACCAACCTTTGGTAGATTCAAGCTGAAAACTTTGGGAAGATCGCCGGCACAAGGTGGGATTTCGATGGTTCTCCAATCGGATTTTGGATAGTTTCAGCCAATTAAAAAATCCGATTAGAAAACCAGGGACCAAGTATGGCTAGCTTAAGACTGTACTATGATTCGCCCAAACATCACAAGGGCAACAGTGGCATAAACATCAGGACCCGCATCAGTGAGGGGGCCCGGAAGGTAAGAAGGACCACTATCCTCTAAAACAGCTGATCGGTGTATGAGGTAAAGATACCTAACGGTTCTTCCAGGAGGAGGGGGTTTCAGGGGTCGGCCCCCAATCTTGCAGGGGGCCGGTACGCCCCTGCAGTGACGCCCTGTAGAGCCATATTATAAAGCAGGGCTAACCTAATAACTCATAAAATACCACACTTTATCGCTATTTAAAGGGAACGTGGTCTCGAATTCTTCCAAACTATAGGAATTATATAAAAGCCTTCCATCGTACTTTAAAATAAAACCAAAATCACATCTCTGGATAAAATTTGTGCGAAGTTATTGCGGAAAGGGTTCAGCAATGTAACTTCCTGGTTGAACTCTTCTGTTTTTAGCCATGGACCAGCTTGTAGTCATGTGACCAGCCTGTCTGCATTAATAGGCTCCCCTTCGTCGATGTTATTTTTCCCCAGGTACTTCCTGATTTCTTCCCAGACATCTTAACGTGGCATGCTTCTCCCCCGGGGCAGACAGGTGGGGCAGAGGTCAGGTGATGTCACTTAATCTACTGGAAGCAGAGTTTGAGCATTCACTCCAATGTAATTTCTCAGAGGTTCCAGTCAGAGATGTGATTGTTGGCTCATTTTAAAGCAATAACTGCGGCTTTCATTTAACCCTAATTGTTTTGAGACACAGTTGCCCTTAAGGATCACTATTTGAGTATTGTATTTAGGGATTCATTTTTTAAGGAGAATTAAACTTAATTTTTAAAATAAATTATGAAAGATTTTCTCCCCAGAAACACCTATACATGTGTATATTCTTCTCTAGAAAGTTGCATTTAGTACATATAAGTAATAGATTCGTAACTAAGAAGGCTTCCATGTTGTTTGGCAGTACAAATCACAGCCTATGTAGTCTTTAAAGAGCCACGCCCCTCTATATGGCATTGAGTATTTCTGTATAGATGTTCCACCCCTATGGTAGTGGAGTCCCTGATAAGCTTTTTGAAAGCTGTTTGTTATTCTACAGTTTATATTTATAGAAATTTTACTGACATTTGCATTTGCTGTGGTGGCTCACTGTTAAAGCACTTGTTTTAGGAACACACTGTCCACAAGGTCACAGGTTCAAATCTCCAATCTTACTTGACATTTTCTTTCTCCTTGTGATTCTCCTTGAAATCCACTGACAAAATACCCGGGAGCAGTTCTTGAATAGATTTTTGGAGCGTAATGATTGCCAATGGACAAACCATCCTATGAAGTCGAACACAGGTATATAACAATGCGTCTAATTTAAAGGGAGGGGTGCCACTATTTTTGTTGTTAACTGCGAGTGATCAATATCCCGTGTTGTGCCAATGTTTGCGTGAGTTTTTAATGCTAGTTATAGCTGGGAAATCTCCCTCAAATGTGTTGAATTCTGTCTGGTGATTTAACCCAAAAAATGTCATTGTGTTAATAAATGATGTCTATTGTCTAGGGTGAACCTGGCAAGGACGCTGAAACCCCAGTGGTATCCAGGAGCATATCCTTCAAAAACTCGAAGACAATTCCACGATTCCTACCCATCCCTAAAACAGGCGTTTCTCATCCTGGATGAGGTAGGACCATCTTTTAAAAAATTTACAATCCTGCTTCTCCCCTAGGTGATTAAACGTCTCATTTCAACTTTCACTCGTTGCATCCAATATTTTGGAGTGAGTGACATTTCCGTGTAATGTCGATCGGACCAAAATTGGATGTTTCTTTCAAGTGGCTGTGAGGTACCTCTGACCACTCGTTCGCCCCGAATGAAACCGCGGACGATCCTTTGGTCCTCTAGGTTTCATAAACTGACAGGCGCCTAATTTTGCAGTGATTGACAGTGCTTAGTTCGGTGGTCGAATGGTCGGTCAGACAAAGAAGAAATCCTCATGTGCGTACCCAGCGTAAGGTGCCCATACATTAGTACTAAACTCTGACCAATCGCAACATTCAATCAATATTTCCGGAACCACGTTTTCCTGTTATACTGCATCACCGACATACGATTCCGAGGTCCCACCTGACCAATACAATCCTTGTGGTCTACAACGATTCCCAGTGGTTGTTCGTCCTGCCTAATGCCTCCTTTAATTTTCCAGTTTATAAAACCTGCCACAAGCTTACCGAATCACGTGAGTTCCAACATGTTATTTAGCAACAAATTATCTGCTGGGATAATACACTGTTGTTACATTTAGTACAAAATCCATCACATATAACACATGAAATATTATCGCCCGTACGGCAGACATACTTTGCATCAGACGGCCATCTAAGGCGGGTACACACCAGCGCGTTTTTGTCCCTACCGAGCGTTCGCTACTAAGAGGCACTAGGCAATTACAAATGAATGTCAACAGTGCGTGGAACCGATCATGCAGTCCCATAGGGAACCATGCGATCGCCCGTGATTTACCAACAGTCCGATCACCGTGTTCGTCAGATACGGACGAAAGGGAAACAAGCTCAGTGGTAGCCGTCTGCCCCACACCATCAGATCGGGAGGTAGGAAATATCTTACCCTGTGTACCCCGCCTTACGGGTGTGTTTACATGGACCAACTCTGTCTGATAAGCTAATTCCTGAAATGCTTGTGATTCGTTTTTATCATTACCGTGTTATATTCTAACAGGGCGTAAGGGGAAAGTCAGCAGGAAGGAGATGAGGCGGATTGTAGACTGTATGATTGTTTCGTGTCAAGACGAGCCGTTCAAGGAGTTAATGATCATCCTGGAACCAGAACACACAGGATTCACAGTTACCATCACTTTCTAGACTTGTTGAAGATAAAGAATCTGTCGTACGTGTCTATGACGGTCCAATCAGCCCACGCATCCAAATCACCTGAACAATAGATCCAATTAGTATGCCCCATTAAATAGAACTTTATGAGGCCCATACTTCCCCTTGCAGACCCTCTAACCTGGGGTTATGGAAACAACAGCCTGGAAAACCACCAGTTAAGGGCATGTTTACCCCTCAAATTAAAAATGATATATTGGTAAATAACCTCACCAAAATGCCAATAGTTAGAAAGCTGACAGTATAGTAAAATGATGCCCCCCCTTCCTCTGCCTCTCAAAAACACCCGGCCTACTCCTAAGCTCTTTAGCTTTTTCACATGCTCAGAGGATGATGCACTAAGTCATTCAGTCATGGCTGTGATGTCATCTGTTACATCCATGACTGACAGTTACTAACTGGAAGAAGCAGAAGAGGGTTAAAAGAACATAAAACATTCCATGTAGTCTTGCACCTTTCACATCTTTTAGTACTTGTTATTGCCATTTTGGGGGTTGTTTACCTATATAACTTGCCATTAGGTGAGAGGCCTTTGTTTTTTGTACTTTTTTTTATTTTTACAGAAATGAAAGGGTTTAAATGTCAAGTTTAAATAATTTAAAATTGTGTTTTAGTAATTATAATTAGGAGTTAATTCTGTTGTTTGTTTAGTCAGGTCACAAGTGGTTACATAACACACGGAATGTACAAGGAAATGACGATCACTGTGGAGGTTGAGACGGTAAGACCAACGTTAGTTATCTGCCTACCGGAACCTGGAGGTACAATAGTAGATTATCAGTGAAACATGTAACTTTCCTGATAGATTTGAGGCAGACAGAGATTGGGTCAGGTATCTTCACTGCATATTTATATTTAGTATTGGTTGCACAACACATATACCGCAAAAATCTAATTAGCTCATTGTGATGTATAAAACTACAAAACTAATAATATCCCTGCAATAAGAATGTAATATCACAAACGCAATGAGGATATAAAGTCTAAATAAATATAAAGATCTATTCGGCTTGTTAGGCTTAATGGCTTGTTAATTAGAGGAAAATACTTATACCCAAAAAACAATTCCCCCTCCTTTTGCTTGTTGAAGGTAGTCATCCATCCAGGTCATGGATATATCTGTAATATACATCAATCAGCCAGGTGTCAGGTATATCTGTAATATTCATCCATCCAGGTAGGGTGGTCATGGTATATCTGTATATAATCCATCCAGGTCATGGTATATCTGTAATATTCATCCATCCAGGTCATGGTATATCTGTATATATCATCCATCCAGGTCATGGATATCTGTAATATTCATCCATCCAGTAGGTCATGGTATATCTGTAATATTCATCATCCAGGTCATGGTATATCTGTAATATTCATTCATCCAGGTACGGTATATCTGTAATATCATCCATCAGGTCACTGTAATCTGTAATATTCACATCCAGGTCACGGTATATCTGTTAATAATCATCCATCCAGGTCACGGTATATCTAATATCATTCATTCAGGTCACGTATATTTTTATATTATATCTGTAATATTCATCCATCCAGGTCACGGTATATTCGTAATATCATCCTCCAGGTCACGGTATATCTGTAATCATCATCCAGGTCACGGTATATCTGTAATATTCATCCATCCAGGTCACGTTATTCGGTATATCTGTAATATTCATCCATCCAGGTCACATCGTATATCATGTAACTATTCATCCATCCAGGTCACGGTATATCTGTTAATATTCATTTCATCGGTCACGGTATCTATATTTATATATCTGTATTCATTCATCCAGATCATGGTTTTATCTGTAATATTCATCCATCCAGGTCATGGTATATCTGTAATATTCATCCATCCAGTCATGGTATAATCTGTAATATTCATTCATCCAGGTCATGGTATATCTGTATATTATCATCCAGGTCATGGTATATCTGTAATATTCATCCATCCAGGTCATGGTTATCTGTAATATTCATTCATCCAGGTCACGGTATATCTGAATATTCATTCATCCAGATCATGGTATATCGTAATATTCATCATCCAGGTCATGGTATATCTGTAATATTCATCCATCAGGTCATGGTATATCTGTAATATTCATTCATCCAGGCAGGTATATCTGTATATTATCCATCCAGGTCATGGATATCTGAATATTCATCCATCCAGGTCACGTATATCGTAATATTCATCCATCCAGGTCACGGTATATCTGTAAATCATCATCCAGGTCACGGTATATCTAATATCATTCATCCAGGTCACGGTGTATCTGAATATTCATCCATCCAGGTCACGGTATATCTGTAATATTCATCCATCCAGGTCACGGTATATCTGTAATATTCATTCATCAGGTCATGGTATATCTGTAATATTCATTCATCCAGGTCACGGTATATCTGTAATATTCATCCATCCAGGTCACGGTATATCTGTAATATTCATCCATCCAGGTCATGGTATATCTGTAATATTCATTCATCCAGGTCATGGATATCTGTAATATTATCCATCCAGGTCACGGTATATCTGTAATATGATTCTGGAATATGGAGTCGCACACCTTCGTAGAATTCAAAGTGTTTATTGAAAAACACACATCAAAATACAACGTTTCGGGGAACGTGCCCCCTTTTCAGATATACCATGACCTGGATGGATGAATATTACAGATATACCGTGACCTGGATGAGAAATTACAGATATACCAGACCTGGATGGAGAAATTACAGATAAACCGTGACCTGGATGGATGAATATTACAGATATACCGTGACCTGGATGGATGAATATTACAGATATACCGTGAACTGGATGGATGAATATTACAGATATACCATGACCTGGATGAATGAATATTACATATATACCATGACCTGGATGGATGAATATTACAGATATACCATGACCTGGATGAATGAATATTACAGATATACCATGACCTGGATGAATGAATGTACAGATATACCGTGACCTGGATGAATGAATAATACAGTATACCGTGACTGGATGAATGAATAGTACAGATATACCGTGACCTGGATGAATGAATATTACAGAGATACCGTGTCCGGTGAATGAATATTACAGATATACCATGACCTGGATGGAGAATATTACAGATATACCATGACCTGGATGAGAATATTACAGAATACGTGACCTGATGAATGAATATTACAGAATACCGTGACCTGGATGAATGAATAATACAGAATACCGTGAACTGGATGAATGAATAGTACAGATATACGTGACCTGATGATGAATAATACAGATATACCGTGACCTGGATGAATGAATAGTACAGATATACCGTGACCTGGATGAATGAATATTACAGATTATACGTGACCTGGATGAATGAATATTACAGATATACCATGACCTGGATGGATGAATATTACAGATATACCATGACCTGGATGGATGAATATTACAGATATACCGTGTCCTGGATGAATGAATATTACAGATATACCGTGACCTGAATGGATGAATATTACAGATATACCGTGTCCTGGATGAATGAATATTACAGATATACCATGACCTGGATGGATGAATATTACAGATATACCATGACCTGGATGGATGAATATTACAGATATACCGTGACCTGGATGAATGAATATTACAGATATACCGTGACCTGGATGAATGAATAATACAGATATACCGTGACCTGGATGAATGAATAGTACAGATATACCGTGACCTGGATGAATGAATAGTACAGATATACCGTGACCTGGATGGATGAATAATACAGATATCCCCCTCCTTTAGTTTCTATAAAAATAAGGGAAAGAAAATATATATAAATAATAAGAACTCACACACCGAGGCCTACAAGAAAAGCAAATCACTTGGCCCATACATCACTTAAAAGTTCAAATTATTAAATTCTGGAAGTTTCAAAATGTTCTCCTAAAGGAACTGCACATCTTTTTACCTTAATGTTCCCTTTGTGTGCTTTCATCTGGCTTTGTGTTTGATGATGTGAGAGCTGGAGAATTAACACGTGTTAATCATTGGTATGCAAATCAGAAGAGCATCTCTATGTAAATTGTATATAACAACGTATGAACATAGCCCAGGCAAAGCAGCAAGACAAGGCACCAGCCGCGCCATTAAATAAGAATTCATTTAGTCAGCCAGAAGGTTTCCTTTTGCTTTTACAAACCACAGTCAGAATGGATTCTAGAGAACGATCGGTGCTGGTTAATGGTAGAATAGGAAACACAGAAGGGAACATCCTGTATGGACAAGTGGGAAACCTTGATAGAATTCTCTGTTCTAACACAGTTGGATGTGCATGGGAAATTGTAGGACTTTTAGCTGATTGCCTATAGAATGGATCGATAACTTTCCATGTACAACCTGTTCAGTCAATCTATATGAGGTCCATATGGTTTATAAATCAGGGGTGTCTTTGGGGGTTTTGCCACCTGAGCTAAACTTTTGAATGCCGCCCCTATGTACTGCTAGGCGCTATATTTATTTTCCTTCTGCTCTGCCTGCCGCCTCTCTGATATTAAGCAGGGAAGCTGCCCTGAGCATTTCGCTCATATTGCCTCATTAGAGAGACACCCCTGTGCCTAGTGGCACTAATTCAGTTTGGTAGATGCACAAAAAAACACCCAATAAACTTTTTTTTTTTTTTAATGGTGACTCATTTCTCTGAATTACTTCCAAATGTTGTCAGTGGCCCACATTGCTCTACATGGTACTAAGGTGCAAAGTTACAAAGTATCGGAGGTTGAATAAAGACGTGTGTCTATCCAGTGCAGTGTTTCTCAACCTTTTTATCTGTGGGGAACCCTTTAAACTATTTTCGTGTCTCGGGGAACCCTACATAAGATAATTATATATTATCATTTATCTTTTTCTTTCTCGGTTATCAAATCATCGAAATATATAATTTATACAAATATAAATGATAGATTTATACTTAAATTCACCTCGGGGGCTGGGCCTTTACCAGTGTTTTTCAAGCTCAACCTTATTGAACACCTCAGGGAACCCTTATATAAAAACATTATTACTTATTATTATTTATCTCTAAGACATCAACACACCAAACACACAAATTATACAAATATAGAAAATATATCTGTATTCATCACAGTGGGGGACCCATACAGTTTCTGTCACAATCTCTAGGGAACCTCCATGCAACATCTCAGGGGTCCCTGGACCCCTAGTTGAGAAACACTGATCTAGTCCAACCTTTATACCCTACCCATAATGCCTGTCTTACAGTTACATAGTAACATAGTATTGGAGGTTGTATAAAGACATACGTCCATCTAGTCCAACCTTTATACCCTACCTATAATGTCTGTATAACAGTTACATAGTAACATAGTATTGGAGGTTGTATAAAGACATACGTCCATCTAGTCCAACCTTTATACCCTACCCATAATGTCTGTATAACAATTACATAGTAACATAGTATTGGAGGTTGTATAAAGACATACGTCCATCTAGTCCAACCTTTATACCCGACCCATAATGTCTGTATAACAGTTACATAGTAACATAGTATTGGAGGTTGTATAAAGACATTCGTCCATCTAGTCCAACCTTTATACCCTACCCATAATGCCTGTCTTACAGTTACATAGTAACATAGTATTGGAGGTTGTATAAAGACATACGTCCATCTAGTCCAACCTTTATACCTACCTATAATGTCTGTATAACAGTACATAGTAACATAGTATTGGAGGTTGATAAAGACATACGTCCATCTAGTCCAACCTTTATACCTACCCATAATGTCTGTATAACAATTACATAGTAACATAGTATTGGAGTTGTATAAAGACATACGTCCATCTAGTCCAACCTTTACCTACCTATAATGTCTGTTATAACAGTTACATAGTAACATGTATTGAGGTTGTATAAAGACATACGTCCATCTAGTCCAACTTTATACCCTACCTATAATGTCTGTATAACAGTTACATAGTAACATAGTATTGGAGGTTGTATAAAGACATACGTCCATCTAGTCCAACCTTTATACCCTACCCATATGTCTGTATAACAGTTACATAGTAACATAGTATTGGAGGTTGTATAAAGACATACGTCCATCTAGTCCAACCTTATACCCTACCCATAAGTTGTTATAACGTTACATAGTAACACAGTATTGGAGTTGTATAAAGACATACGTCCATCTAGTCCAACCTTTATACCCTACCCATATGTCTGTAAACAGTTACATAGTAACATAGTATGGATGTTGTTTATAAAGACATACGTCCATCTAGTCCAACCTTTATACCTACCCATAATGTCTGTATAACAGTTACATAGTAACAGTATTGGAGGTTGATAAAGACATACGTCATCTAGTCCAACCTTTATACCCTACCCATAATGTCTGTATACAATGTACATAGTAACATAGTATTGGATGTTGTATAAAGACATACGTCCATCTAGTCCAACCTTTATACCTACCCATAATGTCTGTATAACAGTTACATAGTAACAAGTATTGGAGGTTGATAAAGACATACGTCCATCTAGTCCAACCTTTATAACCCTACCCATAATGTCTGTATAACAGTTACATAGTAACATAGTATTGGAGGTTGTATAAAGACATACGTCCTCTAGTCCAACCTTTATACCCTACATAATGTCTGTATAACAGTTACATAGTAACATAGTATTGGAGGTTGATAAAGACATACGCTCTCTAGTCCAACCTTTATACCCTACCCATAATGTCTGTATAACAGTTACATAGTAACATATATTGGAGGTGTATAAAGACATCGTCCATCTAGTCCAACCTTTATACCCTACCCATAATGTCTGTATAACAGTACATAGTAACATAGTATTGGAGGTGTATAAAGACATACGTCCATCTAGTCCAACCTTTATACCCTACCCATAATGTCTGTATAACAGTTACATAGTAACATAGTATTGGAGGTTGTATAAAGACATACGTCATCTAGTCCAACCTTTATACCCTACCCATAATGTCTGTATAAAAGTTACATAGTAACATAGTATTGGATGTTGTATAAAGACATACGTCCATCTAGTCCAACCTTTATACCCTACCCATAATGTCTGTATAACAGTTACACAGTAACATAGTATTGGATGTTGTATAAAGACATACGTCCATCTAGTCCAACCTTTATACCCTACCCATAATGTCTGTAAACAGTTACATAGTAACATAGTATTGGATGTTGTATAAAGAATACGTCATCTAGTCCAACCTTTATTTACCCTACCCATAATGTCTGTATAACAGTTACATAGAACATAGTATTGGAGGTTGTATAAAGAAAACAATCCATCTAGTCCAACCTTTATTCCTACCCATAATGTCTGTATAACAGTTACATAGTAACATAGTATTGGAGGTTGTAAAAGACATACGTCCATCTAGTCCAACCTTTATACCTACCCATAATGTCTGTATAACAGTACATAGATAACATAGTATTGGAGGTTGTATAAAGACATATCCATCTAGTCCAACCTTTATACCCTACCCATAATGTCTGTATAACAGTTACATAGTAACATAGTATTGGAGGTTGTATAAAGACATACGTCCATCTAGTCAACCTTAACCCTACCCTAATGTCTGTATAACAGTTACATAGTAACATAGTATTGGAGGTTGTATAAAGACATACGTCCATCTAGTCCAACCTTTATCCCTACCCATAATGTCTGTATAACAGTTACATAGTAACATAGTATTGGAGGTTGTATAAGACATACGTCCTCTAGTCACCTTATACACCCATAATGTCTGTTAACAGTTACATAGTAACACAGTATTGGAGGTTGTATAAAGACATACTCCATCTAGTCCAACCTATACCCTACCCATAATGTCTGTAAACAGTTACATAGTAACATAGTATTGGAGTTGTATAAAGACATACGTCCATCTAGTCCAACCTTTATACCCTACCATAATGTCTGTTATAACAGTTACATAGTAACTTATTGGAGTTGTATTAAGACATACGTCCATCTAGTCCAACTTTATACCCACCCATAATGTCTGTATAACAGTTACAAGTAACATAGTATTGGAGTTGTATAAAGACATACGTCCATCTAGTCCAACCTTTATACCCTACCCTAATGTCTGTATACAGTTACATAGTAACATAGTATTGGAGTTGTATAAAGACATACGTCCATCTACAACCTTTATACCCTACCCTAATGTCTGTATAACAGTTACATAGTAACATAGTATTGGAGGTTGTATAAAGACATACTCCATTAGTCCAACCTTTATACCTACCCTAATGTCTGTATAACAGTTACATGTAACATAGTATTGGAGGTTGTATAAAGACATACGTCCATCTAGTCCAACCTTTATACCCTACCCATAATGTCTGTATAACAGTTACATAGTAACATAGTATTGGAGGTTGTATAAAGAAATACTCCATCTAGTCCAACCTTTATACCTACCCATAATGTCTGTATAACAGTTACTAGTAACATAGTATTGGAGGTTGTATAAAGACATACGTCCATCTAGTCCAACCTTTATACCCTACCATAATGTCTGTATAACAGTTACATAGTAACATAGTATTGGAGGTTGTATAAAGACATACGTCATCTAGTCCAACCTTTATACCCTACCCATAATGTCTGTATAAAGTTACATAGTAACATAGTATTGGAGGGGTATAAAGACATACGTCATCTAGTCAACTTTATACCCTACCCATAATGTCTGTCTATAACAGTTACATAGTAACAAGATTGGAGGTTGTATAAAGCATACGTCCATCTAGTCCAACCTTTATACCCTACCCATAATGTCTGTATAACAGTTACATAGTAACATAGTATTGGAGGTTGTATAAAGACTACGTCCATCTAGTCCAACCTTTATACCCTACCCATAATGCTGTCTAACAGTTACATAGTAACATAGTATTGGAGGTTGTATAAAGACATACGTCCATCTAGTCCAACCTTATACCTACAATAAGTCTGTATAAACAGTTACATAGTAACATAGTATGGAGGTTGTATAAAGAATACGTCCATCTAGTCCAACCTTTATCCCTACCCATAATGTCTGTATAACAGTTAATAGTAACATAGTTTGAGGTTGTATAAAGACATACGTCCATCTAGTCCAACCTTTATACCTACCCATAATGTCTGTATAACAGTTACATAGTAACATAGTATTGGAGGTTGTATAAAGACATACGTCCATCTAGTCCAACCTTTATAACCTACCCATAATGTCTGTCATAACAGTTATAGTAAACATAGATGGAGGTTGTATAAAGACATACGTCCATCTAGTTCCACCCTTTATTTACCTAACCATAATGTTGATGATACTTACATGTACATCGTATATTAGTATTGGATGTTGTTTAAAGAAATACGTCCATCTAGTCCAACCTTTATACCTTACCTATAATGTCTGTATAACAGTTACATAGTAACATAGTATTGGAGGTTGTATAAAGACATACGTCCATCTAGTCCAACCTTTATACCCTACCCATAATGTCTGTATAACAGTTACACAGTAACATAGTATTGGATGTTGTTTAAAGAAATACGTCCATCTAGTCCAACCTTTATACCTTACCCATAATGTCTGTATAACAGTTACATAGTAACATAGTATTGGAGGTTTGTTAAAACAAGACAATACGTCCATCTAGTCCAACCTTTATACCCTACCTAATGTGCTGTATAACAGTTACATAGTAAACTAGTATTGGAGGTTGTATAAGACATACGTCCATCTAGTCCACCTTTATACCCTACCATAATGTCTGATAACAGTTACATGAGTAACATAGTATTGGAGGTTGTATAAAGACATACGTCCACTAGTCCAACCTTTATACCCTACCCTAATGTCTGTATAACAGTTACATAGTAACACAGTATTGGAGGTTGTATAAAGACATACGTCCATCTATCCAACCTTTATACCCTACCCATAATGTCTGTATACAGTTACATAGTAAACATAGTATTGAGTTGTATAAAGACATACGTCCATCTAGTCCAACCTTATACCTACCCATAATGTCTGTATAACAGTTACATATAACAAGTATTGGAGGTTGTATAAGACTACGTCCATCTAGTCCAACCTTTATACCCTACCCTAATCTGTATAACAGTTACATAGTAACATAGTATTGGATTTGTATAAAGACATACGTCCATCTAGTCCAACCTTTATACCTACCCATAATGTCTGTATAACAGTTACATAGTAACAAGTATTGAGGTTGTATAAACATACGTCCATCTAGTCCACCCTTTATACCCTACCCATAATGTCTGTATAACAGTTACATAGTAACATAGTTTGGATTGTATAAAGACATACGTCCTCTCAGTCCAACCTTTATACCCTACCTATAATGTCTGTAAACAGTACATAGTAACATATATTGGAGGTTGTAAAGACATACGTCCTTCTAGTCCAACCTTTATACCCTACCCATAATGTCTGTATAACAGTTACATAGTAAATAGTATTGGGGGTTGTATAAAGACATACGTCCTTAGTCCAACCTTTATACCCACCATAATTCTGTATAACAGTAACATAGTAACATAGTATTGGAGGTTGTATAAAGACATACGTCCATCTAGTCCAACCTTTATACCCTACCCATAATGTCTGTATAACAGTTACATAGTAACATAGTATTGGAGGTTGTATAAAGACACGTCCATCTAGTCCAACCTTTATACCCTACCCATAATGTCTGTATAACAGTTACATAGTAACATAGTATTGGAGGTTGTATAAAGACATACGTCCATCTAGTCCAACCTTTATACCCTACCCATAATGTCTGTATAACAGTTACACAGTAACATAGTATTGGAGTTGTATAAAGACATACGTCCATCTAGTCCAACCTTTACCTACCCATAATGTCTGTATAACAGTTACATAGTAACATAGTATTGGATGTTGTATAAAGACATACGTCCATCTAGTCCACCTTTATACCCTACCCATAATGTCTGTATAACAGTTTACATAGTACCATAGTATTGGAGGTTGTATAAAGACATACTCCATCTAGTCCAACCTTTATACCTACCCATAATGTCTGTATAACAGTTACATAGTAACATAGTATTGGAGGTTGTATAAAGACATACGTCCATCTAGTCCAACCTTATACCCTACCCATAATGTCTGTATAACAGTTACATAGTAACATAGTATTGGAGGTTGTATAAAGACATACTCCATCTAGTCCAACCTTTATACCCTACCCATAATTGTCTGTATAACAGTTACATAGTAACATAGTATTGGATTTGTATAAAGACTACGTCCATCTAGTCCAACCTTTATACCCTACCCATATGTCTGTATACAGTTACATAGTAACATAGTATTGGAGGTTGTATAAAGACATACGTCCATCTATCCAACCTTTATACCCTACCCAAATGTCTGTATAACTTACATAGTAACATAGTATTGGAGGTTGTATAAAGACATACGTCCTCTAGTCCAACTTTATACCCTACCCATAATGTCTGTTAACAGTTACATAGTAACAAGTATTGGAGGTTTGATAAAGACACGTCCATCTAGTCCAACCTTTATACCCTACCCATAAGTCTGTATAACAGTACATAGTAACATAGTATTGGATTTTGTATAAGACATACGTCCATCTAGTCCAACCTTTATACCCTACCCATAATGTCTGTATAACAGTTACATAGTAATAAGTATTGGAGTTGTATAAAGACATACGTCCATCTAGTCCAACCTTTATACCCTACCCATAATGTCTGTATAACAGTTACATAGTAACATAGTATTGGAGTTGTATAAGACATACGTCCACTAGTCCAACCTTTATACCCTACCACATAATGTCTGTATACAGTTACATAGTAACATAATTGGATGTTGTATAAAGACATACGTCCATCTAGTCCAACCTTTATACCCTACCCATATGTCTGTATAACAGTTACTAGTAACATAGTATTGGAGGTTGTATAAAGACATACTCCATCTAGTCCAACCTTTATACCTACCCATAATGTCTGTATAACAGTTACATAGTAACATAGTATTGGAGGTTGTATAAAGACATACGTCCACTAGTCCAACCTTTATACCCTACCCATAATGTCTGTATAACAGTTCATAGTAACATAGTATTGGAGGTTGTATAAAGACATACTCCATCTAGTCCACCTTTATACCCTACCCATAATGTCTGTATAACAGTACATAGTAACATAGTATTGGAGGTTGTATAAAGACATACGTCCATCTAGTCCAACCTTTATACCCTACCCATAATGTCTGTATAACAGTTACATGTAACATAGTATTGGAGGTTGTATAAGACATACGTCCATCTATCCAACCTTTATACCTCACCCATATGTCTGTATAACAGTCATATAACATAGTATTGAGGTTGTAATAAGGACATACGTCCTCTAGCTAACCTTTATACCCTACCCATAATGTCTGTTAACAGTTACATAGTACAGTATTGGGGTTGTATAAAGACATACGTCCATCTAGTCCAACCTTTATACCCTACCCATAATGTCTGTATAACAGTACATAGTACATAGTATTGGAGGTTGTATAAAGACATACGTCCATCTAGTCCAACCTTTATACCCTACCCATATGTCTGTCATAACAGTTACATAGTAACATAGTATTGGAGGTTGTATAAGACATACGTCCATCTAGTCCAACCTTATACCCTACATAATGTCTGTATAACAGTTACATATTACATAGTATTGGGAGGTTGTATAAAGACATACGTCCATCTAGTCCAACCTTTATCCCTACCCATAATTTCTGTATAACAGTTACATAGTAACATAGTTTTGAGGTTGTATAAAGACATACGTCCATCTAGTCCAACCTTTATACCCTACCCATAATGTCTGTATAACAGTTACATAGTAACATAGTATTGGAGGTTGTATAAAGACATACGTCCATCTAGTCCAACCTTTATACCTCATACAATGTCTGTTAACAGTTCATAGTAACATAGTATTGGAGGTTGTATAAGACATACGTAACGTCATCTAGTCCAACCTTTATACCCTACCCATAATGTCTGATAACAGTTACATAGTAACATAGTATTGGAGGTTGTATAAAGACATACGTCCATCTATCCAACCTTTATACCCTACCCATAATGTCTGTATAACAGTTACATAGTAACATAGTATGGAGGTTGTATAAAGACATACGTCCATCTAGTCCAACTTTATACCACCCATAATGTCTGTATAACAGTTACATAGTAACATGTATTGAGGTTGTATAAAGACATACGTCCATCTAGTCCAACCTTATACCCTACCCATAATGTCTGTATAACGTTACATAGTAACATAGTATTGGAGGTTGTATAAGACATACGTCCATCTAGTCCAACCTTTATACCCTACCCATAATTCTGTATAACGTTTACATAGTAACATAGTATTGGAGGTTTATTTAAAGACTACGTCCATTAGTCCAACCTTTATACCCTACCCACATATGTCTGTATAACAGTTAACAAAGTAACTAGTATTGGAGGTTGTATAAAGACATACGTCCATCTAGTCCAACCTTTATACCCTACCCATAATGCTGTCTAACAGTTACATAGTAACATAGTATTGGAGGTTGTATAAAGACATACGTCCATCTAGTCCACCTTTATACCCTACCCTAATGTCGTAGTACTTACATATGGAACATAGTATTGTAGGTTGTATAAAGACATAGGTCCATCTAGTCCAACCTTTATACCCTACACATAATGTCTGTATAACAGTTACATAGTAACATAGTATAGGAGGTTGTATAAAGACATACGTCCATCTAGTCCAACCTTTATACCCTACCCATAATGTGTGTATAACAGTTACATAGTAACATAGTGTTGGAGGTTGTATAAAGACATACGTCCATCTAGTCCAACCTTTATACCCTACCCATAATGCGTGTATAACAGTTACATAGTAACATAGTATTGGAGGTTGTATAAAGACATACGTCCATCTAGTCCAACCTTTATACCCTACCCATAATGTCTGTATAACAGTTACTATTAACACATATTGGAGGTTGTATAAAGACATACGTCCATTAGTCCAACCTTTATACCCTACCCTAATTTGTATAACAATTACATAGTAACATAGTATGGAGGTTTGTATAAGACATACGTCCATCTAGTCCAACCTTTATACCTACCCATAATGCGTCTTGTATAAGTTACATAGTAACAAGTATTGGAGGTTGTATAAACATACGTCCATCTAGTCCACCCTTTATACCCTACCCATAATGTCTGTATAACAGTTACATAGTAACATAGTATTGGAGGTTGTATAAAGACATACGTCCATCTCTAGTCCAACCTTTATACCCTACTATAATGTCTGTTAAACATTGTACATAGTAACATAGTATTGGAGGTTGTAAAGACATACGTCCTTCTAGTCCAACCTTTATACCCTACCCCATAATGTCTGTATAACAGTTACATAGTAACATAGTATTGGGGTTGTATAAAGACATACGTCCTCTAGTCCAACCTTTATACCCACCCATAATTCTGTATAACAGTAACATAGTAACATAGTATTGGAGGTTGTATAAAGACATAACGTCCATCTAGTCCAACCTTTATACCTACCCATAATGTCTGTATAACAGTTACATAGTAACATAGTATTGGAGGTTGTATAAAGACATCGTCCATCTAGTCCAACCTTTATACCCTACCCATAATGTCTGTATAAACAGTTACATAGTAACATGTATTGGAGTTTGTATAAAGACATACGTCCATCTAGTCCAACCTTTATACCCTACCCATATGTCTGTATAACAGTTACAAAGTAACATAGTATTGGAGTTGTATAAAGACATACGTCCATCTAGTCCAACCTTTAAACCTACCCATAATGTCTGTATAACAGTTACATAGTAACATAGTATTGGATGTTGTATAAAGACATACGTCCATCTAGTCCACCTTTATACCCTACCCATAATGTCTGTATAACAGTTACATAGTACACATAGTATTGGAGGTTGTATAAAGACATACTCCATCTAGTCCAACCTTTATACCTACCCATAATGTCTGTATAACATTACATAGTAACAAGTATTGGAGGTTGTATAAAGACATACTCCATCTAGTCCAACCTTATTACCCTACCCATAATGTCTGTATAACAGTTACATAGTAACATAGTATTGGAGGTTGTATAAAGACATACTCCATCTAGTCCAACCTTTATACCCTACCCATAATTGTCTGTATAACAGTTACATAGTAACATAGTATTGGATTTGTATAAAGACTACGTCCATCTAGTCCAACCTTTATACCCTACCCATATGTCTGTATACAGTTACATAGTAACATAGTATTGGAGGTTGTATAAAGACATACGTCCATCTATTCCAACCTTTAACCCTACCCAAATGTCTGTATAACTTACTAGTAACTAGTATTGGAGGTTGTATAAAGACATACGTCCTCTAGTCCAACTTTATATCCCTACCCATAATGTCTGTTAACAGTTACATAGTAACAAGTATTGGAGGTTTGATAAAGACTACGTCCATCTAGTCCAACCTTTATACCCTACCCATAAGGTCTGTATAACAGTTACATAGTAACATAGTATTGGATTTTGTATAAAGACATACGTCCATCTAGTCCAACCTTTATACCCTACCCATAATGTCTGTATAACAGTTACATAGTAACATAGTATTGGAGTTGTATAAAGACATACGTCCATCTAGTCCAACCTTTATACCCTACCCATAATGTCTGTATAACAGTTACATAGTAACATAGTATTGGAGTTGTATAAAGACTACGTCCATCTAGTCCAACCTTTATACCCTACCCATAATGTCTGTATACACGTTACATAGTAACATATTGGAGTTGTATAAAGACATACGTCCATCTAGTCCAACCTTTATACCCTACCCATATGTCTGTATAACAGTTACTAGTAACATAGTATTGGAGGTTGTATAAAGACATACATCCATCTAGTCCAACCTTTATACCTACCCATAATGTCTGTATAACAGTTACATAGTAACATAGTATTGGAGGTTGTATAAAGACATACGTCCACTAGTCCAACCTTTATACCCTACCCATAATGTCTGTATAACAGTTCATAGTAACATAGTATTGGAGGTTGTATAAAGACATACTCCATCTAGTCCACCTTATACCCACCCATAATGTCTGTATAACAGTTACATAGTAACATAGTATTGGAGGTTGTATAAAGACATACGTCCATCTAGTCCAACCTTTATACCCTACCCATAATGTCTGTATAACAGTTACATGTAACATAGTATTGGAGGTTGTATAAGACATACGTCCATCTAGTCCAACCTTTATACCTCACCCATATGTCTGTATAACATCATATAACATAGTATGTGAGGTTGTAATAAGGACATACGTCCTCTAGCTAACCTTTATACCCTACCCATAATGTCTGTTAACAGTTACATAGTACACGTATTGGGGTTGTATAAAGACATACGTCCATCTAGTCCAACCTTTATACCCTACCCATAATGTCTGTATAACAGTACATAGTACATAGTATTGGAGGTTGTATAAAGACATACGTCCATCTAGTCCAACCTTTATACCCTACCCATATGTCTGTTAACAGTTACATAGTAACATAGTATTGGAGGTTGTATAAAGACATAGTCCATCTAGTCCAACCTTATACCCTACATAATGTCTGTATAACAGTTACATATGTACCATAGTATTGGAGGTTGTATAAAGACATACGTCCATCTAGTCCAACCTTTATCCCTACCCATAATTTCTGTATAACAGTTACATAGTAACATAGTTTTGAGGTTTGTATAAAGACATACGTCCATCTAGTCCAACCTTTATACCCTACCCATAATGTCTGTATAACAGTTACATAGTAACATAGTATTGGAGGTTGTATAAAGACATACGTCCATCTAGTCCAACCTTTATACCTCAACAATGTCTGTTAACAGTTCATAGTAACATAGTATTGGAGGTTGTATAAGACATACTACTCCATCTAGTCCAACCTTTATACCCTACCCATAATGTCTGATAACAGTTACATAGTAACATAGTATTGGAGGTTGTATAAAGACATACGTCCATCTATCCAACCTTTATACCCTACCCATAATGTCTGATAACAGTTACATAGTAACATAGTATGGAGGTTGTATAAAGACATACGTCCATCTAGTCCAACTTTATACCCTACCCATAATGTCTGTATAACAGTTACATAGTAAACATGTATTGAGGTTGTATAAAGACATACGTCCATCTAGTCCAACCTTATACCCTACCCATAATGTCTGTATAACGTTACATAGTAACATAGTATTGGAGGTTGTATAAGACATACGTCCATCTAGTCCAAACCTTTATACCCTACCCATAATTCTGTATAACGTTACATAGTAACATAGTATTGGAGGTTTTTATAAAGACTACGTCCATTAGTCCAACCTTTATACCCTACCCTACCTATGTCTGTTATAACAGTTACAAGTAACATAGTATTGGAGGTTGTATAAAGACATACGTCCATCTAGTCCAACCTTTATACCCTACCCTAATGCCTGTCTAACAGTTACATAGTAACATAGTATTGGAGGTTGTATAAAGACATACGTCCATCTAGTCCACCTTTATACCCTACCCTAATGTCTGTATACAGTTACATAGTAACATAGTATTGGAGGTTGTATAAAGACATACGTCCATCTAGTCCAACCTTTATACCCTACCCATACTGTCTGTATAACAGTTACAAAGTAACATAGTATTGGAGGTTGTATAAAGACATACGTCCATCTAGTCCAACCTTTATACCCTACCCATAATGTCTGTCTAACAGTTACATAGATAGTCAATAAATCTATAAGTTATCGCCTCTCTTAAAAAGCATATATATTGACACCACAAGAAACAGAGGAGAGTAGGCTCTTAAAGGGCAACTAAAGCCACAGAACAACACGGAACCAGAAGTCAGGACACCTTGATATAAAACCAGTAATCTGTGTCTTACCTCTCATTTTGTTACAGGCACTGGGAAATTTACCTAAATAACATATGGTTTGTGCTTTACTTCTCAGCATTCTAGTATCAGACAGTTTGGTCAATGACCATTATGTTCTGCACATGCTCAGTCCTTAGCAATGGCAAAAACTTGTTACAGTTGGTCACACCCATTAATAATATCTAGCCAATCCTTTTACAGGACAGATAAAGCAAGGAAGCATGTGACTGAGGTCAGGAGGTGTGGTCTGACACTGCCCATACACACAGATACTTCATACAGTTCTTAACAGGCTTTGATTTACTTTAACAGAGTTTACTAAAGTGGCATTTTATAGTTTATTGGTGTTTTTAGGGGGGTTGTTTTCAGATTCTGGAGTATAAAAAATTGGGTTTAGTTCTCCTTTAAGCTAAATCTTTATTAATACAGAGTATATATAAAAGGTTTAAAATACAAAGCTGCCACACAGGCCTCCCACCCCAGTTGTTATAACCATATTACTGTCTTAATATCATAAGTGCACATATCAAACATGCTTCATACTAATTTTACTTATCAGTCCATTATGATTTAAAGTTATCTGTGCACGGAACTGGTAAAATCCTTGAAGTATCAGGCTGAGGAGTAACAAGTGAGTATATTGGCAGTATAGGTAGAGGGGGGGCCCCACCAAACGCGTTTTGCCCCAAATCAATGGGCTATTTCATTGGCGCTGAAGCCGCTTGAGTTACCCTAAGTGTTTAAATACCAAGAATTTCCAATCCACAGCTGAGCATCCCTCCCTGTAGCGTGATCCCGTCACTGAGTTAGGGGCGTCTTGCGATATTCCGTGTCTCACCACAGTCAGTCATCATAAAGTAAACAGTTATATCATTTCCAGTTTGTAAGTACAACAAAGTATCGATCAGTGTCGATCGTCCAAACATTAAGCACTTAAAGGGTTATTGAATAAAAGTTCTTACTGTATCTTTGAAAATTGTGCTAATTTTGCCCCAACCAATCAGATCTTATTTAACATTTTGAAAGCTAACACCTGATTGGTTGGGGCAAAATTAGCACCATTTTTAACGATAAGAACTTTTATTGAATAACCCTGATAGTGTGCGATAACAAAATACAGACATATAGCATTGTTATTAAACATATATTTATAACCCAAAGTGCTCAATAGAAGCAGAGTCCTTCAGTGAACTATATGAAAAAACCTCTATCCATCCAAAGATCCAGTGTCAATTAATTCTCCATTTCATTCAATACCTAGGAACCCACCAAATCAACTCAATGATGTTAAAACTCAAGTGCTCCTAAATTCTCTTAGTGCCATCCCAAGACTCCACCGATAGGTATTTAAAGGGAAACTATAGTGCGTATAAAGGTTTTTTTCAAAAACAGTTCAAATAAAAACTACGTGAGGCAGGGAGGTAGGATTGCTGCTTTATACCTCCCAATATCCTTTCTATGAGGAGCAGCAGGACAAAGAAAACTGCTTCTGCCAGTCTTCCTTAATGCTTCAGCACTATCTTTAATATAGAGTGGTCCAAGGCCATAACCTGGCAGATAAAAACTGTATGTGCTGTAGCTCCTCAACAAAACAACATTGGGAGGTAGGAATAATCAATCCTACCTCGTTGCCCCAGGTGCTTTTCATTTTTAAAAAGTAAATTTTTTCAGTATAGTTGTCCTTTAAACCAAATTCAACGAAAGGGTAAATGTTTACCTTAATCCCTAAGTTCAAAGTTATAGCCGCATACGCCCCAAAGGTACCATTCCCTGGGAGGTGCCCATTTGGCGCTCAGGAATCCTCAACTGAACCCACGTAGGGAATATTCCAAGTAGGTACATTCTTCATTTATGCTTCCATCCCTTGGTTAGAAATTATAAGGTCTAAACCACCATGTACACCCAATGTTCCCATCTACTGTGTGGTGCCTGATTTGGGACTCCATCACTCAGGGATCCTCATCCAAACCCACATATTTAAATAAAAGGTGTGAAGTCCAATTGTTTGTTTAGACCTCCAGGATTCAGTACATTACGAGGCATTATTTTAAATTACTTATTATTTTAAATTATTTATTTTAAATTACAATCATCCATCACTCCCTTAAACCTTGAACTAAAATGTCTTATTTATTATCTTTGGAAACCAATGATCATACATGGAATTGGTCAATTTTATAGCAAGCTGTGACCATTGCATTGTGGTTTACAGAGAAGACCAGAGAATTTGCGGGTATCTGCATCAAAGGCCATATAATCTGCAGCAACCAATCAGATGATATCTAACTGCAGTGACCCCATCTGATTGATTACTGCAAATTAATAGCAAAATGTTGTACCTCTTATTGCATCAGCCCCTTTATCTTTTATCCTGCCAGATGGAGGACATTCTGTGCAGGAAGATTGAGAGCAATTGGGCGGAGTTTTCCAAAGCCGTACAGTCATGTGACAGGAACAGATCCGGGACTGTCAACAAGGAGCAATTTAAAAGGATCCTGCAGTCGTTCTGTCCATCTTTATCTGAGGACAACTTTAAAGGGTAAGTTAATGTCAAAGCCTTCCTGTTATGTCATCCATGATCGCAGCATCTACAGTATAAAATTTTAGAAACCGCAGATCCTGACAAATGTTTCTAGTATTTTTCAACTAACTGGGAATTTACATAATTTCTCCATTTTTTTCCCCCAGACTTTGTGAAAAATATGGAAACGAGTCCAGTTCCATTGCATACAAGGGTTTTCTGCAAAATCTGGGTGTTTGCGCCTGTCAGGTTGGTGACTTCAATGGCGTGAGCACAGAAATCACAGAGGGAAGTCAGTTACGAGAGGAATTAAGACAAACGGATCTGTCCGCCAGGTAAACCAAGATGCCTTTTAATCTTAATGGACACTTGTGTAATTAGCTTCCTGTACATAAGGTTTCCTTCCTGTTAGTGTCACGTGGCATAAGGTTTCACTTCCTGTTGGCATCACAGTGTCACATGACAAGGTTTAACGTCCTGTTATCATCACGGTGTCACATGACATAAGTTTTTACTTCCTGTTAGTCAGTGTCACATGACATACGGTTTCACTTTCTGTTAGCATCACAGTGTCATATGGCAGGTTTATGGTTTTAAGGGCAGTATCAAGAATAGAAAATGTAAAATAAATGTTGTGTGTTGTGCAGTCATTCATTTCTATACACTTTGCTACATATAGCTTAATTCCTTTAAGGCTTTAGAAAGTTAATTCATTGTTTTGTGCCTCTGGCAACCTAAATAGTAAGATCTATACATATGCCTGTTGGGTACACATTTAGGTGCAGCAATTACAATAACTATTACATGGAACAGTGAAGCAATCCCTCTTTTTATACTTTCACCAAGTTAATGTTCTTTGAAATGAGACGTCCTTGTGTAGGTTCTCATTCATCCAGGTCACAGTATATCTGTAATATTCATTCATCCAGGTCACGGTATATCTGTAATATTAGCCATCCAGAGGTAATATCTGTAATATTATCCATCCAGGTCACGGTATAATCTAATATTCATCCATCCAGGCACGGATATCTGTAATATTCATTCATCCAGGTCACGGTATATCTGTAATATTCATCCATCCAGGTCATGGTATATCTGTAATATTCATCCATCCAGGTCATGGTATATCTGTAATATTCATCCATCCAGGTCACGGTATATCTGTAATATTCATTCATCCAGGTCACGGTATATCTGTAATATTCATTCCAGTCATGGTAATCTGTAATATCATTCATCCAGGTCACGGTATATCTGTAATATTCATTCATCAGGTCACGGTATATCTGTAATATTCATCCATCCAGGTCACGGTATATCTGTAATATTCATCCATCCAGGTCACGGTATATCTGTAATATTCATCCATCCAGGTCATGGTATATTGTAATATTCATCCATCCCAGGTCACGGTATATCTGTAATATTCATCCATCCAGGTCATGGTATATCTGTAATATTCATTCATCAGGTCACGGTATATCTGTAATATTCATTCATCCAGGTCACGGTATATCTGTAATATCATCCATCCAGGTCACGGTATATCGTAATATTCTCATCCAGGTCACGGTATATCTGTAATGTTCATCCATCCAGGTCACGGTATATCTGTATATTCATTCATCCAGGTCACGGTATATCTGTAATATTCATCCCATCCAGGTCACGGTATATCTGTAATATTCATCCATCCAGTCACGGTATAACTGTAATATTCATCCATCCAGGTCACGGTATATCTGTAATATTCATCCATCCAGGTCACGTATATCGTAATATTCACCATCCAGGTCACGGTATATCTGTAATATTCATCCATCCGTCACGGTATACTGTAATATTCATCCATCCAGGTCACGGTATAACTGTAATATTCATCCCTCACGGTCACGGTATATCTGTATATTCATTCATCCAGGTCGGTATATCTGTAATATCATCATCCAGGTCACGGTATACTGTAATATTCATCCATCCAGGTCACGGTATAACTGTAATATTCATTCATCCAGGTCACGGTATATCTGTAATATTCATCCATCCAGTCACGGTATATCGTAATTCATCCATCAGGTCACGGTATAACTGTAATATTCATCCATCCAGGTCACGGTATATCTGTATATTCATCCATCCAGATCACGGTATATCTGTAATATTCATCCATCCAGGTCACGGTATTCTGTAATATTCATTCATCCAGGTCACGGTATATCTGTTTAAAAATATCATCCATCCAGGTCACGGTATAACTGTAATATTCATCCATCAGGTCACGGTTATAAACTGTAATATTCATCCATCCAGGTCACAGGTATATCTGTAATTTTCATCCATCCAGGTCACGGTATATCTGTAATATTCATTCATCCAGGTCACGGTATATCTGTAATATTTCATCCATCCAGGTCATGGTATATCTGTAATATTCATCCATCCAGGTCACGGTATATCTGTAATAGTCATTCATCCAGGTCACGGTATATCTGTAATATTCATCCATCCAGGTCACGGTATATCTGTAATATTCATCCATCCAGGTCACGGTATATCTGTAATATTCATCCATCCAGGTCACGGTATATCTGTAATATTCATTCATCCAGGTCACGGTATATCTGTAATATTCATTCTTCCAGGTCACGGTATATCTGTAATATTCATTCATCCAGGTCACGTATATCTGTAATAATTCATCCATCACAGGTCACGGTATATCTGTAATATTCATCCATCCAGGTCACGGTATACTGTAATATTCATCCATCCAGGTCACGGTATATCTGTAATATTCATCCATCCAGGTCACGGTATATCTGTAATATTCATCCATCCAGGTCACGGTATATCTGTAATATTCATCCATCAGGTCACGGTATACTGTAATATTCATCCATCCAGGTCACGGTATATCTGTAATATTCTCCTCCGGTCACGGTATATCTGTAATATTCATTCATCCAGGTCACGGTATATACTGTATATTCATCCATTCCAGGTCACGGTATATCTGTAATATTCATCCATCCAGTCACGGTATAATCTGTAATATTCATTCATCCAGGTCACGGTATATCTGTAATATTCATCATCAGATCACGGTATATCTGTAATATCATCCATCAGGTCACGGTATAACTGTAATTTATATCCATCCAGGTCACGGTAATCTGTAATATTCATCCATCCAGATCACGGTATATCTGTAATATTCATCCATCCAGGTCACGGTATATCTGTAAATTCATTCATCCAGGTCACGGTATCTGTAATATTCATCCATCAGGTCAGGTACGATATCTCCATCCAGGTCACGGTATAACTGTAATATTATCCATCAGGTCAAGGTATCTGTAATATTCATCCATCCAGTCACGGTATATCTGTATATTCATCCATCCAGGTCACGGTATATCTGTAATATTCATCCTACCAGGTCACGGTATATCTGTAATATTCATCCATCCGGTCACGGTATAACTGTAATATTCATTCATCCAGGTCACGGTATATTGTAATATTCATCATCAGTCACGGTAATCTGTAATATTCACCATCCAGGTCACGGTATATCTGTAATATTCATCCATCCAGGTCACGGTATATCTGTAATATTCATCATCCAGGTCACGGTATATCTGTAATATTCATCCATCCAGGTCACGGTATATCTGTAATATTCATCCATCAGGTCGGTATATCTGTAATATTCATTCCATCCAGGTACACGGTATATCTGTAATATTCATCCATCCAGGTCACGGTAATCTTAATATTCATCATCCAGTACGGTATATCGTAATATTCATCCATCCAGGTCACAGTATATCTGTAATATTCATCCATCCAGGTCACGGTATATCTGTAATATTCATTCATCCAGGTCACGGTATATCTGTAATATTCATCCATCCAGGTCACGGTATATCTGTAATATTCATCCATCCAGGTCACGGTATATCTGTAATATTCATCCATCCAGGTCACGGTATATCTGTAATATTCATTCATCCAGGTCACGGTATATCTGTAATATTCATCCATCCAGGTCACGGTATATCTGTAATATTTATCCATCCAGGTCACGGTATATCTGTAATATTCATCCATCCAGGTCAACGGTATATCTGTAATATTCATCCATCCAGGTCACGGTATAACTGTAATTATTCATCCATCCAGGTCACGGTATAACGTAATTTCATCCCTCCCGGTCACGGTATATCTGTAATATTCTTCATCCAGGTCACGGTATATCTGTAATATTCATCCATCCAGGTCACGTAATACCTGTAATATTCATCCATCCAGGTCACGGTATAACTGTAATTTCATTCATCCAGGTCACGGTATATCTGTAATATTCATCCATCCAGATCACGGTATATCTGTAATATCCATCCATCCAGGTCACGGTATAACTGTAATATTCATCCATCCAGGTCACGGTATATCTGTATATTCATCCATCCAGATCACGGTATATCTGTAATTTCACCATCCAGGTCACGGTAATCTGTAATATTCATTCATCCAGGTCACGGTATATCTGTAATATCATCCATCCAGGTCAACGGTATACTGTAATATTCATCCATCCAGGTCACGGTATATCTGTAATATTCATCACATCCAGGTCAGGTATTCTGTAATATTCATCCATCCAGTCATCACGGTATATCTGTAAATTCATCCATCCAGGTCACGGTATATCTGTAATATTCTCATCCAGGTCACGGTATCTGTAATATTCATCATCCAGGTCACGGTATAAACTGTAATATTCATCATTCCAGGTCACGGTATATCTGTAATATTCATTCCATCCAGGTCACGGTATATCTGTAATATTCATCCATCACCGTCACGGTATATCTGTAATATTCATCCATCCGGTCACGGTATATCTGTAATATTCATTCACAGGTCACGGTAATCTGTAATATTCATCCATCCAGGTCACGGTATAATCTGTAATATTCATCATCCAGGTCACGGTATTCTCTGTAATATCATCATCCATCACGGTTTATCTGTAATATTCATCCATCCAGGTCAGGTATCTATAATTTCATTCATCCAGGTCACGGTATATCTGTAATATTCATCCATCCAGGTCACGGTATATCTGTAAATTCATCCATCCAGGTCACGGTATATCTGTAATATTCATTCACATCCAGGTCACGGTATAATCTTGTAATATTCATCCCATCCAGGTCACGGTATATCTGTAATATTCATCCATCCAGGTCACGGTATATCTGTATATTCATCCATCCGGTCACGGTATATCTGTAATATTCATCATCCAGGTCACGGTATATCTGTAATATTCATCCATCCGGTCACGTATATCGTGTAATATTCATCCATCCGGTCACGGTATATCTTGTATATTCATCTCCAGGTCACGTATATCTGTATATTCATTCATCCAGTCACGGTATATCTGTATATTCATCCATCCAGGTCACGGTATATCTGTAATATTCATCCATCCAGGTCACGGTATAATCTGTATATTCATCCACCCAGGTCAGGTAATCTGTAATATTCATTCATCCAGGTCACGGTATATCTGTAATATTATTTCATCCAGGTCACGGTATATATCCTGTAATATTCATCCATCCAGGTCACGGTATATCTGTAATATTCATTCATCCAGGTCACGGTATATCTGTAATATTCATCCATCCAGGTCACGGTATATCTGTAATATTCATCCATCCAGGTCACGGACATTTTGCTAGTCATCTGACTGGATCTTTAAATTCAGTAGTTTTTTCGGAAGAGAATTGAGAGATCCAATTGGGTGACTAGTGAAATGTTTTCAAGAACTAAACTGTTGATCTGACTGAACACAGATATATTTAAAATGAGACCTTTCCAAGACTAAAGCCTGCCATACACGGGGTTGATTTTTTTGATTAATTCAACCAAAAAATCAGCATCTGCTTCATAATGTTTCAATAAACACAAGTGACTATCGGCCAAAACAGACGTTCATCGCGCCTGTGTCGGGTGCTTGGGGGTTGTCAGGGGTCGTTCTATAACTCCTGCAATACTTACTCAAAGTCACCCCCTGTGCTCCGTTTCATCTCTCCTCCGTGATGCAGCCAATGGGTACACACGTCTCCTTGCAGAGTGTGTCTTCCCATTGGCTGCATCGCTAATAGGGCGGAGCGCCAAGAGAGACTTTGAGTTAGGTAACGTAACAAGAGGCGATTTAGGTCCTCACCCTGGGTACTATGCAGCTATGGAGGAAGAGGAGCAGTGGGGGAGGTCAGTATAATTGTCCTTTTAAGTCCCAATCTGCTATTCATCTGCAGCTAATTTCACATGTGTTTAAATGAAAGCTGATACGCAAATTCATATACATTTCTCTAAATGGTCTAGGATGAAGGGGATAGAAAGCCAAGCTACCAAGCTCATCCGGAACATGACGATGGAAGACGTCATCGGGAAGCTGAAGGACTGTATGACTGGACAGGAATTCTCCCCCAAAGAGAGTTTTCTTGCTTTCAACAAGCAACAGAAGGGGAAGATCACCAAAAACGATTTCAGAAAAGTAAGTATCAATAATACACCGCAATAGATTTTATCTGATTAACAATCAAGTCCAGCTACCAGACAAATGCCGCCAAACGAATCCTAACTGAACCATCTGCAACACCGTAGCTTTATTCTGCTTTACCCCCCAATAATTGAAAAATTCCGTCCCTTTACCATTAGAGAGAAATAGAATCAGTGCCTTACATATTGGGGAACGTAGTGGGTATTATTTTGAAGCCATAGTTCATACAGTCCTTGATTGTGTCAAATCAAAACCAAATTAGTGCCTTGAGCACACTGTCTTTACATTGGCAACCCCTCTGACACTCAACCTGTCAACGGCTTTTGACTTGTGCCCTATGAATTACCATAGTTGGCCACGTGTTTCATGCCATAGAAACTGGTGTGCTGTCAAAAAACTTCATTTAATGGCTCCAGTTTTGAGTGTCCTGTACTGTACAGAGTTTGTTATTTGTTATTTATATTCTTTCACCAAACACATGTAAAATTCACCGTTTTACACAATTAGATTTTAGCTCCACTTCATCTGTCAGATCAGTTTCAATGTGAAATGTGGTGTAAAACTGTACAGCTGGATGTGCTCTCCTGACTAAGGGTGCTAATCGCAGCCTTCCATTACTTCCGAGAGACTAATTCAGAACAGTGTCACCCTGTAAATGAGAGATCTCGTGCTATTAACACTTTTCATACCCCCTGAGCTATACATTATTTTTTACGATATACACAATGTGTAAAATCGGCGTATTGTGCAGGTTGTCACTTGCTTGACTGTTTATTTCTTATCCTATTAGCAAAACTGAGAGATTTCGCTTGAATTGCATTTAAAGTGTGTTTTATTTATTTATTTTTATACGAACTACAGATTAGATTCTCAGGTATTTTGTGCTTCTCTAGGAGCCGAAGTACTAAATGCTAATTGCTGTGGGTACATTATGGGTACACGTGGGTTGATATTTTAGTTTGACTGACTGACCCATTCATCCATTAGATCAAAATATCTTCTGGAATTTTGGAAATGTATTTTTTTTGCCCAATACAGAGGATTAGGTTCCAGAGATGAAAAATCTTGTCCACGCTTTGTACATCATAAACTTCAATTGCTAAATGGGCATGGTATATCTGTTGTATTCATGGTATATCTGTTGTATTCATGGTACATCGGTTGTATTCATGGTATATCTGTTGTATTCATGGTATATCTGTTGTATTCAGTTAGATCAACTGGACTTCAAATGTAGTTCTTGAAGACGTTACGCTAGTCATCTGATTTGCTTTAAGAAATACAGTCGGATGACTAGTGAAACATCTTCAAGAACTAATCTTCAGGTCCAGTTTATCTAACACAATACCACTATATAGACTGAAGGGGCCAAAATCACCATGAAACCTATAAGGACAGGGATTGTTTAGATGTCTAACATGGTAGACCTAGAAAGAACATCTAATTGCAGATTACCCATAATCCCTCTGGTTCATTTTCTTCGCTCTTGAAAGTTGAAGTATCAGAGGGCGATTGAACAGAAATAGGGGTGGGATCCACTAATGAGGATTTTATTTCAGGTACATGCAACTTCTCATTGTAAAATAAAGAGGTTATTATTAGTCCGTGGGTTGAGAAACATTTAAAAGGAATATACAAGTTTAATGAAAAGAGTTTCATTCTTATTTAAGGAGATGAATAAAACTGGTTCAAGATAAAAGCAAAATACACACAAATGTTTTGTATACACAGGTACCCCTCCCCCTAGTTGACACAAGTACAATTAACCACATTCCCTTCTTTTAGTGTGAAATTCAAGTGTGTCACCTTCAACAAGAGACTTACACTGGTGCTAATTCACGAGCAGTGGTAAAATCGATTTGCACCTGCCAGTGTCTACTTTAAAGGACAACTAAAGCCACAGATCAACACTGAACCAGAAGGCAGAACACCTTGATATAAAGCCAGTTATCTGTGTCGTACCTCTCATTTTGAGCTGGGAAATGTACCTTAATAACATATGGTTTGTGCTTTACTTCCCAGTATTCTAGTATCACACAGTTTGGTCAACGACCATTATGTTCTGCTCATGCTCAGTCCTTAGCTATGGCAGAAACTTGTTACAGTTGGTCACACCCATTAATAATCTCTAGCCAATCCTTTTACTGGACAGATGCAGCAAGGAAGCATGTGACTGAGGTCAGGAGGTGTGGTCTGACACTGCCCATACACACAGATACTTCATACAGTTCTTACCAGGCTTACATTTACTTTAATACAATTTACTGAAGTCATATTATATAGCTTATTGGTGTTTTTAGGGGGGTTGTTTTCAGATTCTAGAGTATAAAAATTGGGTTTACTTCTCCTTTAATAAATGGTAACTTTCCGATGGGTAGAACCCTCCATGAGTGGCAGAGGTGCGGAGCAAAATAGCTTACCGCAAAACGGCCCAAAAAACATTCCTTGATAAATACCTTCTGCAACAAAATCGGTTATTATATGGTAATAGTACATCATACTTTGCTTTGCCTTTAATTATAGTGTTCATTTGGGAAAGCTGCCTTGTCTGACTGAAGCGATCTATGTGTGTGTTTTTCTTCCTGGTTCTTAGTTCCCCTTTAAATCTTTTTATGGCATTTTAAATAATTAATTCAATTTCATCAGTCATTTGTGAGTTACAGAGTCGGTTTCTACACTGGAGGATTCTCACCGAGTTCAGTTTTACCCTCGAGATGGAAAAGAAACTTTTTTAAAAAGAGGGGGAAAAAAACTGTTTTGCGTTTCCCTTAAGCAGAATATTTCAGCCAGAAGCCGCGTCCCCTTAGAGAGACTTGTTCCCGTTGCTCATTAATACACTTGAAATATCTATAACATAAAAAGAGTTAAACCTCCCCCCCTTGTAAATAAGCAATGGCGCGTTCCTTCGTTCCTTTCTCTTTACACGTTATCCTTATTTTGTCGGCAGGTTCTGCAAGATCACGAAATCCATTTAGACGACGATCATTTTAAGAGGCTGACGGAGATCGTAGGATTCACAAAGGAAGAACTCGGTTATTTGGATTTCATTTCATTGTTTGAAGGTATTTTACTTACATCCGAAAGTCACAACGTCCGTTTATTTATAGAGGAAGAACTGCTATTAAAAATGAGGAATTAGCTTCCCAGCAACGCATTCTATTATACTCTATACGCAGTGAAAAATCGTCACCGAAAAATATTTGCTGTGCGCATACAAAATTACATTTTGTGCTCTTCACACTGCAGCACTTATATTCCAGCAGATGTATGCGTGCGCATCACTTTAACCTGTGTGCAGGGGCCTGCCCAAGCGCACAGCTTAGAGGAACACTGTGCATGCTTCATGTAAGGAGAACAGCTGTAAATCAACATTGGTGAAACTAAGTTTTAAAAAAAACTCCCATAATCCCCCACAACTGGTGACATTATCCTCCCAGAAGTCTATAGGGCTCCAGAGAGACCATATTCCCAGGTGCAGAGGAAAATATGAAAGTGGAGATGCAACCTGGTTAGGATTCCCCTGGAGCAATGTAGAATTGTGTTAGTGTTTAACGATTTATTACTGGTACATATATAGTAAGACAAATCAGCCTTGTAGGCCCATGTCAGGGGATACTGGTTACTGTAGCATTTGTACCATAATCTGTTTCTCTGTGTATAGTAAGATAGGAATTTCATTCATATCTGGGGTTTCAGTTCCCACCAGCAATGGAGCTGCAGTCACATCGGATAGTGGCTCTAACCATCGCGTGAATGACACCAAATTCCACTACACGTCGGCAGAAGACTGTCTCAGCCAGCTTAGGGACAAGCTCCGAGAAGGTTTTGGGGTGAGGAATGGAATTATTGGCATGATTTTATTGTTGAATTGCATTGTGGATGTCGAGAAGCTGCACTGCTCCCTTTCCATCAGAAGGTGGAGCTCTTACTGTATCTCAAGGCTGGTTAAATACATCAGGTAACTCCCTTTCCCATTGTCGTCCTAGGACATGTATTCTGCCTTTTACAAACTAGACAGCAATTGCGACGGTCTAATTACGATGCAGGATTTCCGCCATCTCCTCGATAGCTTTATGTTTATTATGAAGCCCCAGGAGTTTGAAAGGTTACTGGATCTTATGGGCCTCAATTTAACTTCCACCCTCAACTACAAGGAATTCCTGAGTTTATTCCAGAAGTCGGAGAATGACTGTCCGCCATGGCTGGATTCCTCTTACAGGTATTCCTGCTCCTTGATCTACCCTACAACACTTACTAGGACTCCATCAACCATAGGGCCGGATTTATACTTTTTCCTCCGCTAGGCCAGATAACTTGTACTGCCTGTACACCTGTACGCGGTCATTTATTGGCTGAAGCTTTGTAAGTGGGGGAGGGACTTCCTATCCTAGCAAATCGGCAATCGCTGCCCATTTCTGATTTAACAGAGCTCTGCTGTGTGCCAACTAACGTGCATTGTGTAAATTTAAAATGGGGGTGCCATGCTGCTTTACCCTTTTCTTTCTTTCTTTTTTTTTTGCCGCCCCTAGTGGCTGTGCCGCCCTAGGCCACGGCCTAGGTGGCCTAGTGGGAAATCCGGCCCTGATCAACCTATGTGTTCAGTAGACTGCCAGGCGATATGACAAGCCTAAAATGTGTTTTCCTTAACTTTTAGGCCAGAAGTTGCTAATTTAACCAATGTATTTTTTTTTATAAATATGTATAAACAGATGTACCAGCATGAAGTCAGTACAATCTTTCTCTACAGCAAACTATGAAGCTACAAAATAGAATATTGTACATCTCCTCCTTCTCACCCTGTGTGAATGACAAGGAGCATGTCTGAACCAGTGGTGGGAAAAGGAGGAGTTAAGAAATGACTGTCGGGATTGATTTTATTCTGGTTAGGAATTATTCAAAGGGCCACTGTGGTCTCTGAACAGGTTAGGGTTAAAAAAAACTTGCAAGGAAACACTTCCTGCTTTCACCAGCTTGTATTCCAAACTGCTGGTGTTTTTTCACCTTAAATGGTTTTATAAATAGGCAAAGAGCCTTATTTATCCAACAGGTGTGTTGGGCTATGTGTGCTCTCCTTGTGTTAATTTACATTCACCAGCTTGTAGCCATGTGCATTTAATTATTGTCTTTCCTAGCATTAAGTCTTAAATGAGCATGCTCGGACCCTGGGGACAGAGGAAGAGCAGAGGGTCAGGTGATGTGACTTAAGCTACTGGAATCAGGAAGTTTGAACTTTCTTCACAATATCATTTCTCACATGTTGCCACCAGAGGTGTGATTCAGGGCTCATTTTAAAGGAAACACTGCAGGCTTTTATTTAACTTTTGTTCACAGGCCACATTTGTGCTTTAAGGTGGCCATACACATATACAAAATATCATTGTCAGGTTGTCAGTTTGGTCGCCAATCAGGGGTGTAACTACCAGTGGTGTACTTTTCCTTTGACGTATATAGCATGAAGCAAGGAGGGAGGGCTTTACAGTTTTGCTGAGGGGTCCAGTGATTTCTAGTTATGCAACTGTAGCCAATAATATCATACACAAATCCATCTTCCCGATGCGGCTACGTATATGGCCAGTGTTAGAAAGACAAGTGACACATGAAATCGGCCGTTTCTATATGTCAGTAAAAAAGATGTTTTAGGCTGGACTTGTCCTTTTAATGCAGCAAAATTGCCCCCGTGATATTCATACCAGATGTTTACATTATTTCCCCCAGATATTCAATCACTGAGATGAAGCTGTGTTACCTGAAATGCCTTTTCGTCCTGCTTTATAGTCAGAACAAGCTAAATTCTACCCAGAAACGAAAATAACTTTCCGGCAGATATTTTATGAACAGTTTTGAGTCGTAATTCCGTCTCCTTGGAAACTTGGTCGACATACGGAATAAAATGGCTTTTAGGGTAAAACGAGGTTTTTGCTGTGCCCGCTGATTAGTCCTCATATTGTCAATTTCCAGGTGGTTTTATCTAAGTCTTGGCCATTTAGTTTCTGTTCATTTGTAACTTGGCTGATGACAAGGCAACACTCTGGCTCCCAGAATCGCCATCCACCTGTCCTCTACGTTGATTGTATTTTAGGAGATATTGAGCTCTGAATGAGCAGAGGGAACGGGTTACATGCAATTCGCTCCTCCGACAGGCAGGGGAGCTGCTGTGTGGCAGGGAGGACAGGCACATGCAACATCAACAATATCTTATAAAATCTTAATGAACAATAAATGAAGCATTGATCAGGGTTTACCAGTGTTAAGGTTCGTACACACGTCAGATAATTTTCGCACAAATTGCCCGACGAACGTTCAGCGAACCTCTGGTTATACATTAGTTCTGCCAACGACGCCTGTACATACATCAACGATAGTGAATAGATAATGTTCGTTGGTAAAGGGGTTACATGACGTACGTATTACGTGACCTTCGGACTATCGTGTGATCTCGAAAATGTCATTTCATTCAATCTTCTATTACAATCTACCGATAATCTGCCGACTGTGTGCAAACATATACGACAATCGGCAGAACGAATCCGCCAGGCTGATCATCAGAAAAAGCCGAGAATAGTCGTGGATCGTTGGTCTTAGAAGATCGTTAAAGCTTCAGTTTCGCACGAATGTTGCACGTCGCGCAAATCGTGTGTATGAGGCTTTAATGATTAGTGGTATAAATGTAAATTCAAGGGATACAATGCTTCATCCTGTGTGGGTCTCCTGCTGCTTCATCCTGTGTGGGTCTCCTGCTGTTTCCTGACGCACGTTCCCTATGTCTCTGCTGGTTTGCTGTCCTCTTGTCTCACACACTAACTATCCCTGTCTTTATTCCAGTTACCTGCCTTATCAATCTATAAGTCCCATGTTCTTTATTGAGTGTCGGAGAGTGGTGATTAGCTCTGCCCACAGACAGGAGGAAAACTCACGGTTATGTTCTTTGTCACATTGTTATTTGCTTATCAGCCTGTCAGGAACCAGATGGTGTGATTACACCTTTTGTGCCACACTGCACATAATGTAGTTTAAAGCAAGGATGCCAAATCATTGCCATAGCTCTAGGCACCTCCCCTTCCCCCATAATTCCATGTGTCAGCCATTCTATAAGCTGTTTAATTAATCTCATTACTTTCTATAAGTATTTATGTTTGTCATATTTATATATATTATATTTGATGACATGTGGGCCACATTCTCTATTTCCAACCACTACAGCTTAATGCTCACAGTTCGTTTCCTGTAGTTAGTTGTGTCATGTCAGGTGACTTTAACCTTAGCCAATGGCAATGAATGACTAATCCGCACATTCACTCTCTGTAATAAGGTGCTTGGTAATATCTCTAGGTGTTGTTCTGTGAACTGGCAGAACTTTAATTCAATCGCTGGTATAGATTTGAATTCCATCTGGTTACTTTATAAGCTATTCAGCTGTTATCAATAAGGTCTCTTAGATCATTACCATGGTGCAGTTTACAAAAGCTTTGCAATGGGAGGCATGGAGCAGATCAAAACAGGGATCCGGCAAGGAAGGAAAAGAACGGGACAGGAGAACAGGAGAGGCGCAAGAGAGAGGCGCAAGAACAGGGAGAAGGAGAGGCGCAAGAACAAGGGACAGGAGAAAGGAGAGCGCAAGAGAGAGGCGCAGAACATGAGAACAGGAGGGAGCAAGAGAGGAGGCGCAAGAACGGCGAACAGGAGAGGCGCAAGAGAGGCGCAAGAACAGGAGAAACAGTGAGAGGCGCAGAGAGAGGTCTCAATAAACCTTCTAACATTATATTCTCAATATATATTCTCAATAACAACTGTACATTATAACATATTCTCAATATATATTCTCAATAACAACTGTAGATTATAACATTATATTCTCAATAAATAGTCCAGACTGGTGCAAGATCGCACAGTAAAGACTGGGTAATGATAACATAGAGACCCATTTATTAATGTGCTGTTATAGTGATTTTATTAGGGATTTCACTGTGATTTCTTTCTATCTTTTTCAGGCCAAAGCAAACAATGGATTGTGTGGATCTAGCGTGTGAACAAGCTCATTATTATCTGGTTACTAAAGCGCAAGGCAGATGGCACGACCTTGCCAAGGTACAGAGGATTCGGAACATTCAATGATTCATACGGTTGATGTCCTACTTTGTTCTCACGTGTGTTTGACCTATTCGGAACCCCCATTAGTCGTTACACTGAGATGGGTAAAGGTTTTATTGGGAAATTCACGTGGCAGTAATATTACTGTGTAACAAAATGAGATGTGAAATATAACATGTCAATCTACATTTGCAGGTTTCTACATAGTCCCAGCTGAACACGCTGGGTTTTGATTTCTCAAAAGATTTGTAAATTTTGTTAAAAATTGGCACCAATTTTCAACATTGAAACCGCAATGCAACCCACAAATCCCTGCAAAATTTCGACCACAAAACTAGAAATTTTATTGCAGAATTTCTATTATGTGATGAGATTTGGTCGGTAGATTCAGCAGTGACATTGTGTCCGTTATCTAATATTCATAGTTGGCAGAGTCAACGCAGATCTCCCGGGTCTCTGTTACAATTGTCTGTGTGTGTGTGCGTTACATTCATAGAACCGTAATCACTTTGTGATGTGCTGTGGTCTCAATTGGCAGACGTTTTGTGAGATCGATCGTGAGGGGAACGGCATTTTACAGAAGAAAGATTTACGCAACGTTCTGTATCGGTTTTACCTTCCAATAAGCCCCAAAGAATTTGAGAAACTTTGGAACAGGTAAGTAAACAAGACCTCACCTATAAACCTCCCAGAATGCTCAGCTCTACACCTCGCTTTTAACAATATATTGCATTTCTCAGAACCCTCACTCCACATGTCTGCAGTCCCCATGGTTTTTAAAGAAGGCAGGTGTGCATTATATTACAGGTATCTCCTACAGGTATCTCCCAGAATTCTTAGTTGTTCGGTTCCAAAGAAAACTGCTATAAGCAAACCTACATGGGGTCCATCTGTGACCAGAAATTGACCGAATATAAAGCCCAGAAAGGTTTGATGAAGGCACTGCCACATACATGGGATTTGTGTGCAGTTTGCCAGATCACAGTTTGAGTAAGTTGCTCTGTGTGGGCTCCCTGATTATTGGAGCCATCTTTCCAGTGACATATTTCTCTGTTTGATCTATGGCCTAGAAGCCATGATATTTTGGGCTGATAATGGCGCCCTATCTGCTGTGATATCAGAAACGGGAGCCAATCAGCAATGTTCTTTATTCTAGAGGTAAAATAAATCAGTGTGTGCAGCCATCTCGCTGAGAGTGAAAAGCCGCTGAGAGTGACAGACCCCAGCTATGGAGCACAATAAACTGATTTAATTAGGACTGATTAAACCAATTAGCGCTGTAATGTTAATCTAATTAATGAGGACGCTTGTGCAAAAATCACTTCAGCTTAGAAAAAAAATAGCAAGGGTAAAAAGTAAGAGCTTTTCCCAGAAGGCAGCGAGACATAATTAGCATAGGGGCCTTGATATGCAGGAAAGAGACAGGCATCGTAACGACACTTTGATGTGACACTCCTGGTTTATATCTCTGTACTGCGAGGGGGTTATTATTTCCTGCGTTTGTTGGATTAAAATAAATCATGTGACAGTTTCCTGAATCAGAGCAGATGATTTACAGCGTAATCATTTCACCGTCTGTCACTGCAAAGAGAAGATCTACATCTTGTTTTATTATTAGTGCAGGGGAGGGACACCATGGACGGCAATACGACTAAAGGTTCGTACACACGTGCGATCGCGGGAGCCGACCAGCAACGTACGATGTGTACGAACGGCCGTTTTGGACGAAGTTGTCATTTATTCAGGGTTCGTTGCCCGATCGAGTGGCCATTTCGGCTGATAAAGTGCCCATACGCAGGCCGATTATCGTCCGGAACGGCTGTTTGTACACATCGTGTGTCGCAGGTCGGCCCCCGCAATCGCAGGTGTGTACAAACCTTTAGAGCAGATCACAAATGGGGTGACTCAGAGTAAAAACTGTTTGATTTGGATTAACATGTCTAGGGAGAATTGGATCAATAGGTATCGATAGCAATATAAATAGGCAGATGCAATGGAACTCCGACACATAGATAGAGATAGGTGGATGTACGGACAATGACTCATTAATAGATACACAGGTAGACAGTGAATGATGGACAGACAGTGAGATAGAAAGAAAGACAGATGATATAGGTCATAGATAAATCATAGATATAAAGGTAGCTAACTGTATATTTGTACATCTCTGGATCTGTCTATTTATCAATAGAAACTTAGACAGGTAGATGGAGATACAGAAAGAAGTAATATATAGTACAAATAAAGATGAATTCAGACACGTCAAGGTAGATAAAGAGGAGATATATATATGTCAGGATTGTAGTCAAATTGATATTGGGATATAAATAACAAATCTGAAGAAGACCCATAATGATAGAAATGGCTATAGATTATAAAGATACGCAGTAGATATAGGCTGACACTTATACTTACCGTTCCTTACCGTAAATAATGTATAACAATAGAAATGGCTATAGATTATAAAGATACGCAGTAGATATAGGTTGACACTTTGCTACTGCCTAACGGTCGATCGGGACAAAAAAAAATTCATCCGTGTGTACCCAGCCTTATGGACAATACTCAATGATAGTAAATCATATAATAAAATAACTGGACCCTCTGTTGTAACACAGGTACGACTCTGACGGAAAGGGATATCTCACCCACCAGGAATTCCTACACAAGCTAGGCATTGCATTTGCCTCTGGTGATGCCGGACCGAGCAAACGTATAGTAGAAGATAACCAGGTCTGCCTAGATAACCATTATATCAAGCAGCAACAGATACAGGAGGAGATGAATGCCTTTCACAAACACCAAACCAAAACTCTGGATATTAAAGACATAGAGCAGCAGATCAAGTAAGAATTCACAGATTGCGTATTTCATTTTATTGATTGATGTCTACGAGACATGACACATCTGGATGTGAGAAAAACAGGAAGCAATGAGGGCGGCCATCTTTGTTCCTGCACGTGTACCTACAGGAACTTGCAGGAGCTGGCATGCTTAGCTAAAGTGTCAAGTTTCCTCTTCTGCTATTGATTGATTTATACATCATCCAATGACAGGAAAGGAACCTACTTCCTGGGATAGGAATTAACTGCTTCCTGTACTTTCTATTTTACTGATTAAGCTGCTCACAGCTTTGTGCAAACTATTTTTTATGGACGAAAGTTTCACATGGTCCAATATTTGACTCCAATTGACAACCCAGTCTAATTTTTTGGTTGATACATCCATCTCCCTTAGACTGTTAAAAAGTATTTTTTGGACTGTACATTTTACATGCAATGTAGTTCCTCTTTTAACCCATTACTAGGGTTTCCGTTAAGCAAGAAACACCCCTTTCCCCTGCTGGAACCCTTCTTGCCTATGTGTGCACATATTGTTTCTCTTATTCAATAGAGTGAACATGTTGGGTGCAATATAATTTATACTCTTTAACTGTATTGACCAATGGAAAACAATATGGCAGCTCACACCCATACATCTAAATAAAGACATTTTAAAAAGTCATGAAAAAGGAAGCTATTTACTGAGAATTCTTCAGTTCTGGGCCTGTTAAGGTTCCTCTGCAGAATGGGTTAAAACATCTAGTAACATCTAGCACAGCACAGACAGAGGGAGCGAGGAACTAAGAAGGGGTTAATCAGTAGAGAGTTCAGTAACACCCAGGCAGAGAGAATTATTTCAAAGCTTAATCTTGGATTGAGATTGCTCTCCGTTATAGGGAGAATTCTGTAATTACTGACTATACGAATCGTCTCTTTACTGCGGAGAGACAGAATGCCTCACTTTACATAAGAATGCCAGATATTGTGTTCACATTCCCATTGGCTTTGTGAATGCGTTTAATGGGGATGATAATAGTGGCAGAGTAGACTAATTTTTGACAGCACCAGACACGAGAGATATGCTTCACACCCGCCAAATGGGCTGAAATCTCACGGGGACAGGACTCTGTCTTGAGTTGTCATTGAATGGAAGCGAGTTACATGGCAGACGTTTGTATATAAAGGAATCTGAATATTCAAAAGAGAAAATAGATTCCTTAATGATAAACAGTGCAGCAGCAATGGGGAGGAAAATGCTTAAAGAGAAAGTGTCACTGGATTGTGTCTCTCTGATAGAGCATTAGCACTGACGCTTTATTGTCTAAAAGGATATTGACAGCTGCTAGCGCTGAAAATCTGTTAACCCAAGTTTAGCGAATTGGGTTTATCTGGAAATATCGATGTTAGAGCTTTAACTACATTTAATATAGTTTGATTACTATAAATAAACATATTAACATTTGCATGGCTAATAAAATAAATAGATTGGATTTTAAAGGTCCACACCCAAAATGATCTGTTAAGCCCCTCAAACCCTTAAACTGCTCAACATACAGAGTCCAGATCAGCAGCTTGAGATATTCTCCACTGTCCTTGGTTCGATCTGCTGGTAAAGTCTGAGCTTCTGTGTAGACCCACAGTCATAGCGATGACAGGTGATGGTCTCCATCAATGACTAGTGTGTCTACTGGGGGGACGTCTCCATTCAACGCAGTGAAAGTTCAGATTCCCACTGACCCATTTCGGTTATATTGGTCAATTAGGCAGAAACAGGCAAATATTTCACAGGTTTTTGTTGCCAAAACTGGATAGAAATGAATTGGACGTGGCAGAAATGTTTACCTGATGGCTTAATATTTAATGGGGCACACAGAAAGGGAAGCCAATTTAATTCCATTCAGATTGGATAACTCACAACTCCCTGGAAATGGGTGTAATAGAATGAATTCTATTAATAGCAAGAGGCCTGGATGGATTAACCCCCAGTCCATATCGCTTTATATTTAGAGGCTTCATCGTGTTTTTACATACATATCAGTAAAACAAACTCAATTTAAGAGAAATATGGCCCAGGGGCCCTTCGCTGAGCCAAAACTTCCAATATAGCCTAGAACTGTGTTATCCACCTTACTAAACATATTTACCAAACATTGTGACCACCAGACAGGCCACGCCTCTGTGTATGTTTCCTGGTATGTATGTTTAATAAAGTTTATTCTTTTACTGGTTTAGAACACAGATTAGAAAATTAGATGACTAGCTCTGGTTATTGTTTCTCTCTTCTATGTTTCTTGTCCATATATATTAACTTGTTAATCTTCCTTTCTTCCTCGTGCCAGGGATAAATTTAGGGATTACTACCAGGACTTCAGCACCGCCTTTGCTAAGGTTGATAAGAACAAAGATGGACTAGTAACGGTCAGTGATTTCCGGGGAACCCTCCAGGACCTGCATTTTAACCTGGATGACGAGCAGTTCTCCTCTTTGCTGTCCAGGTAACTGGGTTTTTGCGTGAAGCTGGTTCTGTAAAATGGGTATTTATATCTATACACATATAACTTGGGGTTGGGAAATCAGATGTGCTTTTTCTGGAGACTTAACTTCCCCTTATAAAACCTCAAATCTGGATCTTCCCCTCCCCTGATTCCCCACCAGACTGTCTGTATAATAAGGTTTAATTTCAGGTAATTTACCTTCCTTGTTCTTCCAATAAAATTTCCCTCTTGTGAAAATTAATTCAACTGAATCAAGTCAAATGCGAAGGCACCAAACGCAGCAACGTTTCCCAAGTCCTACATCTGATCTTTATTTACTGACCGGCGTTTGAATTGAAGCTTTAAATGAACGCTGATTAGCAGATGCCGCTCGGTGCGACAGGAACAATGCACAGTAAATTGGAGCATCCGAAAGTATCCAAAAGCTATTTCAAGGCTCCGCTCTCTGATTTCTGCTTTTCTCGGCTCTTTCCCTGGGGTCTGGAATATTGGCTAAACAAGTCAGGAAGGGGGGGTTTTAATTGGGGTACAGGGGGGACACTTACACAGCTGCATCAGCTAATAACAATAAGAACACAATTCCTGGACTGCAATTATACTGCACACCTATCCAAAACGGTAAAATGTATTTAACTTGAACCAGTAGCTGTAATGTCAATGCTTCATTCATTGCTGTGGAGAGGTATTAGATCGATAGGACACTTGCTGTCTGGAAAACAATGAAGGTGTTTCCATTAATAAACTGCAGTTTATATCAGATATCCCTGATTATATTAAGCCTTAAATGGAAGACAAACTTTGTTCATGTGTGATCATTCATTGTTTTTGAAATGGGAAATTTTACTCCATAAACCTTTCTGTATGACCAAACATTCCTCCTCCGTGAATTTATATTTTACAACCAACCATCTCTTCCCTGGACCACCCAAACTCAAACCTGACTCCACCCACTCCCAACCATTACCCAACCCACCACGCCATTAGATTTTTTAAGCTAAAAAAAAAATTCCGAGAGTAATAAGGGGGAATATTTGCTTCTGTTTTTTTGTTTTTTTTTATAAAATACATTTTAAATAATTTGCATGCTTAATTTAAAAATCTTAAAGGGTACATCCACCCTTGTAACAAGATACTGGTGACTTGTCAGTTATCTGCCCACAACATTAACTGCTATTTTTAACACTTTATTACATGTATTTGTAACCAAATATTTAATCATTAGTTTATTTTATGTTATGAAAAAGCCATCTGCCTCCACCCTTGGCTTAATGAGCTTTTTATAAGCTTGAGCATGTTCAGAATAGGCATCAGGGAAATTAACAGTCAATCATTGGTTGTGATGTCAACAGTCAACAGTCGGTCAGATTGACTGTATGGAGGGAGGGGCCAATTTACTCTGCCAGAATGGGGACAATAATTATCCTTAAATATCTGGTTAGTAATATATTTAAATATAACAATTGAGGTTTGGGGCAGGTAACAGATATATAGCCAGCTTTTCGTTTTAAGGGTGGACATGCCCTTTAAAATTTCTCTGCTGTTTCAATCCCAATTTGTTTTTTCTTCTGGTAAGGCTGAAATTCAAAGCCGGCAATGGTAAGTTGTCGTATTTTGATTTCTTGAAAATTATCGATGACGGCAGAGCTTCTAAGTACGGGCAAAATCGATGCGAGGCTGCAACTGCAGAGACCACCCAGAAACTGAGCTTGCACAAGGTGTCGATTAAATTACAAGAAGCTGTAAACTCATCATACAATGAACTACACAAGGTAGGAGTCTACCATTTCTATATACTGATTCATTCCCTGCTACCTGTATATCCACAGTGAATTTGGTACCACCTGACTTTCAATGGTTGTTTTAATCTGTTATTCGTGCCCTAAAACACATTGCCAAACATGTAATTAAAGGGGAACTGTGATCTCCATTCAAATGCTCTCTATTTAAAAGAGCACGTCTACCTTTAAAATGAATCCAGAATCATGCAATCTATCCAAACTTACAGCAGTATAAGTGGTATTAGTTCCTGATTACACAGTGAGCTGTGACATCACCAGCATGCCCCTGACTTGAGCATGCCCACTTGTATCCTACTACTAGGAGTATCATCAAATGCATTATAAGCCCTAAACTCCTTTATCATTTTTTAAAGCTAGCCACAAGTCTAAAATAAAACTTTTGTCCTCCCCAGCATGTCCATACGTAGAGGAAAACACAGATATTGGTTGCAAGCCTGTAATTAGCTTCAGAAAAGCTCAACGTTGGGGGGTGGGGCTTATTAAACAGACTATAACACATGCCTGTCACAGAGACACAGAGACATTGCAGAGTAGGAAGTTAACTTTAAAGAAAGAACAGCTAGAGACACCATCCTAGGTATAATAGTGTTCTTTTTAATAGAGGGCACCTATATGGAGACCACAGTTCTCCTTTAATAAAATTTTGGAACCCTTCAAATTAACACTTCAAAAATAAATTTAGCTATATAGTAATATGCTCCTGCAGCAAAAAAAAATGCTTGCTTTGTCATTGCTTTGTAAAATTTAACAGCAAGATATACTCAAGTATAAGCCGACCCGAGAATAAGCAGAGGTACCTATTTTTACCTGAAAAATTAGTAAAACTGATTGACTCGAGTATAAGCTGAGGGTTGAAATTATTACCACTACTGCCTTCTGATTCTGTATTGTTCTGAGGCTTTAGTTAGTATAGTACAGTATAGTATAGTATAGTACAGTATAGTATAGTATAGTATAGTATTGTATTAGTATTGTATAGTAATGTATAGTATAGTATTAGTATAGTATAATAATGTATAGTACAGTGTAGTATAGTAATGCATATAGTATAGTATAGTAATGTATAGTACAGTGTAGTATAGTATAGTAATGTACAGTACAGTATAGTATAGTAATATATAGTATAGTATAGTATTTGAGGTTGAATAAAGACATACGTCCATCCAGTCCAACCCATCTAGCAATATTCTCATTTCCTGCCTAACTGTTGATCCAGAGGAAGGAAAAAAAAAAAACACCAAATTTTTGATGGGGAAAAAAAATCCCGACTCCAAGTGTCAATGGGAAATTTCCCTGGATCAACTCTACTTTATGTATCAATATCAGTAACTTTTAACATTCCATGTTTGCAGAAACTCATCCAGCTTTTTATTAAACTGACCAATGAACCTGCCATAACAACGTCCACTGGAAGACAGTTCCATAGCTTTACCGTTCTCACAGTGACAAACCCTTTCCCAACTCTACTTTATGTATCAATACCAGTAACTTGTAACATTCCTTGTTTGTAGAAACTCATCTAGCTTTTTATTAAACTTACCAATGAACCTGCCATAACAACGTCCACTGGAAGACAGTTCCATAGCTTTACCGTTTCACAGTGACAAACCCTTCCCAACTTACTTATGTATCAATACCAGTAATTGTAACATTCCTTGTTTGTAGAAACATCCAGCTTTTTATTAAAACTGACCAATAAATGCCATAACAACGTCCACTGGAAGACAGTTCCATAGCTTTACCGTTCTCACAGTGACAAACCCTTTCCCAACTTGAAGCCTAAACCTTTTTTCCTCATGTCTTAAGGGATGTCCACGTGTCCTCTGACATGTTCTATTGGTGAACAATGCCCCAGATAGTTTATTGTATGGCAGGTTAATGTATTTATACACAGTAATCATATCCCCACGCAAGCGCCTTTTATCCAGCGTACATAATTGTAACTTATCCAGTCTCTCTTCATATTCAAGCTCCCCCAATCCCCTTATTAATTTAGTTGCCCTTCTCTGAACCCTTTTTAATCCATTTTAAAGATGTCCTTTTTGTACACAGGATTCCAAAATTGCACTGCATATTCCAAATGAGGCCTTACCAATGCTTTGTAATGAGGGAGAATTACATTTTCCTCCCTTGAACCCATACCTCTCTTTATACCAGACAATACCATGCTGGCTCTGGCTGTTGCCGCCTTGCACTGCTTGCTTCCTTTAAGTTTGTTATCCACGAAAACTCCAAGATCCCTTTCCAACAGGGATCCACTTAACACATAGCTATTTATAGTATAAGCAGCACAAGGATTTTTAAGTCCAAAATGCATCACCTTCCATTTATCACCATTGAATCTCATCTGCCACTTAGCAGCCCAATGTGGCAATCTATCTAGGTCCCCCTGTAACGATTGCACATCCTATGAAGTTTTTAATGGTCGACAAAGTTTTGTGTCATCAGCAAACACAGAAATCTTGCTGACAATACCCACTTCCAAATCCAGTATGGCTCTTACTGTATAGGAATTCTGCTGTCCATTTAAAGGGCAACTACCATCTAAAACCTCAAAACAATACAGAATCAGAAGGCAATCTTTTTAACAATAGACAGTATCCTCCTGATTCTGTATTGTTTTGAGGCATTAATTGCCCTTTAAATGAACAGTAATCCCATACAACTCCCAGCATGCTTTAGTTGCTGGGAGTTGTAGTTTCCAAACATCTGCAGTGGCAAGGAATTGGAGGTTACTGTATGGGATTACTCTGAATTATGCCCAATTATGTTTCTCTGAAACCACATGTTCTATTCAGCTAATGCCCCCAGTGGGCAAATGCTACATTCAAAAGTAATAAGTGGGTGAAACAAAGTTTCTGCATAATTATTTGGCCCCCGTGGGGCACTGTACTTTGCTCTTGACGTTTCATACATCTCACCAGAGGAAGCAGCTTGACAGTTTTTTCCTAATTATTTCTTGAAAAACAAGGAAAGCAGAAACTTCTATTAGAAGAATGAAATAATCCCCCATCCTATTCTACCTGTGCAACTGAATGGGACTATTCCCAGGGCTACAATTACTTGTGCTAATAGAGAGATTGTTCTGTGCGGACCCTCCAGGTTCCAAATCAACTGAGAACATAACACACGTCTGGTCGATTGGTCTATAGGATGTTATTCTATTAGTCTCATCCCTCTAAAGCAGACAGACATGACACGTTTCTCCCTGTCGTGTTCCAGGCATTTTCTGCATTCGAAAATGATGAGACCGGAACAATACAGACCCAGGAACTGCACCAGATACTTGACAGTTTCTGCTTTAAGCTAACGGACAGGCAGTTCAGGTACCTGCTCAATAAGCTGTCACTGAACGAGGACCAGGCCGTAGACTGGAAAGCTTTCCTGCAGCATTTCAGCACGCTCAGTGCAGAGGTACGGACACCTGTCACTACGGCACCAGTACTAAATACGGCTTTTGTTCCCACGTCAAGGGTTTCACAGTTAAAAACCAGTCATTTTACCTGCGTCTATTATGCTATGTGCACTCGAGCGGAAAAACAAGAGTGACAGTTTTTGGAACAAAAGAGAGAATTGGCCGTCAGGAACCAGTGTATTGTCTGGTTTAACTCGTGAAATCCTTTTCTACAACAAATTGAAACCGTGTGTTAATCAGATTCGTGAATGTAATGTAACCAGGATAGGAACAGACCTTCCATACATCTTCCCCATCTTCCTTCAGCTTCCCTGCGCAGGCAGGAGAGCAGTGGTAGGGGATTTGTGTGTCCCGTCTCTTCCCTGCCTTATGGTACTTTTATCATTACTGAATAATAGAAAAGTAGAGGGTGTTCATTCAATATCAATAATGTGTTTTATAAAGTTTATTGAAAACTTCCTTTAAATTAACCATGCATTGAATACAGCGCTGTGCCATTTAGCCTTTTTTGGTCTTTTGCAGCCTCCTTCCACTTGGGCAGAGAGAGTGCAGAGAGCCACTCGGCCCAGATCATCCAAGGAGCTGACTATGAAGGACATTTTGACTTATATCCGGGAAGTTGTGACTGGGAGGTTTGATACCATCGCGCAGGAATTTCTGTCCCTCGATTACGCCAACCTAAATGTCCTTTCTAAGGATGATTTCAGGGAGCTTTTCAATAAGAATTTCATGCTTCTGACAGATGACCAAGTAAGGATAACCGCACATACATCAGTCCTTTGAATTCATTGGAAGAATTTTACTTGTCACTTTGCTAATCTAAATTCTATGGTGACATACTTGGCTAATCTGTCCGGTGACATACTTGGCTAATCTGTCCGGTGACATACTTGGCTAATCTGTCCGGTGACTACTTGCCTTATCTGTCCTTTGGACATCTTGGCTAATCTGTTTCCGGTGATCATACTGGCTAATCTGATCTGTCCGGTGTACAATACTTGCCTTATCTGTCCGGTGACTACGTTGCTAATCTTTCCCGGTGACATACTTGGCTAATCTAGCCGGTACAATACTGTGCTAATCTTCCGTGACATACTTGCTTATCTTTCCGGTACAATACTGGCTAATCTGTCCGGTGACATCGTGGCTAATCTGTCCGGTGACTACTTGGCTAATCTGTCCGTGACATACTTGGGCTCATCTGTCCGCGTGACATACTTTGGCTAATTGTCCGGTGACAGCCTGCCTTATCTGTCGGTGACATACTGGCTAATCTGTCCGGTGACCTCTTGGCTATTCTGGTCGGTGACATATTGCCTTAATTGTCCGGTGACATACTTGGCTAATCTGTCCGGTGACATACTTGGCTAATCTGTCCGGGGACATACTTGGCTAATCTGTCCGGTGACATACTTGCCTTATCTGTCCGGTGACATACTTGGCTAATCTGTCCGGTGACATACTTGGCTAATCTGTCCGGTGACCGTCATCTTTCTACCTCTTGGCTAATCTGCCGGTGACATACTTGGCTAACTCGGTGATACGTCCTACGCGACATATTGGACGTGGAATACTTGCTTGTCCGTAATAACTTGCCTCGGTCGGATACGGTATCTCGGACTATGGGCTAATTATCCTACTTGTATCCCTGATCTGCCACTAGTACTGTCCCGGTGACATACTTGGCTAATCTGTCCCGGGACTATTCTACTTGCGACATACGAATCTGTCCGGTGACATACATCTTGGCTAATCTGTCCTGGTGACATACTTGGCTTAATCTGTCCCGGTGAACATACTTGGCTAACTGTCCAGTGACGTACGTGCCTTAATCTGTCCGGTGACATACTTGCTAATCTGTCCTGTACATACTTGGTGCTATCTGTCCGTGCATACGGTGACATACTTGGCTAATCTGTCCGGTGACATACTTGGCTAATCTGTCCGGTGACATACTTGGCTAATCTGTCCGGTCGACATACTTGCCTTATCTGTCCGGTGACATACTTGGCTAATCTGTCCGGTGACATACTTGGCTAATCTGTCCGGTGACATACTGGCTAATCTGTCCGGTGACATACTGGCTAATCTGTCCGGTGACATACTTGGCTAATCTGTCCACTGGTGACATACTTGGCTAATCCTGTCCGGTGACATATTGCTATCGGGACATACTTGCTAATCGTCCGGTGACTACTTGGCTAATCTATCGTCGGTGACATACTTGCATCGTCCGTGCATACTTGCTACTCGTCCGTGAACATACTTGGCTACTCTGTCCGGGACATACTTGCTACTCTGTCCGGATGACTACTTGGCTTAATCTGTCCGGTGACATACTTGGCCAATCTGTCCGGTGGACATACGTGGCTAAATCTGTCCGGTGACATACGTGGGCTAATCTGTCCTGTGACATACTTGGCTAATCTGTCCGGTGACATACTTGGCTAATCTGTCAGTGACATACTTGCTAATCTGTCCCGGTGACCATCATTTGCATCTGCCTGGAATCTTACACTCGTACATACTTGGCTCATCTGTCCGTCTTGGACGGGTACATCGTGCCAGTCTGTCGGGTGCATATGCAAATCTTTGTCATACCTTGGTTTGACCATTTCCTGGATTTCTTTCTATTTGTATCCACTTCATAAAAGAACTTTGTTTCCATTGTGTGCAGTTTGAGAACCTGTGTGAACACTTACCACGTCTCACTCCTATGGAAATCTTAACATATGGCGAATTTTTGGCGCAGTTTAGCAGTGCCAATCGCCTTCTCGATTAGAAAACGTGTGGACGAATGACACAGAGCTAATCATAAACCAGAAATTCGCATTGATGCATGTACACAGCTGCGGTAGATTCGTATTCTGGGATACGACGCCCCGAAAACTGCACCAGCTTGTTTTAACACGATCTCCGGTAAAGTCTGCTGATATTTCCCAATCAAAACTTGATGAGTAAGTACAGATTGATCTGATGAAAATATGGAGCGGCGTGTATGCCATCCACCGACCAAAAAGGAGAACTATGGGGCATAAAGTAAAAAATGAATGTACCTGGGGTAAGGAAGTTGGATTGTATTTCCTACTTCCCAGTTTCAGTTAATGAAATGTACCTGGGGTAAGGAAGTTGGATTGGTCCTTTCCTACTTCCCAGTTTAGTAAATGAAATGTACCTGTGGGTCAGAGTTGGGATTGGGTATTTCCTACTTCCCAGTTTAAGTAATGAAATTTACCTGGGGTAAGGAAGTTGGATTGGTAATTCCTACTTCCCAGTTTAGTTACATCAATGGTACCTGGGGTAAGGAAGTTGGATTGGTAAATTTCCTACTTCCCAGTTTAAGTAAAAATGAAATGACCTGGGGTAAGGAAGGTTGGATGGGTATTTCCTACTTCCCAATTTAAGTTAAATGAATTTACCCTGGGGTAAGGACGTTGGATTGGTATTTCTACTTCCAGTTTAAGTTAATGAAATGTACCTGGGGTAAGGGAAGTTGGATTTGTATTTCCCTACTTCCCAGTTTAAGTTAATGAAAGTACCTGGGGTAAGTGAAGTTGGAGGATTGGTATTTCCTACTTCCCCCAGTTTAAGTTAAATGAAAATGTACCTGGGGTAAGGAAGTTGGATTGTAATTCCTACTTCCTCAGTTGAAGTTAATTGAAATGGTACCTGGGGTAAGGAAGTTGGATTGGTATTTCCCTACTTCCCAATTTAAGTTAAATGGAATGTTCCTGGGGTAAGGAAGTGGATTGGTATTTCCTTACTTCCCAGTGTAAGTTAAATAACTGTAACATGGGTAAGGAAGTGGATTGGTATTTCCTACGTCCCAGTTTTAAGTTAATGAAAGTTACCTGGGGTCCGGAAGTTGGATTGGTATTTCCTACTGTCCCAGTTTTTAAGTTAAATGAAATGTACTGGGGTAGGAAGTTGGATTGGTAATTCCTACTCCCAGTTTTAAAGTATAAAGGAAATGTACCTGGGTTAAGGAAGTTGGTTGGTATTCCTCTTCCGTTTAAGTTAAATGAAATGTACCTGGGGTAAGGAGTTGGATTGGTAAGTCCTACTTCCCAGTTTAATTTAAATGAAATGTAACCTGGTGTAAGGAAGTGGATTTGGTAATTCCCTAACTTCCCCATTTTCAGTTAACTGAATGTACCTGGGGTAAGAAGTTGGATTGGTATTTCCTACTTCCCAGTTAAGTTAAATGAAATGTACCTGGGGTCAGGAATTTGGCTTGGATCTTTCCTACTTCCCGTTTTAAGTAAATGAAATGTACCGGTGGTAGAAAGTTGGAATTGGTATTTCCTACGTTCCCAGTTAAGCAAGTTAAATGAAACTGTAACCGGGGGTAAGGAATTGGATTGGTAACCTACTTCCCGTTTAGTTAAAGCAATGTACCTGGGGTAAGGGAAGTTGGCATTGGTTATTTCCTACTTCCCCACTTTAAGTTAAATGAATGTGTAAACCTGGGGTAGGAAGTTGGATTGGTATTCCCTACTTCCCAGTTTAAGTTAAATGAAATGTACCTGGGGTAAGGAAGTTTTTGATTGGTATTTCCTACTTCCCAGTTTAAGAAGTTAAATGAAATGTACTGGGGTAAGGAAGTTGATTGGTATTTCCTACTTCCCAGTTTTAAAGTTTAAAAAATGAAATGTACCTGGGTAAGAAGTTTGATTGTATTCCACTTTCCCAGTTTAAGTTAAATGAAAATGTACCTGAGGGTAAGGAAGATTGGATTGGTAATTCCTACTTCCCAGTTTAAAGTTAACTGAAATGTAACCTGGGGTAGGAGTTGGATTGGTAATTCCTACTTCCCAGTTTCAAGTATAAATGAAATGTACCTGTGGTAAGGAGTTGGCTGGGAATTCCTACTTCCCAGTTTAAGTTAATGCAATGTACCGGGGTAAGTGAAGATTGTGATTGTGGTATTTCCTATTTCTACTTCCCAGTTTAAGTTCATGAAATGTAACCGTGGGGTAAGGAAAGTTGGATTGGTAATTCCTACTTCCGCCGCAGTTTAAGTTCAATAAGGTACCTGGGGTAAGGAAGTTGGATGTAATTCCTACTTCCCAGTTTTATTATTTCAGGCTTCCTCGGCTGGCTTCAAGCATTATATTTAAATACCAGTAAAGTCCAGGACACTAAGCTGGCAGATGAACAAAATAATACAATAATTTAATAAAAACAAGTTCTCTTTACACTTCTGTGGGTAGACTCCTCGATTCCGATTTCCCATCTGAGCCCATCATCTCAGAAATAACTCGTTTTTTGGTAGATGTGTTTTTGAAGTTCAACAATTCTAATTTTTTTTTATATAGGGCAAATAAATACTAAAAAACTATTCAGGCCATTGGACTAAATCTTCAACCATTGGTATTTATCCTCCTATAGACTGTTTTTTTTTTTGTATTCAGAAAATTCAGAGACCAAAAACAGTCCCTGCTTTTCCATCTAAGGCTGTGAATTGTGAAAACACAGAAAACAGCTGAGGGGCACCGGCCTTCATGAGGCTGGCATGATTCGTGCTTACGGGCTTGTCGAGAACTGGATCCTGCGAGAGCGGAGAGATCCCCACTTCAGAATTCTCAGGTATGGATCAGTGATACCTTATGCAGGAAGGATGGCAGGAGTCATTCTACTTTTGTTTCTAATTAAGAACAGTGTCAGCATGTTGGACTGGCAAGTTGTATGATGTATAATTTTATTTATAAAGCGCCACTTGATAACAGCGTTGGTTTTTTGGTACATTATAACAATACAGATTATAAGTATGTCATGTATAAATTTTATTTATAAAGCGCCCTTGGGTACACAGCGCTGTACTTTAACAATACAGATATTACAGTATGTATGTATATGTTTATTTATTCGCGCCCCTTGGGGACGCAGCGCTGTACCTTATAACAATCCAGATTATACATATGTATGTATATTTTTATTTAATATAGCGCCACTTGGGAACACAGCGCTGTACATTATAACAATACACGATTAATACAGTATGTATGTATATGTTTATTTATATAGCGGCCACTTGGGGACAACCGTGCTGTACATTATACAATACAGATTAAAATACAGTATGGTAAGGTATATGTTTATTTAATTAGCGCCACGTGGGTACACAGCGCTGTACATTATAACAATACAGATTATACAGTATT
>CM033471.1:12799615-12832178 GCA_019447015.1 Hymenochirus boettgeri | reverse complement strand
TATACATGTATGTAGTATATTTTATTTAATAGCGCCACTTGGGATCACAAAGCGCTGTACATTATAACAATACGATTATACGTATGTATGTTGTATATGTTTATTTATATAGCGCCACTTGGGACACAGCGCTGTACATTATAACAATACAGATTATACAGTATGTATGTATATTTTATTTATATAGCGCCACTTGGGTACCCACAGCGCTGTACATTATAACAATCGATATACAGTATGTATGTATATTTTATTTATATAGCGCCACTTGGGACCAGCGCTGTACATTATACAATACGATTATACAGTATGTATATATGTTTATATATAGCCCACTTGGGTACACAGCGCTGTAATTATAACATACAGATATACAGTATGTTGTATATGTTTATTTATATAGCGCCCTTGGGTACACAGCGCTGTACATTATAACAATACAGATTATACAGTATGTATTATATGTTTATTTATATAGCGCCACTTGGGTACACAGCGGCTGTACTTATAAACAATACAGATTATACAGTATTGTATGTAATTTTTTATTTATTAGCGCCACTTGGGTACACAGCGCTGTACATTATAACAATACAGATTATACAGTATGTATGTATATGTTTATTTATATAGCGCCACTTGGGGACACATCGGTGACATACTTGCCTTATCTGTCACGGTGCGTGACATACTTGGCTAATCTGTCCGGTGACATACTTGGCTAATCTGTCCGGTGACATACTTGGCTAATCTGTCTGTCCGGTGACATACTTGGCTAATCTGTCCGGTGACATACGTGGCCAGTCTGTCGGGTGACATATGCTAATCTTGTCATACTTGGTTGACCATTATCCTGGATTTTCTTTCTATTTGATCCACTTCATAAAATGACTTTTTTCCATTGTGTTGCAGTTTGAGAACCTGTGGAACACATTACCTCTCAACTCCTATGGAAATCTTAAATATGGCGAATTTTTGAGGCAGTTTAGCAGTGGCCAATCGCCTTCTCGATTAGAAAACGTGTGGACGAATGACACAGAGCTAATCAATAAACCAGAATCTGCATTGAGCAGTAAACAAGCTGCGGTAGATTCGTATTCTGGGATAAGACGCCCGAAAACTGCACCAGCTGTTTTAAACAGATCTACGGTAAAGTCTGCTGATATTTCCCAATCAAAACTTGATGAGTAAGTACAGATTGATCTGATGAAAATATGGAGCCGTGTATGCCAACCAAAAAGGAGAACTATGGGGCATATAAAGTAAAAATGAAATGTACCTGGGGTAAGGAAGTTGGATTGGTATTTCCTACTTCCCAGTTTAAGTTAAATGAAATGTACCTGGGGTAAGGAAGTTGGATTGGTATTTCCTACTTCCCAGTTTAAGTTAAATGAAATGTACCTGGGGTAAGGAAGTTGGATTGGTATTTTTAAAGTAAATGACAGGTCCTGGGGTAAGAAGTTGGATTGGTTATTCCTACTTCCCTTTTCAGTTAAATGAAATGTACCTGGGGTAAGGAAGTTGGATTGGTATTTCCCTACTTCCATTTAGTTAAATGAAATGTACCTGGGGACGGAAGTTGGATTGGTATATTCCTACTTCCCAATTTAAGTTAATGAAATGGTACCTGGGGTAAGGAAGTTTGGATTGGTAATTTCCTACTTCCCAGTTTAAGGTTACAGAAATGTACCTGGGGTAGGAAGTTGGATTGGTATTTCCCTACTTCCCAGTTTAAGTAATGAAATGTACCTGGGGTAAGGAAGTTGGATTGGTATTTCCTACTTCCCATTTAAGTTAAATGAAATGTACCTGGGTAGGAAAGTTGGATTGGTAATTCCCTACTTCCAGTTTAAGTTAAATGAAATGTACCTGGGGTAAGGAAGTTGGATTGGAATTTCCTACTTCCCAGTTTAAGTTAAATGAATGTACCTGGGGTAAGGAAGTTGGATTGGTAATTCCTACTTCCCAGTTTAAGTTAAATGAAATGTACCTGGGGTAAGGAAGTTGGATTGGTATTTCCTACTTCCCAGTTTAAGTTAAATGAAATGACGTCTGGGGTAAGGAAGTTGGATTGGTATTTCCTACTTCCCAGTTTAAGATTTAAATGAAATTGTACCTGGGGTAAGGAAGTTGGATTGGTAATTCCTACTTCCCAGTTTAAGTTAATGAGGTGTCCCTGGGTAAGGAAATTGGATTGGTAATTTCCTACTTGCCCAGTTTTAAGTAAAATGAAAATGTACCTGGGGTAGGAAGTTGGAATTGGTATTCCTACTTCCCAGTTTAAGTAATGAAATGTACCTGGGGTAAGGAAGTTGGATTGGTAATTCCCTACTTTCCCGTTTAAGTATAATGAAATGTACCTGGGGTAAGGAAGTTGGATTGGTATTTCCACTTCCCAGTTAGTTAAATGAAATGTACTGCTGTTAAGGAAGTTGGATTGGTATTTCCTACTTCCCAGTTTAAGTAATAATGAAATGTACGCTGGGGTAAGAAATTGGATTGGTATTTCCTACTTCCCATTTTTAGGATTAAATGAAATGTAACCTGGGGTAAGGAAGTTGGATTGGTAATTCCTACTTCCCAGTTTAAGTTAAATGAAAGGTACCTGGGGTAAGAAGTTGGATTGGTATTTCCTACTTCCCAAGTTAAGTTAAATGAATGTATACCTGGGGTAAGGAATTGGATTGGTATTTTCCTCTCCAGTTTTAAGTTTAAATGAATGTACCATGGGTAGGAAGTTTGATTGGTATTCCTACTTCCAGTTTAAAGTAAATGGAAATGTACCTGGGGTAAGAAGTGATGTATTACTACTTCCAGTTTAGTAAAGATTTACCTGGTAAGAATTTGTTTCCTACTTCCCCAGTTAAGTTAAATGAAATGGTACCTGGGTACGGAAGTTGGATGGTAATTCCTACCTTCCCCAGTTTAAGTTAAATGCAATGTACCTGGTGTAATGAAGTTGGTTGGTAATTCCTACGTTCCCAGTTAAGTTAAATGAAATGTACCTGGGAAGGTAAGGAATGGATTGGTAATTCCTATCTTCCCATTTATATTAAGAAATGTCCCTGGGGTAGGAAGTGGGATGGTAATTCCTACTTCCCAGTTTTAAGTTTAAATGAAATGTACCTGGGGTGTAAGGAGGTGGAATTTGGTCATTCCTACTTCCCCCAGTTGTTAAGTTAAATGAAATGTACCTGGGGTAAGGAAGTTGGATTGGTAATTCCTACTTCCCAGTTTAAGTTAAATGAAATGTACCTGGGGTAAGGAAGTTGGATTGGTAATTCCTACTTCCCAGTTTTATTATTTCAGGCTTCCTCGGTGCTTCAGCATTATATTTAATACAGGAAAGTCCAGGACACTAAGCTGGCAGATGAACAAAATAATACAATAATTTAATAAAAACAATTTCTCTTTACACTTCTGTTTGATAGACTCCTCGATTCCGACTTTCCCATCTGAGCCCGAATCATCTCAGAAATAAACCTGTTTTTGGTAGATGTGTTTTTGAAAGTTCAACATTATAATTTTTTTTATATAGGGCAAATAAATACTAAAAAACTATTCAGGCCATTGGACTAATCTTCACCATTGTATTTATCCTCCTATAGACTGTTATTCAGAGACCAAAAACAGCCGCTGCTTTTCCATCTAAGCTTGTGAATTGTGAAAAAACAGAAAACAAGCTGAGGGGAGGCCTTCAGAAGGTCTGGCAGGATGTCCTTCGGGCTTGTCGAGAACTGGATCCTGCGAGAGCCGGAGAGATCCCCACTTCAGAATTCTCAGGTATGGAGATCAGTGATACCTTATGCAGGAGGATGTGCAGGAGCAATTCTAATTGTGTTTCTAATTAGACAGTGCAGCATGTTGGACTGGCAAGTTGTATGTATGTATAATTTTATTTATAAAGCGCCACTTGGATAAACAGCGCTGTACATTATAACAATACAGATTATACAGTATGTATGTATAATTTTATTTATAAAGCGCCACTTGGGTACACAGCGCTGTACATTATAACAATAAGATATTACAGTATGTATGTATATGTTTATTTATATAGCGCCACTTGGGGACAGCGCGTGTACATATAACAATACAGATTATACAGTATAGTATGTATGTTGTTATTTATATAGCGCCACTTGGGAACACAGCGCTGTACATTATAACAATACAGATTATACAGTATGTATGTATATGTTTATTTATATAGCGCCACTTGGGTACACAGCGCTGTACATTCTAAAAACAACAAGGGGATAAGTGCCATTATACAGGTAAATAAAAATTAAATACAACATCATACATCGGTTAAGAAAGCATATATATAAATTATGTATAAATGGATATAAGTGCGGCATGCCTTGACACATTAGGAATGAGATACCTGCCCTGAGGAGCTTACAATCTAAGTTACACAAACTACACTATCCAACTGTTACTCATGGCATCCACATTAATCTTCCTAATTGATTTAAATTGATCTAGTTTGATCTGATTTTACATTGGAAAGTGTGTTCCCCTTTAAAATCCTACCTGATGAAGTTGCATTAAAATCCACTGATATTTGTTACATCTCAAAACCCACCTGCGTACAATTTTCAGTTGCAAAGATTCGCACTAATGCACATATTGCTGAAATGTGAGAGAGCATTTAGTAAACCCACAGAACAATTATTTAAATGGAAACCATGTTGTACCGCCTTCCACCCAACAATGTTCCAGAAGATAATGAAATTATTTCTGCTGTCTACTGCAACACACAGAATCCAGTCTTACTGGATGTTTACACCATAACATGGTTCAAGCAAGCCAATCGTACATTTATAGTAAGATAATGTCTGATAACCATTGTTAATACATGACATTGTAATGTACGCAGCAATAATGCCCGTAAATGACTGATAATAATTTTTATTTAAAATACCCATCCTTAAAGGATATGTACAGTGGGAAAATGTTTTTTTTTTTTTTTAAATTGGCCGTTACTAGAAACTATAATTTTTCCCAACTATCACTGTGCCATTTTCTTGTTCTGTCCCCTATTTCTTTAGATATCTAAAATATCTTACATTTCAGCTGTCAGTCAAGTGCCTTATTATCATAAACTCTTCTGCTGTGTGCAGGTTTACTGTAACTGGAATGGTGATAGTTGGTATGAGTGAATTGCATGGTGGGAAATGCCCTCTCTCAGATGATAGTAATTACTGAGCATGCACAGTTTTAAAAAAAGTCACGTCGGAGAAAATGAGTTAAAAGAAAGTTAAGAGGAGGAGGACATTGAACCTGATCAAAACAAGTACTGGAACGAAGACATACAGCAGAGTATTCATACTCTTTGACTAATGACATGTGGTTATTTAACAGTACCGACTAGGGATGGACTAGAACTCGAGCCCGAGTTCGAGCTGAACTTTATGAGTTCGAACGGACTCGGACTTCTCTAACTATCCCGGACCCGGATTTCTTGGACTTCCGATCGTAAATAATTATCAAATATACTGGATAGTGTACTGGTTAAGGGCACTGCCCTAACTATACCCTAGTTATATAATAATCTAGTAATATAATAACCATATAATAACCTAGTAATATAATAACCATATGATAACCTAGTAATATAATAATATTATATGGTTATTATATTACTAGGTTATTATATAGTTAGAATATAGGGTAGGTTATTATATGGTTATTATATTACTAGGTTATTATATGGTTATTTTTACAGGGATTATAATAATCCAAACATTTGTATAACTGCCCCTAGCCAGGATCCAAACCCTGGTCTCCCATGTCAAAGGCGGTGCCTGGCTTTCTCAATTCAGAATGACTTGTACAAGAATCTGTGGCAATTATGTACCCTGGAAAATCCCAATTAGCATATCACAGCCAGGTGTTAAGGGTGTGATTGGGTAGTGGGCTAAGAGGTGTATAGGAACGCCAGGGTAAGGTGTCAAAAAAAGCATTTACATGGCAGACAGTTGGTGTCGAACCCCCCCACCTCTATTTAGGCTTGGTTTCTTTATTTTCACATAAATGGCCTCCTTGACACCTCTCTTGAACCAGTCACATTCTTTTGCCAATATGGCATAAAGGTATATCCTTTATCCGTAATACGCGTCTGAGTCCTGAACCGAGGAATTGGCTCTTCTGTGCTGGGCGTTCCTATAACACCTCTTAGCCACTATCTAATCACACCCTTAACACCTGGCTGTGATATGCTAATTGGGATTTTCCAGGGTACATAATTGCCACAGATTCTTGTACAAGTCATTCTGAATTAAGAGATCCAGTCGGATGACTAGCGAAACGTCTTCAAGAACTACATTTCAAGTCCAGTTGATCTAATTGAATACAACAAATATACTGTGACCTGGATGAATGAGAACCTTCTCAAGCATATGATAAACTAGTAATATAATGTTATTATATTATTAGGGTATTATATGGTTATTACTAAGTTATTATATGGTTAGAATATAGGTTATTATATGGTTATTATATTACTAGGTTATTATATGGTTATTGTATTACTAGGTTATTATATAGTTATTATAATAATCCAAACATTTGTATAGCTGCCCCTAGCCAGGATTCGAACCCTGGTCTCCCATGTCAAAGGCAGTGCCTTTTACCAGTACACTATCCAACCCTAGAATGTACCATAAGCCTAGAAAGGACCGTTCACTAACAGGAAGGATCGTTCGTTCGATAATCCTCCAATGTATTGTCAATTGCCTGTCTGACTTCAGGAAGTGTTTTAACAAGTTTTGGTGACAGTGACATGTTCCCCAGACCATTTCCCAGGTTCCACAGCCATTTACAGTAAGTTAACACTGTTAGTTTACCTGTAAATCACTCAGACTTTTCAAACTATCTCTCCCCCATAGACTTGAATGGGTCCGAATTCGAACTTTCCAACTTTCTCTGAAGTTCGAAAGTTTGAAAACGGACCGAACTTTATATAGTTCGGCCATCTCTAGTACCGACTGTTAGAATAAATATCCTCACTAGCCTCGCCGGACTTTTGATTGATGCCTGTCAGACCCACTGAGAGACCTTCAGCGCTGGGAGAATGGATCACACAACACGCATGGTGCAGTAGAACCCAGTTTCTCAGTTTATTCACATGTTACATTGGGTTTCACAGAGAGAAAAAGGGGGCGTGGCCAGACACAGTGTCTGCCGATGACGTACTAAAACCTTGGAATATGAAGATAGAGTCAAGCTGACATAAAAAATGTAGGAGAAAGACCTTGAGCTCAGAACATTTGGAAACAAAACATCTGCAATAACACGACAATAATATAAGACAAAATGGAGTCAGAGAACAAAATGGCTGCAATTAGGCTAAGTGATAATAGAGAATATATAAAAACCTAACACAGACCGGTATTGAAATACCAGTTGTTAATTTCTGATTGTGTCATTATCTAATGATGGGAATAAACCATTGTGCCGCTATGTAACTGTTTAGTCCTTAAAATCTAGTATCGTTATTCTACGATCGTGCTGTAAAAATATCAATGCGAATCGTTATTATTTAGTGTTACGACCCCAGTGTTAAATAAGGATGGCAATCGTTATTCTATCATTGAGTCGTTCTGGTGTATCCTACAATAACAATACTCTATAAATACAATCCAGTGTGTCTCGTTCTGTTCCAGATAGTACAGTTCGTGAGTCGTGCTTTTTAATGACATGAGTCAGTAGTTGGAATGCGATTGAATACTTGGGAATCGTGTGCTACAATAATGATATTTTACATACAACTGTTCCCTTAAAGGGCATGTCCATCCTAAACAACATTTATTTAACTGAAAGGTCCTTTTAAAACATTTACAATGCACTTCCCCCGACATCTATATTCTCAGTACATCCTTTCTCATGTCTGCATTACTGCCGACTAGAAGGGGAATGATGACACTGGAGGTACATTCAACTCTTCCTTTGTTGCAAGCCTGTTTCGATCAAAGGTGCGCGCGCATTGTAATAGAGGAGCTCTCCTCCCATCCAGGAAGTAATCTACCAATCGGAATGCTGCCATTGTCCGGATTCCTCCATTTTTGGCCCCGTAGCAGTGTAGTTCCCTCCACAAAGCAGAGCAGTGTTAACATGGAGCTGTAGTGTTTGGTGCCTCTAAATTCCTTTTTTTGGAAGACACTGTAACAATACACGTCTTGAGTGATTCAGTCAATCTGGGAGAATACTTTTGCCAGCGGATACACTTCCTGGTGTCATGCATTGCCATGTGATCAGGGTGCATCACTGGTGACGTAATGCGGACAAATGTGGGTTCAAGTCGGACGGAGGGGTTTAGTGACAGCCTTGGATAAGGAAGTAGCAGAAGATAACGGGAGGAATAATTTTCTGGTACAACTTTTTAAAAACTTTTTAAGTATGCAACGATACTTAGTAAGGTCGTTTTTCTGAGGAAGGTACCAGATGGTAACGAAACGTTACTAATAAATTAGCTATTTTTAAAGTCTGGTGTGCCCAGTCTTTTCTACTTTTTTGGGTCTTTAGTAAAGGGTTAGGAAAAAATGTGTAGAGACATGTGCAGGAACATGGATAGTGCTTCCTACTAGTCGATAGGTGGCAGAGTCCAATGTGACTAGGGAATCTGTTCTCATAGGTTAATACATTGTGTCTCTTACAGCAATTCTGAAACAATTTAACGTGGATACGAATGAAGAGGAGTTTGATAATTTAGCCATAAAATATAACGTTAGAAACGACGGGAAGTTCTCCTACTCGGATTTTTTCCGGAATGTGATGTTGGGGCCAAACCCTCAGGAGAACACACTAACGCAGAGGCTGAAGGTTCAGAAACCACGGGTACCAGTAAGTACCTGCACTGTTACACCTCCATACACTTACCAGGCAATAGATTGTTAAAGGAAATCTTTAGGATAGATACAAAGGAGTTGACTGGACTGCTTCTCTCTCTCTCTCTCTCTCTCTCTCTCTCTCTCTGGATGGATGGATGAGGCATACACTGAGCACTCTCTGGGTCATAGAAAGGGGTAGAGGGTAGGCACCAGGGATTGGGAGAAAGAGATATAAGGCACGTAATACATTGTTTAAATTAACACAGAACGCAACACACTATTTACCCATTCTCGGTATTCCCCCAAATCCCCCTTCTCATATCCCATTATCCCATGTCCCACTTTTATATGGAAATTTATTCCTGCAAGTACCGACTACAAAACCCTATGAAATATGAATTATTTAAAGCTCCACTGAATATCAGGGACCCGAGTGGAAATGAGTTTGTAGATTAAACTGTGTTTCCAGATATCACAAGATTATAGCAAACACACTGCAACATGAACCAATCTGTCACCTTAAAGGAAACATTTTACCATGGAAATAAACATTGTGTTGGTTCAGATGAATAATTTAGATTGTTTGGTATTACTGGTCCTTTAAATCAAGATTAAATACAAGACAGCGTTGTCCCTAGGTGAAGGTTTCTCCAATCACACTGTTTAAACTCTCGGACAGAGATATAGAAAGTCCTTAATCTGCACAAATGTCATTCTGTGAGTCGAACTGTATTGCACAGTTTTATTATGGAAAACCCGGAGCACCTGGCGGAGACATCGCTGTGTATCCCTGTTTATTCAAACTTCATTTAAGTATTTGAGTAACCCCCCCCCCCCCCCCCCAACACACAGATTATTGGGTCTATCCAATGGGAAAAATGCACTTCTTGCAGAGTGTGTTTCACCATTGGTTAGGCCCTGGGCCAGAAGAAAGGTGGAGCAACAACACTGTTGCTGCCCTTTTAAAAGTAAATATTTTGCCCCAGGAGAATCCCCAACAAGGGAGAACCCTCATTCCATAGACTAGAGTTTATGATGCAGTAATAATGAAATAATGCGATTCAGGTAAATGAAAAAGTATAAAACATTTTAACCGTTGCATTTTTTCAAGATAAGTACAGGGCCCGACGGCCCTCTTTTCCTGAACGCCATGCTGAGAATCCAGCCCAAGGTGGTTGATTGCTGGAGGCCTATGAGAAGATCATTCCTCTCATTTGATAAAACCAGATCTGGATTTATAGGCGTCCCGGATTTCAAACAGGTAATGTGAACCCTGCTGTTTTACAACAGGAAGTGTGTAGCGGCTGTTTATCCTTTAAGCATCAAGAATCAAGGAACCCATAATATTAATAATCTATCCGTAATCACTAGACACAGCAAATATACCCCTTATACTTATCCTAAAAGAGAATAATGTCCCATCTACAGCACAGGGCAGCTGGTACTTAGCACACAAGATGGACCTTAAATGTTCCCTTTCAGGAGCTTTTTAGCTAAATAAACATAACCTCTAATTGATCATTGATGATGGGGTTTTCCTTATCTGACTTCTTGTCTCTCAGGCCTGGTACACACTGTACAACTTTTAACTTATCTTCCAGGCTGATAGATTGTATAAACCATCCAACAAAACTTTGTATGAAACTTTGACCAAGATCTGTCAGTCGCGGTCGAAACCAGCAATGATATTTTGACCCTGTTTAACAATATATTGTGGCAGCCGAAATTTCGCACTGTGTACAGGGCATTCAGGGCATAAAACAGCCCCACACAATGTTAAACTGTTACAAATTAACGTTCATTTGTTATTCCTTAAATGGTGATTTAAACGATGTGAGTAAATAGCAAATGAAGAAAATCTTATAACCTATCGAAGCATAAAATAATTCAGAGATTATCCAGTAGGGTTACAGAAACCCGACCATTAAAAGAGATTTTAGCATTAACTTGGCCTTTTTTACTACAGGTTTTGTGCAAATTTGGCATCAACCTTTCCGAAGACGATTTCTTCCACCTTCTAGGGTTCTTTGACAAAGGATTAAAAGCGACCGTATCTTACAATGACTTCCTGAGAGTGTTCCTGAGATAAAGGACATCTAGAAGCTTTTTAGATTTGCGTGCGCTCCAGATCTGGATTTTTATTACTATTTCATTTTTTTTTGTGCAAAATATCCACTGATTTTTATTTTGTGATTGAGATAAGATACGCATTAGCTTCGCTGCGGTATATTTACTTTCGCCACAGCTCATAAACTATGGACTGATAAACAACATTAGTATTTCAAATGGGAATATAATAGCTTTTTGGCTGTCTTTCATATTAAACCTCCAGCAGAGAGTGTCTAATTAGTTTAATAAGGAAAAGAACTCATTTAAAATTTTTGAAAGCTACCAAAAAAATATTAATAATAATAAGTATCGGGCTAATCCAAGAAAGAAAGAAAAAAAAAACATACCCCCTGTGTATCTATAAAATATCATTCTAAAGTGGTGGAGAATGCAGACTTTTCTTAGAGATGATTCTGCAGTGTCGCAAGTAAAATAAATGTAGAATGTATCGCCATTAAAAAGCATGTCCTTCCTCCTACAATATGCAAATCATATTGTATAGTTATCAATGAACTGCAACTCCCAGAATCCTTATAATGCAGATTGGAGTGTTTCGACAGTAAGTAAACAATATAAATTATTTTTTTTTTATTTCACATCATCAAATATAAACTTCCATTATTCCTACCATCCCTAGCCTAAGGACATTGTAATTTAGAAGGGAATGCTGTGAGTTATTTTCAAAGGACATAGTATAGTGTAATATTTGAGGTTGAATAAAGACATACGTCCATCTAGTCCAACCTACTCAGCAATACCCACATTTCCTGCCTAACAGTTGATCCAGAGGAAGGGGGGGGGGGAATCCTTCCCGATTTCAAGTGGCAATCGGTAATATCCCTGGATGAACTCCACTTTATGTATCAATACCAGTAACAGTGTGTACAGATGCATTTTGGGGGCCTTGCTTGCAGTAAGGAAGAGAATGTTCTGCATTTGATGCAAAGCATGACTGTCTATACAGTAAAAGGATGTTAAATTCATTTATTGGTTAAATATTACCCAGGTATAAGAGAATGAGATTCCTATCAGATAAAACTGCGTTGCATTTTTCTTATTAAATCAGCAAAAAGCTCCAGCGAATCTCTCTGCTTTCTGCAGTAACAGACATTTCATTATATAAAAACTAAATAGGGTCTGTTTATTCGATAGCAGCCCTGCGTCTGTCTGTGATACAAATATTATTTACATGCTTGAGAGGAAATAATAGACTTGGAATTGGAACTCATCCATGCAATGGTAGGAATCGTTATGGCACATTGTGTAATCTGTAACCTACCTAAAGACGGGTATTAACGCAGAGGGAATTCAGGTTATGGGTAACACACCGTGTGGATTTTATTTATATCACGTTGTGTCGCACTGTTAATCTTTACCTTTCTTTTATTAAATTATTATATTCATTTACTGACAAGTCCCACAGTTCACCGTGATAGTTTCAAACCCGTTTTTGCAACAGCTTTCATCGAAACAGCAAGGCTGCTGGGAATTGTAGTCATCAATAGCCACTGGACCTTTTGTTCCAAATCTGTCAGCAGAGCCTGATTAGTGGTAAATACATTGTGTCTGTTTACATGTTAGAAATTGTTCAAAATGATTCATTTTAATAATAAAGATCAGGATTTTCTTTTAAACTAGAAATGTAAAGAATGTATTTTTTTCACTGGATTTCGTACAGTAAACAATATTTATATATATATATATATATATATAAGATTAGCAAAGGTGTGCACAGTAGGTATTATATGTGTGTGTGTTTGGCTATGTGTGGATACAGGGGATTTAAAATCTCACCCTACAATTAAAAAAAAGCGATACAAGAGAGATACAGTTCATAAAGAAATCCTATCTAATCCACATCCCGAAAGCTAATACTTTGTTGAAGCACTTGTTAATTTTATTGCAGCATTGGATAAGAGTCTTTATCTGTTTGGTATATCTGGACTTGACAAGTTTTGGCTACTATTTATAGAAATATCATGTGAAATGTTCACTAATGTATCGTAGAGATGGGATCTGGGTCCGCCTCGGACCTGGATCCGATATGGAACCCTTTGGTCCCGAAATCTGAATGTTCCTTTCAAAAACGGACGGATTATTTGGATTTCAGGGAATTCACAGTCTATTTTCTATAATTAATGAACGTTCAAAGATTAACAAAAATAGCCTTGAACGTTCGATAATCCTCGAAAATACGCTCGGAAACTTGAAATTACCTTCCATTTAAAATAGAGGTTCCAGCTCTGTAAGGACTTTTCTAACTTTATATATTTTGTCTTGTACCTAATATAAGTCAGTACTACAATTTATATACATTTATTTATCGTCATTTATATGGTAATAGTGAGAAATTACACCCATACATAGACACATTTCCTATAATAATGTTATATACCCCCACCTCATTGGTAGCTAAAAATTAATGCAGTCTCCTTAAAACATAGAAATTATCATATACACTCTGGAGACCAAAGTAACATGATGAGCCCCATTCCTAAATGGGAAGTACAGCTGAAAATTACCATAAATAAACCGCTAAACTTGGTCCATTTCTGATCCCCTCCAAATCGTAAAAAAATGATTTTCTTTATTTGTTACTAAATACAAGTAGCTCTTCTCTAAGGTGTGTGGATTGTTGCATGTCTTCAATCCAGTAATTGTTGAGCTCAAGCTCATTATCCCCCCTTCGTACTCTTAACTGACAACATTATCCATCTGATCTGACTACCTGTGAAGTCAGGCATGCTCAGTAATCACTTTGAAGCAGCACTGGCAGAGAGAATATCCCACCATGCAATTCACACATACCAACTGTCACCATTCCAGTTAACTGCACACAGTAATTAGTACCCAGAGTGAAGACCAAAGATTTAGATATGCAGATTGACTTACATACACTTTCCTTTGCCTTTCTGGTCTCTAAGCTTCACAGTGTGGTCAATAGGAAGATGCATTCCTTGTAGGAGAGGACTACACGAGGCAGAGGGGACAAACCCAGTGTTGAGGACTTAGCGGATTCTATTGGGGCGGGGTGAGGGGAGTATAATTCTCCTTTTAATAGCAGCTAAAATGTTAGATGTTTCAAACTGGATATCTAAAGAAATAAGGGACAGATCAACAAAAAAACGATACAATGATAGTTGGGAAGAATTATAGTTTCCACTAATGGGCAATTTAAAAAACATTTCCATCATACCCTTTAAGCACTATTTTTTATGTTTTGTAAAACGCAAGTGCAACAAAGGGTTAAAGAAGTCAGTAATGTGTTCCCCGGCTGGAAACTGCATTTATTCTCACAACGAGGATATTACTTTTCTGCAGATGTGCAAAATAAGCCAATTTCCCACTGATAACAGCAAAATATGGAATAAATTCGCTGTGAAAGGAGATCGGTACCTTCCACTTTCAGAAAATTATTTTCAACAATTTGAACTAAAACAATTTTGTTTCTCTGGATCCTGTAAATCGTTATCAGTTAGGGGGGGCAAAATGGCCACTCAGCCACGAGATACAAGGTAATGTCTGGATCGACCAGTGTAAATGGGAATAAATATTCTAATTCAACTAATGGCTGGGGGTTTGCAAGTATAAATTCAGTTGATATATCATCAATATCATTTGTTTACATACCCTGGAGCAAAAATCTATACTTACCTTCCCCACCCCTCAAAACCCCAATATTTTTATAGATACTTACCTCCCCACAGTCCTCGAAGCTCATAATACTCACCTTGCCAGGGCTGGGTAGAAATGCGGCAGAGAAAGGTAAGAATTATGGGTTTCAGGCACCATGAGGTGGTAAGTACTTATAATGATCTCAAGGTTTGGTGGGAAGGTTAAGTAAAGATTTTTGTTCCAGGGGTGAACATGCCCTTTAAAAACAAAAAAACGGTGAATTGTCAGTTATCTACCCGCAACTCCAGCTGTTATTTTTACCAATTCGGTACATGTATTTGTAACCAGATATTTAATAAGTGTTATTCCTTTCTGGCAAAGGTATCTGCCTCTTCTCAATGAGCTCATGTGCAGAGGAGGCAGTAGGGGAAATGGCAGCCAATCGTTGGTTTATATCAGTTTCCACAGCCTTGATTGACTGCAAAGAGGGAGGAGCCCGAATGGGGACAATAATTATCTTTAAAGGGCATGTCCACCCCCAAAACTATAATCCCCCCAACTACTGGCCCCATCATGTAGTGTAGTTTAATCCTTACCTCACATCCCAGCTCCATATGGTTCTCCTGTAGTCCCCTCCAAAGTCCCAAAAACTGCCCACCAGGAGGCTAGCAGAGTCAATATAGGACTCTGCCTCCTACCTGGCCTCCGGGAGAAGTTTGGCATGCGTACTGCAGCCCTTCTCCCCCTCCCTCCCCCTCCCTCTCCCTCCCGATTAGGATTCCCTCCCCCTAGTGTAAATCCCTTTAGCTATATGCTTGCCCCTGCCCCAACCGCTCTATTTATATGTTTAGAAAGCTCCACAAACTTTACTTACTTCTCCTCTTTCCTCCGCCGAAATGAGCTGCCGGCAGCCACGTCCGTGATTGGCTGCCGCTCAGCCAATCACAGACGCGGCTGCCGGTCCCGCCCCTCTGCTTGCATTTTCTCTCAAGCAGAGGGCCGGGAGCGCGGCGGAGGAAAGAGGGGAGGTAAGTAGAGTTTGGGGCACTTTCTAAACATATAAATATAGCGGTTGGGGCTGGGAGACCAGGGGGAATCTTATATTAAAAAATATAATTTAGGGTGGACATGCCCTTTAAATATCTGGTTAGTAATATAGGTAATAATGTGCAAAATATATCAAACGATGTTGGGGCAGGTAACTGATAATTGACCCGTTTTTTTTAAGGGGGACATGCCCTGTAATTTCTTATTTCCTGGTTTCCTTCCTACTGAGTAGTAATTGATCTTTTTACTTCTCAGTCTTTATTACAGAAAGCTCATGGGCAGGTCATCCAGTAGTTACCTTATAATTCTGGAATGGGTAGAGAACTCTGTGCATGTGCAACTGTAGAAGTGTCCAGGACAAGCTCTGGTGGGAGGGCTACAGATCTTCCAGGAAAGCCAGAAACCTGCAGAATTAAATAGAGATTTTTTCCTGCGCAGATGTCTGATAGGTGAAAGATACAGCTTATAGAATCCATTCGGCATATTTCTATTTTATCTTTAATTCTTCTACAATAATTATTCATTAAAATAATATCCGTCCTTTGTTTTATGCAATAAATACGCCAGGCCAACAAAATCTATTTTCTCGCTATATTTAGTGGCCTTTTTGTTAAACGGATCTTACCATACGGAGCTTTTTAGTTTCTTTTTTCCCCCTCTGCTTTTTAGAGCCATAAATATTTTACTCCCTTCCAGTCTTTTATTTTATTTTGTTCCATCGCCTCTCATCAGAAAGAGACTTTGCGTTCCCAGTCAAACCTAATCAACGGTTATTTTAGCAATCCATTTAGCACTCAGTCTTAAAAAAAAAAAGAAAGAAAGAAACATCTATTTAAATGGACTTATCACCGAGCATCTGTTCTGTTTGTCTGATTGCTGCAAAATAACTAAAAAGAAGGTTTTTTTTCTTTTCTCTTCCTCGTCTAATGCCTTTTTTTCTCTCCTCTGGTGATAGGCTGGCATTATATCCACACAAAAATACATTTCATCCTCAACGTCTTGATTTTATCTTTGCATGAGATGAATAATGATGGATTTCACGTTGAAGCCTCCGAAACTATAATTAAACGAGTGGTTTACGCGCTGTCATTTCCTGCTCAGAGAATCGCAAATCTGAAAGTAAATACCGGCCGGGAAGAAGGATGAAATATTTTCTACTTTTGTCTTGTAGGGGAGGAAAGAAATTCCAGAGCAAAACGTTTATGTCGGTTTTATGCAGGGAAACGGAGAAAATTCATGGGCACTTACGATATCCACGATGACGGATGTTTACTGATTTCACGCCGGTAAAGAACAATTTGAGCCACTGTTACTGCCGCTGTTATATTCTATTACTGCGTATACCTGCCTCTAAGAAAGATCAGAAACAAATAAGTTGTGCACAGGAACTTGCGATTAAGCTAGGAGGGCCTGGAAATTGAGCAAAATAAATTAGGAACAAGTCTAATGATAATTCCTTCCAAAATAACAACACTGCTCTTTGCTATATTTCAACTCCTTTTCTCCAGTGTAAAAAAATAAAATACTAAGTTACCCTCATTCCCTCCCGCCTTGACTTTTGCAACCTTTTAGTATTTCTGTTGCCCTGTTAAAATCTCATGATCACATGCCCTTGAAATTATAATGGTGCACACAGAAAAAAAACAATCTCGATATAAAGTGTAGAAGAGTTGGAAACATTTCACCTGGGCAGTAAATATTAGTTGATTGTCACAAGATGGAATTCCCCAAAAATGCATTTAGAATTTGAATTTAAATCCCATTATTTCCCTTTTTCAAGCTCTAGCTCAGCCTCTGTAATTTGCTTTCTCTGCAGTAATCGGCTGTCATAATATCGCCCCTCCCCCAGTTATCTGGAAAATCTCATGCGCGTTTACACTGAATTTTGATGCTGCAAAATTCGCAGAAAAAAAACACAAAAAAAGTTTGGAATTTCTTATCTCGGGATGATATTTTCCCAATATTCTTTAATCGGAGCACATTTGATTTGCATAAAATTTTTGATTGCGAGGGTCCAAATAAAGGATCGAGTCCTGACATTAATGTCCAATCGGAGAAACTTCTAACTTCTGTACAGTAACTGAAGTCATTGCCGGCCATAATATTTTCAACAACTCTGGGCCAAACTAGCACATACGTGTGATCCAGTCGCGTTAAAATATACGCGCTAGTCCAATTGGTCTGGCCATTCTGGGCGTGTTGCCTCAGCCTTAGTGTTAAATATTTGTTTATATTTGGAATAGAAAAAAACTCAAATTCGTTTCAAACGGCCTTCAGCGCCGTTATAAAGACAAATGATTAATGGGCTAATTTAGATTCCCAGCCAGCGATGGGTAAATAAATTCTTGCATTTAAGGAGTTTATCGGGAATCTTGTTTAATAACCAATAAAAATCTCATTATTGTGTAAATGATATAAAGAACCGAAAACCTCCCTTCGTAACCTAATGTTCCCATTGTAATTAAAGGGGTTTTTAAAGGGATTTTCCCCATCCCCCACACTATGTAGATTTTGTGTCTGAGTCTCAGAATATTGATCACGGCTGCGCAGCTGTAAAATACCGGCAAAGTCGGCAATACCGCGGTTCGGAGGGTAAGTGCAATTATACTGCACCTTAACAAATATTTATCTCACACTTCTTACCTCATTTTATTGCCCCCAGAGAGGAAGTGACTAATATTAACGCCCCCTAGAGAGGAAGTGACTAATAATAACGCCCCCAGAGAGGAAGTGACTAATATTAATGCCCCCCAGGGAGGAAGTGACTAATATTAACACCCCCCAGAAAGGAAGTGACTAATATTAACGCTCCCCAGAGAGGAAGTGACTAATATTAATGCCCCCCAGAGAGGAAGTGACTAATATTAACGCCCCCCAGAGAGGAAGTGACTAATATTAACGCCCCCCAGAGAGGAAGTGACTAATATTAACGCCCCCCAGAGAGGAAGTGACTAATATAAACACCCCCCAGAGAGGAAGTGACTAATATTAATGCTCCCCAGGCAGGAAGTGACTAATATTAACACCCTCCAGGGAGGAAGTGACTAATATTAACGTCCCTTATAGAGGAAGTAACTAATATTAACTTCCCTCATAGAGGAAGTGACTAATATTAATGTCCCCCAGAGAGGAAGTGACTAATATTAACATCCCTTATAGAGGAAGTGACTAATATTAACGTCCCTTATAGAGGAAGTGACTAATATTAACATCCCCAGAGAGGAAGTGACTAATATTAACGTCCCTTATAGAGGAAGTGACTAATATTAACGTCCCTTATAGAGGAAGTGACTAATATTAACATCCCCAGAGAGGAAGAGACTAATATTAACGTCCCTTATAGAGGAAGTGGCCTGGTAACATTTAAACCGGCTATACAATCCATAATTACCTGATGTGCAGATCAATTTGTATTTATTTTTTGTATTAGTACCAATAAATGGGACAGTATTTTTGGCAAGAAAATTCTGTGAATGGTGTAGGGAAGGAAGAAATGCCTTAATGAATTGTGTCCACACACACTCTGACACTCACACACAGACACACACACTCACTCACACAGTTACTCTTCATGCACTTTCACTTACACACAGACACACTCTGACTCACACACACATGCACTCTGCCACACACACACTCTCAACAGCTATAACTGTATAGACGTCTTGCGCTCGTCTGCCCCTTTTGGACAATCTGTCTACGTTCTTCCAATGAGTTTCTTCTACTATCAAATTGTTGGGGAGATTTACATATTCGCTCTGATTTCCGGGATTCAGTATCACGTTTGACGCGAAATAGAAAGAGAGACAAACGCCATATTGAAATGCGTGAATTAGTTACGTGAAATCAGTGCAGCCCCCGCTATAAGGGAAGGGAATTAAAGGCATGTTCACTAGCCCTAGGCACCTTAAAGTCCAATGGTCGCACATTAGGAAGGAATCGGTAACTACGAGGAAGGACCAATGGGCTTTGGATGGAGGATGAACTTGCCCTTTAACCCCTCATCTCTGTATAAATCTATTAATAAATGGGTCGTTTGAAATCCTCGTTTGGCTACAATTAACCTTCACATTTTTGCTTATTTGCCCTCGACAATCTCGACAATTCGCAGTTTAATCCTCAGTTGTAACGTTTGTGAACCGCGTCAACGTTTCTGGTTATTTCGGAGTTTTGTTTTTTTTTTATTTAACATTCTGAGCAAAAAGCACAAACCACAAAAACATTTCAGTCCAAGAACAAAAAATAAAAACAAATAAAAATCATTAAAAACCAACCATGTTCCTTTAAAAAAAAGAAAAACCCAGGCGATTGTATATTCCGGTAGCAGCAGAGAGAGAGAGGCGTCCTGGCGAACCGCAGTCTCCGTGGGGAAGGGAATCGAAAGAATTTCCAGTTTTCTCAATGAATATTTCTCCAGGTTCCAAATTAGATTCATCAATCAACTGAATTCTGATTTCAATGGTAACCAGGCCCAAAGCATTGTTGGACAGATATCGACCTTGGGCGTTGTGTGGACGGGAAAGTTCGATATAAAATCCGCTTTTTGTCTTAACCGAAATCACGTGTTTCTCGGAGTGGGCAAATCAATGACTATGGGTGGGTTCACCGGCTGGTAATTCACAGTGCAAACTGACGAATTCACGTAGGTGGTTGTTCCGTCCGCCATCACCCCGTAACCTGCACGAAGAAATGAATTACACTGAGAATGCGGAAAGCACTGGGGAGGGGGAAGCAATTTTTAAACCTTCTTACTGTTGTTCATTGTATTATATAATACAAACCCTCCTACCGCGCCCCCCCCCCCCGCGCAAAACTTGCACCTCCATCCCACCCACGGCGCTCCCCGGATTCACCTGTGGGGATTAGTTAGATGATGTCACATGGCCAGCGTCCATCCATATCGACAACCTTCTTTTAGTATATTGGATGACGAATTAAAATATTCTCCAATTTGCTATAAATCTCATCTAGGCTTGAGTTACAGACTCCCCGCCCCCCCATTAACAGCCATTGTAGTGATCTAGTCCCACCCACAAGCTCCAGTCCCAGTGCCTGCCCCTTTAATTAAGGGAGCACACGCTCTTTATGAGCTTGCACATGTGTAGAGTGGCAGCTTAGGGCAGAACAGTCAGTGATTGGCCTTGATGTAACCTATCATAGCCACGACTGATTGCTGTGCAGAGCAGGGTCGGACCTTGCTGTGAAACTAAATCTAATACATTTGGGTTTCAGGTGGGGGGTTATCTGCAGTTAGATTATCTTTTTGTGGGGTGGACATGTCATTTCAAGACCCCCTCCCCTCTCCTATTAACTTCCCCTAGAGTCAATCTGGTCATCACTGACATTTCCTTGCTCTCTTCTGAACCAACATGGACCCCAAGCCATGTAAAATATCATTAGAACTGTATCAATTTACCCTCGTGGATGTGGCCAAACACATGGAGTCTGGGCTGGATCCTCCGCTGGACCGTATTTAATAATTCCACACAACCAACTCTCTGGAGTTTTTTGGGAACCCAGTCTAAGAAACCTTAAAAGGAAGACGATAATATAAATACAGTAAATTACACGTAGACCAGAGATCCTTAATTGGTGTGCCTCCAGATGTTTTAAAACTACAACTCCCAGCATTCCCTGGCTGACCTCTGTAGTTGAGGGATGCTGGGAGCTTTAGTATTCAAACATCTGGGGCCACACCATTCAAGAATTCCCGACATAGACCAATAGAAAGTAGAAACGTATTACATCGATGATATAACTAATAACTAAAGTTATTACACATTATAGTGATACATTGTGACTTATTACTCATGGAATTGTAGCAATAAGGCAGTAGGTGGCTGTAGCATCGTATACTGTGACCAGTAACTATCATACACTTACCTAGAGGGGGGCCGTGGGTTATAAGGATATCTGTTCCTTCTGGTATCTGGTTCCACTTGTCTAAAAGGGCTTGACCACGAGGAAGGTTAAATCCCCAACCATAGAACCAAGGCTGCCTGTCAATGGAGAGAATACGTGGTGTTTAGTGGGATGACCGCAAATAAAGATAAAGAATTCAAGGCACCGCTGTATAGGGGAATCCTGTCCCAAAGAGCTTACAATCTATGAAGCAGAAGAGGCCAGGGCCCTTGGAACATTAAATAAAGGTGACCAAATTCTTGCTGGTCCGAGGCCCAGATTACTATTCTCTAGGGGAACAATATAACGTGAAGGATACTGTACTATAAAGAGACAGGTAACCAGAGCTGATTAGGTCTGTATCATGACATAAAGTATTACATATTATATCATGACAAATTATTATGCATTGTATCATGACAAGCTAATATGTATGGTATCATGACAAAAACTAACATGTATGGTATCATGACAAAAACTAATGTATGGTATCATGACAAAAACTAATATGTATGGTATCATGACAAACTAATATGTATGATATCATGACAACAGGGGAGCTGCCTATTGTGTTCGGCTTGACAGTACTAGTATTCGGAGGGATAGAGCTTTGGTACAGGAGGCATGCTCCGGGATCGAATTGATTGGTCGAAGCCGAGATATGGGTAGCGAGCGGAGCTGCCATGAGCTGCCATATTGTTCCCTTAGACAGTACAGTATGAGGGTATAGCTTATTGTGTTACAGAATTCCTTCTCTGTATATTATACATATGGGTGGGAGCTGCCATATGTTTCCCTTAGACAGTACAGTATGAGGGTAGTATAGTATTGTATGTACAGAACACTCCTTTCTGTATATTTATATTTATACATATGGGTGGGAGCGCCATATTGTTTCCCTTTGACAGTACAGTATGAGGGTATAGCTTATTGTATGTACAGAACATTCCTTCTCTGTATATTTATATTTATACATATGGGTGGGGCTGCCATATTGTTTCCTTAGACAGTACAGTATGAGGGTATAGTTATTGTGTGTACAGAACATTCCTTTCGTATATTTATATTTATACATATGTGTGGAGACTGCCATATTGTTTACCTTAGACAGTACAGTATGAGGGTATAGCTTATTGCATGTACAGAACATTCTTCTCTGTATATTATACATATGGGTGGGGGCTGCCATATTGTTTCCCTTAGACGTACAGTATGAGGGCATAGCTTATTGGTGTACAAACATTCCTTCTCTGTATATTTTACATATGGGTGGGAGCTGCCAATTGTTTCCCTTAGACAGTACAGTATGAGGGTATAGCTTATTGTGTGTACAGAACATTCCTTCTCTGTATATTTTATTATACATACGGGTGGGAGCTGCCATATTGTTTCCCTTAGACAAGTACAGTATGAGGGTATAGCTTATTGTGTGTACAGAACATTCCTTCTTGTATATTTATATTTATACATATGGGTTGGAGCTGCCATATTGTTTCCCTTAGACAGTACAGTATGAGGGTATAGCTTATGTGTGTACAGAACATTCCTCTCTGTATATTATACATATGGGTGGGAGCTGCCATATTGTTTCCTTAGACAGTACAGTATGAGGGTTAAGCTTATTGTGTGTACAGAACATTCTCTCTGTATATTTATATTTATACATGTGGGTGGGAGCTGCCATATTGTTAACCTTAGACAGTACAGTATGAGGGTATAGCTTATTGTGTGTACAGAACATTCCTTCTCTGTATATTTATATTTATACATACGGGTGGGAGCTGCCATATTGTTTCCCTTAGACAGTACAGTATCAGGGTATAGCTTATTGTGTGTACAGAACATTCCTTTTCTGTATATTTATATTTATACATATGGGTGGGAGCTGCCATAGTGTTCCCTTAGACAGTACAGTATGAGGGTATAGCTTATTGTGTGCACAGAACATCCTTTCTGTATATTTATACATATGGGTGGGAGCTGCCATATTGTTTCCCTAGACAGTACAGTATGAGGGTATAGCTTATTGTATATACAGAACATTCCTTCTCTGTATATTATATTTATACATATGGGTGGGAGCTGCCATATTGTTAACCTTAGACAGTACAGTATGAGGGTATAGCTATTGTGTGTACAGAACATTCCTTCTCTGTATATTTATATTTATACAAGGGTGGGAGCTGCCATATTGTTTCCCTTAGACAGTACAGTATCAGGGTATGCTTATTGTGTGTACAGAACATCCTTTTCTATATTTATATTATACATATGGGTGGGAGCTGCCATAGTGTTCCCTTAGACAGTACAGTATGAGGGTATAGCTTATTGTGTGCACAGAACATTCCTTCTCTGTATATTTATACATATGGGTGGGAGCTGCCATATTGTTTCCCTTAGACAGTACAGTATGAGGGTATAGCTTATTGTGTGTACAGAACATTCCTTTTCTGTATATTTATATTTATACATATGGGTGGGAGCTGCCATATTGTTTCCCTCAGACAGTACAGTATGAGGGTATAGCTTATTGTATGTACAGAACATTCCTTCTCTGTATATTTATACATATGGGTGGGAGCTGCCATAGTGTTTCCTTAGACAGTACAGTATGAGGGTATAGCTTATTGTGTGTACAGAACATTCCTTCACTGTATATTTATATTTATACATATGGGTGGGAGCTGCCATATTGTTTCCCTTAGACAGTACAGTATGAGGGTATAGCTTATTGTGTGTACAAAACATTCCTTCTCTGTATATTTATACATATGGGTGGGAGCTGCCATAGTGTTTCTTAGATATTACAGTATGAGGGTATAGCTTATGTATATATACGATCATGTGGATCTCTTGATTCTTTGATTTAATACACTGAGCACAATAAGCTTTACCATCATGCTATATACTGTTTAATTAAAGGAATATGGCAGCTCCCACCTATACCCATAAATACTAAAGAAATACACTGACATAGATGGTTCCATTCACATAATATGTTAAATCTTATACTACACATGGCAGCTCCTTCACCTTTATCTGCACACACTGTAATACACTGTTTGTCCTTATCTATGTACGGGAGACTCTGTAGCCTCAGTAAAGTTTGAATGAATTTGCTATTGGATTTCCCCCATTTCCAACTAAATGAGACATCTGTTTTGGGAGAGAGACAGATTTTTGATGGTTGCCATGGACACCATAATTCTGTAGGAAATGGGGTTGGATTGTTACTTTGTATCACATGGATCAGAATGAGAATACTCTGTGTTCCATCATTCTATCTATCTGGGTACCATGGGGGGTTTAGGTAATTCTCCTAGTTCCAAACTTTTGGTTAAAATGAGGAATCCTGTATCTTTTAAAACTTCAGTAGAAAGGTCAAATGTAATGAAACTTTAGTTTTAATTTTTATTTTTCTGTCATAATACTTTGTTTATGTTCTGATACAATACAAACTCATTAATTTTTTTATTTATCATGATATAATACATAATAAATTATGTTATAATACAATAGATAATTTGTTCATGACTATATAAAAATGTATGTCATCAGACAATACATAATAATTTATTTTGTCATATAATGCACAATAATTTTGCCTGATAAAAATACATAATAGTTTGTCATGATACCATACATAATAACTTGTCATAATACCATATATTAAAGTGTATATCATGATACAATACATAATAGTTTATGTCACGGAGCCAAACATAATAGTTTGTCATGATACCATACATAATAATTTATATCATTATACCATACAAAATTGTCATGATATCATACAATATAGTTTATGTCATGATACCATACATAATAATTTGTCATGATATCATACATATTAGTTTGTCATGATACCATACATATTAGTTTGTCATGATACCATACATAATAATTTATGTCATGATATCATACATATTAGTTTGTCATGATCCATACATATTAGTTTTGTCATGATACCATACATTAGTTTTTGTCATGATACCATACATGTTAGTTTTTGTCATGATACCATACATATTAGCTTGTCATGATACAATGCATAATATTGTCATGATATAATATGTAATACTTTATGTCATGATACAGACCTAATCACTCTGGTTACCTGTCTCTTATAGTACGTATCCTTCACGTTATATTGTTCCCTAGAGAATAGTAATCTGGCCTCGGACCAGCAAGAATTGGTCACCTTTATTTAATGTTCCAAGGGCCCTGGCCTCTTCTGCTTCATAGATTGTAAGCTCTTTGGACAGGATTCCCCTATACACGGTGCCTTGAATCTTTATCTTTATTTGCGGTCATCCCACTAAACACCACGTATTCTCTCCATTGACAGCAGCCTTGGTTCTATGGTTGGGATTTAACCTTCCTCGTGTTCAAGCCCTTTTAGACAAGTGGAACCAGATACCAAAGGAACAGATATCCTTATAACCCACGGCCCCCCTCTAGGTAAGTGTATGATAGTTACTGGTCACAGTATACGATGCTACAGCCCACCACTGCCTTATTGCTACATTCCATGAGTAATAAGTCACAATGTATCACTATAATGTGTAATAACTTTAGTTATTATTTATATCATCGATGTAATACGTTTCTACTTTCTATTGGTCTATGTCGGGAATTCTTGAATGGTGTGCCCCAGATGTTTGAATACTAAAGCTCCGCCATCCCTCAACTACGAGGTCAGCCAGGGAATGCTGGGAGTTGTAGTTTTAAAACATCTGGAGGCACACCAATTAAGGATCTCTGGTCTACGTGTAATTTACTGTATTTTATTATCTTCTTCCTTTAAGGTTTCTTAGACTGGGTTCCCAAAAAACTCCAAGAGTTGGTTGTGTGGAATATTAAATACGGTCCAGCGGAGGATCCAGCCCAGACTCCATGTGTTTGGCCACATCCACGAGGGTAAATTGATACAGTTCTAATGATTTTTACATGGCTTGGGGTCCATGTTGGTTCAGAAGAGAGCAAGGAAATGTCAGTGATGACCAGATTGACTCTAGGGGAAGTTAATAGGAGAGGGGAGGGGGTCTTGAAATGACATGTCCACCCCACAAAAAGATAATCTAACTCAGATAACCCCCACCTGAAACCCAAATGTATTAGATTTAGTTTCACACAAGGTCCGACCCTGCTCTGCACACAATCAGTCGTGGCTATGATAGGTTACATCAAGGCAATCACTGACTGTTCTGCCCTAAGCTGCCACTCATCTACACATGTCAAGCTCATAAAGAGCGTGTGCTCCCTTAATTAAAGGGCAGCACTGGGACTGGAGCTTGTGGTGGGACTAGATCACTACAATGGCTGTTAATGGGGGGGCGGGGAGTCTGTAACTCAAGCCTAGATGAGATTTATAGCAAATTGGAGAATATTTTATTCGTCATCCAATATACTAAAAGAAGGTTGTCGATGATGGACCTGGCCATGTGACATCATCTAACTAATCCCCACAGTGATCCGGGAGCGCCGTGGTGGGATGGAGTGCAAGTTTTGCGCGGGGGGGGGGGCGCGGTAGGAGGTTTGTATTATATAATACAATGAACAACAGTAAGAAGGTTTAAAATTGCTTCCCCCTCCCCAGTGCTTTCCCCTTTCTCAGTGTAATTCATTTCTTCTTGTGCAGGTTACGGGGTGATGGCGGACGGAACACCACCTACGTGAATTCTGTCAGTTTGCACTGTGAATTACCAGCCGGTGAACCCACCCATATTCATTGATTTGCCCACTCCGAGAAACACGTGATTTCGGTTAAGACACGGGATTTTATATCGAACTTTCCCGTCCACACAACGCCCAAGGTCGATATCTGTCCAACAATGCTTTGGGCCTGGTTACCATTGAAATCAGAATTCAGTTGATTGATGAATCTAATTTGGAACCTGGAGAATATTCATTAGAAAACTGGAAATTCTTTCGATTCCCTTCCCCACGGAGACTGCGGTTCGCCAGGACGCCTCTCTCTCTCTGCTGCTACCGGAATATACACGCCTGGTTTTTTTTTTTTTAAAGAACATGGTTGGTTTTTAATGATTTTTATTTGTTTTATTTTTTGTTCTTGGACTGAAATGTTTTTGTGTGTTTGTGCTTTTTGCTCAGAATGTTAAATAAAAAAAAAACAAAACTCCGAAATAACCAGAAACGTTGACGCGGTTCCCAAACGTTACAACTGAGATTAAACTGCGAATTGTCGAGATTGTCGAGGGCAATAACAAAAATGTGAAGGTTAATTGTAGCCAAACGAGGATTTCAAACGACCCATTTATTAATAGATTTATACAGAGATGAGGGGTTAAAGGGCAAGTTCATCCTCCATCCAAAGCCCATTGGTCCTTCCTCGTAGTTACCGATTCCTTCCTAATGTCGACCATTGGACTTTAAGGTGCTCGGGCTAGTGAACATGCCTTTAATTCCCTTCCCTTATAGCGGGGGCTGCACTGATTCACGTAACTAATTCACGCATTTCAATATGGCGTTTGTCTCTCTTTCTATTTCGCGTCAAACGTGATACTGAATCCCGGAAATCAGAGCGAATAGTAAATCTCCCCAACAATTTGATAGTAGAAGAAACTCATTGGAAGAACGTAGACAGATTGTCCAAAGGGGCAGACGAGCGCAAGACGTCTATACAGTTATAGCTGTTGAGAGTGTGTGTGTGGCAGAGTGCATGTTTGTGTGATTCAGAGTGTGTCTGTGTGTAAGTGAAAGTGCAGCATGAAGAGTAACGTGTGAGTGAGGTGTGTGTCTGTGTGTGAGTGTCAGAGTGTGTGTGGACACAATTCATAAGGCATTTTCTTCCTTCCCACACCATTCACAGAATTTTCTTGCCAAAAATACTGTCCCATTTATTGTACAATACAAAAAATAATACAAATTGATCTGCACATCAGGTAATTATGGATTGTATAGCCGGTTTAATGTTACCCAGCCACTTCCTCTATAAGGGACGTTAATATTAGTCTCTTCCTCTCTGGGGATGTTAATATTAGTCACTTCCTCTAGAGGACGTTATATTAGTCACTTCCTCTATAAGGGACGTTAATATTAGTCACTTCCTCTCTGGGGATGTTATATTGTCACTTCCTCTATAAGGGACGTTAATATTAGTCACTTCCTCTATAAGGGATGTTATATTAGTCACTTCCTCTCGGGGGGACTAATATTAGTCACTTCCTCTAGTGAGGAAGTTAATATTAGTTACTTCCTCTATAAGGGACGTTAATATTAGTCACTTCCCGTCCCCTGGAGGTTGTTAATATTATTCACTTCCTGCTGGGAGCATTTATTAGTCACTTCCTCTCTGGGGGGTGTTTATATTAGTCACTTCCTCTCTCTGGGGGGCGTTAATATTAGTCACTTCCTCTCTGGGGGGAACCTGTGTTCTAGATATAAATGTCCATGGCTTGTTCTGTTAGAGTAAAGGTCAGGATATAATTAGCGTTTTATCCCATTTAAAAAGAAATACAACTAAAACAGAAATTTAAAACAATTTGCTGAATATAACACTGTTCTGTGTAATTCGTAATTAAAGTTGCCGCCCATCTTCAGGTCAATGACCTCAGACATGCTCAATGTGAGTATACCAGGGAAAGTGGAGCTGATTTGTGGCACCTTAAACCAGTGTCAAATAAAACAATTCTATCATATATTTTATTATTAACAATTAAATAAGGAACATCTGCACCTTCTACTAACCGAGGCTGAAATACCAGTGAAGATTTTGACCATGTGCCAGGCTAGTGTTTGCCACACCCACTCCCAAGAATCCCTTGCTGCAGGGCCAAAATCCTTTATTACACTTTATATTATATTCAGACTCTTTGTAAACGAGTCTCTCGTGGCAATGTGGTATTACAAGGTGGATTTGGTCGTTCCGCCTGGCCCTGTGCCAAATTGATTTTTTCTTTTTAATAAATGTTAGAAATCAATAGGGCACGAGAACGAATTCCCCGATTATACCACCAAGGAATCTCGTTATTAATGTCTGGATTGGGGGGGTTGGGATCATTTTACGGACATCGACCTGGCGGTGGTCGCTAGCGAAGTTTAATAAAGGAAGAAGTTTCAGGTGACAGTAAACTTGTTTCTAAGTCACTCACCTGAAAAAACTCCTCATCCTACAGGAACCTACATACCACCACACCGAAAGGGGAAGCCAAACAGCAGCCCTCCAGTACCTTATAAAAATACAAACTACCCCAGCATATCCCAACACTTCCAACCAATTCAACCTTCAATTGACAAATTTCAAGGTCTACTGTCCTCATGATTCGTTACCCTGCTGAAGTTTAATGGCTTGCTAATGGCAGTACCTGCTGCAGAAGCTGCCATATGTTTCCTTAGACAGTTTAGGTGAGGGTATATAGCTTATGTGTGTACAGAACATTCCTTCTATGTTTAGTTATACATATGGGTGGGAGCGCCATATGTTTCCCTTAGACAGTACAGTATGAAGGTATAGCTTATTGTATGTACAGAACATTCCTTCTCTTTATTATATTTATACATATGGGGGGACGGCCATATTGTTTCCCTTAGACAGTACAGTATGAGGGTATAGCTTATTGTGTGTACAGAACATTCCTTCTCTGATATTATATTATACATATGGGTGGGGAGCTGCCATATTGTTTCCCTTAGACAGTACAGTATGGGGTATAGCTTATTGTGTGTACAGAACATTCCTTCTCTGTATATATTTATAATATGGGTGGGAGCTGCCATATTGTTTCCCTTAGACAGTACAGTAGAGGGTATAGCTCTTGGTTTACAGAACATTCCTTCTCTGTATTATTTATATTATACAATGGGTGGGAGCAGCGCCAATTGTTTCCCTTAGACAGTACAGTATGAGGGTATAGCTTATTGTTATGTACGAACATTCCTTCTCTGTATATTTATACATATGGGTGGGAGCTGCATATGTTTCCTTAGACAGTACAGTATGAGGGTATAGCTTATTGTATGTACAGAACATTCCTTCTCTGTATATTTATACATATGGGTGGGAGCTGCCATATTGTTTCCCCTAGACAGTACAGTATGAGGGTATAGCTTATTGTATGTACAGAACATTCCTTCTCTGTATATTTATACATATGGGTGGGAGCTGCATATTGTTTCCCTTAGACAGTACAGTATGAGTGGTTATAGATTAGTTGTTGTACAGAACATTCCTTCTCTGTATATAATATACATATGGGTGGAGCTGCCATATGTTTCCCTAGACAGTACAGTATGAGGGTATAGCTTATTGATGTACAGAACATTCCTTCTATGATATTTATACATATGGGTGGGAGCTGCCATATTGTTTCCTTAGACAGTACAGTAGGAGGTGATAGCTATGATGTACAGACATCTTCTCGTTATATTTATACATATGGGTGGGAGCTGCCATATTGTTTCCCTAGACAGTACAGTATGAGGGTATAGCTTATTGTTGTACAGAACATTCCTTCTTGTATTATATTTATACATATGGGTGGGAGCTGCCATATTGTTTCCCTTAGACAGTACAGTATGAGGGTATAGCTTATTGTGTACAGAACATTCCTTCTCTGATATTTATTTATACATATGGGTGGGAGTGCCATATTGTTTCCCTAGACAGACAGTATGAGGGTATAGCTTATTGTTGTACAGAACATTCTTCTTCTTGTATATTATACATATGGGTGGGAGCTGCCATATGTTTCCCTTAGACAGTACAGTATGAGGGTATAGCTTATTGTGTGTACAGAACATTCCTTCTCTGTATATTTATACATATGGGTGGGAGCTGCCATATTGTTCCTTAGACAGTACAGTATGAGGGTATAGCTATTGTTGTACAGAACATTCCTTCTCTGTTATATTTATACATATGGGTGGGAGCTGCCAATTGTTTCCTTAGACAGTACAGTATGAGGGTATAGCTTATTGTTGTACAGAACATTCCTTCTCTGTATATTTATGTTTATACATATGGGTGGGAGCTGCCATATGTTTCCTTAGACAGTACAGTATGAGGTATAGCTTATTGTGTGTACAGAACATTCCTTCTCTGTATATTTATATTTATACATGTGGTGGGAGTGCCATATTGTTTCCCTAGACAGTACAGGATGAGGGTATAGCTTATTGTATGTACACGAACATTCCTTTCTGTATATTATACATATGGGTGGGAGCTGCCATAGTGTTCCTTAGACAGTACAGTATGAGGGTATAGCTTATTGTTGTACAGAACATTCCTTCTTGTATATTATTTATACATATGGGTGGGAGCTGCCATATTGTTTCCCTTAGACAGTACAGTATGAGGGTATAGCTTATTGTGTGTACAGAACATTCTTCTCTGTATATTTATACATATGGGTGGGAGCTGCCATATTGTTTCCTTAGACAGTACAGTATGAGGGTATAGCTTATTGGATGTACAGAACATTCCTTCTCTGTATATTTATATTATACATATGGGTGGGAGCTGCCATATTGTTTCCCTTAGACAGTACAGTATGAGGGTATAGCTTATTGTGTGTACAGAACATTCCTTCTCTGTAATTTATTTTATACATATGGGTGGGAGCTGCCATATTGTTCCCTTAGACAGTACAGTATGAGGGTATAGCTTATTGTGTACAGAACATTCCTTCTCTGTATATTTATACATAGGGTGGGAGCTGCCATATTGTTTCCCTTAGACAGTACAGTATGAGGGTATAGCTTATTGTATGTACAGAACATTCCTTCTCTGTATATTATTTATACATAGGGTGGGAGCTGCCATATGTTTCCTAGACAGTACAGTATGAGGGGATATCTTATTGTATGTACAGAACATTCCTCTCTGTATATTTATTTATACATATGGGTGGGAGCTGCCATATTGTTCCTTGACAGTACAGTATGAGGGTATAGCTTTGATTGTGTTCTGTACACACAATAAGCTATACCCTCATACTGTACTGTCTAAGGGAAACAATATGGCAGCTCCCACCCGTATGTACAGAACATTCCTTCTCTGTATATTTATATTTATACATATGGGTGGGAGCTGC
>CM033471.1:12676018-12799418 GCA_019447015.1 Hymenochirus boettgeri | reverse complement strand
CTTTCTGGCAGTCACACAATAGCCAGAACCACACACACAGGTCCCTGCTCGCTCAGCCCCACACTGCACTGGGAGTCCCCGGGGTCAGTATTAGTGGGACCCCCTAATCCAGGGGTGGGCAATTTAATTCCCCAGGGGCTGGAGGAGAAACTTGGCGTAAAGGGACGGACCATTGGTTCAATCATTAGAGAGATTTATTAACATTCCTGGTTCATTGGGTTTTAATTACAAGTTCAATCAATCGATCAGGTCATCAACTTAATAAGATAAACCAATTATCCAGCCTGAGACAATCAATTCACATACAATTAATATAGGGTACAGGTCTAGTATTGGGGTGCCAGTCAGGGACAGCCAAAGGGCCGCATGTGGCCCCTGGGCCTTACTTTCCCAGCTTGTCTACTCTCGTGATCCATTTACATTCCTTATTGAAAACGAGCCCCTCATACTGTACTGTCCAAGGGAAACAATATGGCAGCTCCCACCCATATGTATAAATATAAATATACAGAGAAGGAATGTTCTGTACATACAATAAGCTATACCCTCATACTGTACTGTCTAAGGGAAACAATATGGCAGCTCCCACCCATATGTATAAATATACAGAGAAGGAATGTTCTGTACATACAATAAGCTATACCCTCATACTGTACTGTCTAAGGGAAACAATATGGCAGCTCCCTTATACATAGGGTGGGAGCTGCACAATTGTTCCCCTTAGACAGTACAGTATGAGGGTATAGCTTATGTATGACAGAACATTCCTTCTCTGTATATTTATTTATACATATGGGTGGGAGCTGCCATATTGTTTCCCTTAGACAGTACAGTATGAGGGTATAGCTTATTGTATGTAAGAACATTCCTTCTCTGTATATTATATTTATACATATGGGTGGGAGCTGCCATATGTTTCCCTTAGACAGTACAGTATGAGGGTATAGCTTATTGTATGTACAGAACATTCCTTTCTGTATTTATATTTATACATAGGGTGGGAGCTGCCATATTGTTTCCCTTAGACAGTACAGTATGAGGGTATAGTTATGTGTGTACAGAACATTCCTTCTCTGTATATTTATACATATGGGTGGGAGCTGCCATATTGTTTTCCCTTAGACAGTACAGTATGAGGGTTAGCTTATTGTGTGTACAGAACATTCCTTCTCTGTATATTTATATTTATACATATGGGTGGGAGCTGCCATATGTTTCCCTTAGACAGTACAGTATGAGGTATAGCTTATGTGTGTACAGAACATTCCTTCTCTGTATATTTATACATATGGGTGGGAGCTGCCATATGTTTCCCTTAGACAGTACAGTATGAGGGGTATAGCTTATTGTATGTACAGAACATTCCTTCTTGATATTTATACATATGGGTGGGAGCTGCCATATTGTTTCCCTTAGACAGTACAGTATGAGGGTATAGTTATTGTGTGTACAGAACATTCCTTCTCTGTATATTTATACATATGGGTGGGAGCTGCCATATGTTTCCCTTAGACAGTACAGTATGAGGGTATAGCTTATTGGTATAGAAGGTAGCATGATTTGGAGGGCTGTTCTCTCACTGAGGACTGCATGGACTGGGCCATAAGCAAGGTATGGGGGTGCGGGAACCTGTCGGGCAAATGTCTACGGGAAGAAAGTTACATTTTTATGCGCTTGTATTTCTGAGAATTAACTTTTAAAAGTGACACATTCAATTAATCAGCAATTTTTTGGGTGGGTGACAGGGAAATATCAGGTAGATTTTACCAAAGCTGGCTCTCGCGTGGGGTTAAATCTCCCATATACGATTCAATATTGCAGACTCTTGCAGACTATGAATGGACTGCTACTAACTTGCAAAGGACTGAATCGCTTGCATAGCTGTGTGGCCGTTTCTTTTGTGAACCTGCACAGCCAAGCGCAAGCTGGTTAGCGCAACTTTAATTCCTGGAAAACATCGCACCATCCCTGGATAAATTGAGCCCATATGTGTTTTTAAACATCTCTTGGGTTATGTTACACCAATGATTTTTTACAAGAACAATTTATATTAGTGGATCACCCACTCCATGGTTACAATAAGGGAATATCTTTTAGCATCATCATTAAAATGCAGGACAAATATCTGTCTCTTTATAAAACAGAGTTTCACTGGTCAAATCCCAATTGGGTCTCCCTATAAATAAATATCTACACGCGGTCAAATAGCCCAAAAATGATTCCATATGGACAATCTCGTTCTACACTGACGAACACTTTAAAATTTTACAGACATCCAACCGTCCACTAAAAAAATCTTTTCAGGTCAAACTGTAAAAAAGTTACTTAGCCGTAGAAGATGAACGTTTAAATAACTGTGAAAGGGGATATCACCCTATGAAGTATGAGCTAGAAGGTGCGGAATGGATACATTGTATATAAGGGGTATTAGGGGAACGAGCCCCAGTAAAATATGAAATTGGACGATACAATATGATGATTCTTTTAATTGTATGGTAGTTAGTAGAAGACGAATTGCCTTTGGTCATCAGACATGGGTTAAAGTGTTATATAGTGAATAATGTCACCCCCTACTGTAAATTTATAAGGATATTCTTTCCTATGGATCCCAATGGGGATCAACCTATATGGGGTGGATTATATCACCAATAATACCGACATTACATTCTTAAGGTAGGGCATGTGCTCTATCTTTGATGTGTCAGGAGTTACATGGGGACAGGAGTTGTATGAGTATTATCGTTCCAAACTACATCAGAACTTTCCCTTCCAATCTTGTGTTTCTGTAACTGTTTATTTCTTCTTGTTTTTATTAAAGTTGAATGTTATCTACAAACTATTAAAAACGCCCCTAGCTGCGGATCACGGGCTCATTAATATGAAACGTTTCTGTTTCTATCCACAATAACTTGCAAAACAAAGTTGTGTCTCAGACATTAATGGAACCTCAGAAAGAAAAGCCGTACACAGCGCCTATTGTTCTCCAGATCCCAACTGTTCCATTTGGACGCTCACAGTGTTGGTGTTATTGTTATGTTTTAGGTAACAAAGGTGTCTCCATCCCGCAGTAACCGTTTGGATAAAAGTTTTCCTATGCTTAAATCAAGGATGACCACTTGCAGCCCTCCAGATGTTTGAAAACTACAACTCCAACATTCCCTGGTCTGCTTGCAGTTTTTGGCACCCCCTGGTTTAAGGCTGGTGGGCTGCAATTGTTTGGGACAAACCATCCCAAAACGACATACTGTGTTGTTCGACTGGTCGGCCTTGACAAATTGGATGGTGTATATGTGGGCAGACACGGATGGATCGCAAGGCACCCGGGGGGTACGTTTAAAGAAATCCTGGTCTGAGGTCTATCGAAATATCAGTTCCCTTTTAAAGTAGAGAGGCACAGTTTCGCAATCCGGGTTGTAAAATAGCCAGAAAATCGAAAATGGAAAAATCGCAGTAAAAAAAAGCAGTCCCGAGAGTCGAAAATTGGAAAGTGCGACCAAGTAAGTTTAAAAAAAGCGGCAGGCGAAAATTGGAAAAGTCGCAGTTAAAAAAGCCAGAGTAGTCGAAAATTGGGAAAAATCGCAGTCAGTTCAGTTAAAAAAGCAGTCGAAATTGGGAAAATCGCAGTTAAAAAAGCTAGTTCAGTCCAAAAATTGGAAAATCGCAGGTAAAAAAAGCAGAAGTCGAAAATTGGAAATAATCGCAGTGTAAAAAAAAGCAGTTAAAATTGGAAAACGCAGTAGGAAAAAAGCGAGTCGAAATGGAAAAATCACAGTAAAAAAAACAGTCGAAAATTGGAAAAATCGCAGTAGTAAAAAAGAGTTGAATGTGAAAAATGGGAAAATTGCAAGTAGTAAAAAAGCAGTCGAAAATTGGAAATCGGCAGAAGCAGTCCAGTAAAAGATCCAGTTAAAAAAAGACATAGGACAGTCGAAAATTGGCAAATCGCAGGTAAAAAAGCTAGTCGAACATTGGGAAAATCCAGTAAAAAAAAAAAGCATCAAAAATTGGAAATGGGAAAATAGCAGTTTTAAAAAGCAGTCGAAAATTCGAAAATCGCAGTAAAAAAGCAGTTGAAAATTGGAAAATCGCAGTTTAAAAAAAAGAGGTTAGTGAAAATGGAAAATTCGCAGTTTTTTAAAAAAAGCCAGAGTCGAAAATTGGAAAATCGCAGTAACAAAAAAAAAGCGAGTCGAAAAATTGGACAAATCGCAGTAGTAAAGTCAGTTAAAAAAAGCAGTGGGAAAATTGGCAAATCGCAGTAGTATCAGTTAAAAAAGCAGTCGAAAAATTGGAAACTAGCAGTAGGTAAAAAAAAGCCGAGTCGAAATTGGAAAAATCGCAGTAAAGTAGTTATAAAAAAAGCAGTTGAAATTGGAAAACGCAAGTTAAAAAAAAGCAGTCGAAAATTGGATAAATGCAGTAAAAAAGCAGTCAGTCGAAAATTGGAAAATAGCAGTTTCAAAAACGATGAACAAAGTTTCAATGGTTCTGACTCTGTATTTCAGAATTTCGATTAGTACAATCCTCAGAAACGCTGGCAGAATGAACCTCACCAGTTTATGGGTCATTTTATACTGTTAAATTGAGACGAATCATTTCTGTAGGAAATTAGAGCCCCGAACTAGAAAAAAAGAAAAAAAACCTTTTCAACTCCCTTCCAGACGGATTAAACCAGGCAGAAAGGAGGGTTATGGCGGGGATTATCCCGACCAGAGATACCTGGCCCCAGGTCTACCATTTAAAATAGCTTTCACACTTCTCCAATGGGGACAATTTTTTAAAGCTAGGGAGGAAAAAATAAACCTTGATGATGAGAAAACTAAGGGCCAGATCCACAGAGTATCGCAAGTGATCTGATGGGCGCATTTAAAGGTGTAGAATCTAATTTTGAATACAGCCAGAGACAGACACTGGGCAAACATGTCCATACTTTGGACTTTAAAATCATTACTTAATATTTCAGAAAATGTTTATGAAAAGTTTGTAAAACATTTTGTAGAACTGTGCGATTATTATTTGTATTTTTAAAGGAAACACTCCACCTTAAAAACATTTTCTGCAACTATAAAATACCATAAACGTGATTTAAAACATTGTGATGCTTAACTAAAAATGCACCGGTGGGAAATGTAAAATATTTCATTACAGAGAAGGCCCGTCCATCCTTTCTTACCCATAAATGATTCGTAACTGCGCATGCCTGGTCACTGAATTTGGGGGAGGGGCAGTAAACTGCAGAGATTTGCGTTATAATTTGCTTATAAAATTACGGGGATTTAAACAACCATGGCCAACCCTCCAACATGTGTAGTTACAAACACTATACTGGGCCGTGGTTTTTGTTTTTTTTTTAACCTCCCTAGAAAGACAAGTCAACATTGTTTTGATAATGTTTTCTCAAATATAATGTTAATCATCAGTTTACCGACACTATTGATTGGAAGGCGGTTATGTTCCAAAAATGCCATGTTTTAAAAAAAGTTTATTAAACCAAGTTGCACTAAACATAAAGGTAAATATTTTAATTAGTGATAATTTTTGGTTTAAATGAACAGAAGAAATCTCCGCCGCCTACCTAGCTCAGTGACCCTCAGGCAACGCCAACGTGAATCACCCGGGAGAGGAATTCTTCAAACAAAACATACTTTGTATCTTCCTGTTCTATAGGAAGGGGAAGTAAAAGTAACGGTAAGGATATGAAATGACACATGGCAGTTGGACAAACCACAGTAATGGATTTTTGCCAAACCAAAATCCTTGCCCTAACTTGCTATCTATAAACAGACATTTAAACTAAGTATTATTGGCTCTTGTTATTGACCGTCTAGTATGATGCTCTTTTTGGCCTATTCCGGCACATCCAAGAAAGATTTATGACATCAATGGGGAACAGGGCAAGACAAAACCAACAGCAACACGGAGGGGGGACAACAGGAACGAGGGGGCGAGGAGGCGGGAGAGAGGAGAGAACAAAAAGGGCGGGCCGAGCATAGAAAGAGACGAGGGCAAGAGCGGAGAGAAAAGGACGGAGGCTACCACAAGGACGCAGGAGAAAAGCCCAGGAGGGGCCAGCAAGGGCACAGAGACACAGAGACGAAGGAGGAGGATGATAAGGCCAAGCGACTGCCCGAACACGTCTCAATGCCCCAGAAAAGAAAGTCATTTGTACGGTAAGGAATTTTATTGGTGTTCAAAATAGTGCAGTTAGAGACCCAGGGTGAAAGATGGGTAAATGAATGGGGCAGAATTACAGGATGAGTGTCCCAGGGAGAGGGACCTAGGAAATAGCGCTGATATAAAACAGATTCCTGCTATCGGGGACCTTTAGGGGCGTGGAAAAACAACATTAAAGAACTTACACTAGATTAGATTATTTTTTAAATTGTTTACTAACCAATTACTGCCACACCAAGACATCTCACATCTTAAATAATATACCCCCATCATTGGTAAGTTATGATAGGGGAAAACTCTGCTGACCATACAATTCCTGTTGTATCTAATTACCTGCTAGTGACTAAGGCTGGGACACTGTTATTACATCTAAAGGCTAGGCACAATCGCGTTTCTAGATACAGCGCAACTATTTAAATTAAAGAAATAATAAACGTCAGACTTTTTATGTCTGAATTTGTTCTCTTAGAAGGATAACGATCCCCAGGGGCACAGATGTTAGTGGGGGGAAGGTTTCTTCAATATCTGAAAAAAGATAACATTAATAGTATTTACCTTGTGTTTCGATTGCCTTTTATAGAGATTCCCATGTTTTATACACCCTGCTGGGATCTTACATTTTATTGTAATATTCTTGCACTTTGCTTGACCTGAACTGGGCAGAATTCCTCTCTCTTGAAATCTTCTCTTTAGAAGGTTAAGTCAGAACAAAGAACAAATGCTTTAAAAGGAAAAAAGGGAGTCATTTTCTCATTTCAATGAACATTAATCCTGCCCATACAGTGATGTCTCAGGAGAGATTGAAAGCATGTGGACCCATCCAACAGCCAAATCAGTAGAAATGGACTGTTAGGAACATTCCAAGGGAGTGATGCTCCCCAAAACAAAAAAAAAAAAAAAAAAGAAAAAAAAAAAAAAGAAGAAGAAAAACAAAAAAAAAGGAGGGGGGGGAGGGAGGGGGGGAGGGGGCTGGAGGGGACAGGGGGGGGTGGGGGGGGGGGTGGTTTGGGGGGGTGGTCAGTGGGACGTCCGAGTGAGAAGGGGGGGGAGGGGGTGTGGGGGGGGGGAGGGGAATGGTGAGGAGGGGGGGGGGAGGGAGGGGGGGACGGGGGGGGGGGTAGGCGGGGGGGGCGGGGGTAGTGGTTTTTATCGCCTATGGTTTGTTGTGTTGTTTTTTTTATTGTTCTTTTTTCTGGGAAGAGAAGGACAATTACAGAATGTGCAACTGGCAGGCTGGCAGCTCACTACTACACACTTAAAACGAGGTAATATATAAGCATACTATCATTAATAAGCAATATAATAATCATAAGGTAAATAAATAATGAACATTCCTTTAATTTCCATACCACAAGAGTTACAGTAGATCAAAAGGGTGCTACTCCCAAACAATGGCAATTGGTAGAGAGGGATTACCAGTGATTACAGTACATGTATGCCTGTGGTACACCACAGGTAGCCATTGTTGTCACATTCAGAACTGATTTGTTTTTGAACATAATAGCATATACCGGATTGTGTAAAACCAATAACACACCAAGTACCCAACAGGGAAAAGGGACTATTGGTGGCTAGAATAACATTCAGTATTGGTCACATCATAGTGAGTGTAAAATCTGGAAGTGACCCCTGCTAAAGAAGTGACCAAGAACCATACTGAACACGGATATAGTTTAATTCCCGTTATAAGATGTGAGGACGTTTCCATTTAGCAGCTTTAATTGGACAGGAATATTTCCCTGGCAAAAGTATTCATCCAAACACACAAACAACCCAGGTCCGTCCTCCAAATTTCTTAAACGCTAAAAAACGCAACGATAAAAAATATCTTGACAGCACCGTTGACAGGACCTTAAGCAGTCTTTCACCAAGACCGCAAGATTTACCGATAATTTACACTGGGCACACAAAAAGACAAAACGGAATCCTCGAACTAATGAAAAAAGGGGGTTTGTTTTAAAGGATTGAAGAATTTCTAGTTCATCTGGAGACACACTCATATATTCGGCATTTTACTACGTATAATAAACACGGAGCATAGATAGGACCTATGACACACGCGCTTAGAGTTTTTCTTTAGGATGGAACTTTTCTCTCTTCCTACCCACAAGCACGTATTGTACTGTAGGAAATCAGTAAAACGGTTGAAAATGGTTGAGGCAACATTATTTTTTGAATGGGTCACATGACAACACAATGTAGCCCAACAAATCACGTTCTCTTTCATTTCCAACCTCTTCCAGCTTTTTAATGGACCGCTTGATTGAGGTTGTTGTAAACAGTATGTCAAATTGGGTCCAGTGCACTGTAGGCCCTGTTAGGGACACCTATTTTCTGCTTGCAAAACAATGTTGCAGCTATGTTTTCTTTTGTAAACAGGAACAGAGCTGATACAAATGGGGTAATAGGAAGTAAAAAATGGATTGGGCGAAGGGAAACAGAGAGGCGAATCGTCAGATAGAAATTCTGGGAAAGCATTCGAGGTAAAAGATCAATAGGCTCGTGGGGTGGGAGGCGAAGGAGCACCATAGAGAAGTGGCAGGACAGAGCATTCCTGTTGCAGCACAGAGGGCTACCACAGTGTATTGCCTAGGGGATAATTAGCCGTGAGGCAGCAGGGAGCTCCCATGAGCAAACAGCAGCTGAAATCTGCATTAATCGTTTCAGGAATTCAAATACTAAAGATTTAGCAGAGCAAACAAAACGTGATTCCCAGTCCCACGTCTTAACCTTCGCATTTGCTTCCCTCTTCCTCCTTATAGCCCGGTTTACAGATACATTGTAGGATTTCGGGGTGTGTTCACAGATTGGCATCAATGTGACAGTGTCCGTCCCCTCGGTTGCACTCGTCGTCTGTCCTGAGTGGGAGAGAGACCACAAAGGGTTAACAGATTAAACAAAGCCTGGCAGTTGTGTCTACCATGATGATGCTCAGCAATTTAGGAGCTGCTGAAACTGACCACCAGACCTTTCACCCCTTGACTTAAAACCCAAGACACTAAACAGGGTCATATTTAACAATGTGTTAAATTTTGCCCCAACCAATCAGATGTTAAGCTTTCAATGTGTTAAACAATCTATTGGTTGGGCAAAAATTTGACATCGCCTTTAAACGATAAGAACTTTTATTGAATACGCTGCTTATTTGGTTAAAATGGTGAACTTGTTTGCCCCAACCCAATCAGAATTTTTAACATTCGAAAGCTAACATCTGATTGGTTGGGGCAAAATTAGCACCATTTAAACAATAAGAACCTTATTGATCTCCCTGAAGAACTTTATTGAATCCGTTTACAAACGACAGCGCGGTTCGTGAGAACTATTCCGTGGATTCCCACATCACCTGGCTCTCTTGGCCTTGAACCATATCCACACCTGCCCAATCCTTTAAGCACTTCCAGTCCTGCCCCGCCTGTTTAAACAGTGGTGTGATGAGGACTGTAATTTCAACCCCCAATAAACCAAGTGTAGAAACAGATTTCATGGCAGTAACACAGCCCTTCGCTAACACAGTCTTCCCCATTCTATTCCATTCAAATGACATTATCACATGAAAGTTTCAACCCAACAGTGCAGCGAGGGTTAAAGAGAATTCTGGGAATGTATGGAATTTTACATGGCTGTGGCAGGGGGGGTATCAGACACAGAGGGGGGTATTCACACTGGCCTGAGAGGAAGCGAAGGGTTAACTGAATGTCAGTTTCAGGATGACCCTAATTATGATTGGGCGGGTGGAGTAAAGCCTTTCAGGGCTGTGGGAAAGACCCAGGGGCTATTGATTTAATGCCTCTAGGTTCAATATTGAAGTTTCTTCTGTTGGAAATTCACTTTTGTCCCTCGCTAAAGGGTGAGAGTTGGGATTGTGGAATTACAATCAAGACATTGTATGGAAGAGTTAGAAGAGTTTTACATGTTTCTATTTCATTACAAACCGCCAGACATGGAATATAACCTGTACAGTAATAATGAAGCCGTGTTCTTACCACTGGTTAGAAAAATTGTGTTGGTAAAGGGGAAGGGAAGTAAAGTTGAGTGTAAGGGGAGGAAACTATGTGGAATGTTGGGTTGGGGTGGGCGGGATGAATTGATACACTTCATTCATCAGCATCAGCGATGATGGGACCTGAGAAGATGGACATATGTCCACGTGGTGTAGTCTATAAGCGGACTGAATTATCTGGATCACCTGCCCCTACAACACTGATGGTCGAACCTGGTCCACTCGCTAATCCCCTTCATGTCATATATACGGACGTGAATCCCTTCCCCTTTACATGAACTAAAAATAACCAATAGTGTCCAGTAGAAGATACAGTAATGGAACCAGTCCACATTAAATGTTTACCATTGTCACAGTCTATCATACTCCGTAATCACACGTTATAGACCCCATACAGGTGACACTAGGTGAACCGTCCTGTGCACATCACCCACTGATACACTGTATCGTCTATAGGTGAACCCGTCTGCGCACATCACCCACGCCACTGTATCGTCTATAGTGAACCCGTCCTGCGCACCTCACCCACTGATACACTGTATCGTCTAAGGTGAACCCATCCTGCGTACCTCCCCCACTGATACACTGTATCGTCTATAGGTGAACCCGTCCTGCGCAGCTCACCCACTGATACACTGTATCGTCTATAGGTGAAACCGTCCTGCCCACATCTCCCACTGATACACTGTATCATCTATAGGTGAACCCGTCCTGCGCACCTCACCCACTGGTACACTGTATTCGTCATAGTGAACCCCCTTCCTGCGCACATCACCCACTGGTACACTGTATCATCTATAGGTGAACCCATCCGCCCACATCTCCCACTGATACACTGTATCGTCTATAGGTGAACCCGTCCTGCGCACCTCACCCACTGATACACTGTATCGTCTATAGGTGAACCCGTCCTGCGTACCTCCCCCACTGATACACTGTATCGTCTATAGGTGAACCCGTCCTGCGCACCTCACCCACTGATAACTGTATCGTCTATAGTGAAAACCGCCCTGGACCCCTGCCCACATCTCCACTGATACACTGTATCATCTATAGGTGAACACTGTCCTTGCGCACCTCACCCACTGGTACACTGTATCGTCTATAGGTGAACCCGTCCTGCGCACATCACCCACTGGTACACTGTATTATCTATAGGTGAACCCGTCCTGCCCACATCACCCACTGATACACTGTATCATCTATAGGTGAACCCGTCCTGCCCACATCACCCACTGATAGGTGAACCCGTCCTGCCCACATCACCCACTGATACACTGTATCATCTATAGGTGAACCCATCCTGCCCACATCACCCATTGATACACTGTATCATCTAGTAGGTGAACCCATCCTGCCCACATCTCCCACTGATACACTGTATCGTCTATAGGTGAACCCGTCCTGCCCACATCACCCACTGATACACTGTATCATCTATAGGTGAACCTGTCCTGGCAACATCACCCACTGATACATGTATCTGTATAGGTGAACCTGTCCTGCGCACATCACCACTGATACACTGTATCGTCTATAGGTGAACCCGTCCTGCGCACATCACCCACTGATACACTGTATCGTCTATAGGTGAACCCGTCCTGCGCACCTCACCCACTGATACACTGTATCGTCTATAGGTGAACCATCCTGCGTACCTCCCCCACTGATACATGTATCGTCTATAGGTGTGAACCCGTCGCGCAGCTCACCATGGATACACTGTATCGTCTATAGGTGAAACCGTCCTGCCCACATCTCCCACTGATACCACTGTATCATCTATAGGTGAACCCGTCCTGCGCACCTCACCCACTGGTACACTGTATCGTCTATAGGTGAACCCTTCCTGCGCACATCACCCACTGGTACACTGTATCATCTATAGGTGAACCCATCCTGCCCACATCTCCCACTGATACACTGTATCGTCTATAGTGAACCCGTTCCGCGGCGCACTCACCCACTGATACACTGTATCGTCTATAGGTGAACCCGTCCTGCGTACCTCCCCCACTGATACACTGTATCGTCTATAGGTGAACCCGTCCTGCGCACCTCACCCACTGATACACTGTATCTTCTATAGGTGAAACCGCCCTGCCCACATCTCCCACTGATACACTGTATCATCTATAGGTGAACCTGTCCTGCGCACCTCACCCACTGGTACACTGTATCGTCTATAGTGACCGTCCTGCGCACATCACCCACTGGTACACTGTATCATCTATAGGTGAACCCCGTCCTGCCCACCATCACCCACGATAAATGTATCATCTATAGGTGAACCGTCCTGCCCCACATCACCACACACTGATGTGTGAACCCGTCCTGCCCACATCACCCACTGATACACTGTATCATCTATAGGTGAACCCATCCTGCCCACATCACCCATTGATACACTGTATCATCTATAGGTGAACCCATCCTGCCCACATCTCCCACTGATACACTGTATCGTCTATAGGTGAACCCGTCCTGCGCACATCACCCACTGACACACTGTATCATCTATAGGTGAACCTGTCCTGGCAACATCACCCACTGATACACTGTATCGTCTATAGGTGAACCTGTCCTGCGCACATCACCCACTGATACACTGTATCGTCTATAGGTGAACCCGTCCTGCCCACATCACCCACTGATACACTGTATCGTCTATAGGTGAACCCGTCCTGCCCACATCACCCACTGATACACTGTATCATCTATAGGTGAACCCGTCCTGCCCACATCACCCACTGATAGGTGAACCCGTCCTGCGCACATCACCCACTGATACACTGTATCGTCTATAGGTGAACCTGTCCCTGCGCACATCACCCACTGATACACTGTATCGTCTATAGGTGACCCGTTCCTGCCCACATCCCCATGATACACTGTATCGTCTATAGGTGAACCCGTCTGCGCACATCACACCCATGATAACACTGTATCGTCTATAGTTGAACCCGTCCTGCCCACATCACCCACTGATACACTGTATCATATATAGGTGTCCTGTGACAGTTCCTTGCAGCTTTCAATCCCCACACCATTTTTCCCATGGCATGGAAAGACCTATTTAAATGTCACATTGACCAGCAGGTTAACAACAACCAGTCCATTAAATTCCCTTTAAATAATCCTGTCTATTGTACAGAACCCACTGGGGTTGCCCTTATACAGCGTCTATTATGTGGACCTAGTTCAGTTCTTTTAAAACACATTTAGTCCATTCACAGGGCCTCCCTGTATGACACTTTGTAATATCCCTTTAAGAGACTCAATCCCAGTCACATGACCCCGTAGGGGTCTCGTTAAATGGACAGTCCCTTTTACAAGCAGTCACTGGTACCTTTAAATTACCCATAAACTATTTTGTTGCACACAATCGTCTAAATTAAAATAGACATTAATTAATCAAGTTAATTGTTACATAAGTACAAGGTGACCTTTAATTAAATTGTCCAAGTCATGTGACCCACTAACTTCTGTAACTTTAAATTAATAAGCCCATGTCATGTGACCTATAATTCCCCTTTGAAAACCCCATCTTGGTCATGTACACAGTAACTCCCCTTTAAATGAGCCAGGTTCCTGTCAGTTACATAGTGAGTCCAATGAACGAGTCCCAGTCATGTGACCCAGCAACTCCCCTTAAACGAGAACCATGCCAGATTTACAGGACTATTGGGGCCATGTTTAGAAGAACCAGTCCCAGTCATGTGACCCCAGGGTCCTTTAAGGACCATCCCTGTTTCTCTCTGGACCCAGTAGCTCCCCTTTAATAGTCTCAGTCCAGTTGAATTCCCATTATGAGTCCCATGGGCCCCTCTCTCTCCCCTCTTCATGGGGTCCCTCTCTCTCCCTCTTCATGGGGTTCCTCTCTCTCCATCTTCATGGGGTCCCTCTCTTTCTCCCCATCCCATAGGGACCCTCTCTCTCCCCTTCCCATGGGGTCCCTTCTCTCTCCCTTCCCATGGGGTCCCTCCTCTCTTCCCCTCTTTCATGGGGTCCCTCTCTCTCTCCCCATATAGGGAACCTCCTCTTCCCATCATAGGGACCCTCTCTCTTCCCACTTCCCATGGACCCTCTCTCTCCCCTCTTCATGGGACCCTCTCTCTCTCCCCATCCATAGGGACCCTCTCTCTCCCCTCCCATAGGGACCCTCTCTCCTCCCCATCCCAGGCACCCCTTCTCTCCCCATCCCATAGCACCCTCTCTTCCCCTCTTCATGGGGTCCCTCTCTCTCTCCCCATCCCATGGGACCCTCTTTCTCCCCTTCCCATGGGGTCCCTCTCTTCTCTCCCCATCCCATAGGGACCCTCTCTCCTCCTCCCCATCCCATAGGGACCCTCTCTCTCCCCATCCCATAGGGACCTCTCTTTCCCATTCCCAGGGACCCTCTCTCTCCCCTCTTTCATGGGATCCTCTCCTCTCCCCATCCCCATAGGGACTCTCTCTTCCCCATCCCATGGGGGCCCTCTCTCTCCCCCTTCATGGGGTCCCTCTCTTTCTCCATCACAATGGGGTCCCTCTCTCTCCCCGCCTTCATGGGGTCACTCTCCTCTCTCCCCCATCCATGGGGTCCCCTCTCTCTCTCCCCTTCCCACGGGGTCCTCTCTCTCTAAACGCACGATAGGGGTCCTCTGCCTCGTCCACACATGGGTGCTCACTCTCTAGGTAATCCAACCCTTAAATGGATATTTGGTAACAGGAGACGGCAAAAAGCGAGGGTAGAACTCCAAAGTAAAGTAAACTTAAATTTATTCAAGACCACAATATCACAAACGTTTCGGGGGGGAAAAACTTGCCCCCTTCCTCAGTGATGATTCAACATAAGTGCATCACTTGAGGAAGGGGGGAAGTTTTTCCCCCCGAAACGTTGTTGATAGTGTGGTCTTCAATAAATTTAAGTTTACTTTACTTTGGAGTGCTACCCTCGCTTTTGCCGTCCCCGCTCTCTTACCTTCCCATCCCATGGAACCGTCTCTCTCTTCCTATCCCATGGGGTCCCTCTCGGTCTCCCCTTCCCATGGGGTCCCCGTCTCTCTCTCTTCCCCACCCCATGGGGTCCCTCTCTCTCTCTCTGATCCATGGGGACCATCTCTCTCCCCTTCCATGGGGTCCCAGTACTCCTCTCTCCCTTCAAAGACTGTCACTGTCTCTCTCTATCCCCATCCCAGGGGGTCCCTGTCTCTCTCTATATATACCCATCCCAGGGGGTCCCTGTCTCTCTCTCTCCATCCCAGGAGGTCCCTGTCTCTCTCTCTCCATCCAAATGGGTCACTGTCTCACTTTCCATCCCAGGGGGTCACTGTCTCTCTCCTCTCTCCATCCCAGGGGTCACTGTCTCTCTCTCTCTCTCTCCATCCCAGGTGGTCCCTGTCTCTCTCGTCTCCATCCAAGGGATCACTGTCTCACTTTCCATCCAAGGGGGTCACTGTCTCTCTCCTCCATCCCAGGGGGTCCCTGTCTCTCTCTCTCTCCATCCCAGGGGGGTCCCGGTCTCTCTCTCTCTCCGATCCCAGGGGGTCCCTGTCTCTCTCTCTCTCCATCCCAGGGGGGTTCCTGTCTCTCTTTCTCTCTCATCCAAGGGGGGTCCCTCTGTTCTCTCTCTCCATCCCAGGGGGTCCCTGTCTCTCTCTACCACCCAGGGGGTCCCTGTCTCTCTCTCTCTTCTCATCCCAGGGGGTCCCTGTCTCTCTCTTTATCCAGGGGGTCTCTGTCTTCTCCTCTCCATCCCAGGGGGTCTCTGTCTCTCTCCTCTCCATCCCAGGGGGTCCCTGTCTCTCTCTCTCCTCCCAGGGGGGTCCTGTTCTCTTCTCCTACCAGGGGGTCCCTGTCTCTCTCTCCTTTGTCCCCATCCCAGGGGGTCCCTGTCTCTCTCCCTCTCAATCCCAGGGGTCCCTGCCCTCTCTTTCTCCTTCCAGGGGGTCTCAGTTCTCTCTCTCTCTCTCTCTCCTTTTCCCAGGGGGGTCCCTGTCTCTCTCTCTTTCTTTCCATCCAGAGGGTCCCTGCCTCTCTCTCTCTTCCATCCCAGGGGGTCCCTGTCTCTCTCTCTCTTTCCATCCCGGGGGTCCCTGTCTCTCTCTCTATCCATCCCAGGGGGGGTCCCTTTGTCTCTCTCTCTCTCCACCCGGGGGGGTCCCTGACTCTATCTCTCCATCCCAGGGGGGTCGCTTGTCTCTCTCTCTCCCCATCCCAGGGGGGTCCCTGACTCACTCTCTCCCCATCCAAGGGGGTCCCTGACTCTCTCTCTCTCTCTCCTCATCCCAGGGGGGGTCCCTGACTCCTCTCTCTCTCTCCATCCCAGGGGGGGTCCCTGTCTCCTCTCTCCCATCCCAGGGGGGTCCTGACTCTTCTCTCTATCCATCCCAGGGGGGTCCCTGACTCTCTCTCTCTCTCCATCCCAGGGGGTCCCTGACTCTCTCTCTCCTCTCCATCCCAGGGGGTCCCTGACTCTCTCTCTCTTCCATCCAGGGGGGTCCACTCCCTGATCTCCCTCTCCTCCAGGGTCCCTACTCTCTCTCTCCATTTACACGGGGGAACGGCGGTCCCACATTCCCCCCTCCCTTCCCTCCCTTCCCCCCCCCTCTTCTACCCCCCTGGCCTTCTTCCCCTCCCACCGGTCCCGTCAGCCACCACCATCGTGCGCCAGGCCACCCCCCCCACCTAGCCGGTCCCTCAGCACAGAGAGCCGTCCAACCACAATCCCCACCTAACGCACAGCCAGTGACATCTTCCCTCCTCGCCCTCCCTCCCCCTCCTTCCCCCCCCCCCCCCCCGTCCTCCCCTCCACCCCACTCCCCCTCTCCCCGGATATCCCTTCCCCGGCCAACGAAGCCCGGGGCACCTGAGAGATAAGGCCGGCGACCCAGACAACCACGAGTGCCACGAGGGGACCGGGGCCCCCAGCATGGAGGGGAACAGTAACAAAACGTTGGCAAGGGTGGAGGGCGGGGCAAGGGGAGCCACCCACAGATAACGAAACCGGACTCAACACCGGCCACCGCGAAGTAGCCAAACCAAGACACGAGACGGGTGGGCGCCCCTTTCCTTCATCGCCTCTCCCTTGCCCTTCCCCCCTTCCATATTCCCGCTTACCTGACACTCCCTCCCTGGACCCTTGCCCCTCCTGACCCCTGCCAACCCCTACCCTCCCTCTCCCCCACCTCCCGTTTTATGATCACCCCCATCCCTATCCCCATGAGTACCCATCCTTTCTATCACTCCATCCCCCGCACAACCCAACCCGCGCACGCCCCACCCCGGACCGCCAGGGGGGCGCCATACAGCCGCAGACTCGCCGACCCACGTAAGACAGCACAGGGAACCCGCAAGCACGCCGCACGCGCCTCCCCAGCAAAGACGAAAGACGGAAAGGCACGCAGCCAAGGGCCCACAGGCCCCGACCGGACCGGCCCGCCACCCACCGAAAACACGCCATAAGGGAAGGAAAGGCGACCAGACAGGGGGGGAAACATAACAGAAAAAAGACAAACCGGCAATAAAAGCGAACGAGACAGGAACCGGACGGAAAACAACAAGACCATGGGACGAAAATAAAAAAAGGAAGAAAAAAAAAAAATAAAGATGAAAGAAGCGAGAAAGGAGGAGAAGAACCGAAAAACAGAAAGGGCAAGGGAGGAGTGGTAATATAGGAAAAGAACCTGTCAACTCACCTGATCCCCCCCGCGCCCCTACCCTCCCCCTCCCTTCCCTACCTGTCCCCTGACCTCTCTCCATCAGGTCGATCTTCTCTCTCCATCAGGGGGGTCCATGACTCCTTCTCTCACCCAGGGGGGTCCCTGACTTCTCTCCTCTGGTCCCGACTCCTTCCCACCAGGGGGGTCCCTGACTATCTCTCCTCTCCATCCCAGGGGGGTCCCGTGTCTCCTCTATCTCTCCATCCCAGGGGTGGTCCTGACTCTACTATCTCCCCATCCAAGGGGGGCGTCCCTGACTCTCTCTCTTCTCCATCCCAGGGGGGTCCCTGAACTCTCTCTCTCTCCATCCCAGGGGGTCTACTTTCTCTCTCCCATCCAGGGGGGCTCCTGACTCTCTTCTTTTCACATCCCAGGGGGTCCCTGTCTTCTCCCTCTCAATCCAGGGGGTCCCTGCCTCTCTTTCTCCGCCCAGGGGGTTCAGTTCTTCTCACTATCCATCCCAGGGGGGTCCTGTCTCTATCTCTCTTTCTTCCATCCAGAGGGTCCCTGCCGCTCTCTTCTTTTCAATCCACAGGGGGGGGTCCGTGCTCTCTCTCTCTTTCCATCCCAGGGGGTCCTTCTCTCATCTCTATCACCCAGGGGGCACCTGGTCTCTGTTTTCCCTCCCCTCCTTTATCTCCATCCCAGGGGGGTCCCGACTTCTTCTATCTCATCACCAGGGGGTCCCTTGACTCTCTCTTCCTGCTCATGCCCAGGGGGTCCTGAATCTCTCTCTCTCTCCTACAGGGGGGTCCCTGCTCTCTCTCTCTCCCATCCCAGGGGGGGGTCCCTGACTTCATGCTTCTCCATCCGGGGGTACGACTCTCTCTCTACTCCATCACAGGGGGGTCCACTGATTATCTCTCCTCTCCCTCCAGGGGGGGGTCCCGCTCTCTCTTCCCCCATCCAGGGGGGGGTCCTGACTCTCTTCTTCCCATCCCAGGGGGGTCTGATCTCTCTCTTCTGCCATTCCAAGGGGGTGGGGTCCCTGAACTCTCTCGTCTCCATCCCAGGGGGGGTCCGACTTCTCTTGCTCTCATCCCAGGGGGGGTCCCCTGACTCTCTCTTCTCTCCATTCCAGGGGGGGTCCCTGATCTCTCTCTTCCATCTCAGGGGGGGTCCTGACTTCCTCTCCATCCCAAGGGGGTACTGAACTCTCTCTCCCCATCCCAGGGGGTCCATGCTCTTCTCTCTCCAATCCCAGGGGGGTCCTGTCTACTCTCTCTCCATCCACAGGGGGACCTGAACTCTTCTCTCCCCATCACAAGGGGGGTTTCTACCTCTCCTCCAGGGTCACTCATCTTTCCATCCAGGGGGTCCCTGACTCTCTATCTTTCATCCCAGGGGCCGCACCTTCTCCCAGAGGTCTGTCTCTCTCTCTCTCCCCACCCAGGGGGTCCCTGTCTCTATCTATCACCATCCCAGGGGGGGTCCCTGTCTCTCTACTCTCTCTTCATCCCAGGGGGTCCCTGTTCGTCTCTCATCTCTTTCATCCCAGGGGGTCCCTCTCTAGATCTCTCCCTTCCGGGGACTTTGTTGGGGCAGGGAAAGTTTCTACCGGGAGATTCCCAGCGCTTCCCCCGCGGCCGGTCCCGTCCCAGATGAGGCTGAGGACCAGGCCAGGGTACCAGGAAACAGACGGGCCGACCCCCATTGGCAACAGCGACACAACTCACGCTCCAACCTCCCCGGTCACAGGCGCTCTCCGCACTGCGGCGAGGGAGGGCTGAACAGAGCGACCCCGACGACAGCACGCACAGCATGGCGGAGGGCGCTGGGGAGTGGGAGGGGCCGCCGGTTGAAGCGACCAACTGAACGGCAATGGGGAGGGTGGGGAGGGGGGAAAGCCGGTTTTTAAACCCACACACCACCAAGTAGTTCCGATGGTCATTGCTATGGACTCGGAATTCGCGAGATCTAGTCGGTGGGGTGATACGGACCGACCGATCATAAATTGTACGGAAGATCATGGAAGACAGTGAAAAATTAGATTGTGAGCCTTTGGGAGAGGAAACTAAGGTCTGTAACAAGATCTATTCATAAGTATATATTTATTAATAGATACTGTTTAATATAACATTCCCCTTGTCACATACTGTCTTCATACTATCTACATTGACTATCACATACCGTTTACATACTATCTACATTACCGTTTTTCATTTCTATCTAGGCTTGCATACTCTAATATCATCTTCATAGGTACATACTATTCGACATCCGTCTATCTCTAATATCTACATTTTCATACTGGTCTACATACATCTACAACCGTCTACATAAAACATTTCATACTCTATACTTCTACATCACTGTCGACATACTATGCTTAAACTATCGCAGCTACTCATAATGGCACATATATGTCTATAACATATATCGATACTATCCATACTATCTTCAGAACTGGTCACATAGCTATAAAAATGGTTCAATGATCTAAATGATTATCTCAACATTCATACTGTCTAAAATACTGCCATTACTATCTTACATATATTCTACGGTACTACTGTCGCATATCTATTATTCAACTATCTCATATAGTCTACATAAGTCACTATACATTTACATTATGTCTACATAATATCTACATGACTATTTCATACTGTTAACATACTATCTACAATTGTCTTATACCATTAACATATGGCTGTGTGGAAGGTTCTCATTCATACAGGTCAGGTATATATGTTGGTATTCAATTAGATCAACTGGAGCTGACTTTCTACATAACTATCTTCATATATCTACCTTACTATTTACATACTGTCTACATACTATCACATACTGTCTACCACTATCTCCATACTGTACACTACTACATTACTATAATACTATTAATACTTCTACCATAGTCTTCATTACGGTCTACATACTATCTACATACTGTCTACATACTATCTTCATAGTATCTTCATAATCGTCTACATACTGTCTACATACGTCTTCATACTGTCTAATACTATCTAATACTGACTGCATACTGTCTACCTACTATTTCATACTGTCTAATACTATCTACAAAACTGTCTATATACTATCTTCAACTGTCTACATACCGTCTACATACCGACTACATACATCTTCATTACGTCTTAATACTATCTTTATACTGTCTACATAACTATTCTTACCGTCTACCTACATCTACATATATCCTCATACTGTCTACATACCGTTAACATGCTGTCTACATACTTTCTTCATACTGTCTACATACTATTTCATACTGTGTACATACTATTCATACCGGCTACATTACATCTACATACCATCTTCATACTGTTACATTACTTCTACATACTATATTCATACCGTCTACATACTATATTAATACTGTCTACTACCTCTACATATACTATCTTCCTACTGTCTACATAATATCTACATACATGTACTACATACCTATCTGACATACATCTTCATACTGTCGAAATACTTCTACATACTGTCTACATACAATCTACATACAGCTCACATTACCGTCTACATTACATTCTTTATACTGTCTACATACGTCTACATACTACTTCATATGTCTACATATTATTCATGCTGTTACATACTGTCTAATACTATTTTCATACACGTCTACATACCTCACTACAGCTTCTCATAGTCTAAATACGTTATCATACTGTCTACATACGTTCTCATATTGTCTGCCATACTATCTTAATACGGTCTACACCCTCTACATACTATCTCATACTGTCTACATTAATATCTACATACTGTCTACATACTTACATACTATATCATACTAGTCTAAATACTTTCTAAATACTGTCATACATCGGTCTACATACCGTAGACTGTATGCAGAAGTTGGACGTATGTAGACAATAATTCAACCGGAGCGTAGTGTTCAATTTATGTTAAAGTTTATTCATAATTCACCCATGACACACACAAAAAGGGCAACGTGAGAAAGGGCAAAGACTTGCCCTTAAATGTGCCCTTTGGTGATGTGTCCATGGGTTATAAATATGAATAAACTTATCATAAATTGAAACACTACGCTCCGGCTGGAATTATTGTCTACATACTGTCTTATACCGTATACATACTGTCTACATACGTCGAACATACCATCTATACTACCATATACTTAACCTTCTACATACCATTACATACTGTGTACATTACTGTTTATACCGTCTCTATACCATCTACATAATCTCTATATACTGTCTACATACCATCTACATACATTATATACTGTCTAAATCCGTTTATACACTGTCTATATAGGTCTACATACTACTATCTAGAACTGTCTACATACAATCTACATACTGTTACTACGTCTCATACTGTCTACATTACGTTTTACATGCTGTCTACATACCATCTTCTTACTATCTATATACTATGCTGAAACCATCTTCAAACCAACTACATACCATCTACCATACATCGTTACTGTCTTCATACTGTGCTACATTATGTCTATATACCATTTACATTCTTTTTACATAACTCTTACATGCGTCTCATACCTTCTACATACGTCTACATACAATTTTTACCTTCCGTCTATATTCTGTCTATATACCGCCTACACATTTCTATATACTGTCTACATACTGCTTATACTGTCTTCTACTGTCTACATACTGTAAGTACAGACTACAACGTCTATATACTGTCTTCATACTATCTGAACAACTTCTATATACTGTCTACATACCATCTATGTTATCGTCTACCATCTACATACGTCTACATACCATTTACATACCGCCTACATACTGTCTACATCCTGGCTTCATACGTCTACATACAGTCTACATACTGTCATATATACTGTTCTCATATTGTCTACATACTTTATATATACTTTCTATATACTGTCTATTATGCTGTCTACATACTGTATAATTACTGGCTACATACTTGCTACATATGTCTATATATGTTTCATACTGTCAGATTACATTTTATATGCTGTATACATACTTCTATATACTGTCTAATTACTCGTTCTGTGTACCATCATAAGTATTATACTGTGCTAATTACTGGTCTACATACTGTAGATATATCATACTGTATATATATTTTCTTCATAACAGTTGTCTAGATATTGTCTACATAATGTTTACATACGGTTTACAATTCACTTTATAGCATCTACATAATGCCTACATACCACTACACACTGTTTACATTCTGTCAGATATCCGTCTTCATACTTTCTATACAGTTCTACATACGTCTACACACATCTATATTACTGTCTATATTATGAGACATACGTCATAATACTGTCTATAGTATTGTCTTCATACTGTCTACATACTTTCTAAATATCGTCTAAATACAGTTACATACCGTCTAAATATTGTCTCATACCGTCTAAATACTGTCTACCAAACTGTCTACAAACTGTCTTCATACTGTCTATACTGTATAAGTTTATATGGGTCGTTATTGATGGTTTATTGGTCACTTATGATTGGTTTATAAGTCAGTTTATTGGTTGGTTTAAGGTCAATTAATGATGGTTTATGGGTCGGATTTTGATTGGTTTATCGGTGGTTATTGATTGGTTATGGATCTGTTTATGATTGGTTTATTGGTCTATTTATTGATTGGTTTATTGATTGGTGTATTATTTGTTTATTGGTTGATTTATTGTGGCTTTAGTCAGTTTATTGATGGTTTATGGGCGGTTTTTATTGATGTTTACTGGTCAGTTTATTGGCTGATTTGATCGATTGCGTTTATTGATTGGTTTATTGGTGACGTTATTGATTGGTTTATTGGTTGATATGATGGTTTATGGTTGGTTTATTTATCGTTTATGGTCAGTTTATTTATGGTTTATTGGCCAGTTATCGATTGGTTTATTGGACAGTTTATCGAATTGGTTTTGTCAGTTTATTGATTGGTTTATTGGTTTGTTTATGGATTGGTTTATTGATGATTGGGTTGATTGGCCAGTTTAGATTTTTACTTTCTATATACAGTCTACATACCGTCTACATACTATCTACCACACCCTCTATCTATACTGTATATATTATGACGACATACGGTCTAATACTATCTATATAGTCGTCATTTACAATCTACATACTTCTACATATCATCTACATTACTGTCCTACATCCGATCTTCATACTGTCTAAATACTGTCTACATACTGTTACTTATCGTCTATATACTGACTTTCATACTGTCTATACTGTATAAAGGTTTTACTGGTGGTGTATTGATTTTATTTTGGTCAATTATAATAACGGTTTATTAGTGGGTTTATTAACTGGTTTATATTGGTCGGTTTATTGATTGGTTTATTGGTCACTTTAATGATTGGTTTATTAGTCGGTTTATTGACTGGTTATATTGGCGGTTTATTTATTGTTTTATTGGTCCCTTTAATGATTGGTTTATTGGTCGGTAGTTTGGGGGGTTATTGGTCAATTTAATGATTGGTTTATGGGTCGATTTATTGATTGGTTTATTGGTCGGTTTATTGATTGGTTTATTGGTCATTATTAGTCGGTTTATTGGTTGGTTTATTGGTCAATTTAATTATTGGTTTATGGGTCGATTTAGTGATTGGTTTATTGTCGGTTTATTGATTGGTTTATTGGTCCGTTTATTGATGTTTATTGATCGCTTTATTGATTGGCTTATTGGTTGGTTTATTGGCCAGTTTATTGGTTGGTTTATTGATTGATTTATTGGTCAATTTATTAATTGATTTATGGGTTGGTTTATTGATCAGTTTATTGATTTCTTTTTGGTCTATTTATTGATTGGTTTATTGGTCCGTTTATGTATCAGTTTATTGATTGGTTTATTATTGATTGGTTTATTGATCAGTTTATTGATTGGTTTATTGATAAGTTTATTGATCAGTTTATTGATTGGTTTATTGGTCAGTTTATTGATTAGTTTTTGGTCAATTGATTGATTTATGGGTTGGTTTATTGATCAGTTTATTAATTTCTTTTTGGTCCGTTTATTGATTGGTTAATTGGTCCATTTATAGATTGGTTTATGGGTCAGTTTATTGGTTGGTTTATTGGTCGATTTATTGATTGGTTTATTGGTCGGTTTATTGATTGGATTATTGGTCGATTTATTGATTGGTTTATTGGTTGATTTATTGATTGGTTTATGGGTCAGTTTATTGATCGGTTTATTTGTCTGTTTATTCATTGGTTTGTTTATTCATTGGATTATTTATTGGTTTAATGATCGGTTTAAGTATCTATTTATTAATGGGTTAATTGATTTGGTTAATTTACTGATCGGTATTTACCCATGTGAACCAGACCTAATAGACAGGGATAGACAGACTGATCTGTGGCTCTGTATTTTTCTGGATATATTATGGGTTGGGATATATTTACTGTACTATGCACTGTAGGATATGGGTATACATATCCATACACACTGCGTACGATATAAAGATAAGTTTATAGACGATGGATATATGGGGTAATATAAATATATATATATATATAATATGTGATTTATGCAATTATAATATCAGTGGGTTTTATACTTATAATTATCACTCAGCTATTTCATAGATCATGTGACTGCAGACCAAAAAAACAGCAGAATTAAACAATCAGCACACAACCATTGTGGCAACCAAGTCCAAAACCAGGGGGCGCTAGTTTACATGGACGATAACCAAACAGCAAAAACAATCAACCTGCTGCCCTGAAAATGTGCTTCAAACTACAACGTCCACCCTTCCTTCATAGCATGGGAATACTGGGAGCTGTAGTTTAAAAAAAAAACAATAAAACCCTGACAAATGGAATATAATTGGCTTAGAAAGATTTAATTGATTACAATAGCCTCTATGGGGCATTTATACCGCAGGGTAAAGCTGGGTACACACATTAACGATAAAGCCCCGATACCGTCGGATCCGATGGTATCGGGGCTTTATCGTTAATGTGTGTACCCAGCTTAAGGAATAAATAAATAATTGTAATACTCAAGGGTAAGTTTATCCAGAAATAGCAATTCTACACATTGGGGAAAGCCCGCACAGAGGGCCACATGGTATCGCTTTTTAGTAAATCTACGATAGCTACGTAGATCTATGACTGCGACCGCCCATAAAATACCATCGCGTTATTTTACCACCGATTGGTATTCTAAGTTCGTTCTCCGTAAATGTACATTAACGATATGGCGCAGAGCTTTGGGGGAAGGTTTAATCTATTTTACTAGATGGACAGAAGTTCTCCTTGGCGCTCAGCGTGGCCAGGCAGCTATGGGTTAATGCCGTGCCATTGTCCATGTTTCTTCCTTTCTTGTTGATTCAGTGGCTGCTTCTTAGACAGAAATAGTGACTCTCCATCTATAGGGAAGAAAAGACCTTTGAAGACGGGGGCCGTCCGCACCACATCAAACTTAGCAAAGGGTTACCATGGCGACCGGGCAGTTTGTAACCCAGCGATGTGAAAACTTTCTGTCCTTCTGTACTCAACCCCCTCGTCTATCAAATAAAAAATACCATGGACCAGGAGAGAGATCCCCAAACACATAGCCCCCCGCACACTGTAACAACTATTCAAAAATAAATCACAATACTGTACTGTCTGTAGGAAACAATATGGCAGCTCCCACCCATTTATATAAATATACAGAGAAGGAATGTTCTGTACATACAATAAGCTATACCCTCATACTGTACTGTCTAAGGGAAACAATATGGCAGCTCCCACCCATATGTATAAATATAAATATACAGAGAAGGAATGTTCTGTACACACAATAAGCTATACCCTCATACTGTACTGTCTAAGGGAAACAATATGGCAGCTCCCACCCATATGTATAAATAAACAGAGAAGGAATGTTCTGTACACACAATAAGCTATACCCTCACACTGTACTGTCTAAGGGAAACAATATGGCAGCTTCTGCAGCAGTAACTGCCATTATCCAGCCATTAAACTTCAGCAGGTACGAATCATGAGGACAGTAGACCTTGAAATTTGTCAGATTGAAGGTTGAATTGGTTGGAAGTTTGGGAATGCTGGGAGTTGTAGTTTTTAAAGGTCTGGAGGGCTGCGAGTTTGACTTCCCCTTTCGGCTGGGGTATGTAGGTTCCTGTAGGATGAGGAGTTTTCAGGTGAGTGACATTAGAAACAATTTACTGTCACCTGAAACTCTTCTTTATTAAAACTTCGCTAGCGACACGCCAGGTCGATGTCCGTAAAATGATCCCAACCCCCCCAATCCAGACATTAATAACGAGATTCCTTGGGGTAATAATCGGGGGATTCGTTCTCGTGCCCTATTGATTTCTAGCAAGATTTATTAAAAAGAAAAAATCAATTTGGCACAGGGCCAGGCGGAACGACCAAATCCACTTGTAACGACCACATTGCCACGAGAGACTCGGTTACAAAGAGTCTGAAATAAATATAAAGTGTAATAAAGGATTTTGCCCTGCAGCAAGGGATTCTGGGAGTGGGTGTGCAAACACTAGCCTGGCACAGTGTCAAAATCTTCACTGTATTTCAGCCTCGGTTAGTAGAAGGTGCAGATGTTCCTTATTTAATTGTTAAATAATAAAATATATGATAGAATTGTTTTATTGACACTGGTTTAAGGTGCCACAAATCAGCTCCACTTTCCCTGGGTAACTCACAGTGAGCATGTCTGAGGTCAGTGACCTAGAAGATGGGCGGCAACTTTAATTACGAATTACACAGAACAGTGTTATATTCAGCAAATTGTTTTAAAATTTCTGTTTTAGTTTGTATTTCTCTTTAAATGGGATAAAACGCTAATTATCCTGACCTTTACTCTAAACAGAACAAGCCAATGGACATTTATATCTAGAACACAGGTTGAAAATGTTAAACGGGTCTGTTCAAACAGGAGCAACTTGTATGGTAGACCCCTATTCAGTCCGCATGTCTCTGTGTGAGATCCTGTACTGTAAATTCCAAGCAGTATCTGTCCAGGGTGCTGAATCTCAGTAACCTTAGTATTAGAACATGGTGAGCAGGTAGTCAGTAAGAGGATTCATTTGTGGATATGGTTGAATGTGACATCTCTGGATCCTGTGGGTCTATGTACAACACAGAGAGATTGTGGGCTAAAGGGCACAGCTAATACACAAAAATTCTGCTAGAATATAAGCAATGTGGTTGCTAAATCACAAAATGTAATTTTGTATTTGCAGTATTTGGAGTTAAAGTTGCGCTAACCAATTCAATATCTTCTTCTTCGCAGGATCGCTAAAGACACCCGTGTAGCCTAATTAATATAACGGTTGTGATGCTTTTTTGCGCAAATTCTAACACCAGCAAATAGCTTTAAACTACAATTCTCAACATCGCTCTGGGCGCTATAAATAAAAACTGTTCTTGCTGAATCGAATTTGCCATTTATAAATATTATCGCTCAGGGTCCAATCGGATTCATCTATTTCCATGGCGGAACCATCTGGACCCATCAAGAGGCTTCAATAAAATCCTACAAAAATCCGTGTTTTTATTTCTGAACACGCCATCACGTTTACACTCGAGATCCTGATTTGCACTTAATGATACGGATCTGATGTGCGTTTGCTCGAGTTTTTATTCGGAACCTGTTAACAAGGCAAAAAAAAAATTTTTTCCATGAAATTTTATAGTGGAACAAAAAAATTTTGCAGAAAAAAAAAAAACAGGCGATGAGTTCTAAGGGAGAAAAAACACAGTGTGTGATATACGTTAACCCTTCGCACCTTGCGTCCAATTTCTGGATCACCCTGTTGTGTAGAAGGCAAAAATTTCGAAGCGACGCTGTTTTATAGAACCTGCAAACCCAACAGGTGACAGGCTCGTGTGTCATTTCAATTCTTTAAATTGGACATTGCGGTGACAAATAACATCTCTGGGCACCAGATTCGACTTCTCTTTGTGCTACATCAAGTGCGACATATTTCAATGGCCCTGGGTGAAATATACGAACGTCTGTTCCTTTTCCTAATAGGGATCGCGCTACAGAGCTGAGTTCCACCTTGTTAGGTCCATAGAAGGTTTAGAAACGGCGCGATTGTTACAGAGACGTAACACGTAGAATACGGCGTAGCAATCTGGATTTCATTTTTAATATGTTCACTTACCACGGGGAGCCATAAATTCGAAATCCCCTGACGGTAACCTCGGAGTCTTGGAGATAGACGCAGTTGGTTAGTAGAGACTGGACGTTCTCGTAATTCTCCGGTTTTAGTTTGGACACGGAAGGGAAATAGTAAAAATCCTGTTTGATCAGGTCGGCCATGAACTCGTGGTCAAAGGTCAACTCGTGATTTCCAGCGATAACCACTTTATACTCATATGGGAGGCTTCCTAAAAACAACAGCAGAAAAACATATAAATATATTCAAATATTGTTAACCCAGTGGAATTATGTAAGATATGAGGATATTAGAATTAGAATTATGGCCACATACCAATTTGTACAGGTCATGGAACTCCAATGTAAATTCTAATTCTTGAAGAGGATAAAATATCTAATATAAAACCCAATATTCAATTATAACTGATGACATAGCTAAACGTTGATTATAACTGATGACATAGCTAAACGTTGATTATAACTGATGACATAGCTAAACACTGATTATAACTGATGACATAGCTAAACACTGATTATAACTGATGACATAGCTAAACACTGATTATAACTGATGACATAGCTAAACGCTGATTATAACTGATGACATAGCTGAATACTGATTATAACTGATGACATAGCTAAACACCGATTATAACTGATGACATAGCTAAACACCAATTATAACTGATGACATAGCTAAACACCGATTATAACTGATGACATAGCTAAACACTAATTATATCTGATGACATAGTTAATCACCATTCACTTTGGCTGCTAAAGATTTTAACCCTCTCCGTGCTGTGGCTGCAGGAAATCTTCCAGACAGATACTGCAAAAGAATCTGTGAAGTAAACCGAGTCATGTACCAGCAACCAGGGGATAGAGAGGGTAAATACAGACCGACCATTAAGGGTTATGGGTATTTTAGCAATATAAATAAGTGTTAAACAATTTTAAAGGGAAAGTTCTACTGAAATAACACTTTAACATGATTTACAGCCTGAAAATGCTGATTACAACAACGTATCCATTGCATTTATCACCAAAGCTAGACCTGTGTGAGAGATACAATGTACATAATGGATAAAGCAGACTGAGCATGTCTGTCCCACTGGGAACATGGAGGTCAGGAAGTAAAGATTTTACTGACTTCAAACAATTGTATCTTTGGTAAGAAATCACCTAGAAATCATTATTTTACGTCATTTTAATCAGCAGTTTCGGGGCTTAAAAATAGGAACATTGCTTTCCAGGGAATTGTTCTTCTTTAAAATGACTTTTTGGAATGTTGTGGATCAGTCTACTGAAGGGAATGCTGGGAGTTGTCATTTGCAAACATTTCCTGGGCTGCAGGTTGGACATCCCTGGTGACCGGAGATAATATTCCTGGTGACCAGAGATAATATTCCTGGTGACCGGAGATAAAATTCCTGGTGACCGGAGATAAAATTCCTGGTGACCGGAGAAAAAATTCCTGGTGACCGGAGATAAAATTCCTGGTGACCGGAGATAATATTCCTGGTGACCGGAGATAATATTTCCTGGTGACCGGAGATAATATTCCTGGTGACCGGAGATAAAATTCCTGGTGACCGGAGATAATATTCCTGGTGACCGGAGATAATATTCCTGGTGACCGGAGATAATATTCCTGGTGACCGGAGATAATCTATCAGAGAAGGAATGTTCTTGTACACACAATAGCTATACCCTCATACTGTACTGCTAAGGGAAACAATATGCAGTCCCACCCGTATGTATAAATATAAATATACAGAAAGGAATGTTCTGTACACACAATAAGCTATACCCTCATACTGTACTGTCTAAGGGAAACATATGGCACTCCCACCCATATGTATAAATATACGAGAAGGAATGTTTTGTACACCAATAAGCTATGACCCTCATACTGTAGCCTAAGAGAACAATATGGCAGCTCCCACCCATATGTATAATATACAGAGAGGAATGTTCTGTAACATCAAAAGCTATACCCCATACTGTACTGTCTAAGGAAACAATGGCAGCTCCCACACAATATGTTAAATATAATATACAGAGAAGAGAATGTCTGTAACACACAATAGCTATACCCCATACTGTACTGTCTAAGGGAACAAATATGGCAGCTCCCACCCTATGTAAAATATATATACAGAGAAGGAATGTTCTTTACATACAATAAGCATAACCCTCATACTGTATCTGTCAAGGGAAACAATATGGCAGCTCCCACCCATATGTATAAATATAAATATACAGAGAAGGATGTTCTGTACTACATAGCTATACCCTCATACTGTACTGTCTAAGGGAAACAATATGGCAGCTCCCCCCCATATGTATATAATATACGAGAAGGAATGTTCTGTACACAACATAACCTATACCCTCATACTGTACTGTCTAAGGAAACAATATGGCAGCTCCCACCCATATGTATAATAAAATAAACAAGAAGGAATGTCTGTACAACAATAAGCTTATACCCTCATACTGTACTGTCTAAGGGAAACAATATGGCAGCTCCCCACCCATATGTATAAATATAATATACAGAAGGAATGTTCTGTACAACAATAAGCTATACCCTCATACTGTACTGTCTAAGGGAAACAATATGGCAGCTCCCACCCTAGTATATATAAATTACAAGAAGGAATGTTCTGTACACACAATAGCTATACCCTCATACTTACTGTCTAAGGGAACAATATGGCAGCTCCCACCCAATATGTATAAATACAGAGAAGGAATTGCTGTACACACATAGCTATACCCTCATACTGTACTGTCTAAGGGAAACAATATGGCAGCTCCCACCCATATGAAAATTTACAGAGAAGGAATGTTCTGTCACACAATAAGCTATACCCTCATATGTACTGTCTAAGGGAAACACTATGCACTCCCCACCCATATGTAATAAATTACAGAAAGGAATGTTCTGTACATACAATAAGCTATACCCTCATACTGTACTGTCTAAGGGAAACAATATGGCAGTCCCACCCATATTTATAAATATAAATATACAGAAAGGAATGTTCTGTACACACAATAAGCTATACCCTCATACTGTACTGTCTAAGAACAATATGGCAGCTCCCACCCTATGTTATAAATAAATATACAGAGAAGGAATGTTCTGTACATACAATAGATATACCCCTCTACTGTACTGTCTAAGGAAAACAATATGGCAGCTCCCACCCATATGTATAATATAAATATACAGAAGAGGAGTGTTCTGTACATACAAATAGCTATACCCTCATACTGTACTGTCTAAGGAAACAATATGGCAGCTCCCACCCATATGTATAAAATACAGAGAAGGAATGTTCTGTACACCAAAGCTATATACCCTCATACTGTACTGTCTAAGGGAACAATATGGCAGCTCCCACCCATATGTATAAATATTAAATACGAGAAGGAATGTCTGTACAAACAATAGCTATACCCTCATACTGTACTGTCTAAGGGAACAATAATGCAGCTCCCACCCATATGTAATAATAAATATACAGAGAAGGAATGTTCTGTCATACAATAGCTATACCCTCATACTGTACTGTCTAAGGGAAACAATATGGCAGCCTCCACCCATATGTATAATATACAGAGAAGGAATGTTCTGTACACACATAAGCTATACCCTCATACTGTACTGTCTAAGGGAACAATATGGCAGCTCCCACCCATATGTATAAATATACAGAAAGGAATGTTCTGTACACAATAAGCTATACCCTCATACTGTACTGTCTAAGGGAAACATGGCAACTCCCACCCATATTATAAATATACAGAAAGGAATGTTCTGTACATACATATAATACCCTCATACTGTACTGTCTAGGGAAACAATATGGCAGCTCCCCCATATTATAAAATAAATACGAGAGGAATGTTCGTACACCAATAAGCTATACCCTCATACTGTACTGTCTAAGGAAAACAATATGGACGCTCCCCACCCATATGTATAATAAATAACAGAGAAGAATGTTCTGTCATACAAAATAGTACCCCTCACTGTACTGTCTAAGGGAAACAATATGGCAGCTCCCCCCTAATGTATAAATATACAAGAAAGGAATGTTCTGTACATACAATAAGCTTACCCTCATACTGTACTGTCTAAGGGAAACAATATGGCAGCTCCCCCCATATGTATAAATACAGAGAAGGAATGTTCTGTACATACAATAAGCTATACCCTCATACTGTACTGTCAAGGGAAACAATATGGCAGCCTCCACCCAATATGTATAAATATACAGAGAAGAAGTTCTGTACATACAATAAGCTATACCCTCATACTGTACTGTCTAAGGGAAACAATATGGCAGCTCCCACCCATATGTATAAATATACAGAGAAGGAATGTTCTGTACATACAATAAGCTATACCCTCATACTGTACTGTCTAAGGGAACAATAGGGCAGCTCCCACCCATATGTATAAATATACAGAGAAGAATGTTCTGTACTACAATAGCTATACCCTCATACTGTACTGTCTAGGGAACAATATGGCAGCTCCCACCCATATATAAATATACAGAGAGGAATGTTCTGTACATACAATAAGCTATACCTCATACTGTACTGTCTAAGGGAACAATATGGCAGCTCCCACCCATATGTATAAATATACAGAGAAGGAATGTTCTGTACAATACTAAGCTATACCCTCATACTGTACTGTCTAAGGGAAACAATATGGCAGCTCCCACCCATATGTATAATACAGAGAAGGAATGTTCTGTACATACAATAAGCTAACCCTCACTGTACTTTCTAAGGGAAACAATATGGCAGCTCCCACCCATATGTATAAATATACAGAAAGGAATGTTCTGTACATACATAAGCTATACCCTCATACTGTACTGTCAAGGGAAACAATATGGCAGCTCCCACCCATATGTATATATACAGAGAAGGAATGTTCTGTACATCAATAAGCTATACCCTCATACTGTACTGTCTAAGGGAAACAATATGGCACCTCCACCCAAATGTATATATACAGAGAAGGAATGTTCTGTACATACAATAAGCTATCCCCTCATACTGTACTGTCTAAGGGACACATATGGCAGCTCCACCCCCATATGTATAAATTAAATAACAGAGAAGGAATGTTCTGTATATACAATGAGCATACCCTCATACTGTACTGTCTAAGGGAAACAATATGGCAGCTCCCACCCTATATATAAATATAATATACAGAGAAGGAATGTTCTGTACACACAATAAGCTTAACCCTCATACTGTACTGTCTAAGGGAAACAATATGGCGACTCCCACCCATATGTATAAATAAATATACAGAGAAGGAATGTTCTGTACACACAATAAGCTATACCCTCATCCTGTACTGTCTAAGGGAAACAATATGGCAGCTCCCACCATATGTATAAATATAATATACAGAGAAGAATGTTCTGTACATACAATAAGCTATACCCTTCATCACTGTACTGTCTAAGGAAACAATATGGCAGCTCCCACCCATATGTATAAATAACAGAAGGAATGTTCTGTCACACAATAAGCTTACCCTCACACTGTACTGTCTAAGGAAACATATGGCAGCTTCTGCAGCAGTAACTGCCATTATCCCCATTAAACTTCAGCAGGTACGAATCATGAGGACAGTAGACCTTGAAATTTGTCAGATTGAAGGTTGATTGGTTGGAAGTTTGGGAATGCTGGGAGTTGTAGTTTTTAAAGGTCTGGGGGCTGCGAGTTTGACTTCCCCTTTCGGCTTGGGTATGTAGGTTCCTGTAGGATGAGGAGTTTTCAGGTGAGTGACATTAAGAACAATTACTGTCACTGAAACTCTTCTTTATTAAAACTTCGCTAGCGACCGCCAGGTCGATGTCCGTAAAATGATCCCACACCCCCCCATCCAGACATTAATAACGAGATTCCTTGGGGTAATAATCGGGGGATTCGTTCTCGTGCCCTATTGATTTCTAGCAAGATTTTATAAAAAAGAAAAAATCAATTTGGCACAGGCCAGGCGGAACGACCAAATCCTTGAACGACCACATTGCCACGAGAGACTCGGTTACAAAGAGTCTGAAATAAATATAAAGTGAATAAAGGATTTTGCCCTGCAGCAAGGGATTCTGGGAGTGGGTGTGCAAACACTACCTGGCACAGTGTCAAAATCTTCACTGTATTTCAGCCTCGGTTAGTAGAAGGTGCAGATGTTCCTTATTTAATTTAATAATAAAATATATGATAGAATTGTTTTATTGACACTGGTTTAAGGTGCCACAAATCAGCTCCACTTTCCCTGGGTAACTCACAGTGAGCATGTCTGAGGTCAGTGACCTAGAAGATGGGCGCCAACTTTAATTACGAATTACACAGACAATGTTATATTCAGCAAATTGTTTTAAAATTTCTGTTTTAGTTTGTATTTCTTTTAAATGGGATAAAACGCTAATTATCCTGACCTTTACTCTAAAACGAACAAGCCAATGGACATTTATATTAGAACACAGGTTGAAAATGTTTAAACGGGTCTGTTCAAACAGGAGCAACTTGTATGGTAGACCCTATTCAGTCCGCATGTCTCTGTGTGAGATCCTGTACTGTAAATTCCAAGCAGTATCTGTCCAGGGTGCTGATCTCTATACCTTAGTATTAGAACATGGTGAGCAGGTAGTCAGTAAGAGGATTCATTTGTGGATATGGTTGAATGTGACATCTCTGGATCCTGTGGGTCTATGTACAACACAGAGAGATTGTGGGCTAAAGGCACAGCTAATACAAAAAATTCTGCTAGAATATAAGCAATGTGGTTGCTAAATCACCAAATGTAATTTTGTATTTGCAGTATTTGGAGTTAAAGTTGCGCTAACCAATTCAATATCTTCTTCTTCGCAGGATCGCTAAAGACACCCGTAGCCTAATTATATAACGGTTGGGATGAATATGTATGGTATCATGACAAACTAATATGTATGATATCATGACAAATTATTATGTATGGTATCATGACATAAACTAATATGTATGATATCATGGCAAATTATTATGTATGGTATAATGATATAAATTATTATGTATGGTATCATGACAAACTATTATGTTTGGCTCCGTGACATAAACTATTATGTATTGTATCATGATATACACTTTAATATATGGTATTATGACAAGTTATTATGTATGGTATCATGACAAACTATTATGTATTTTATCAGGCATAAATTATTGTGCATTATATGACAAAATAAATTATTATGTATTGTCTGATGACATACATTTTTATATAGTCATGACAAATTATCTATTGTATTATAACATAATTTATTATGTATTATATCATGATAAATAAAAAAAATTAATGAGTTTGTATTGTATCAGAACATGAAACAAAGTATTATGACAGAAAAATAAAAATTAAAACTAAAGTTTCATTACATTTGACCTTTCTACTGAAGTTTTAAAGATACAGGATTCCTCATTTTAACCAAAAGTTTGGAACTAGGAGAATTACCTAGAACCCCCCATGGTACCCAGATAGATAGAATGATGGAACACAGAGTATTCTCAGTCTGATCCATGTGATACAAAGTAACAATCCAAACCCATTTCCTACAGAATTATGGTGTCCATGGCAACCATCAAAAATCTGTCTCTCTCCCAAAACAGATGTCTCATTTAGTTGGAAATGGGGGAAATCCAATAGCAAATTCATTCAAACTTTACTGAGGCTACAGAGTCTCCCGTACATAGATAAGGACAAACAGTGTATTACAGTGTGTGCAGATAAAGGTGAAGGAGCTGCCATGTGTAGTATAAGATTTAACATATTATGTGAATGGAACCATCTATGTCAGTGTATTTCTTTAGTATTTATGGGTATAGGTGGGAGCTGCCATATTCCTTTAATTAAACAGTATATAGCATGATGGTAAAGCTTATTGTGCTCAGTGTATTAAATCAAAGAATCAAGAGATCCACATGATCGGTATATGCCAATAAGCTTTACCCTCATACTGTACTGTCTAAGGGAAACAATATGGCAGCTCCCACCTTATGTATAAATATACAGAGAAGGAATGTTCTGTACATACAATAAGCTATACCCTCATATTGTACTGTCTAAGGGAAACAATATGGCAGCTCCCACCCACATGTATAAATATAAATATACAGAAAAGGAATGTTCTGTACACACAATAAGCTATACCCTCATACTGTACTGTCTAAGGGAAGCAATATGGCAGCTCCCACCCATATGTATAAACATACAGAGATGGAATGTTCTGTATACACAATAAGCTATACCCTCATATTGTACTGTCTAAGGGAAACAATATGACAACTCCCACCCATATGTATAAATATACATATACAGAGAAGGAATGTTCTGTACACACAATAAGCTATACCCTCATATTGTACTGTCTAAGGGAAACAATATGGCAACTCCAACACATATGTATAAATAAAAATATACAGAGAAGTAATGTTCTGTACACACAATAAGCTATACCCTCATATTGTACTGTCTAAGGGAAACACTATGGCAGCTCCCATCTATATGTATTAATATACAGAGAAGGAATGTTCTATACACACAATAAGCTATACCCTCATATTGTACTGTCTAAGGGAAACAATATGGCAGCTCCCACCCATATGTATAAATATAAATAGATTACCGAGAAGGATGTTCTGTACCCCCAATAAAGCTAAGCATACCCTCATCTGGACTTCTAAGGTTAACACATATGTGCAGCTCCCACCCATATGTAATAAATATAAATATACAGAAGAAGGAATGTTCTGTTAATATACCATAGCTATACCCTCATACTGTACTGTCTAATGGAACCAATATGGCAGCTCCCACCCATATTTTAAAATAATAACAGAGAAGTAATGTTCTGTGCACACAATAAAGTCTATACCTCAGACTGTACTGTCTAAGGGGAACACTATGGCAAGCTCCACCCATAGTATAAATATAAATATACAAAAGAATGTTCTGTACACACAATAGCTATACCCGATACTATGTCTGTCCTAAGGGAAACAATATGGACTCCACAAACCATCACAACGTCAACACCCGCTCCCACGGCCACCGAAACAACCTAAATGGTATAATAAAATATACAGAGAAGAAATGTTTCTGTACACACAATAGCTATACCCTCATCTGTACGTCTAAGGTGTAAACAATATGGCCAGCTCCCACCCACTGTATAAATAAAAATATACAGAGAAGAATGTTCTTGTACACACAAAAGCTATCCCTCATACTGTACTGTCAAGGGAAACAATATGGCAGCTCCCCACCCATATGATAAATATACGAGAAGGAATGTTCTGTACACACAATAAGCTATACCCTCATACTGTACTGTCTGAAGGGAAACAATTGGCACTCCAACCCATATGTATAAATATAAATTATACAGAAAGGATGTTCTGTACACACAATAGCTATCCCTCATACTGTACTGTCTAAGGGAAACATATGGCAGCTCCCACCCGTATTATAAATATAAATATACAGAAAGGAATGTTCTGTACACACAATAAGCTATACCTCATACTGTACTGTCTAAGGGAAACAATATGGCAGCTCCCACCCATATGTATAAATATACGAGAAGGATGTTTTGTACACGCAAATAGCTATGCCCTCATACTGTACAGTTCTAAGGGAAACAATATGGCAGCTCCCACCCATATGTATAAATATACGAGAAGGAATGTTCTGTACATCATAACTATACCCTCATACTGTACTGTCTAAGTAAACACTATGGCAGCTCCCACACATATGTATAAATATAATATAACGAGAAGGAATGTTCTGTACACACAATAAGCTATACCCTCATACTGTACTGTCTAAGGGAAACAATATGGCAGCTCCCACCCATATGTATAAATATAAAATAACAGAGAAGGAATGTTCTGTACATACAATAAGCTATACCCTCATACTGTACTGTCAGGGAACAATATGGCAGCTCCCACCCATATGTATAAAATAAATATACAGAAGAAGTGTTTCTGTACATACAATAAGCTATACCCTCATACTGTACTGTCTAGGGAAACATATGGCAGCTCCCACCCATATGTATAAATATACAGAGAAGGAATGTTCTGTACACACAATAACCTATACCCTCATACTGTACTGTCTAAGGGAACAATATGGCAGCTCCCACCCATATGTATAAATATAAATAACAGAGAAGGAATGCTCTGTACAAACAATAAGCTATACCCTCATACTGTACTGTCTAAGAAACATATGGCAGCCCCCACCCATATGTATAATTAAATATACAGAGAAGGAATGTTCTGTACATACAATAAGCTATACCCTCATACTGTACTGTCTAAGGAAACAATATGGCAGCTCCCACCCATATGTATAAATATAAATATCAAGAAGGAATGTTTCTGTACCCACAATAAGCTATACCCTCATACTGTACTGTCTAAGGGAACAATATGGCAGCTCCACCCATATGTATAAAAAAATATACAGAGAAGGAATGTTCTGTACACACAATAAGCTATACCCTCATACTGTACTGTCTAAGGAACAATATGGCAGCTCCCACCCATATGTATAAATATACAGAGAAGGAATGTTCTGTACATACAATAGCTTACCCTCATACTGTACTGTCTAAGGGAAACACTATGGCAACTCCCACCCATATGTATAATATACAGAAAGGAATGTTCTGTACTACAATAAGCTATACCCCTCTACTGTCTATGTGGAAACAATATGGCAGCTCCCCACCCATATGTAAAATATAATATACAGAGAGGAGAGTTCTGTACACACAATAGCTATACCCTCATACTGTACTGTCTAAGGAAAACAATATGGCAGCTCCCCCCCATATGTATAAAATAAATATACAGAGAAGGAATGTTCTGTACATACAAAAGATCTCCCTCATCCTGTACTGTCTAAGGAAACAATATGGCAGCTCCCACCCATATGTAATAAATATAATATACAGAGAAGGAGTGTTCTGTACATCAATAAGCTATACCCTCATACGTACTGTCTAAGGGAAACATATTGGCAGCTCCCACCCATATGTATAATATACAGAGAAGGAAGTTCTGTACACACAATAAGCTTACCCTCATACTGTACTGTCTAAGGGAAACAATATGGCAGCTCCACCCATTGTATAATATAAAATACAGAGAAGAATGCTCTGTACAACAATAAGCTATACCCTCATACTGCCTGTCTAAGGAAACAATATGGCAGCTCCAACCATATGTATAATATAAATATACAGAGAAGGAATGTTCTGTACACAATAAGCTATACCCTCATACTGTACTGTCTAAGGGAAACAATATGGCAGCTCCCACCCTATGTTAAATATACAGAGGGAATGTTCTGTACACACAATAAGCTATACCCTCATACTGTACTGTCTAGGAAACAATATGGCAGCTCCCACCCATATGTATAAATATATATACAGAGAGGAATGTTCGTACATACAATAAGCATACCCTCATACTGTACTGTCTAAGGGAAACACTATGCAACCCCCCCATATGTATAAATATACAGAGAAGGAATGTTCTGTACATACAATAAGCTATACCCTCATACTGTACTGCTAAGGGGAAACATATGGCGCTCCCATCCAAGTATAAATATAATAACAGAGAAGGAATGTTCTGTAACACACATAAGCTATACCCTCAACTGTACTGTCTAAGGAAAACAATATGGAAGCTCCCACCCATATTTTAAACATAAATATACAAGAGGAATGTTCTGTACATACAATAAGATATACCCTCATACTGTACTGTCTAAGGGAAACATTGGGCAGCTCCCACCCATATGTATAAATATACAGAGAAGGAATGTTCTGTACATACAATAGCTATACCCTCATACTTACTGTCAAGGGAACCTATGGCAGCTCCCACCCTGTAAAATAACAAGAAGGAATGTTCTTACATCAATAAGCTATACCCTCATACTGTACTGTCTAAGGGAACAATATGGCAGCTCCCACCCATATTATAAATATACAGAGAAGGAATGTTCTGTACATACAATAAGCATACCCTCATACTGTACTGCTAAGGGAAACAATTGGCAGCTCCCACCCATATGTATAAATAATACAGAGAAGGAATGTTCTGTACATACAATAAGCTATACCCTCATACTGTACTGTCTAAGGGAAACAATATGGCAGCTCCCACCCATATGTATAAATATCAGGAAGGAATGTTCTGTAATACAATAAGCTATACCCTCTACTGTACTGTCTAGGGACAATATGGCAGCTCCCCCATATGATAATATACAGAGAAGGAATGTTTCTGTACATACAATAGCTATACCCTCATACTGTACTGTCTAAGGGAAACAATATGGCAGCTCCCACCACTATGTATAAATATACAGAGAAGGATGTTCTGTACATACAATAACCTATACCCTCATACTGTACTGTCTAAGGAAACACATATGGCAGCTCCCACCCATATGTTAAATATACAGAGAAGGAATGTTCTGTACATACAATAAGCTATACCCTCATACTGTACTGTCTAAGGGAAACAATATGGGCAGCTCCCACCCATATGTATAAGATATACAGAGAAGGAATGTTCTGTACATACAATAAGCTATCCCTCATACTGTCCGTCTAAGGAAACAATATGGCAGCTCCCACCCATATGTATAAATATACAGAGAAGGATGTTCTGTACATACAATAAGCTATACCCTCATACTGTACTGTCTAAGGGAAACAATATGGCAGCTCCCACCCATATGTATAAATATACAGAGAAGGAATGTTCTGTACATACAATAGCTATACCCTCATACTGTACTGTCTAAGGGAAAATATATGGCATCTCCCACCCATATGTATAAATATAATATACAGAGAAGGAATGTTTCTGTATATACAATGAGCTATACCCTCATACTGTACTGTCTAAGGGAAACAATATGGCAGCTCCCACCCATATATATAAATATAATATACAGAGAAGGAATGTTCTGTACACCATAAGCTATACCCTCATACTGTACTGTCTAAGGAAACAATATGGCAGCTCCACCCATATGTATAAATATAAATATACAGAAAGAAGGAATGTTCTGTACACACAAATAGCTATACCCTCATACTGTACTGTCTAAGGAAACAATATGGCCTCCCACCCATATGTATAAAATAAATATACAGAGAAGGAAGTTCTGTACATACATAAGCTATACCCTCATACTGTACTGTCTAAGGGAAACATATGGCAGCTCCCACCCAATGTATTCTAAACAGAGAAGGAATGTTCGGTACACACCATAAGCTATACCCTCACACTGTACTGTCTAAGGGAACAATATGGCAGCTTCTGCAGCAGTAACTGCCATTATCCAGCCATTAAATTCAGCAGGTAACGAATCATGAGGACAGGAGACCTTGAAATTTGTCAATTGAAGGTTGAATTGGTTGGAAGTTTGGGAATGCTGGGAGTTGTAGTTTTTAAAGGTCTGGAGGGCTGCGAGTTTGACTTCCCCTTTCGGCTGGGGTAGTAGGTCCGTAGGATGAGGAGTTTTTTCAGGTGAGTGACATTAGAAACAATTTACTGTCACCTGAAACTCTTCTTATTAAACTTCGCTAGCGCCAACGCCAGGTGGTCGGTCCGTAAATGATCCCAACCCCCCCAATCCAGACATTAATAACGAGATTCCTTGGGGTAATAATCGGGGGATTCGTTCTCGTGCCCTAGTTGATTTCTAGCGATTTATTAAAAAGAAAAAAATCAATTTGGCACAGGGCCAGGCGGAACGACCAAATCCACTTGTAACTACCACATTGCCACGAGAGACTCGGTTACAAGAGACTGAAATAATATAAAGTGTAATAAAGGATTTTGCCCTGCAGCAAGGGATTCTTGGGAGTGGGTGTGCAAACACTAGCCTGGCACGTGTCAAAATCTTCACTGGTATTTCAGCCTCGGTTAGTAGAAGGTGCAGATGTTCCTTATTTAATTGTTAATAATAAAATATATGATAGAATTGTTTTATTGACACTGGTTTAAGGTGCCACAAATCACTCCACTTTCCCTGGGTAACTCACGATGAGCATGTCCGGAGGTCAGTGACCTAGAAGATGGGCGGCAACTTTAATTACGAATTACACAGAACAGTGTTATATTCAGCAAATTGTTTTAAATTTCTGTTTTAGTTGTATTTTCCTTAAATGGGATAAAACGCTAATTATCCTGACCTTTACTCTAACAGAACAAGCCAATGGACATTTATATCTAGAACACAGGTTGAAATGTTAAACGGGTCTGGTTCAAACAGGAGCACTTGTATGGTAGACCCCTATAGTCCGCATGTCTCGTGTGTAGATCCTGTACTGTAATTCCCAGTATCTGTCCAGGGTGCTGAATCTCAGTAACCTTATTATTAGAACATGGTGAGCAGTTAGTCAGTAAGAGGATTCATTTGTGGATATGGTTGAATGTGACATCTCTGGATCCTGTGGTTCTATGTACAACACAGAGAGATGTGGTGGGCTAAAGGGCACAGCTAATACACAAAAATTTGCTAGAATATAGCAATGTGTTGCTAAATCACAAAATGTAATTTTGTATTTGCAGTATTTGGAGTTTAAAGTTGCGCTAACCAATTCAATATCTTCTTCTTATCTTCGCAGGATCGCTAAGACACCCGTGTATCCTAATAATTAACGGTTGTGATGCTTTTTGCGCAAATTCTAACACCAGCAAATAGCTTTAAACTACAATTCTCAACATCCTCTGGGCGCTATAAATAAAAACTGTTCTTGCTGAATCGAATTTGCCATTTATAAATTTATCGCCAGGGTCCATCGGATTCATCTATTTCCAGTGCGGAACCATCTGGGACCCTCAAGAGGCTTCAATAAATTCCTACAAAAATCCTTTTTTTATTTCTGAACACGCCATCACGTTTACACTCGAGATCCTGATTTTGCCACTTAATGATACGATCTGATGTGCGTTTGCTCGAGTTTTTATTCGGAACCTGTTACAAGCAAAAAAAAATTTTTTTTTCCATGAAATTTTATATGGAACAAAAAATTTTGCATAAAAAAAAAACAAGCGATGAGTTCTAAGGGAGAAAAACACAGTGGGTGATATACTTTAACCCTTCGCACCTTGCGTCCAATTTCTGGATCACCGCGTTGTGTAGAAGGCAAAAATTTCGAAGCGACGCTGTTTTATAGAACCTGCAAACCCACAGGGTGACAGGCTCGTGTGTCATTTCAATTCTTTAAATTGGACATTGCGGTGACAAATAACATCTCTGGGCACCATAGTCACTTCTCTTTTGCTACATCAAGTGCGACATTTCAATGGCCCTGGGTGAAATATCGCAACGTCTGTCCTTTTCCTAATAGGGATCGCGCTACAGAGCTGAGTCCCACCTTGTTAGGTCCATAAAGGTTTAGAAACGGCCGATTGTTACAGAGACGTAAACACGTAGAATACGGCGTAGCAATCGATTTCATTTTAATATGTTCACTTACCACGGGGAGCCATAAATTCGAAATCCCCTAACGGTAACCTTCGGAGTCTGGAGATAGACAGTTGGTAGTAGAGAGACTGGACGTTCTCGTAATTCTCGCGTTTGTAGTTGGACACGGAAGGGAAATAGTAAAAATCCTGTTTGATCAGGTCGCCCATGAACCTTGGTCAAAGGTCAACTCGTGATTTCAGCATAACCACTTTATACTCATATGGGAGGCTTCCTAAAAACAACAGCAGAAAAACATATAAATATATTCAAATATGTTAACCCAGTGGAATTATGTAAGATATGAGGATATTAGAATTAGAATTATGGCCACATACCAATTGTACAGGTCATGGAACTCCAATGTAAATTCTAATTCTTGAGAGGATAAAAATTCTAATATAACCCCAATATTCAATTATACTGATGACATAGCTAAACGGTTAATTAATAACTGATGACATAGCTAAACGTGATTATAACTGATGACATAGCTAAACACTGATTATAACTGATGACATAGCTAAACACTGATATAGACCTAGCTAGATTAGAACTGATGACGAGCTAAACACTGATTAACTGATGACATAGCTAACACTGATTATAACATGCAACTGATCATAGCTAAACACTGATTATAACTGAGACATAGCTAACACTGATTATAACTGATGACATAGCTAATCACGACTTATAACTGATGAAATAGCTAAACACTGATTATAACTGATGACATCGCTAAACACTGATTATAACTGATGACATATCTAAACAACCTGATTTAACTGATGAGTAGCAAACACTGATATAACTGATGACGTAGCTAAACACTGATTATAACTGATGACATAGCTAAACACTGATTATAACTGATGACCTAGCTAAACACTGATTATAACTGATGACATAGCAAACACTGATATCACGATACATAGCTAACACTGATTAAACTGATGACATGCTAAACTGATTATACTGATGACATAGCTGAATACTGAAATGATGCATGCTAAACACGATTATAACTGATGAATAGCTAAACACTGATTATAACTGATGACATAGCTAACACCCGATTATAACTGATGACATAGCTAACACAAATTATAACTGATGACATAGCTAAACACCGATTTAACTGATGACATAGCTAAACACTATTATATCTGATGACATATTTAATCACCATTCACTTTGGCGCTAAAGATTTTACCCTCTCCGTGCTGGTGCTGCAGGAACTTCCAGAAGATACTGCAAAAGAATCTGTGAATAAACCGAGTCATGTACCAGCAACCAGGGGATAGAGAGGGTAAATACGAGACCGACCATAAGGGTTATGGGTATTTAGCAATATAAATAAGTGTTTAAACAATTTTAAAGGGAAAGTTTTCTACTGAAATAAACTTTACAGATTTACACAGCCTGAAATGCTGATTTACAACAACGATCCATTGCATTTATCACCAAAGCTAGACCTTGTGAGAGATACATGTAACATAGGGATAAACAGACTGACATGTCTGTCCCACTGGGAACATGGAGGTCAGGAAGTAAAGATTTACTGACTTCAACACATTGTATCTTTGGTAAGAAATCACCTAGAAATCATTATTTTACGTCATTTTAATCAGCAGTTTCGGGTTAAAAATAGAACATTGCTTCCAGGGAATTGTTCTTCTTTAAAATGACTTTTTTGGAATGTTGTGATCAGTCTACTGAAGGGAATGCTGGGAGTTGTCATTTGCAAACATTTCCTGGGCTGCAGTTGGTACATCCCTGGTGACCGGAGATAATATTCCTGGTGACCAGATAATTCCTTGACCGAATAAATTCCTGGACCGGAGATAAATCCTGGTGACCGGAAAAAATTCCTGGTGACGAGATAAAATTCCTGGTGACCGAGATAATTCCTGGTGACCGGATAATATTCCTGTACCGGAGATAAATTCCTGGTGACCGGAGATAATATGCCGTGACTCGGAGATAATATTCCTGGTGACCGAGATAATATTCCTGGTGACCGAGATAAATATTCCTGGTGACCGGAGGATAATAATCCCTGGTACCGGAGATAATATCCCTGGTGACCGGAGAATAATTCCCTGTTGAACCAATAATATCCCGGTGACCGGTAGATATATTCCTAGAATGGTGACCGAATTATTCCTGGTGACCGGAGATAATATTCCTGGTGACCGGGTAGACATAATTCCTGGTGACCGGAGATAATATTCCTGGTGACCGGAATAAGATTCCTGGTGAAATAATTCCCTGTGACCGGAGTATCGGTGACCGGAGATAATATTCCCTGGTGACCGGAAGGAGATATCTTTCCTGGTGACCGATGATAATTATCCCTGGTGACCGCAGATAATATCCCTGGTGACCGGAGAAAGATTCCTGGTGACGGAGATAATATCTCCTGTTGACCGGAGATAATATCCTGGTGACCGGAGATAATATCCTGGGACGAGATAATATTCCCTGGTTGACCGGAGATATATCCCTGTGACCGAGATATCCTGGTGACGGAGATAATATCCTGGTGACCGGTAGATAATATCTGTGACGGAGATAATATTCCCTGGTGAGTGAGATAATAGTCCTGGTTGACGCGAGAATATACCCTGGTGACCGAAGATATATCCCGGTGCCGAGATAATCCGGTGACCGAATAATATACCTGGTAGACACGGAGCTAATATCCATCGGTGACGGAGATAATATTCCTGGTGCACACGGAGAATATTCCAACATGGTGACCAGGATAATAATACCTGGTGCAACCGGAGATATATATTCCTGGTGACCGGAGATAATACGCCTGGTGACCGGAGATAATATCCCTGTGTGACCGGAGAGACTAGCTGTACTGATACCCGTGACGGTGATTGGGATAATATCCCTGTGCCGGAGATATAATCCCTGGTGACCGGAGATAATATTCCTGGTGACGGGAAGAGTCCTGGACGGAATAGTTTCCTGGTGACCGGAAATAATTTCATGTGACCTGGAGATAAATCTCTGGTGACCGGAGATAATATCCCTGTGACCGGAGGATAATATCCTGGTGACCGGAGATAATATCCATGGTGACCGAGTTCTAGGGATATCTATCATCTAAGTATCACTACGGTGCATCTCTGTGACACGGAGAAACGCCATGCCACACTGGACTCCACCATCAACTTCTGATTCCGGCCCTGAGTCTCGCGATAACCTCGTGGATCTGTATGGCCTCCAATGTGTCCAGCAAACATTCCGGGTTGGGGTCGTGAGCGGTCCACTGCATACAACTAATCTTATCCCTCCAGTGAAACGACTGACAGTAACGTCCAAGTACCTGAAAGTACTCATAGTTACCCTATCGAGAATGGACCCTCTACTTGTTCTCTGAGATGCTCTAGTTAATCTAGGTCACCCTGCCATGCTGATCCTCCTCCCCTCACGGTTAAATATCGGACTCATGTCCCTTGAACGAGATAATATCACAATGGTACCGTCATTATAATGAACAACAAATCAGGAATTGACTCCGAGATATTACACGATGATAGGATAGAGAAATCCATTGCTCAATTTATTTGCCCGAGTTTATTAATCCTCCGATCTGAACGGATACGACTATTCTTGACCGAGATAAGCATCTGGTGTCCGATGATAATATCTGGTACCGAGATATACCGGGCGGCTGGAGAAAAGGGGATATCGCACTTAGAGGCTATTATCGATCTCCAGGATTGCAACCTAGTATATGGATACACGGGTAACTACTATGATACAAGACCACGTGCTAATATAACATGCACAACGTGGCTCCACCCGCATAATCATTAACTCTGGATCAAAATCGAGCCAGGTCAGTTATGTCTCGTCAGGGATTAAATCGTTCTCCTAACGGATCTACGTGATATGTCGGGAATGGTTCGCACGAAACAATACGAGTTACAGCTGCATCGTGAGCATGGTTCATATGGAAATATTAAGATTAACTACTATTGAAAGCTTACATAAAGGGTAAGTTAGTTCATAAATGTCATTTCCTCCGATAGGAGGGACATCCATGGTACCCTTGTACAGGAGTGCACCTACCACTTATCCATCTTTTAGTTCTGTGGTTTCAATCTTCCTAGATTCACATTCCAGAGTCACCCCAGCTCACATGCTCATGAGGATGTCTGCCCTCCTCACAACCAGCTGTAACTACTGGGTATCCTGCCCATCCTATTATAACAGGGATGAAATTCAAAAGAGCAACGAAATACAATCAGGAAATGTCGCCCGCTCAATCACGGATTATTCCACCAATGCGGCACAGATAAATAGATCCCATCTACAGCTCATTTCTCCTTAACTAATAATTGTTCCTTATACAATAATATGTCTCTCCGTCCGAATAGACGTATTCCCCACTAATACATATGTCCCCTGATCAATACACGATTGTCCCACTGACGGAATAGCATGAGTCCCCATCTCTAATATGTTCTGCCCACAGGATAGAAATGTCCTAAATACAGCGTCCCACTACATATATGATAGGTCCACAATAAGTTATAATGTCCTATAATATACGATAATGTACACAATAACAATATCCCTAATCGATTGTTCACTAAATATGATAGTATGCGACAGTCCATCATAATGCCGTAAGTACACAGAAATATACCATACAATACAATTATGTCCACTATCAATATAAGTCAGCTAAGACAAGTACATACAATACGATATGTCACACATATATCATAATGTCCTCAGCTGAAACATCAAATGTACGCACCACCACTTTAACTAGTTTATGATTTCAAACGTCCTCACATAGGCCAATATGTCCCACCGCACATATGATTAGGTCGCCTCAGTTCTACAAATCCGGGTACTTAGTCCCAACATAATATGTCAATACTAATACATTTCCCAACTACAATTCACCCATTACATTGTTCCCACTACAATACGATATTTATAACAATATGTCCACTACAATAGATATGTCCCACCACAATAATATGTCCCATCTAGTAGTCCACTCAATACAAGATTGTCCCACACACGTTCAATACAATATGTATGCCCACACAATACAAATGTCCCATCTACATACAATATGTCCCACTACAATATGATATGTGCCACCACCATACAATTGCACCTAATATGATAGGCCCACTACAATACAATAGTACCCACTAACAATACGATATGTCCCACTACAATATATTCGCCACCACAAACGGATATGTCCACACACAATACAATATGTCCCAACTACAAGACTTCGGTCCCACTACAATTAAAAGGTGCCTACTACAATACTATATAGTCCCACTAACATACGATATGTCCCCCACATACAATATGCCCACATACCATATGCACATGATGCCCACCACAATACAATGATGTCCCCACACAAATGATTTGCCCACTACAATACAAGATGTCCCTATCATAGTCCACAATACCAATATTGTCCCAACACTAATACAATATTGTCCCCTACAAAGCATAGGTCCCACCTACAATATGATATGTCCCATAAATACAAATATCCACTCATACAATATGCCATAATAAAGTCCCACGCACTAATACAATAGTGTCCCTACAATATGATATTTCCACCACAAGATGAATGTCCCACTACAATACAATATGTCCCTACAATACATATCATAAATTGATACACACATCGATAGTCCCACTACATACACTATGCCCATCCAATGTCCCCCCACCAATACAATTGTCCACAACAATATTGTCAATACAATAGTTGTCCCCACTACATCAAGTGTCACTACTAGGAAAAAAACAAAAAAAAAAAATAATGTCCGCACCACAATACAATATGGTCCCACTACAATAGAGTATGTCCCACAACAATACATACCCCTACTACTACTATATGTCCCACTACACATATCAAATAAAATGTCCCATAACATAGATATGTCCCACTACAATACAGATATGTCCCTACAATAATAATATGTTCCACTACACATGTCATTACAATATAGCCACCACATTGATATGTCCACTACATACAATATGTCCACTACAATAGATGATGCCCACTACATATGCAGCCACACATAAATTCCCCACTACAATACAATAGTCCCACTAACATATGATATGTCCCACACAATACAAATGTCCATACATGATATATTTCACTACAATACGATATGTCCCACTACAATACATATCCCCACTACAATATGATATGTCCCACCACAATACGATATGTCCACTACAATATGATATGTCCCCCACCAACATGCCATACTATATGTCCACAATATAATCCACAATGACAAACGGATATGTCCCCACTACAATACAATGTCCCCTACAATACGATATGTCCCACCACAAATACAGTACTCATGTTGTCCCACTTACGATCAATCTAATATGTCCCACTACAAATAATCACAATACTATGTCCACTACTATGGCAACACAATATGATATGTCACCACAAATACAATATGTCCCACATCAATAGATATTTCCCCCACAATACGATATGTCCCCCAACAATACTCCACTTACAGATGATAGTCCCCAAGACAATATGTCGTCCCCTACATATGATATGTCACCACTCACAATACAATATGTCCCCCACGAGGCCCAACATACTGATATGTCCCACATTACAATATGGCATATGTTCCCACTACCAATATGATATGTCCACCACTAAATACAATATGTCCCACTAACCAAATATGAGCCAGATGATTGCCCACTACAATATGATATGTCCCCGACCATACAAATAGGCCCACTACAATATGATATTCCCACTCAATAGTAGACATACATACGAATTCAATATGATAGCCACCAAATACATATCACACATAAATATGTCCGCATACAAATGATATGTCCACCACAACGATTGTCCCACTAACAATATGATATGTCCCACTACAACAATAGTCCTACTAATGATCCGATATGTCCCACCACAATACGATATGTCCCACTACAATAGGATTAGCCCACGACAATACGATAGTCCCCACTTCACAATCGATATGTCCCACTCAATCATATGTCCCACCACATAACCATATGTTCCCACTACAGAACAATATGGTCCACTACAATACAATATGTCCCCCACAATACGATGTGTCCCACCATAATACAACTTCCACCAATCGACTGATCCACTACATACAATGTATTCCCACTACAACATACGTAGTCCCACGACAACGACATACTGTATTGTCCCCACAATACAATATCTAAGAATATGTCCCACTACATACAATCTGTATGTCCCCACTACAAACATATGCCATACAATACATCCCACATAAAACAGATTGTCCCACCACGATATGTCCCAATACAGTACCAATATTCCCACTACAGTACACATATGTCCCCACTACAATACAAGAATGTCCCACTACAATACGATATGTCCCACTATACATATGATATGTCCCCCACAATAGGATAGTCCCACTTACAATACCATATGATGCCCACTGCCAATATGATATGTCCCATACTCATACGATATGTCCCACCACAATACAATTGCCACACTACCATGTCCCAGCTACAATTACAATATGTCCCACCCACAATACGTATTTCCCACCACCTGACCATATATGTCCCTACAATACAAGATGTCCCACTACAATACAATATGTCCCACTCAAATACTATGTCCCACTCCACAATACGGATATGTCCCACCACAATAGGATATGTCCCACATAGTGCCCACTACACATATGTCCACGCTAGATTCCTACATTCGATATTCACCATAGATAGTCCTAAATGTATTCCACTACAAACGATATGTCCCCACCACAATAGATATGTCCCACAACATTAAGATTATGTCCCACTACAATTAGATATGTCCCACAAAAACGGATATGTCCCCACCAATACAATTTCCCCTACCATAGTTGCCATACACCGGTGGCCCCACAATACAATACCTATACAATATTGGTCCACTGTACATATGATAGTGTCCCACTACAATACAATATGTCCACTAAATACATATGTCCCACTACAATAGGTGATTAGTCCCACCACAATACGATAGTCCCACTTACAATGACATAATGTCCCACTACAATACAATCATGTCCCTTCATGACTACCCATAAAGACTTGGTCCCTACGATTCCCTACAATACAATATGTCCCCACTTTACAATACAATATGTCCCACTACATACAAATGTCCCCACTACTTGATATGTTCCCACTACAATACGATAATGTTCCACTACAATACCATTTGGTCCCACTACAATTACAATAGTTCCCATACAATACATATGTCCCACTCACAATATGATATGTCCCCCACAATACGATATGTCCCACTAAAAAATGGTCCTTACAAGATTCCCTGCACAATACATCCACTATGATTATTCCCAGTACGATACAAATGTCCACTAGCCAAAAGTGTTTCCAGTATTATATAATGCCCTGCTACTATGTCCCAGTACAATATGTCCAACTTGCAATATGCCCATCTATAATATGCGCTGCTACGTCTTCCCACTATGAATACATCCCACTTTAATACAATACCGTTCCCACTATATTAGTCGTCACTAACATACATCCCATCAGCATGGTTTAAGTCTATCTTAACGTCATATTCTGACTTTAACTGGGTTAAGGAGAAAAAAAGTGTGATCTTACACATTCTCTTGGTAACATAACTTTTTTAGATAGCTGCTTACGCGAAATTTAATTAAAAAGATCTATTAAATGTAATATGTGAGTGAATTTTATGGAACCCACCTTGGCAAGTCTATTAATGACGGTTTTCAAAAAACCCTTCTATATTCCAGAGGCAAATAACAAACTAATTATTATATATCCTGGTAGATACATTTATATATCCAAGGTACGATACATTATTATATACTCCAAGGTTAGATACATTATATTTATCCAGAGGTCAGATACATATTTATTATATATATGTTATATATATCTATAATATAAAAATACTGCATGGTATTTGCCTCCCAAGTCTAATAACTGTGATCATTCGCTATTGGTTTAAGGGAGAGATTAAACAGGTACAAATTAAAGATTACAAGGTAAACCTTTCAGTACAGAAATCCTTGTATTTACAGCCCGCCCCTCGTCTCAGTGAATCTCAGAACTGCTCAGTGTGGACCAGCAAGAGATGCGAAATTTCTCCAATGGCATTTACACCCGATGCCATACAGCCATTTTTGTTTTTTAACACGGATGCACAAAGAAAGACAATTTGCAGTTTTTGGACTGAAGCCAGGGAACATTTTTTGTTTTCAACTAAACTTTACGCTTTAATAATAGGGTTATAGGACAGGCTGTGTGTGGCTTTTCTCAAATAACAATCAGGGGCTTTTGATTTACGTGCGTCTATTTTTGGGGTAAATAAAGCGATTTCTCTCAGTCTTTGTCATCAAAGAAACAGCATAACATTTTAAAAACCAACAGTAGGCATTGCTTTATGTGTCTCCATATCCCACCGTCTCCTTTTATTTGGAATCTCTAATGGAACGATTAAAATCATAAACACATAGCGATAAATCACATCTGAAAATTCTAACGGTTCCTCCATCACAAGTGCTTTTACCACCGAATGGGCCTTAAGATGGGGATTCGATCAAAATAAAATGTTTTCCATCTCACGGCTGTAATTAGTTTTGGCAGAGAAAGAAACAGCGAAAACCATTAAAACATCGTTTTATTTATTGTTCCACGGTCACGGCGCAAGTATCGCCTGCTTGGTTTAAAGTAAAATAATAAGTCACATAAACTGGGATGGACATATCCTAATGATTCATTTATTTTGGTGTCTGAATGTCCCCCCTTTTGCTTGTCTTGGTCTCCCCGGGGGTTTCACAGAGCATGTCAAACGATGTCACTTTTCCAATGTCTCCTCCCTATATAGTCACTGGGATGGTTCCGGTTCGCGGATCCGAAATCGACCGCCCGATTTGTCCCGGATTTTCCGCCTTCTGAACTTCCGAACCGAGAGTTTCTCGTATTTTTTTCGAAAATTTTCGAAACTTACGATATTTTTATCATTTCGAAAATATCGTTTTTCGAAAAAATTTCGAACTTACAGGGATTCTCGTTTTCAAAATACGTATTTTCGAAAATTTTCGAAATTACGAGAGATTACTTCCTATTCGAAAGGCACAGAAATTGATTCGTTCTGTATTTTTTTAACTTTCGATACGTATTTCTGAACCTTTTTTCGAAATAGAGAAAAATCTCATAATTTAAGGATAATTTTTCATTTTAAATGGGTACGCTCTGTCGCGATTTGCGAATTTTCGGATTGTTGCGCAAGTCGGACATCCTAGTATATCACGTATTCTGATACTACGCGGCCCACTGAGAGGCTGCGAGTGCTTAACGGTTCCCTTTACAGGAATGTGCGACATTCTTGCTAATGGCAATATAGTGGCCCCCGAAAACCCCACGCAACCTAAGGTACTAATCGGGTTAGCAAGGTTTGCGCCCATTTGTCACTGTTTGCGCCCATTTTGATTTCTGGAGACCGCCGCAATCACGGTCCTTGAGTGTGTTAGCATCACTTTTAAAATTGAACAATCTAGGCTTGAGGCCACACTATCATACCGGCGGTAAGTATGAAAAACATGTCGCGCAAATGCTGTGCGGTTTCTTCCCGTTTGTGCGCTGTGATTGGATGATGCGGAGTCACAAGTGACCTGCAACTACCTCTCTCATTTCTCCGCACAAATAGCAACTGGAAGTGCGTGAGAAACTCGGTAGCGTGGCCAATAGCCCTTAACGGTCACTAACACGGGTCCAGTGTGATAGGGAAATTATTTGTGTTTTTTTGTGCCCTTTAGATGTACGCTCTTTGGGTCAGGGGCTGAGGCGAACGGGGATATAGACGAATTTTAAAGCGTGGTCGTCATTTATAACTGTTCACTGCTGTAACGGAAAATAAATACATTCTACATCCTAAAAGAAAACTCAGTCTGCTGATTCTAAGTTTCCCCTTTTAAGATGAACGGAGTTCGCCAAACAATCTCTGTTCCAATACCACCAGCGCTCAATTTTCATCCAAACATGAATCTCATGGAGTGCAACACAGTATCTGAGAATAATTGTCGTTAATTCGCCCCGGTTAAGCTGAACAAATAAGTCTTTTAATTAGTGCGAATTCCCTGGTGTCGGGGTGCTCGCGCGTTGACACCAGATTAATTAGAATCTTCCGAGGGAATTGAACCTTTTTCTGTCTCCTCTCATATGGGAGAATTCAATATCAACTCTCCTGGTCTCTATTTAATACGTGGAGCGAAGCGTTTGACAATGGTGTTGAGAGTTAATCAGTTGTGGACGAACGGCTATATGGCCACAAGCTTGATGTTAACTGCAACTAAACACCATTATAATAGAGACTTCATTAACAGAATGGTCGTTAGAGTGCGTCACCCACGCGTTGGCTGGGGCGTTGACACTTTTAAAGGGACCTAAATTACCAGCACCGATTTAAAATAAATGGAACGGGATAATTTTATTCACCATCTGTTTTATTGTGGACACCTTACAATAATGTTGGGACAGAATAACTAAAAACACAGAGAGGTAACTGTGGCCCATATTGGATAGGAGGGTACCTAGGTTTTAACATGATTAAGCTGTCCTGAAACGGCTACTTTGGTGTGCTGGTTCTTAGTAGTGTGGCAACTCCTTCACATGTTTCTTGTCTAGGGAGTTCTATTTGGTAATAAGATGACTATTAGGAATTTTGTTAGGTCTACAGTGAAATTAGGAATGTTTGGGAATTTTCAATTGTAACTATACGAATTGGAGATGTCTAGAGGTACTAAGGGGAATGTTGTATGTGTCAAATGAACTATTAGTAGTGGAATTATGAGTATGAGTTTACTATTAAAAGTACTATTGTGGAATGTTGGAGGGTATGTGTTCTATCAGTGTAACTATTAAATGGGGGAATGTAGTGGAGGGTATGTTTGTCTATAAGTGTATCTATAAAGGGGAAGTTGGAGGGTATGGTTTCTATAGTGGAACTATTAAAGGTGGAATGTTTGGAGGATATGTGGTTTCTAAGTGGAAACTATTAAGGTGGGATGTTGGAGGGTATGTGTTTCTATAAGTGTAAACTTTAAGGGGAATGTTGGGGGGTATGTGTAATTCTATAAGTGAACTATTAAAGGGTGGATGATTGGAGGGTATGTGTTTCTATAAGGTAACTATTAATCAGGGGAGAATGGTTGGGAGGGTTGTGTTTCTATAGAGTGTAACTATTAAGGTGCGTGTTGGGATGTGGAGGGTCAGGTTTTTCTATAAGTTATATCTATTCAAAGGGGAGATGTTGGAGGGTATGTGTTTCATAAGTGTAACTATTAAAGGGGGAATGTTTGGAGGTATGTGTTTTCTTAGTGTACATTAAAGGGTCGGAATGTTGAGGCGTATGTGTGCTATAATGGTACTATTAAGGAGGAATGTTGGAGGGTTTGTATCTATAAGTTACTATTAAAGGGGATGAATGGTAGGGTATGTGTGTTTCTATAAGTGTAATCTATAAAGGGGAGTGAATGTTGGGAGGTATGTGTTTCTATCTAGTGAATTATTCAAAGGGGGAATGTTGGGTTGGAGTGTATGTGTTTCTATAAGTTAACTATAAAGGGAATTAGCGTATTATAGTGACGTAAAGGAGGTTGGAGGGTCAGTTATATCTATAGTGTAACTATTCAAGGGGTAATGTTGAAGGGTAGGTGTTTTAAGTGTAATTTTAATTAAAGGGGAATGTGGGAGGGTATGTGTTTCTATAATGGTAATTATTATAGGGGGAATGTTGGGGGAATGTGTTTCTATAAGTGGTAACTATTAAAGGGAATGTGGGAGGAGTATTGTATCTATAATGTAACTATTAAAGGGTGACTGTGGAGGGTATGTTGTTTCTATAAGTGGTGGGGGGGGTACTATTAAAGGGGAGGAATGTTGGAGTGAGGGGTAATGGTAATCTATAATGGTAACTATTAAGGGGTAATGTATGAGGGTATGGTGTATCCTATAAGTGTACTATAAGCGTGGAATGTTGAGGGCATGTGTATCTCATAAAGTTAACTATTGTAAAGGGGAAGTTGGAAGGGTATTGTCTATAAGTGTACTATTAAGGGGACATTGGGAGGGTATGGATTTGGTAATCATAAGGGATGTTGAGGATGTCTATATGAAAACTAAGGGGATGTTGGAGGGTGGGATGTGTTTACTATAAGTGTAAACTATTAAGGGGGGGATGTGGAGGGTATGTGTGTTTCTATAAGTGTAACTATTAAAGGGGGAGAATGCGTGGAGGGTTATCGTGTAATCTATAAGTGGTCAACTATTAAGGGTACATGTTGGAGGGTATGTTTTCTATAAGTGTAACTATTAAAGGGTGGATGGTTGGAGGGTATGTGTTATCTATAAGTGTAACTATTAAAAGGGGAATAGTTGGAGGGTCGTGTGTTCTATAAGGGTAACTATAAAGGGGAAGGTGTGGAGGGTATGTGTTGTTGTTCTATAAGGTGTAAACTATATAAAGGGGAGTTGGAGGGTACGTAGTAACTATAAGTGTAACTATTAAACGGGGGAAATGTGGAGGGTATGTGTTTCTATACGGTAACTATTAAAGGGGGGTGTTGGAGGGTATGTGTGCTATGAAGTGTAACTAATTAAAGGGGGAATGTTGGAGGGTAGTGTTAAGGTGTCTATTAGGGCGATGTGAGGTATGTTCTATGTGAAATACAGGGGGATGTTTGGAGGGTATGTGTATGTATAAGTGTAACTATTGGCGGAATGTTTGGAGGATGTATGTGTTCGTAAAGTGTAAACTATTCAAGGGGGGATGTTGGGGTATGTATGATATGTAAACTTTAGGAAGTGAGGTAGGGTAATAATGGTAACAAGGGGGATGTTTGGAGCGGTATTGTGTATTCTTCTAAGTGTAACTATTTAAAGGGGGAATGTTGGGTGGTTATGTGTTTATGCTAAGGTAACTATTAAGGAGTGGGATGTTTGGAGAGGTATGTGGTGTCATCAAGTGTAACATTACAAGGGGAACATGTTGGAAGGTTTATGTGTATCTACTAAGTGTACTATTAAAGGGGGAATGTTGAGGGTATGGTATCTATAAGGTGAACTAATAAGGGGGAACGGATGTTGGAGGGGTATGTTTTCTCTAAGTGTTAACTATTAAAGGGGGAATGTTGGGAGGTATGGTTGTCTATAAGTGTAACTATTAAAGGGGGAATGTTGTTGAGGGTAATGTGTATCATAAGTGTAACTATTAAGGAATGTTTGGAGGGTATGTGTTTATTTATAAGTGGTAACTCTTAAAGGAAATCAGTTGGAGGGTTATGTTGTTCTATACAGTGTAACTATTAAAGGGTAATGTTGGGAGGTGTGTATCTATAATGTAACTTTTAAAGGGCTGTTATGTTGGGAGGTTGTGTATTCTAGGACTTAGGGATGTGGGAATGTCTATAAGTAAAATGGGGAATGTTGGAGGGTATGTGTATCTATAAGTGTAACTCATTAAAGAGGGAATGTTGGAGTATGTGTATCTCTATAAGTGTAACTATGTAAAGAGGGGTAATTGTTGGGAGGGGTATGTGTATCTATAAGTGTACTATTAAAGGGAGTGGGGAGTATTGTTATCTATAAGTGTAACTATTTAAAGGGGGAATGTTGGACGGGTTGTGTTTCTATAAGTGTACAATACAATGGGGAATAGTTGGAGGTATGTGTATCTATAAGTGTAACTATTAAGGGGGAATGTTGGAGGGTATGGTTTCTATAAGTGTAATATTAAGGGGACATGTTGGAGGTATGTGTTTCTATAAAGTGTAACTATTAAAGGTGGAGACGTTGGAGGAGGTAGGTGGTATCTATAAGTGGAACTATTAAAGAGGGGAATGTTGGAGGTGCTTGTTTCTATAACGTGTATATAAAAGGGGAGATGTTGGAGGGAGTGTATCTATAAGTGTAACTATTAACAGGGGGACGGGAATGTTGGAGGGTAGTTTTCTATAAGTGTGAACTATTAAAAGGGGGACATGTTGGAGGTATTGTGTATCTATAAGTGTAACTATTAAGGGGACTGTTGGAGGGTAGATGTGAAACTCTATAAGTTTAACATTTACAGGGGGAATATTGGAGGTATGTGTATCTATAAGGTTTAACTATTAAGGGGGAATATTGGAGGGTATGTGTTCTTAAGTGTAACTATTAAAGGGGGAATTTGAGGGTATTGTATCGATAAGTGTAACTAATAAGGGGAATTTGGAGGGTATGTGTTTCTATAAGTGTAACTATAAAGGGGGAATTTTGGAGGTTAGGTTTATCTATAAGGGTACTATTAAAGGGGAATCTTGGAGGGTAGTGTTTCTTCATAATGTAAACTATAAAGGGGGAATTTGGAGGGTAGTGGTTATCTATAGTGTAACTATTAAAGGGGGGAGTGATTGCGGTTGTGTAGTCCTATAAGGTAAATATTTAAAAGGGGGAATATTGAGGGTGATTGTAATCTATAAGTGGTACTATTAAAGGGGGGAATATTGTGAGGGTATGTGTATCTATAAGTGTAACTATTAAGGGGTATGTTGTGGGGTATCTTATCTATAAGTGTACACGAATAAGTGGAATTTTGGAGGGTTGGTGTATCTATAAGTGTAACTATGTAAGGGGGAAATTGGAGGGTTATGGGTCTATAAGTTTAACTATTAAAGGGGAATGTTTGGAGAGTATGGTATCTGATAAGTTTAACTATTAAACGGGGGAATGTTGGAGGGTATGTGTATCTCTAAGTGTACCTATTAGAGGGTAATGTTTGTGAGGTATTTTATGCTATAAAGTGTAACTATTAAAGGGGGTAATTTTTTGGAGGGTTAGTGTGTATCTATAGTGTAACTATTAAGGGGGAATAATTGGGAGCATGTATGAAATTAACCTTGCCCTACGATTTTAAATTGGGCAATGCAAAGTTTCCCACAAATGTCTTTGTTCAGCTTTCCTGACTACACAATGAAAAGTATTATTACTATACAAAACCCATCCCAAATACGGTTTTATCAGTATTAATCATCGCGCTCTTTTAATTGAACCAAAATGGAAAATCACCTTTTTTTTTGTCTGAAATCCGTTTTATGATCCTTTGGTTTACTATGAGTATTTTTGGTCAAATAATAAATTCACCTGTTTTCTTTTTTGGACTTAAATTCGATTTTTTCCGGCTGAAAATCCAGTTATATTTGTATCCTCAAAAACACGGATAGATCCAAGAAATAGGGGAACCGATTTTCCATATGTTTTGATTTACGGCAACAACTATTGGTTGATATTAAATGTTGTGTTTTTATCCGACGCCATAAAAAATACTCTCCAGGTGTAGGTACAAACACGATTCAACTCCGTCCCCTTTGTAACAAATTACCTAGGGGAATTGGACACTCGAACCCACTGACAGATAAAAACGTTTCGTTCCGACAACATTTATATTGTTTTATAAACCGTTTACAATAACGCGAACGGCCAAAAATAACCTGCACACGCCGCACATTATGAATTAAGGAGGGGGGTCTTTTTTTATGAAACTGTCAATCTAATTAACCGAGACACTCTACGCCTATAAACGATCTTCCCATCACAGGTTTGCTCACGTACAACTTGGCGATTTGTCGGTTTGAGGAACGTGTATGAAATCTGCACACAACACGTGTTTCCTTGTCAACGCAGTTGGGATTTCGAGATTGGATTATGATCTTCCTTACGTATTATATCACTGCAGAATGAACACATTGTGAGACTATAACGAACGCAACAATGTGCGAATAATCATAGGAATAGTATAGTGGGTCTTATTTAATAAGAGGGGATTGTGCTGGTCATTCACTGCACACCAATTGGATTTAACCACTTTTCTGGTCCCTGCAGTAGCCAAACATTTGATGGCATTCTGATGGCTGACGCAGTCTCCATCAGACTTCTTAGTTAACCCCGGAAAGCCAACACAATTATCCGTAACAGTGCTGACTTTCTTTTGCCATTGAATGCGTAAGAAAACCCCCAGTTTCTGGAACGAAGGGTTAAATCCTGGGACGTATTAACCCTTATAGTGATCTTAATCAATTGTGTCCAGAAAAAAAACTGATTAGTGGCTAATTCCTGCAATTCAATTTGTTCCATACAGATCCGACAGTGATATAACCCCCTAATGGTTTTTACAAAATTAAACTCTTTAAAGAATGAGAAGGGCGTTTTTCTCCCACCTTGACTTGCTACATGAAGGATTACACAATAAACGAAATACACAAGTTTTGGCCACGTGTTTGACATACTGCCTTACGATACAAGGAGTCGTCTACTTACATTTGCACGTGGGGCGTTGGAATCGGCCTGGTTGATGTGTAGAAAGGGAAACCTTGCGTAGGGTTTACAGCTATATTCGTCCCGCGATTATACCCTCGGGCATGGAGGGGCCCGGCAGATGCCTTCTAATGCATGAAGTGCGATTGGGTTTTGGTAAATGCCATGTCTTCATCAAAACATTTCTACGTATCTGCTCCGTGGAAGGACGATCAAATTGGTGGCCATTCTTCTCCCTTCTCTCTCCAACGAAATTCCCCCCACCCAACCTAAAAAACACATCGCGAACAGAGGAGGATGGAACCCATTCTTTCCATCAAGCTGAATCTTTAAAAAACCACGGCGCTTGTCACATTTGGTGTGGGGGGAGTCTCTAGAACATACACCAAAATTCTCTTATTAACCCCCATCACGGGAAGGAGGGGGATGGGGGGGGGGGCATTAACCCTTTAGTGAGTGTAGAAGATTTTTGGAAACGGAAGAGGGTTGTTTTCTAATTTTCCTATTAGTAACACTAACGCTCCACATGAATTGATACAATAAGGGGGGTATGCTGATTACCCCCGCACACAAAGAGTTAAAACATTACCCCAAACTCCGAGTGTTAAAGTGCCCAGCGCTTTATTAGGAGAACAGAAGTGTATTTTTTTCTCCTCCAAATCACCAACAGACAAAATCGCTGAGGGCAGACGGAAGCACGCCGGGTTTTATTTTAGTTTAATTGTGTCATATCCGAAATACAACAGGTGACTGTGTCTAATCCCTTTTTATACAATGGTATCTTCGTGAACCAATCACGTGCTAGATAAAATTCTGTTACATTGTACTTGGTTTCTACCTGATAAAAAAACACGGTTATTCCGTTAGATAGAGATGGGACGGGCAATATTGGTTATGGGTGGCCATTACACACAACCATCCAGATCAGGGGGGTTCGACAACCAACTGTCTGCCATGACAATGCTGTTTTGACACCTTACCCTGGGCGTTCCTATAAACACCTCTTAGCCACTATCCAATCACGCCCTTAACACCTGGCTGTGATATGCTAATTGGGGAGTTTTCCGGTACCAACAGATTCTTGTACAACGTCATTTCTGATTTAAGGGATCCAGCTGGATGACTAGAGAAACGTCTTCAAGAAAAAAACTTTAAGTCCAGTTGAGTGACCCTTAGTAAAACAGATGAATCTATCAAGATATTCCCATTTCCATGTCATGTATGGCCGGTCGCCAAACAATCGTCCAATTTCGCCACCTATTAAACAAGTTGAAAAATTGGCAAAATCCACCCTCTATCTTGAAACCCAACCCCCCCCTCCATACCACCTGTTTTAGCAATACTTATTTCACTCTACCAGGTGTGTGTAACACTACTGGTCATATTTCACACTAACAGTGTTGTTAAACACGCTACTACCGTCATTATTTCACTCTAAACCTAGGTGTTGTGTAACACTACCGGTCATATTTCACTCTGACCAGGGTTTGTGTAACACTACCGGTCATGTATTCACTCTATACCAGTGTGTGTTTTGAACACCTACCCGTCATTATTTCACTCTACCAGGTGTTTGTGTACAACTACCGGTCATTATTTCACCTCTACCAGGTGTTGTAACTCTACGTCATTATTTCCATTCTACCAGGTGTGTGTAACACTACTGGCATTTAATTCACTCTACCAGGTGTGTGTGTAACACTAAACGTCATTATTTACACTCTACCAGGTGTTTGTTAACTCTAACCGTCATTATATTCCATTCTACAGTGTTTTGGTTGGTAACACTACCGGTTCATTATTCACATTATGCACTGGTGTTGTTGTAACACTACCGGTCATTATTTCACTCTACCAGGTGTTGTGTGTAACACTACCATCTTATTCCATTATACTGGGTGTTGTTGTGAACACTACCGGGTCATATTATTAGAACTGGGTGTTTGTTAACACTCCCGCGTCATTCTTAAATATTAGGGTGTGTGGTAAACACCGTCCATTATTTCACTCTACCAGTTTGTGTAACACTACCAATCATTTTTCCATTATACTGGGGTTGGTAACAGCTACCGGTCATATTTCAAACTCTACCAGGTGTGTGAGTAACACTACGGTCATTATCCTTATATCGGATGTGTTACACATACCAGTCATATTTTCACTCTACCAGGTGTTGTGTAACTACCAGTCATTATTTTATTCTACCAGGGTTGTGTAATGATACCCGTCATTATTTCATTTACCAGGAGTTTGTATAACACTTACTGGGCTTATTTCACTCTAACCAGTTGTTGTGTAGCACTACCATTCATTATTTTATTCTCCCAGGTTGTTGTGAATGCTACCGGTCATATTCATTCTACCAGGTTGTTGTGTACACTACCGGTCATTATTCATTCTTACAGGAGTGTTGTAACACTATGGTCATTATTTCACTCTACCAGAGTGGTGTAACACTACCGGTCATTAGTTCACTCACCAGACATTCTTCCCATGTCTAACCAGGTGTTTTGTGGAACCTAACTGGTCTTATTTATTCTACCAGGTGTGTTTGTAATGCAACTTTCATTATTTTCATTCTACGTGTTGGTAGAACACTACCGGTCATATTATTTAATTCTACCAGGTGACATTTCCATTGTACCAGGGGGGGGTGTTGGGGGTGTACATGGGGGGGGGATTCAAACGGGACAATATCTTGCTCCAGGTTGGAACACTACCGGTCATTATTTCATTCTACCAGGACATTATTCCATTCTACCAGGTAGTTGTGTAACATAACCACGGTCATTATTCTCATTCTACCAGTGACAGTTATTCCTGATCATACACCAGTGTTGTGTAACATCTACCGGTCTATTCATTCACCAGGACATATTTATCTACCAGGTGTTGTGTACACTAGACTTTAACACTTAGGTCATTATATCCCTTATCTACCAGAGTTTGTACATACAATTGCTGACCAGGTGTTGTGTAACTCTAGGCCAAATCATTATTTCCAGGTTTTTCACATCTAACCAGGGTTGTGTAACACTACCGGACATTCTTAACATTCTACCAGAGACATTATACCATTCTACCAGGTGTTTCGTCACACTACCGGTCATTATTTCATTCTACCAGGACATAACTAATGTGTGGACATAGTCATTTTCTCAACAGTTTTTTCGTTTGTGTAACACTACCGCGTCCATTATTTCACTCTACCAGGACAATTATTCCATTCTACCGAGTGTTGTTGTAACACCGTACCGTCATTATCTCATTCTATACAGACATTATTCCATTCTACAGTGATTGTGTAAACATTACCGGTCTTATTCATTACAGGACATGTTCCATTCTACCAGGTGTTGGTGTACACTACCGGTCTTATCTCATTCTACCAGGACATATTTCATTCTAACCAGGTGTTGTGAAAAACACTACCGGGCTTATGTTATTCTACCAGTTTTGCGTACTGTTTACTGGTCATTATTTCACCTCTACCAGGAACATTATTCCATTCTACCAGGTGTTGTGGTAACACTACCGGTCATTTTTTATTCTACCGGTGTTTTTGCCGTCAATGTTCCGTTCCATTATTTCACTCCTACCAGACATTATTTCATTCTACCAAGGTGTTGTGTAACACGACCAGTCATTATTTATTCTAACCAGTGGTTGTGTCACACTACCAGTCATTATTTTTTTATTCTTCCAAGGTTGTTGCGTATGCTACCCGTCATTATGTCAATTCTACCATGTGTTTTGTGTAACACTACCGGTCCTAATTTCTTCTACCAAGGTGTTTTGTAACCTACAGGTCATTATTTTATCTACCAGGTGTTGTGTAACACTACCTGTCATTCTTTCATTCATTCGACCAGGTGGTTGTGTAACACTACCGGTCATTATTTAATTCTACCAGGATTGTGGCAACACTACAGTCATTCTTCCTTACTCCCAGGTGTTGTGTACCACTACCGGTCATATTTTAATCTACAGGTGGTTGGGTAACACGACCAGGTTTTATATTTCACTCTACTAGGTGTTTGTGTAACCCCTCCCCTCTGTACCATCCTGGTGACCGGAGATAATATCCCTGGTGACCGGAGATAATATCCCTGGTGACCGGAGATAATATCTAGAGGGATTATCTACATCCATCTAGAGGGATTATCTACATCCACAGGATTTGCAATCTCTGCTTTGGGACACGGCACAACATGCACACAGGACACGGCACAACATGCACACACGTGGACTCACCCAGCCAATCATTAAACTTCTTGACTTCACTCGGAAGCCCGAGCTCAGTAAAGTCTCCGGCGTGAATTAAAACGTCTCCGTACGGCATCTGTAAGTGGTCTGTCCGGGAATGGGTGTCTGCCACGCAAACAAACCGAGTGTAGCCAGGGGGCTTGGGGGCATCGTGAGGCACTGGGTCCACCCTGCAAAAGGAAAAATAATTCAAATTAATTCCCCCCTATGTGTTAGAACGAACCTTTGACAAAGGGTAAGACGTTCCATATGTTTCATTTCCTCTCCAATAGGGAAGGGAGCTGCCATTAGGTTACCCTTTAAATACACCAAGAGATGTGACCCCTCCCCTATAATCATCTGTTTCATTCTGTAGGAATTTTCTTGCTCTAGATCTAATTCTGCAGGTCACCCAGCTGCACATGCTCAGTGAGATCTCTTGCCCTTCCCCCTCCCACAGCTGTCAAATAACTACTGGGTGACCTGCCCATGTCCTTTCAGTAACCAGGAGAAAACAAATTGTTATTCATTAGAATGGAGGAGCAACAGAAATCAGGAAATGTCAGACTCCTGCCTAATCACAGATGATTACCCACAATGCTGCTAGTTAGGGATTAGAGAATCCATTCATGCTCATTTACATTTTAACTTTTGTTCTCCTTTAATTAATTTCTTCTCCTCCTGAATAGGACGGGTTTCCCCGATTACTATCATTGTTCCTGATAATACACGTGCTGGGTAGTGAGATCCGCCTGATCTTTATTATCTCCAGGATTAGAACAGTAATAATGTAATGTAACATTATATAATAATATAATGTTATATAATATAACAGGAATGTAATGTAATATAACATAATATCATCATTTGTTATATAATATGATAGTAATGTAACATCATATAATGGTAATGTAACGTAATATAATATAATAATATAATGTTATATCTTGTAATAGTAATGTAACGTAATATAATATAATGTAATATATTATAATGTCCTATTGGGATTGGAGGGAAATCAGAATTGTAACAGGGGAACACCAACAACTTTCCAATGCTTTGTAGTTTACTGTGTTTACAATACGTCCTACAACGATAGTCCGAGCCCACCAGCCACTGTTAGGTCAGCCCTCCAGTTCACAAGCCAGTGTTGACTTACGTCCTACAACATTAAAATATGTCCAACTACAATACAATATGTCCCACTACAATACGATATGTCCCACCACAATACAATATGTCCCACTACAATACGATATGTCCCACTACAATATGATATGTCCCACCACAATACAATATGTCCCACTACAATATGATATGTCCCACCACAATACGATATGTCCCACTACAATACAATATGTCCCACTACAATACAATATGTCCCACTACAATATGATATGTCCCACTACAATACGATATGTTCCACTACAATACAATATGTCCCACTACAATACAATATGTCCCACTACAATACAATATGTCCCACTACAATATGATATGTCCCACTACAATACGATATGTTCCACTACAATACAATTTGTCCCACTACAATACAATATGTCCCACTACAATACAATATGTCCCACTACAATATGATATGTCCCACCACAATACGATATGTCCCACTAAAAAATGTTCCATTACAATATTCCCTGCTACAATACATCCCACTATGATATGTCCCAGTACGATACAATATGTCCCACTACAAAATGTTCCAGTATAATAAGCCCTGCTACTATATGTCCCAGTACAATATGTCCAACTGCAATATGCTCCACTATAATATGCGCTGCTACGATACTTCCCACTATGATACATCCCACTTTAATACAATACGTCCCACTAGATTATGTCGCACTACAATACATCCCACTCAGCAGTTTAAGATCTTACTAACGTCTATATCTCTGACTTTAAATGGGTTAAGGAGAAAAAAAAGTGTGAATTCTTACAAATTCTCTGTAAATAACTTTCCTTAAGATAGCTGCTTACGCGAAATTTAATTAAAAAAGATTCTATTAAATGTAATATGCTGAGTGAATTTTATGGAGACCCACCTGGAAGTCTATTAATGAAGGTTTTCAAAAACCCTTCTATATCCAGAGGCAAATAACAAACTAATTATTATATATCCATAGGTAGATACATTATTATATATCCAGAGGTAGATACATTATTATATATCCAGAGGTAGATACATTATTATTTATCCAGAGGTAGATACATTATTTTATATATATATATATATATATATATATATATATATACTGCATGGTATTTGCAGTCTAATAACTGGTGATCATTCGCTATCTGGTTAAAGGGGAGATTAAACAGGTACAAATTAAAGATACAAGGTAAAACCTTTCAGTACAGAAATCCTTGTAGTTACCGCCCCTCCCCTCGTTCAGTGATCTCAGACATGCTCAGTGTGGAGCAAGAGAGAGAAATTCTCCAATGAGATATTACCGATGCAATATCAGCCATTTTTTTTTTTACAGGAATCACAAAGAAAGACAATTTGCAGTTTCTGACCTGTAAGCCAGGGACATTTTTGTTTCAAACTAAACTTACCCTTTAATATGGGTATAGGACAGGCTGTGTGTGATTTTCTTCTAAATAACCATCAGGGGCTTTTGATTTACTGTGCTGCTATTTTTTTGGGTAAAATAAAGCGATTTCGTCTCAGTCCGTTGTCATCAAAGAAAACAGCAGAACATTTTAAAAGACCAACATTAGGTCATTGCTTTATGTGTCTCCATATCCCACCGTCTCCTTTTATTTTGGAAGCTCTAATGGAACGATAAATAATAAACACATAGCGATAAATAAACATCTGACAAATTCTACGTTCCTACCATCACAAGGCTTTTTACCCACCGAATGCCTTTAGATGGGGGATTCGGATCAAAATAAAATGTTTCCATCTCAGGCTGTAATTATGTTTGGCAGAGGAAGAAGAAACAGCGAAACCATAAAACATCGTTTTATTTATTGTTCCACGTAACGGCGCAAGTCGCTCGTGTTAAAGTAAAATAAAAGTCACATAAACTGGGATTGACATATCCTAATGATTCATTTATTTTGGGTCTGAATGTCCCCCCTTTGCTTGTCTTGGTCTCCCCGGGTGGTTTCACAGAGATGCTAAAACGATGGTCACTTTCCAATGTCGTCCTCCCTTATATATCACTAGGGATGGTTCCGGTTCGCGGATCCGAAATCGGATCCGCCACGGATTTGTCCCGGATTTTCCGCCTTCTGAACTTCCGAACCGCGGATTTCTCGTATTTTCGAAAATTTTCGAAATTACGATATTTTTCATATTTTCGAAAATACGTTTTTCGAAAAATTTCGAACTTACGAGGATTTCTCGTTTTCAAAAATACGTATTTTCGAAAATTTTCGAAATTACGAGGATTACTCCTATTTTCGAAATTATGCGTTCTTGTATTTTTTTAAATTTTCGAATACGTATTTCCGAACCTTTTTCGAAAATACGAGAAATCTCATAATTTCGAGGATATTTTTCATTTTAATGGGTCCGCTCGCCGATTTTCGAATTTTCGGATTTTGCGAAGTTCGGACATCTCTATATATCACGTCTTCTGATACTGCCCACTGATAGGCTGCGAGTGCTAGACGGTTCTTACAGGAATGTGCGATATTCTGTGCTAATGGCAATATAAGTGCGAAACCCCACGCTACCTAATGTACTATCGGGTTAGCAAGGCTTTGCGCCCATTTTGCACTGTTTGCGCCATTTTGATTTCTGGAGCCGCGCAATCACGTCCTTGATTGTTTTAGCACCTTTTAAATTGATCCATTAGGCTGAGGCCACACTACACCGGCCGGTAATGTACTGAAAACATGTGCGCGCAAGGCTGTGCGTTTTCCCGTTTGCGCTGTGATTGGCAGTGATTGCGATTCACAAGTGACCTGCACTACTCTCTCATTTCTCGCACAAATAGCAACTGGAAGTGCGTGAGAAACTCGTTAGCGTGGCCTAGCCCTTAACGGTCAATAACACGGGTCAGTTGTGATAGGGAAATATATTGTGTTTTTTTGCCCTTAGATTGTAAGCTCTTTGGGTCAGGGGCTGATGCGAACGGATAGACGAATTTTAAAGCGTGGCGTCATTTAATATGTTCAATGCTGTATAGGAAAATAAATACATTCTACATCCTAAAAAGAAACCTCAGTCTGATTTCTAAGTTCCCCTTTAAGATAACGGAGTTCGCCAAACAATCTCTGTTCCAAACCACCAGCGCTCAAATTTTCATCCAACAATGAAATCTCATGGAGTGCAACACAGATCTGAGAAATAATTGTCGTTAATTCGCCCCGGTTAAGCGGAACAAATAACGTCTTTTAATTAGTGCGAATTCCTGGTGTCGGGGTGCTCGGCGCGTTGACACAGATAATTAGAATCTGTCGATGGGAATTAACCTTTTTCTTGCTCCTCTCATATGGAGAATTCAATATCAACCTCTCCCTGGGTCTATTTAATAACGTGTGAGCAGAGCGTTTGACAAGGTGATTGGAAATACAGCCTAGTGCTGCCTTGTTAAACTGCAAACAACACCCAGTCATAATATAATGACTCATTAACAGACTGGTCTATAGAGTGCAGTCACCACGCGTTGGCCTGGGGCGTTTTACACTTTTAAAGGGACCTAATTACCAGCACCGATTTAAATAGGAATCGGGATAGATTTTATTCACATCTGTTTTTATTGTGACACTTACAATATGTTGGGACAGAAGTTACATAATAACACAGAGAGGTAATGTGGCCCATATTGGGATAGAGGGTCCTAGGTTTAAATGATTAAGCTGTCTGAAAAAGGCTACTTTGCTGTGCTGTGTCTTTAGTAGTGTGGCAACTCCTTCACAGTTTTGTTCTATTGTAATTAGGAGATGGTGTCTATTTTAAATAGTATGTGTATATATAAGTGTTACTATTAAAGGGGGAATGTTGGAGGGTATGTGTTTCTATAAGTGTTTGGAGGGTTACTGTTTACTATAATTTTAACTGAGATAAAGGGAATGTTGGAGGGTATGTGTCCTATAAGTGTAACTATTAAAGGGGTGAATGTTGGAGGGTATGTGTATCTATAAGTGTAACTTTAAAGGGGGATGTTGGAGGGTATGTGTTTCTATAAGTTACCTATTAAGGGGGAATGTTGGAGGGTAGTGTTTTCTATAAGTGTAACTATTAAAGGGTAATGTTTGGAGGGTATGTGTTTTCTATAAGTGTACTTTAAAGGGGGAATGTTGGAGGTGAGTGTTTCTATATAGTGTAACTATTAAAAGGGGAATGTTGGTGGGTAGGTGTTATCTATAAGTTGTAACTATTAAAGGGGAATTGTTGAGGGTATGTGTGTCTATAATTGGTAACTAGTAAGGGGGATGTTGGAGGGTATTGTTTCTATAAGGGTGTTACTATTAAAGGGGGAATGTTGAGGTATTGTTTTCTATAAAAGTGTAACTTATTAAAGGGAATGTTGGAGGGTCATGTGTTTTCTATAAGTGTAACTATTAGAAGGGGAAGGTTGGAGGGTATGTTGTATCTATAAGTGTAACTATTAAAGAGGGGTAATGTTGAGGGTATGTTTACTATAAGTGTAACTATTAAGGGGGATATTTTTTGAGGGGTATGTTTATCTAAGTATCTATAAGTGTAACTATTAAAGGGGTATGTTGGAGGGTATGTGTATCTATAAGTGTAACTATTAAAGGGGGAATGTTGTAGGGTATGTGTTTCTATAAGTGTAACTATTAAAGGGGGAATGTTGGAGGGTATGTGTATCTATAAGTGTAACTATTAAAGGGGGAATGTGGGAGGGTATGTGTTTCTATAAGTGTAACTATTAAAGGGGGAATGTGGGAGGGTATGTGTATCTATAAGTGTAACTATTAAAGGGGGAATGTTGGAGGGTATGTGTTTCTATAAGTGTAACTATTAAAGGGGGAATGTAGGAGGGTATGTGTATCTATAAGTGTAACTATTAAAGGGGTAATGTTAGAGGGTATGTGTATCTATAAGTGTAACTATTAAAGGGGGAATGTTCGAAAAACATACCCTCCAACATTACCCCTTTAAAGGAGAAATTTAGTGTAAATACATATACTTTTAAGAAAAAAGAGCAGTATTTTTCCATCCTAATGACATTAACCTGCCCATTCAGTATTTTGTTTGTGTATCAATAAATACTTCCGAAATCCTGACTTCCTGTTTGCAGGACCCCTAATAGAGACCGTTATGGTCTTGCCCTTGACCCAGCGCCTGGGCTGATTCAGTTGCTCAGTAGAGATCTGAGCATGTGTGACCCATCCAACAGCCAATCAGTAGAAATTACTGTTAGGAACATTCCAAGGAAGTGGTGCATCCTGGGAAGAAGAAGGACAGTTAGAACCTGAAATGTCAGCTCACTAATGTCAACAGCAGGGAACAGCAAAGGGTATGAAATCAACTGATTTTTTAAAATGGGAGAGAATATGTAGAATAACTAAGAAGGAATCACACAAACTAACAATTTAACAAATATTGATTATTTCCACTGAACTGTCCCTTTAATGGCAGATCCCTGACTCCCTGAAATAATATACAATCTCCCTGCAATGTGTTGTTATGAATTAGAGTGAGGGGGCACAATGATGTCAGAGTCTTTTGGCGGTTAACATGTGTCAAAAACTCTTAAGAGTGACATGACTTGTTGTATGTATGTGTGTCTGACTGTATACATGTGTGTGTCTGTATACAAGTGTGTATCTGTAAACATGTGTGTCTGGCTGTATACATGTGTGTGTCTGTATACATGTGTGTCTGGCTGTATACATGTGTGTGTCTGTATACATGTGTGTCTGACTGTATAAATGTGTGTGTCTGTATACATGTGTCTGACTGTATACATGTGTGTGTGACTGTATACATGTGTGTGTGACAAGTGGGAGGTATGTTTTATCTTAAGGGTAACTAATAAGGGGGACTGTTGGAGGGTATGTTTTTCTATAATGTAACTATGAGGGGGAATGTTGGAGTGGTATGTGTATCTAGTAAGCGTAACTATTACGGGGAAATGTTGGGGTATGTGTATCTATAAAGCTGAAATTTAAAAAGGGAATGTGTGAGGGTATGGTGTTTCTAATCTGTAACTATTACAAGGGGGAGTGTTTGGAGGTATTGGTGTTCTATAATTAACTATTAAGAGGGGAAGTTGGGGGTTGTGTTTATGTGAAGTATTGTGGGCTGTGTTATAAGTAACTATTAAAGGGGGATATGTTGGGGTAATGTGTATCTATAAGTAAACTATTAAAGGGGAATGTTTGAGGAGTTGTGTTATCTATAAGTGTAACTATGTTAAGGGGGAATTGGAGGTATGTGTATTGATAAGGTGTAACTATTAAAGGGTGGATGTTGGAGGGTATGTTTTACTATAAGTGTAATCTATTAAAGGGGAATGGGTGGTGTGTATCAGGTCTTAAAGAGGTAAAATGTGGAGGTTGTTATCTATGTTAATATTAAAGGGGAATGTTTTGAGGTATTTGTAGCTATAAGTGTATACTATTAAAGGGGAATGTTTGGAGGTATGTGTTTTATAAGTGTAACTATTAAAGGGGGAATGTTGGAGGGTATGTTTTCTATAATTGTAACTATTAAAGGTGAATGTTGGAGGGTATGTGTATTCTATATAGTGTAACTATTAGGGGGTGAATGTTGGAGGGTATGTGTATCTATAAGTGTAACTATTAAAGTGGGAATGTCTGGAGGTATGTGTATTCTATAATGTGTAACTATTACAGGGGGAATGTTTTTTGTGTTTTTTTTAGTGGGTAAATGTGTTTCTATAAGTGTAACTATTAAGGTGGAAATGTTTGGAGGGTTTGTGTTTTCTTCTATAACGTGTACTATAAAAGGGGGATGTATGTGTTTGCAGGGGGAATGGGGGTATGTGTATCTATAAGTGTAACATTAAGGGGTTGATGTTGGAGGTATGTTGTTCTATAAAAGTTGGGGGGGGGTTTAAAACTATTAAGGGGAATGTTGGAGGGATGTGTATCTATAAGTGTAACTATTAAAGGGGGATGTTTGGAGGGGTATGGTTTCTATAAGTGTAAATATTAAAGGGGGAATGTTTGAGGGTAGTGGTTTCATAGGTAACTATTAAGAGGGGATGTGTTGGAGGTATGTGTTCATATAATGTAAACTATTAAAGGGGAATTGGGGAGGATGTGTTTCGATAAGTGTAACATTAAAGGGGGATGTTGGGGGTATGTGTTTCTATAAGTTGTAAACTATTAAAGGGTTTTTTGAAGGTAGTGTTTTCTATAAGTGTAACTATTAAGGGGGAATGTTGGAGGGTATGTTTTTCTATAAGTGTAACTATTAAGGGGTGATGTGGAGGGTATTTATGTTTTGGAAGGTCTGTGTTTCATAGTGTAACTATAAGGGGAATGTTGGAGGGTATGTGTATCTATAAGTGTAAACTATTAAAGGGTGAATGTTGACGGGTATGTGTTTTCTATAAATTGAACTATTAAAGGGAATGTTGGGGTATGTGTTTCTATAAGTGTAACTATTAAAGGGGGAATGTTAGAGGGTATGTGTTTTTCTATAAGTGTAACTATTAAAGGGAATGTTGGAGGGTATGTGTATCATAAGTGTAACTATTACGGGGAAGGGTTGGAGGTGATTGTATCTATAAGTGTACTATTAAAAGGGGGAATGTTAGAGGGTAATGTGTTTCTATAGTGTAACTATTAAGGGGGATTTTGAGGGTATGTTTTCTATAAGTGTAACTATTAAAAGGGGAAATGTTTGGAGGGTATGTGTTTCTATAAGTGTAACTATTAAAGGGGGAATGTTTGGAGGTATGTGTTTCTATAATGTGTAATTGCATTAAGCATGGGAATGTTGGAGGGTATGTTTGTCTGATAAGTGTACTATTAATAGGGTGGATGTTGTAGGGTATGTGTTTCTATAAGTGTAACTATTAAAGGGGAATGTTTGGAGGGTATGTGTATCTATAAGTGTAACTATTAAGGGGGAATGTTTGGAGGTTGTGTTTCATAAGGTGTAACTATTAAAGGGGAATGCTTTGAGGGTATGTGGTATCTATAAGTGTAAACTATTAAAGGGAATGTGGAGGGTATGTGTTCTATAAGTGTAACTATAAAGGGGGAATGTTGGGAGGTATGTGTTTACTATAAGTGTAACTATTAAAGGGGAATGTTGAGGGTATGTGTATCTATAAGTGTACGACTTACAGGGTGGATGTTGGAGGGTATTGTATTCTATAAGTGTAACTATTAAAGGGGGAATGTTGGAGTGGTATGTGTTTCCTATTAAGTGTAACTATTAAAGGGGGATTGTTGGAGGTATGTGTTTTCTATAGTGTAAACTATTAAAGGGGGAATGTTGGAGGGTATGTGTTTCTATAAGTGTAACTATTAAAGGGGGAATGTTGGAGGGTATGTTATCTATCGTGTAACTATTAAAGGGGGAATGTTGGAGGTATGTGTTCTATAGTGTACTATTAAAGGGGGATTATTAGGAGGTATGTGTTCTCTAGGTAAGATTAAAGGTAATGTTGGGGTATGTTTTCTATAGTGTAACTATTAAAGGAGGTCATGTGGGGAGGTATGTGTTTCTATAAGTGTAACATATTAACAGGGGAATGTTGGAGGGTAGTGTGTATCTAAGTGTAACTAGTAAAGGGTATGTGTTTGGAGGGTATGTGTTTATAAGTGATAACTATTAAGGGGGTAATGTTGGAGGTATGTTTTCTATAAGTGTAACTATTAAAGGGTAATGTTGGGGGTATGTGTATCTATAAGTGTTAACTATTAAAGGGGGAATGTGGAGGGTATGTGGTTTCTATAAGTGTACCTATTAAAGGGGGAATGTTGGAGGGTATGTGTTTTCTATAATGTAACTATTAAAGGGGGGAATGTTGGAGGGTATGTGTTTCTATAAGTGTACTATTAAAGGGAATGTGGAGGGTATGTGTTATCTATAGTGTAACTATTAGTGTGGAATGTTGGAGGTATGGTGTATCTTATAAGTGTACCATTAAAGGTAATGTTGAGGGTATGTGTTTCTATAAGTGTAACTATTAAAGGGGAATGTTGGAGGGTATGTGTATCTATAAGTTAACTATTAAAGGGGGGATGTTGAGGGTATGTGTATCTATAAAGGGTAACTATTAAGGGGAATGTTGGAGGGTATGTGTTTCTATAAGTGTAACTATTAAAGGGGAGATGTTGGAGGGTATGTGTTTCTATAAGTGTAACTATTAAAAGGGGGAATGTTGGAGGGTATGTGTTTCTATAAGTGTAACTATTAAAGGGGGAAGGTTTGGAAGGGTATGTGTTTCTATAAGTGTAACTATTAAAGGCTATGTGTGGAAGGGTATGTGTTTTTCTATAAGTGTAAACTATTAAAGGGGAATGTTGAGGGTATGTTTTTTTCTATTGTAAACTATTAAGGGGGATTTCGGGGGGAGGTAGGTATGTCTGTGATAAGTGTAATCTATTAAGGGTGTAATGTTGGAAGGTTGTTTGTTTCTATAGTGTAACTATTAAAGGGGGAATGTTGGAGGTATGTGTTCTATAAGTGTACATTAAGGGGAAATTTGGAGAGGTATGTGTATCTATATAGTGTAACTATTAAAGGGGGAATGTTGAGGGTATGTGTATCTATAGTGTAACTATTAAAGGGGGAATGTTGAGGGTATGTGTTGCTATAAGTGTAATATTAAAAGGGGGAATGTTGGAGCGGTATGTGTTTCATAAGTGTAACTATTAAAGGGGGAATTTGGAGGGGTATGTGTATCTATAAGTGTAACTATTAAAGGGGAATGTAGGGGGTATGTGTTTCTATAGTTTTAACTATTAAAGGGGATGTTGGAGGGTATGTGTTTCTATAAGTGTAACTATTAAAGGGGAAATGTTGGAGGGTATGTTTTATCTATAAGTGTAACTATACAGGGTAATGTTGGAGGGTATGTGTTTTTATAAGTGTAACTATTAAAAGGGGGGAATGTTGGAGGGTATGTGTTTCTATAAGTGTAACTATTAAGAGGAATGTTGGAGGTGTTATCTTTATCTATAAGTGTAACTATTAAGGGGGAATTTTGGAGGGTATGTGTATCTTTATAAGTGGTAACTATTAAAGGGGGAATGTTGGAGGGTATGTGTTTCTATAAGTGTAACTATTAAAGGGGAATGTTGGAGGGTATTGTATCTATAAGTAGTAACTATTAAAGGGGAATGTTGGGGTAATGTGTATCTATAAGTGTAACTATTAAAGGGGAATGTTGGAGGGTATGTTTTCTATAAGTGTTTGACTATATTAAAGGGGGAATTTGGAGGGTATGTGTATCTATAAGGTAACTATTAGGGGGAATGTTGGAGGGTATTGTTATCTAATAAGTGTAACTATTAAAGGGGGGATGTTGGAGGGTATGTTGTATCTATAAGCGTACACTATTAAGGGGGATGTTGGAGGGTATGTGTTTCTATAAGTGTAACTATTAAAGGGGGAATGTTGGAGGGGTATGTGTTTTTCTCTATAAGTGTAACTATTAAAGGGGAATGTTGGAGGTATGTGTAATCTATAAGTGTAACTATTCAAGGGGGGAATGTTGGAGGGTATGTGTATCTATAAAGTGGTAACTATTAAAGGGGGGATATGTGGAGGGTATAGTGTATCTATAAGTATAACTATTAAAGGGGGACATGTTGGAGGGTATGTGTTTCTTATAAGTGAAGTTCTATAAAGGGGAATGTTGGAGGTATGTGTATTCTATAAGTGTAACTATTAAAGGGGAATGTTGGAGGGTATGTGATTCTATAAGTGTAACTATTACAAGGGGAATGTTGGAGGGTATGTTGTATCTATAAGTGTAACTATTAAAGGGGGAATGTTGGAGGGTATGTGTTTCTATAGTGTAACTATTAAAGGGGGATGTTGGGGTATGTGTACTCTAAGTGAACTCTTAAAGGGGGACGTCGTAGGGTAATGTGTTTTCTATCAGTGTAACATTAAAGGGGGAATGTTGGAGGGTATGTGTATCTATAAGTGTAACTATTAAGGGGATGTGGAGGGTATGTTGTATCTATAATGTAACTATTAAAGGGGGGAATGTTGGAGGGTATGTTGTTTCTATAAGTGTAACTATTAAAGGGTGGAATGTTGGAGGGTATGTGTTTCTATAAGTGGTAACTATTAAAGGGGAATGTTTGGGAGGGTTGTGTATCTTAATGTAACTATTAAGGGAATGTGGAGGGTCTGTGTTTCTATAGTGTAACTATTAAAGGGGGATGTTGGAGGGTATGTGTATCTATAAGTGTAACTATTAAGGGGGTGAATGTTGGAGGGTATGTGTTTCTATAAGTGTAATATAAGGGGGATATAGTGTTGAGGTATGGGTTTGTGGTTCTATATCGTAACTATTAAAGGGGGGATGTTGGAGGTATGTGTTTCTATAAGTGTAACTATTAAAGGGGGAATGTTTGGAGGGTATGTGGTTCTATAAGTGTCACTATTAAAGGGGGAATGTTGGGAGGTATGTTATCTATAAGTGTAACTATTAAAGGGGAATGTTGGAGGGTATGTGTATCTATAAGTGAACTATTAAAGGGGGAATGTTGAGGGTATGTTGTGATTTATCATGTGTAACTATTAAGGGGGAATGTTGGAGGGTATTTGTTTCTATAAGTGAACTATTAAAGGGGAATGTTGGAGGGTAATGTGTTTTCTATAAGTGTAACTATTAAAGGGGATGTTGGAGGTGTATGTGTATCTATAAGTGTAACTATTAAAGGGGAATTGTTGGGGTATGGTTTTTCTATAAGTGTACTATTAAAGGGGGAATGTTGGGGTATGTGTTTCTATAAGTGTAACTATTACGGGGTAATGTTTGAGGGTATTGTATAGTGACTTAAGGGGAATGTGATGGTATGTGTTTTCTATAAGTGTAACTATTAAAGGGGAATTTGGAGTTCTGTGTATCTATAAGTGTAACTATTAAAGGGGGAATGTTGGAAGGGTATGTGTATCTATAAGTGTAACTATTAAGGGGAATGTTGGAGGGTATGTGTTTCTATAAGAAGTGTAACTATTAAGGGTGAATGTTGGAGGTATTGTGTCTAATAAGTGATAACTATTAACGGGGGAATGTTGAGGGTATGTGTTTCTATAAGTTAACTATTAAAGGGGTTGTTTGGAGGGTATGTGTTATCTATAAGTGTAAACTATAGGGGGAATGTTGGAGGGTAATGTTTGTTTCTATAACTGTACTATTTAAGGGGGAATGTTGAGATGGTATTGTTCTATAAGTGTAACTATTAAGGGGATGTTGCAGGTAGTGTATCTATAAGGTTAACTATTAAAGGGATATTGGAGGTTGTGTATCTATAAGCGTGTAACTATTAAAGGGGGAATGTTGGAGGGTTAGTGTTTCTATAGTGTAACTATTAAGGGGTGAATGTTGGAGGGTATGTGTTTTCTATAAGTGTAAATTAAAGGGGGAATGTTGGAGGGTATTGTATCTATAAGTGTACTATTAAAGGGTGAATGTTTGGAGGGTATGTGTGTTTCTATAAGTGTAACTATTAAAGGGGGAATGTTGGAGGGTAGTTGTTTTCTATAAGTGTAACTATTAAGGGTAATGTTGGAGGTATGTGTATCTATAAGTGTACTTATAAAGGGGTATGTTGGAGGGTATGTGTTCTATAAGTGTAACTATTAAGGGGAAATGTTGGAGGGTATGTGTTCTATAAGTGTAACTATTAAAGGGGGAATGTTGGAGGGTAGTGTCTGCTATAAGTGTTTAACACTTTAAAGGGAATGTTGGAGGGTATGTGTTTCTATAAGTGTAACTATTAAGGGGTAATGTTGGAGGGTATGTGTTTCTATAAGTGTAACTATTAACAGGGGAAGTTGGAGGGTATGTGTTTCTATAAGTGTAACTATTAAGGTGTAATGTTGGGGGTATGTGTATCTATAAGTGTACTATTAAAGGGGGAATGTTGGAGGGTATGTTTATCTTAAGTGTAACTATTAAAGGGGGATGTTGGAGGGTAGTGTATCTATAAGTGAACTATTAAAGGGGACATGTGGAGGGTATGGTGTTCTATAGGTAACTATTAAAGGGGAGTTTGGAGGGTATGGTTTCTATAAGTTACTATTAAGGGGGAAGTTGGGGTATGTGATCTATAAGTGTAACTATTAAAGGGGAATGTTGAGGGTATGTGTTTCTATAAGTGTAAACTTTAACGGGGGAATTTGAAGGTATGTGTTTTTCTATAAGTGTAACTATTAAAGGGAATGTTTGGAGGTATGTGTTCTATAAGTGTAACTATTAAAGGGGGAATGTTGGAGGGTATGTGTTTTTCTATAATGTAATTATTAAAGGGTAATGTTGGAGGGTATTGTGTTCATAATCAGTAACTATTAAAGGGGGAATGTTGAGGGTATGTGGTTCTATAAGCTGTAACTATTAAAGGGGGAATGTTGAGGGATCATGTGTTTCTATAAGTATACTATTAAAAAGGGAATTTGGAGGGTAATGTGTTCTATAAGTGTAACTATTAAAGGGGGGATGTTTGGAGGGTAATGGTTTCGTATAAGTGTAACTATTAAAGGGGAATGTTGGAGGGTATGTGTTTTCTATAAGTGTAACTATTAAAGGGGTTTGGAGGTATGTGTATCTATAAGTGTAACTTTAAGGGGAATGTGAGGGTATGTTTCTACTATGTTAACTATTAAGGGGGAATGTTGGAGGGTATGTGTATCTATAAGTGTAACTCTTAAAGGGGGAATTCGGAGTATTGTCTCATAAGTGTAACTATTAAAAAGGGGGAACTGTTGGTAGGGTATGTTTTTCTATAGTGTAACTATTAAAGGGGCAATGTTGGAGGGTATGTGTTTCTATAAGTGTAACTATATAAAGGGGGAGTTTGGAGGGATGTGGTTATCTATAAGTGTAAACCATTATGGGGTAATTTGGAGGGTAGTGTGTATCATAGTGTAACTTTAAAGGGGGAATGTTGGAGGGTATGTGTATCTATAAGTGTAACTATTAAGGGGGAATGTTGGGAGGGTATGTTATCTATAGAGTGTCAACTATTAAAGGGGAATGTTTTGGAGGTATGTGTTTTCTATAATGTACCTATAAAGGGGTGTTTGAGGGTATGTGTATCTTTATAAGTGTAACTATTAAAGGGGGAATGTTGGGAGTTGATGTGTTTGTCTAATTGTAACATTAAAGGGGAATGTTTGGAGGGTATTGTATCTATAAGTGTAACTATTAAAGGGGGACATGTTGGAGGGTAGGTGTTCTATAAGTGTACTATTAAGGGGTATTGAAGGTATTATCTATAAGCCGTAACTATAACGGGGGAATGTTGGAGGGTATGTGTTTCTCTATAGTGTAACTCTAAAGGGTATGTTGGAGGGTATGTGTTTCTATAAGTTAACTATTAAGGGGAATGTTGGAGGGTATGTGTATCTATAAGTGTACTATTAAGGGGGAAGTTGGAGGGTATGTGTATTATAAGTGTTAACTATTAAAGGGGGAATGTTGGAGGGTATGTTTTCTATAAGTGTAAACTATTAAAGGGGTAGTTTTGGAGGGTATGTGTATCTATAATGTAACTATTAAAGGGGGAATGTGGAAGGGTATGTGTTTTCTATTAGTGTAACCTATTAAGGGGGCAATGTTGACGGGTTATTTTATCTATACAGTTGTACAGTTAAAGGGGGAAAATGTCGGAGGTATGTCTAAATCCTATAATGTAACTATTACAAGGGGGAATGATTGGAGGGTATGTTTCTATAAGTGTAACTATTAAAGGTGGAATGATTGGAGTGTTGTGTTCTATAGTGTAACTAATAAAGGGGGAATGTTGTTGAGGGTATGTGTATCTATAAGTGTAACTAATGAAGGGGTAATGTTGTAGGGTATGTTGTATTCTGCATAAGTGTAACTATTACAGGGGAATGTTGGAGGGTATGTGTATATAAGTGTAACTATTACGGGATTTCAGGAGGGTATGTGTATCTTCTCGTGGAATCCCTACTTAAGTGTGGCTGTTTGGAGGGTATGGTTTCTATAACGTGATAACTATTTAAAGGGGGAATGATGTTGGAGGGTATTGTTTCTATAATGTAACCATTAAATGGGTAATGTGTGGGGATTGATTGTATCTATAAGTATGAACTCATTAAGGGTATATTGGAGGTATGTGTATCTATAAAGTGTAACTATTAAAGTGGGTATGTTGTAGGGGTATCTTTTCTAAGTGTACCTATAAAGGGGTAAATGTTTTGGAGGGTATGTGTATCTATAACGTGTAAACCTATAAAGGTGTGTAATTTTGGAGGGTAATGTGTGTCTATAAGTGAACCTATATACAGGGTAAATGTTGAGTAGCTTTTCTATAAGTGGTAACTATAAAGGGTAAATTTTGGAGGGTATGTGTTTACTATAAGTGTAACTTTAAAGGTGTATTTTGGAGGGTATGCTTGTTCTCATAAGTGTACTATTAACAGGTGATTTTGGAGGGTATGTGTTCTCTATAAGTGTACCTATTAAAGGGGAATGTGGCGGGTATTGTCACTATAGTGTAACTATTAAAGGGGGAATGTTTAGAGGTAATGTGTTTCTATAATGTAACTAGTAAGGGGAATGTTTTGAGGGTAAGGTGGGGGGGGGGGGGGTAGGGGGGGGGGGGGATCTTATAAGTGTAACTATTAAATTGTGGAATGTTAGAGGTTATGTGTTTCTATATTGTAACTATTAAAGGGGGAAATGTTGTAGGGTATGTGTGTTCCTATAAGTGTAACTATTACAGGGAGTTGGAGGGTATGTGTTTTCTATAAGTGAACTCTTAAAGGCTAATGTTGGAAGTTGTGTCCTCTATAATTGTAACGTTTAAAAGGGGGAATGTTTGGAGGGTATGTGTTTTCTTAAAGTGTAAGCTATTAAAGAGGGGGATTTTTGGAAGGTATGTTTTCTATATAATTGGTAATTATAAAGGGGTAATGTGGAAGGTATGTTTTCATAAGTGTAACTAATTAAAGGGGGAATGTTAGAGGGTATTGGTTTCTATAATTGAACTATTAAAGGGGGAATGTTGTAGGGTCTTGTTTTCTATAAGTTAACTATTAAAATGGAATGTTTTTGAGGGTCATGTGTATCTAATAAGTGTACTATTAAAAGGGGATGTTGGAGGGTATTGTTTTCTATAAGTGTAACTCTTAAAGGCTATGTTGTAAGGTTGCATGTGTCTCTATAAGTGTAATACTATTAAAGGGGACTGTTGGAGGGTATGTGTTTCTAAAAGTGTACTATTAAAGGGGGATTTTGGAAGGTATGTGTTTCTATAAGTGTAATATAAAAGGGTAAATGTTGGAAGGTATGTATTTCTATAAGTGTACTATTAAAAGGGTATGTTTTGAGGGTATGTGTAAGTGTAACTATTTAAGGGGGAATGTTGTTAGGGTTATGTGTTTTCTATAAGTGTACATATTAAGGCTAATGTTGGAAGGTATGTTTTTCTATAAGTGTAACTATTAAAGGGGGAATTTGGAGGTTATGTGGTTTTCTATAAGTGTAACGATTAAAGGGGGGATGTTGGAGTGTATGATGTTTCTATACGTGTTAATTAATTAAAGGTATGGTTGGAAGGTATGTTTTCCATAAGTAACTAGTAAAGGGAATGTTGGAGGTATGTTATCTATAAGTGTAACTATTAAAGGGGGAATTTAGAGGGTATTGTTTTTCATAAGTATACTATTAAAAGGGAATGTTGGAGGTTATGTGTATCTATAGTGGAACTATTAAAGGGGGAAATGTTGAGGGTATGTGTTTTCGATAAGTGTAACTATGAAAAGGAAATGTTGGAGGGAATGTGGTATCTCTAAGTGTAAATATTAAAGGGGGACTGTGTAGAGGTATGTGTCTCTATAAGTGGTACTATTAAAGGGGGAAATGTTTAGAGGGTATGTTGTTTTTCTATAAGTGTAACTATTAAAGGGGATGTTTAGAGGGTATGTGTTTCGTATAAGTGTACTATATAAAGTGGGAATGTTGAGAGGGTATTGTGTTTCTATAAGTGTAACTTTAAAGGTAATGTTGGAAGGGTAATGTTTTCTATAAGTTTATTATTACAGGGGGGATGTTTGGAGGTATGTTGTTTTCTATAAGTGTCCCTATTAATGGTGGAATGTTGGAAGGGTATGTGTTTTTTTTCTATAAGTGGTAACTATTAAAGGGGGAATGTTGGAGGTATGTTGTAAGTCTATAAGTGTAACTAGTAAAGGGGAAAATGTTGGAGGGTATGTTGGTTTTTCTCATAAGTGTAAACTATTAAAGGGAAATGTTTGGATGGGTATGTGTATACTATAAGTGTAACCTTATTAACTGGAATGTTTGGAGGTAAATGTTGTTATCCTTATAAGTGTAACTTAATAAGGGGGACTGTTTGGAGGTTATGGTGTTTTCTATCAGTGTACTATTAAAGGGGGAATGTTGAGGGTAGAGTGTATCTTTATAAGCCGTACTATTTTAAAGGGGGGCATGTTGTAAGTGGTATGTGTATCTTATAATGCTTAATATTAAAGGGGGAATGTGTGGAGGGTCATGTGTTTTTTCTATAAGCCGTAACTAATTAAAGGGGGAGTGTTTGTGAGGGTATGGTTGTTTCTATCATGTAACTATTAAAGGGGTAATGTTGGGGGGATGGTTTTCTATAAGTGTAACTAATTAAAGGGGGAATTTTTTGCGGGTATGTGTATCGTATAAGTGTAACCTATTAAACGGTGGGAAATATTGGAGGTATGTGTCTATAAGTGTACTATTAAAGGGGGGATATGTGGAGGGTATGTGTATCTATAAAAGCAAACTATTAAAGGGGGAAATGTTTTGGAGGGTATGTGTTTCCTATAAGTTAACTATGTAGGGTAATGTTGGAGGGTAAATCGTTTATCTATAAGTGTTAACATTAAAGGGGGAATTTTGGAGGGTAATGGTGTTCAATAAGTGTAACCTATTAAGGGGGAAAATGTTGGGAGGGTATGTGTTTTTTTTTTTATAAGTGTAAACTAGTAACAGGGTTGAATGTTTTGGGAGGGTATGTGTTTTGTTCTATAAGTGTACTATTAAAGGGGTAAATGTTGGAAAAGGGTTATGTTTATCGTATAAGTGTAACTTGATTTAACGGGGGAATGTCCGGGAGGGTATGGTGGGTTTTTTTCTAATATGTGTACCTATTAAAGGGGAAATGTTTGGAGGGTATTGTCATCTATGTGTCACTATTAAAGGGGGAATGTTCGGAGGGTAAATGTTTGTATCTATAATGTAACTATTAAAGGGGGAATGGTTTTGGAGGGTTTACATTTGGTTTCTCTAGTGTAACATAATTTAAAGGGGTAAATGTTGGGAGGGTAGTTGGGTTTTGTCTATAAGTGGGGTAACTTATAAAGGGGGAATGTTGGAGGGCAGGGTCAATGTGTATCTTATACGTTGTAACCATTATGGGTAAACTGTTTGGAGGTAAATGTGTTATCTATAAATTTTACCTATAAAAGGGGTGAAATGTTGGAAAGGGATGTGTTTCATCTATAAGTGTCACTATTAAAGGGGGGGATGTTGGACGGGTCCATGGTTTAAATATATAAGCGTAACATATTAAGTGGGGGAATGGTTGGAGGGTATGTTTTTTCTATAAGCGTAAAACTATTAAAAAGGGGGAGTGTTTAGGCGGTAATGTTTGTTTTTTTCTATCAGTGTAACTTATTAAAGGGGAAATGTTTGGGAAGGGGGATGTTGGTTTCCTATCGCGTGTAACTATTTAAAGGGGAGGGAAAATGTTTGGAGGGTAAAATTTTTTTTTCTATAAGGGTATAGTAAAGGCTAATGTTTTGGCAGTAAATGTTTGTTTTCTATATATTGTAACTATTAAAGGGGGAAAATGTTTTGGAGGGTATGTGTTTTTTTTTTCTATACGGGTAGACTATTAAAGGAAGGTGGGATGTTGGATGGTCATGGTTGGTTTTCCCTATAGTGTTTCATTATTTAAAGGGGTAATGTTTTTGAAGGTCATGTGTTTTCCATAAGTTGTAACTATTAAAGGGGAATGTTTGGAGGGTAAATGTTTGGTATCTATAAATTGTACTAACTTTCGAAGCGGGAATGTTAGAGGGGTCTGTGTTTTTCTATAAGTTATAACTTAAGTAAAAGGGAATGTTTTTTTGGAGGGTTAATGTGGTATCTAAAGTTAGGTAACCTTAGTAAAAGGGGGAATGTTTAGAGGGTCAAATGTGGTTTTTTTCTATACGTGTAACTACTTAAAAGGGCAATGTTGGAGGGTAATGGTTGTTCTATAAGTGTACAACATTAAAGGGGTGAATGTTTTGGAGGGTATGTGTACTAATAGTGTAACTAATTACCGGGGGATTTTAGAAGGGTAAAATTGTGTTTTCTTATAAGTTGTTAAACTAATTTAAAGGGGAAAATGTAGAGGGTATGTTTGTTTTTCTTATAAGTGTACCTATTTAAAGGGGGGTAATGTTTTGGAGGGGTAAATGTGTTTTCTCAAATATGTAAAAACCTAATTAAAGGGTACAATGTGTTTTTGGAAGGTATGTGTTTTTCCTTATAAGAGTGGTAAAGGTATTAAAGTGGGGGATTGTTTTGAGGTATGTGGTTTTCTAATAAGTTGTAACTATTTAATTGGGGACATGTTGGAGGGGTATTATGTGTTTTTTCTATCAAGTGTTAACTATTTAAAGGGGGAAGTTTGTAGGCGTAATGTGGTACTTATAATTTACGAATTAAGGGGGAAGTTTTTTGGAGGTTAAGGTGGTGTTTCTCTAAGTGTAACTATTTAAAAGGGGGCATGTTTTGGAGGGTAATGTTGTATCTCAAGTTGGTAACTATTAAAAGGGGAATGTTGGAGGGTATGGTGTAATCTATAAGTGTAACTTATACAGGGGGAATGTTGGCGGGTCTGATGTGGGGGGGGGTGGGGGGATGTTAGTTTTTTCCTATAAGATTGTAACTTTACAGTGGGAAGGTTTGGGGGGTATGTGTATCTATACAGCGTAACTAATTAAGGGGGGTGTTTTTGGAGGGTTGTTGTATCTAATAAGCGTAAATTATTCAAAGGGGGGATTTTGGAGGGTATGTGGTTTTCTATAAATCCTAGACTATTAAAGGGGGTTTGTTAGGAGTTAAATGTGTTTTCCCCTATAAGTGTAACTATTATAAGGGGAATGTTGGAAGGGTATTGTTTTTCTATAAGTTGTACTAGTTTAACGGGGTGGAAATGTTGGAGGGTATGTGTAATCTATAAGTGTAACTATTAAAGGGCGAATGTTTTTGAGTATTGTGTTATCTATAATTGTAAACTATTTAAAGAAATGGGGGATATTGGGCGGTATGTGTAACTATAAGCGTACTATTAAAAGGGGGAATGTTTTTGGAGGGTATGTGTTTCTATAAGTGTGACCTATTAAGGGGGGTCATGTTTATTTGGAGGGGTATGTGTTTTTTCTATAGTGTCACAATTGAAAGGGGGAATGTTGGAGGTATGTGTATCTATAATGTAACGATTAAAGGTGAATGTTTTGGAGGGTAATGTGTTTTTTTTTATAAGTTTAAAAAAACCTATAAATGGTGGAAAATGTTTGGAGGGTATGTGTTTTTTCTATAAGTTGTAACTAATTAAAGGGGTCAAAATGGTGGATGTATGTGTGTTATCTAATAGTGTAACACTATTAAAGGGGGCAATGTCGGAGGTTATGGTAGTGTTTTCTTCTATCTGTGTACTATTTTAAAGGGGGCAAATGTTGGAGGGTCATAGGTGTTATCTATAAAGTGTACTATTTAAAGAAAGGGGGAAATTTTCGGAAGGGTATGGTGTATCTATAGTGTAAGCTATTTAAAGGGGGAATGTTGGGAGGGTATGTGTGTTTTTTCTGATAAAGTTAACTATTAAGGGGGAACTGTTTGGAGGGTAATGTGGTTTCTATAAGTGTACACTAAGTAAAGGGGGGAAGGTTTTGGAGGGTAATGGTTTTTATCTATAAGTGGATAAACCATTAATTGGGGTAATTTTTGGAGTGTATGTTAGTTATCCTTATAAGTGTAACTTAAGTAAGGGGGCATGTTTTTTTTTTGGAGGGTAATGTGTATCTAAAGTGTAAACTCTTAAAGGGGGGAATGTTTGGAGGGTATTGTAGCTAATAAAGCTAAATACCATATAAAAAGGGGGAAATGTTTTTGGAGGTTATGTGTTTTCTATACGCGTAACTATTTAAAGGGGGAGTGGTTTGGAGGGTATTTTTTTCCGATTAAGTGTAACTTATGAAAAGGGTAATGTTGGAGGGGATTTGTTTTTCTAATAGTGTTACATTAAAGGGGGAATTGTTTGGGCTGGGTAAATGTGTTATCTATAATTGTAACTATTAACGGGGGAATGTTTGGAGGGGAATGTTTTTTTTGTATCTAAATAATGGTAACTATTTAAAGGTGGGAATTTGGAGGGTTCATTAGTGTAATCTATTAAGCGTAACTATTAAAAGGGGGAAATGTGGAGGGTAATTTGTTTTTTCCTATAACAGTGTAACTTTCCAGGGGTTTTCCTGTTGGAAGGGGTCCTGTGGTGTTTTCCTCTATAAGTTAACAATTCACCGTGGGAAATTTTGTGAGGGTAAAATGTGGAATCCTCTAGGTTTGGGTAACTATTTTAAAGGGGGAATGTTTTTTTTTTTTGGGAGGGATATTTTGTTTTTTTTTAATTAATTTTAACTAATTCAAGGGGGATTGTTGGGAGGGTATGTGTTTCTATCAAGTTGTTACTAAAATTAAGGGGTATGTTGGAGGGTAAATGTGTATCTGATAAGTGTACTAATTAAAGGGCGGAATTTACCCGCGAGGGATGTGGTTTTTTTTATATGTGGTAAGCTTAAAGGGGGAATGTTTGGAAGGGGTATGTGGTAGCTATAAGTGTAAACTATAAAGGGGGAATGTCGGGAAGGTAAAGTGGTTTTTTTCTATATATTGTAACTATTTTTTAACTAAGGGGGAATGTTGGAGGGTATGTGTATCTATAAGTGTAACTATTAGAGGGGTATGTTGGAGGGTATCTTTATCTATAAGTGTAACTATTAAAGGGGGAATTTTGGAGGGTATGTGTATCTATAAGTGTAACTATTAAAGGGGGAATATTGGAGAGCATGTATGAAATAAACCTGTGCCTACGATTTTAAATTTGCAATGCAAGTTTCCCCATAAAATGTCTTTGTTCAGCTTTCCTGACTACACAATGTAAAAGATTATTACTATACAGAAACCAATCCCAAATACGGTTTATACAGTTTAATACATCGCGCTTTTTAATTGAACCAAAATGGAAAATACACTTTTTGTTTGTCTGAAATCCTTTTTATGATCCTTTGATTTACTATGAAGTTTATTTTTGGTCAATATAATAAATTCACCTGTTTCTTTTATTGACTTAAAATTCGATTTTTCCGCTGAAATCCAGTTATATTTGTAGCCTCAAAAAACACGGATAGAGCCAAGAAATAGGGGAAACAGATTCCATATTGTTTTAGATTTACGGCAACAACTATTGGTTGATATTAATGTTTGTGTTTATCCGACGGCCATAAAAATACGTCTCCAGGTGTCAGGTAACGAATTCCAACTCCGTCCCCCTTGTAACAAATTTACCAGGGAATTGGAACACTCGACCCACTGGACAGATAAAAACGTTTCGTTCCGACAACATTATATTTTATAAACCGTTTACAATAACGCGAACGGCCAAAATAACCTGCGAAACGCCGCACAGTATGATTAAGGGGGGTCTTGTTTTATGAAACTGTCAATCTAATTAAACGAGACACTACGCCGTATAAACGATCTTCCCATCACAGGTTTGCTACACGTACATACGTGGCGATTTGTCGGTTGTAGGAACGTGTATGAAAATGCACCAACGTGTTTCCTTTCAACGCAGTTGGATTTCGGAATTGGATTTATGACATTCCCTTAATTATTTAATTCACTTGCAGAATGAACACATTGAGAACTATAACGAACGCAACAATGTGCAATAATCATAGGAATAGTCAATAGGGGCTTATTTAATAAGAGGGGCTTGTGCTGGTCATTCACTGCAACCAATTGGATGTTACCACTTTACTGGTCCCCTGCAGTTAGCAAACATTTGATTGCATTCTGATTGGCTGACGCAGTCTCCATCAGACTTCTTAGTTAACCCCGAAAGCCAACACAATTATCCGTTAAAGTGCTGACTTCTTTTTGCAATTGAATTGGTAAGAAACCCCCAGTTTCTGGAATGAAGGGGTTAATATCCTGGGACGTATTAACCCTATAGTGATACTTAACATCAATGTGTCCAGAAAAAAAATGATTATTGGCTATTCCTGCAATTCAATGTGTTCCATACAGATCCACAGTGATTAACCCCCGAATGGTTTTTACAAAATTAACTCTTTAAAGAATGAGAAGGGTTTTTTCCCACCTTGACTTGCTAATGAAGATTACACAATAAACAGAAATACACAGTTTGTGCCACGTGTTGACATACGTGGCCTTACGATACAAAGGAGTCGTCTACTTACATTTGCACGTGGGGCGGTTGGAATCGGCCTTGGTTGATGTTGTAGAAAGTGAACGCCTGCGTAGGGTTACAGCTATATTCGTCCACGTCGATTAGACCCCTGCCCGGCAGATGCCTTCTAGATGCCATGACGTGCGATTGGGTAAATGCCATGCTCTTCATCAGAACATTTCTACTATCTGGCTCCGGGAAGGAGATCAAATTGTGGCATCTTCTCCCTTTCTCTCTCCAACGAAACTTCCCTCCCGACCAACCTAAAAAACACATCGCGAACAGAGAGGATGGAACCATTTCACGCTGAATCTTTAAAAACCACGGCGCTTGTCACATTTGGTGGGGGGAGTCTCTAGACATCACCAGAAATCTCTTTATTAACCCCCATCAAGTGGGAAGGAGGGGGATGGGGGGGGGGGCATTTAACCCTTTAGGAGTTAGAAGATATTTTTGGAACGGAAGGTTTTTCTAATTTCCTATTAGTAACACTAACGGCTCCACGAAGGTGATACAATAAGGGGGGGTATGGCTGATTACCCCGCACACAAAGAGTTAAACATTACCCAAACTCCAGTGTTAAAGTGACAGCGCTTTATTAGGAACAGAAGGTATTTTTCTCCCTCCAATCCCAACAGACAAAATCGCTGAGAGGCGACGGAAGCAGCGCCGGGTTTTATTTTTAGTTTAATTGTGTCATTATCGAATACAACAGGTGACTGTGTCAATCCCTTTTATACCAATGGTATCTCCGTGAACCAATCACGTTATAGATAAAATTCTGTTACATTGTTACTGGGTTTCTACCCTGATAATAAAAACACGTTATTCCGTTAGATAGAGATGGACGGGAATATTGGTTATGGTGGCCATACACACAACAATCCAGATCAGGGGGGGTTCGACACCAACTGTCTGCCATGTACAATGCTGTTTTGACACCTTACCCTGGGCGTTCCTATAACACCTCTTAGCCACTATCCAATCACGCCCTTAACACCTGGCTGTGATATGCTAATTGGGAGTTTCCAGGGTACCAACAGATTCTTGTACAAGTCATTCTGAATTAAGGGATCCAGCTGGATGACTAGAGAAACGTCTTCAAGAAATAAACTTTAAGTCCAGTTGATTGAACTTATTAAAACAGATAAATCTATCAAGATATTCCCATTCCATGTCATGTATGGCCGGTCAGCCAACAATCGTCCAATTTCTCCACCTATTAAACAAGTTGAAAAAATTTGCAAATCCACCCTCTATCTTTGAACCCAACCCCCCCCCCATACACCTGTTTTATTTCACTCTACCAGGTGTTGTGTAACACTACCGGTCATTATTTCACTCTACCAGGTGTTGTGTAACACTACCGGTCATTATTTCACTCTACCAGGTGTTGCAGCAGATTAAAACATCAGCACACAACCATTGTGGCAACCAAGTCCAAAAACCAGGGGGCGCACTTACATGGACATACCAAACAGGCAAAACAATCAACCGCTGCCCTGTACAATGTCCTATCAACTACACGTCCACCCTTCCTCATAGCATGGGAATACCTGGGAAGCTGTAGTTTAAAAAAAAACAATAAAACCTGAAAATGGAAATATAATTGGCTTAGAAAGATTTAATTGTTACAAATCTCTCATGGGCATTTATTAATAAACGCAGTAAAGCGTGGGTAAACACATTAAGATAAAGCCCCGACCAAAATAACCGTCGGATCCGATGGTTTTCGGGGCTTTTATCGTTAATGTGTGTACCCGCTTAAGGAATAAATAAATTATTGTCTACTCAATGGTAAGTGTATCCACGAAACTAGCCAATTTACCATTGGGGAAAAGCCAGAACAGAGGGCCACATGGTATGCTTTTTAGTAAATTACGTACTTACGGTAGATCTATGACTGCCGACCGCCATATAAATACCATCCGCGTTATTTTAACCACCCACGTTGGTAATTCTAAGTTTCGTGCTCCGTACAATGACATTAACGATATGCGCAGAGCTTTGGGGGAGGTTTAATCTATTTTACTAGATGACAGAAGTTCTCCTTGGCGCTCAGCGTGGCCAGGCAGCTATGGGTTAATGACCGTGCATTGTCCATGTTTCTTCCTTTTGTTGATCAGTGGTGCTTCTTAGACAGTAAATAGTGACTCCTCCATCTTTAGGAAGAAAAGACCTTGAAGACGGGGCCGTCGCAGCCACATCAAACTTGCAAAGGTTACCATGGCGGACCGGCAGTTGTTGCTACCCAGCGATGTGAAAACTTTCTGTCCTTCTTGTAACTCACCCAACCCTCGGTCTATCAAATCAAAAAATCCATGGACAGAGAGAGATCCCCAAACAACATACCACGCCCCCCCGCACACTTAACAATACTTTCAAAACTAAATCACAATACTTACTGTCTTAGGTAAACAATAGGCAGATCCCAACCCAGTATATAAATAATACAGAGAAGGAATGTGCTGTACATTAATAGCTATACCCTCATACTGTACTGTCTAAGGGAAACAATTCATGCTGCCAATCAGCAGCTCACCACCCACCACCCCGCTCCCAAAAGTACCAACCATAATCATATAAATATACAGATGAAGGAATGTTCTGTTACACACAAATAAGCTATCCCGTCATACTGTACGTCTAAGGATTAAACAATATGGCAGACTCCCACCCATCATGTATAAATATAAATATAGCAGTGAAGAATGTTCTGTTACCCCACAATAAGCTAACCCTCATACTGTACTCTACGGGAAACAATATGGTAGCTCTCCCCATATGTATAAATATAAATATACAGAGAAGGAATGTTCTGTACATACAATAATCATACCCTCATACTGTACTATTCTAAGGAAAACAATACGGCGCTCCCACCCATATGTATAAATATAAATATACAGAGAGAGGAATTTCTTACACACAATACCATACCCTCATACTGACTCTTTCGTAAGGGCAAAACAAATGGCAAGCTCCCACCATATGTATAATATAAATAACAGAAAGAATGTTCTGTACATACAATAATCTATACCCTCATATGTACTTGTCTAAGGAAACAATATGGCAAAGCTCCCACCCATTTGTATAAATATACGAGAGGGAATGTTTTGTACATACAATAAGTATACCTCTTACTGTACGTCTAAGGAACCAATATGGCGCCCCACCCATGTAACATCAGAGAAGTGAATGTCTTGCTGACATACAATAAGCTATACCCTCTTACTGACTGTAAGGGAAACAATATGGCACTCCCACACATATGTATAAATATACGAGAAGAATATTCTCTACAATGGCAATAGCTATACCCTATAACTGACGTTCAAGGGAAACAATTGGCAGCTCCACCCATATGATAAATAACTAATACAGAGAAGGAATGTTTGTACACACAATAAGCTATAACCTCATACTGTACTGTCTAAGGAAACACTATGGTAGCTCCTACCCATATTTATAAATATACAAGAAGGAATGTTCTTTACACACAATAATCATACCCTCATACTGTACTGGTCTTAAGGGAAACAATATGGCAGCTCCCAGCCATATGTACCTGTATAAAGTATAAATACAGAGAAGAATGTTCTGTACACACAATAAGCTATAAACCTCATACGGTACTGCCTAAGGGAAACACTTGGCAGCTCCCACCCATAGTATAAAATATAAAAAAGGAATTTCTGTACCATACTATAAGCTCTATACCCTCATCTGGTACAAGTCTAAAGGAAAAAATTAGGCAGCTCACACCATATGTAAATATACAAAGAAGAGGAATGTCTGTAATACATAGCTATAACCCTCATACTGTACGTGTGCTAAGTGGAGACAACAGGCAGCTCACCACCATATGTATAATATAAAATATTACCAGAAAGGAATGTTCTTACAAGCAAGTAGCTATACCTCATAACCGTACTGTCTAAGGGAAACAAATCGCAAGCTCCACCCACTATGGTATAAATATACAGAGAAGGATTTTTCTGGTACATACACATAATCTATACCCCCATACGTACTGTCTCAAGGGAAACAATATCGCAGCTCCCACCATATGTATAAAAATACAGAGAAGGAACGGTTTCTGCTAACACAATCAACTATACCCTCATACTGGTACGTCCTAAGGGGAAACAATAGGCAGCTCCCACCCATATGTATAAATTCTACAGAGAAGGAATGTTTTGTACATACTATAAGCTATACCTCATCATACTGTACTGTCTAAGGAAAACCAACTATGACCTCCCATCCTATGTTATCAATATACAGAGAAGGAAATGTTCGGTACCACAAATAAGCCATACCCTCATTACGTTACTGTCTAAGGAAAACATATGCAGTTTCCCACCCATATGCATAAATATAAATATACAGAGAAGGAATGTGTCTGTACACACAAATAAGCTGTACCCTCAACTGTATGTTCCATGGGAAACAATTAAGCAGCTCCCACCCTTATGTATAATATTAATATACAGGAAGAATGTTCTGTACATACAATAATCTATAACCCTCATACGTACTTCATTAAGGGAAACAATTGAGTGGCAGTCACCACACATATGTATAAATAAAAAGGAAGGATGTTCTGTACACACACTAAGCTATAGCAACTCATACGATACTGATCCATGGGAACAATATTGGCCAGCTCCCACAAAATTAAGTTAAAAACAAAGTATTATTTAAGGAACAATGTAATGGTCTGGAGCTCCTCGTACTAGCTACAGCAATGAACGCTGAACAAAAAGCTTTACCCTGCATGTATCTGATACACAGTAAACAAAATTAGTTGCAAAACAATGTAACCATCTTGACAGACTCCTCCCATTTCTGTAGTGGATATTTCACTAGGGCACACATCACTAACTTTTTCACACAGACGTGAAAATTAGGGGACTAAAGTGAAAACATACAGTAATTGGCGGTGATTCCCAGTTCTCGTTGAACTAAAATCCTGGGTTTAAAAGTAAGATTATAAAAAAACAATATAGATTTTTCTCCAAGTCGACCCTAAAAAGTGGAATAAAATAAATTTAATAATTTAAATTTTAGAAATATTTAAATAACAAAATAATACATGATTTGCATGAACTAACGGGTAAGTTCTAGTTTTTTTTTCCTGCATTAAAATTTCAATGTTACTAAGCTTTTTTTCTTTCTCTCCATAGTAGCTTTTAAATTCACGGCCCAGGGTAACTTCCGAGGTGGTCATTGTGTTGGATCTGTGGGGTAAGACGCACTCTTGTGGTTAATATTTATTCATATTTTTTGCAATTGTACTTTTTTTTTCTTCTACTTTTTCCAATAATATTTGTTAACTTTGTCTGATTGCATGACAGGCCCTCAAGGTCCCCAGAATGGACACCAATAATCACCTATCTATTTTCACAATCATTGGAAATACGCGGCAACGTACAAACCTGAAACGCGCATTTCTCGGGTGCGAACGTTGAGATTTGCGTTCCGCATTTTAAAAAAATCGCTTTATAGCATGACTTTTTCCAAACTAATGAAAAAACGCATGCGCAAACGCAACAGAATCGCACATGAAATCGCACTGTTGTTTGCGTTGCAGGTGGCTGTGCCTAAGTGATTATTATCCATAGATTACAACCTCAAGTCCTCTCATAATTTGTATCCCCTCCCCTACTTATCAGTCATTGAATAGGCGATGTCAGGTGACTTCCAAAGATATGAACCTTGATAACCATGTACACAGTATTAGAATAAATTATATATTTAGCCTTCGTATCATTGAGATCGTTTTTTAAGTTATTGGAGATTGTCTTAAGTTTTTAGGGGGCGCTACCAATGAGAGGAGGATGGGGGGATATAATATTAACTTATATGGAGCTTGATATATGTGTCTAATTTTTCAATATTACCATATAAATGACCGTAATAACCTGTTATAAAGTATAGTATAGACGTTAGATGTGGTACAAACAAAAATATGGAAGTTATAATAATACTCCCCTACTTTAAATTGGGAATAGTCAAACGGAAGTTTTTGCCCTGCAATGTTTGCTCGTGTTTAGACAAATGGTCTTCTAGATGGGGAGAGACAGGTGAAAAGAATGCCAGTGTGTAATGTAGTATGTATTGTAAAGTTTATAGTTGAGAGGGGAACATTTGCTGACGGACGTATAACACCATATGTGTGCAACCCTTAAATACACGTTATCAGTTTTTCAGCTCACTTGGAGGGTAATATAAACAAATGTTGTGGTGAACCTCACAGTGAACATGCAATGGAATTTGGCCCGTGGGGGAAAACGATTGATTGTAACTGATATATCGCAGCACTTGAGTTGACTGACAGGCGTCAGTGCTCTGTCATGTGACGTAGGCTCTGTGTGCTGTGTTGTTAAAGTCTGCGCTTGTGTGTGTTTATTATTAAGCGTTGCTCTATTTTTTGCACCATTAGTGAGCATTGTTCACTTGTTTGCACTTAACCACTTATCCTGTGCACAAGGACCACTTGTTATTGACTAAGATCCAATCAATACGTTACTATTCTTGTGCGCAAGTGAAAATGGCCATGTCTTTATTCTTTAGTTGTTGTAACTGTCTTGTGAAGTGTGTTTGACATGTGGGCAGTGTGTGTCCTGGTTCAATGATACGGCAGTATCTTGGGGGCGGCCTTGATTGATTGTGTATATGCACTGACTGTGATGTTTGGGGGGTGGCCGTGACAGCAATATCTGGTCCACATTCCGAAAGGGGGAAGGGGGATCTGCTTTAAATTCCAAACTGGACAATAGATGCCAATGTGATTCATCTCACCCATAGTAAACCCAGTCTTCCAGGGTTTATATTTTGTATATAATGTCATTACCATATCACCCATGAGTAACACGTCTTTCCAGGTGTTTATTTGTATATAATGTCATTCATATCACCGAATGTAACCCAGTCCTTTCCAGGGTTTATATTTGTATAGAAATGTCATTTCATATATCACCAATAGTTAACTAGTCTTCACGGGTGTATAATATTGATATAAAATGTCATCATCATCACCGATAGTAACACAGTCTGTTCCAGGGTTTTATATTTTATATAATGTTCTTCATATCACCATAGTAACATAGTCTTCCAGGGTTATTATTTGTATATAAATTGTCATTCATATCACCGATAGTACACCAGTTCTTTCCAGGGTTTATATCTGTATATAAATGTCATTCATATCACAATAGTTAACACAGTCTTTCCAGGGTTTATATTGGTATAAAATGTATTATATCACCGATAGTAACACAGTCATTTCCAGGGTTTATATTTGTCTATAAATGGTCATTCATATCACCGATTAAAACAGTCCTTTCCCAGGGTTTATATTGTATATAAAGTTCATATCACCGATAGTAACACTCTTTATCCTCAGGGTTTTTATTTGTATCATAAATGGTCATTTCATAGCACAATAGTACACATTAGCCTTTCCGGGTTTAATATTTGTATATAAATGTCTTCATATCACCATAGTAAACATAGTCTTTCCAGGGGTTATATTTGTATATCAAATGTGATTCAATCACCAATATGTAACGTAGATCTTTCCAGGGTTATATTTGTATATAAGGTCATTCAGTATCAACGATAGGAACACAAGTTCTCTCCAGGGTTTATATTTGATATAAAGGTCATCATATCACCAATAGTAACATAGTCCTTCCAGGTTTTAATATTTGTATATAATGTCATCGAGTATCACCAGTAGTAACATAGTCTTTTTTCCAGGGTTTATGTATATTGTCTTCAAATGAAATTTAGTCTCTCAGGTTATATTGTATAATGATCTTCACATCACCGATAGTAACACAGTCTTTCCAGGGTTTTTATTTGTTATATACAATGTCATTCTACTCACCGAAGTAACACAGTCTTTCCGGGGTTTATATTGTGTTATATAAAATGTTCATTCACTATCAACCAATAGTAACAACTACAGTCTTCCAGGGTTTTATTTGTATATAAATGTTCATTCATATCACCAGATAGTGACACAACTTTCTTTCCAGGTTAACATTGGATATAAATGTCATTCAATCACCATACGTGAACACAGTCTTTCCAGGGGTTTAACTTTGTATAAATGTCTTCACATACCAATAGTTAACACAGGCTCTTTCCAGGTTGTTATATTTGTATATAAATGTCCATTCACATCACTCATGAGTAACACATCTTACCAGGGTTTATTTGTAATAAATGTCATTCACATACCAATAGAGAACACGGTCTTTCCAGGGTTTATATTTGTATTAAAATGTCATTCACATCACTCAATATAACACAGTCTTTCCATGGGTTGTAATATTTGTATATAACATGTCCATTCAATCAATCAATGTAACAAGTCTTTCCAGGGTTTATATTGTGATTAAATGTCATTATCATCCCGCATAGTACACAGTCTTTTCAGGTTTAACTTTGTATATAAGTCATAGATCACCAATAGTAACCACAGCTTTTCCAGGAGGGTTTATTTTGTATATAAATTTCATTTCACATCACCAATATAACACGTCTTTCCAGGGTTGATATTTGTATATACATGTCTTCATGATCACCAATATTAACACTAGGTATCTGACACCGGGGTTTATATTTGAAGTCCTTTTCACATATTAAAACAGTTCGGATTTATAGAATTTATCATATCACCCTAGACACAGTCTTCAGGTTTATATTGTATATAATGTCATTCATATCACCGATAGTAACACAGTCTTTCCGGTTATATTTGTCATATAAAATGTGATTTCACTATCACGATAGTAACTAGTCTTTCAGGTTATTTGTATATAAAGTCATTCATATCAACCGATAGGTAAAACAGTCTTTCCAGGGTTTCTATTTGTATACATAGTAACACCGTCTCCAGGGTTTAATATTGTTATATAAATGTCATTCATATCATAAATTTGAGGTGTACCGAAAATGACGCTCTACTTCGACGGTGGTTACCGACACGTACTTTTTGAGGGTGTGCGAAAACGACGCCTACATTCTAGGGTTACCCGAAAACGACTATACTTTCGTGGATATCGGAAATGAACAATATTTTCGAGGGTTAGAAAAACCGATCCTAACATTTCGAGGGTTACCGAAACAAACGATACAATTTTAGGGGTTGCGAACGGCCCGAAATTCGATAGTTATCAAAAATCCATCCGTGAGTCCAGATAACCTAACTACTGTTCGAATAGGTCGAGTTCATCCAAACACATAAAGTTGGGCTCCAACTCGGGTTTGAGTTCGGTTTTATGTCCACTCTCTTTATTGACCTAACGGACCAGATTTTAGAAGGATTTATTTATAAACTGGTTCTCATTTCTTTTTAACTTCTTGCCTTGTTTTCTTTATTTACTGTAAAACCCTGAAATGTTATAGGGTGTATGAGATTTTATATCACTGAATCCACACATAGCCAAAAGCCCACTGTGCGCATTCCGGCACACTTCTGCTGGTTATATTATATTATTTTGTAGTTACTAATGGCAACATTAATGAACTGTGGGAGATGTCCATTTCTACATAAATTTGGTCTAAAGGCAAAGTTATGGTTATAAACATAACCCTAAACCTTGTTCTCATTTTAGGATTTAAAAAAAAACCCCTTTGTTAAAAACCAAAAACATGCCAAAAATATTGCAGATGATTTGCTAAACACTGTTTTGATCCCCGAAATTGTAAGAAATGTTTGGTGTGGGCATTTCTCCCCCAAGACACTTTTTATTTGGTGAAAACTATCAGTCCGTGATTCTTGTACTAAACTGTACGCAGACAAAAGCCAATGCTTTATAGGAGCCTATAAAGCAGTTTTAAAAATGACTGCTGAAAGCGTCTGGATATTACATAACGGTTCTGGGGATTGTGCGTATTTACAAACCAATTGTGCCCACACAAGGTTTTTTTCTACGAGATTAAAATCACACAAAGCACCACCCATCTGAAAATGTGATTCCGGCAGGGCGTGAGACCTTATAAACATAAAAGTCCATTAATTTTCACATAAGTAAGAGTTTCTCTCCTCCCAAAATGCAGCTGATGTGAAATATTACATCTATAACCAGGCCTGGGTGAGGAAAGATTTGTACGCTTTCCCTCTATGAGACCAGAGCTGGGCGGTGAGAAATATATAACGTGATTATCATTAGGGGTGCGATGGCCTTGACATGATGTTATTATGTTTTTGTCGAGCAACAGTACCAATTATAAAAATGGGACAATGTAAAAAAATGTCTGCTCTAAAAAAAAAAAAAAAAAACCGCCCTCCCCCCCACCCCGCCCCTCCCCCCCCCCACTCGCCCCCACCCCCCCCTTCTATTTTTTTGTCACACCCTCCCTCTTCGCCTTCTTGATTCTCCTCCTTGCATCTCGCCCCTGTACCCCTTTATTTGTTTTCGTTTCATACTACTCAGCTGTGTTTAGAGGGAGGTATTGAGTAAGGTCAGCCAGTATGGACCTGGCAGCACCTCACAAATGGCAGGCTTGTGAATGAGCATGTGCAGATTTTGTCGGTCTGGACCACACAAAACAACAACTGTGGATTGAAGAATAATTAAGAATGTCGGACGCATTTTAGCCAAACTTTAGTTTCTCCCTTAAAGGGTCTCTCATTCCAGTTTGACCTCGCAGACGTTCCACTTTGATTCGTTTTGCGTTATTGTGAAAAACAAAGAAGTACATAATCGATTAATCTTTCATTAAAGAAGTCTTACTATTTGGCTGATCGCCCTCCTCTACATAAGACTCATTAGCCCTTGGGGATCGATCCCAGAAATGATTTATTATTTTCCATCTTCCTATGTCCACAGGAGATGAACTTTATCTTTGCTTGATGAAAGATAAAGGGCCGTCGCGTCCAATAGAAAATCAATAAAAAACACATGAGAGAACAAAACCTTTATAATCCCTACTACAGGTTTAATATACAAGAGCCAACCGAAGCCATAACCGTAACGTAAATGATAATAATGCGAGAGTGTAACCCATTAGTCCTCAGTGTGCTGGGTCCGGGATGATGTGGGAGATTAACTGAGTGCTCTGTAAGGGTGGCACACTGGGGACACATTCTGTATGTAGATTAATAAGTAATTACCCTTCCAATAGGTTTCTTCATATATCTCCCAAATACACCCAAATTCCAAATTGAAAAATTGATATTGAAAAACCCGCCCCCTAAACCCCCAAATCTGCAGTCGTTGACTGACAAGGTGAGACTAAACCTGGGTTTGTCCTGTTACCGTTCTCTGTTCCTGCTTCCTGGTTTGGTCCAGTTAGCAGCTGTCACGTCATGGATTGAAACAGATGAAATCCACACGCCACTTGGTGAACGATAAATCCAACTGTAAAGTGACATAACAGCCATGTGATGACATCACACACGACGCAAACCAATGTGGATCATGTAACCGATGACACACAGACATTACTGAATGTTATTACCCTGTTGCTTTCTCTGAGCATGTGAAGGCTTGTGAAAAGAGCTTGGAGAGAAGGGGGAAAACCTTTTGTTAATGAGGCTATTTTGCTGGCATTAAACTCAAACTATGGACACATCCAAAAATGGAATTTGCAGCGCCACATAGCGCAATTGATATTAAAAAACGCGACTTAAAAACTTCGGAAAATGGCTCAGCGCCTGTCGACTTATGTGGTGAATTTAGTTGGTAGTATTAGACTAGTTATTGCTTATAATGTACTAAGTTGGGAATCCTATAATGATATGCGAAACCATAATAAAGCGGTACATCGGGCCAGGGTGGGGGAGAAGGTGGGTGGGAAGGGAATTTATTATACGGGGGCGGGGTTAGGGTGGGGCCAGAGTAGTGGGGTGTGTTGTACGATGTTAGGGCCGTGGTGGTCGATGAAGAGCAGGGACTCCGGTTAAAGTGTTGGGGTGGGTCTTACGGAAGTGTGAAGGGGTGGGATACCTTTATAAAGTCTATGGATTATGTTACCCAGGTCGTGAGGGTTGGATATGGTGGGACCACTGGTCTCAGAGGTCCCTCAGAGCAGAAGACTTTACAGAATAAACTTGTCAACCATTTAAAATGGCGTTTTGTGCCCTATTTCTAACCGTCCCACCATCGGGGATGAAGTTGGATTTTTTTTACTGCATATTCTATTGGTTACATTGCCTTATATGCTTAATTGCGTGAATTCGTTATCTTTTCCGCCCAGTGTCAAGGACTTCCGATACAATGGGAATCATCTCCAACCTGGGGGGAACTTCTACGGAATAGTTCTTCCTTTTTTCCTTTACAGATTTAGGTCGACATTGTTCGTGACTTTTCTATATTTTACATTGGCGAAAAGATCATCGTGGTGTGGTGCCATTACGGGGGTTCGCCGGACGGAAACCCCCAAAATATTCCAAACATACGTTTTCCAATTTTAAAAATATTTTTTCCTCCGTCCGCTTTCCTTGAGCGGTCGACAGCGAGGAGAATCACAGAAAAATATACACAGCCGATTCTCGACCTCTTGACAACCGAATCTTTCTCTTGGTCAAAAGGAGGAATTTCTTTCTCTACATACATAGTCCCGAAATTGCCGCTCGTAAGTAAACAAACCCTGTGTAACTTGGAACTTTTACACCGCTGGGGGACAAAATAAGAGAAAATTGGAAAATATGAAATAAACTCACACATTCGATATGGGTTTCGTGGGATAAACGGGGGAAAATAATCGATTTTGTAGGTTCTAAAATACTGTCGGGATGGGTAGGGAACCTGCAGGTATTAAACATCCACCTTTATGGAATGGAAAACTGATAGGTGAATTGTCTCCGAGCATCTTTCCAATCTATGGGGCCTTTGATTCTCTCTTTGCGTACAGGTAGAATATAATGAATTTGATTTTAAGTCCAAATACCAATGAGAGGAAAATCAACCTCTCTGCCTCTCAAAAGGGTTTCACTGAAAGCTGCTAACTGAAAGAAGAACCATGAAGCATAAGAGAGTTAGTCTGTCCTCTCTCAGGGTTACTCCACTAGTGCAGTTTGGGGTCAGGGACAGGGTGATAACTATGTTGTGGTGTGACTTATTCTTTACCAGTTTATGGCCCCCCAAACACGCACCACAATATCGGATAATTGATATTGTCTTGTATGGCACATTGTAGGATCATGTACAATTTTTTTTTTATCATATCGTTACAATTCTGCTTGGGATTGGTTGGGTATTGGGTCCCTTTAGGCATGTTTGACAAACACTATTAATAGTAGGAAAGATACAGAGTTTCTATTTGCATTTGCCCCTTTTCTTGCATGTGTTGACGGGACATGGATATTTTTTAAATCGATTGATGTAGTACACCCAGGTTAATATGAATATTAGTAACAACTGGCGATAATATAGTGGGGGTTACTTATTGGTTAATATTTATGGTTTTAACTTTTAACTTTCATTCATGCTGGCTTGACATGATTCATCCCCATAATTGTATTTATTGTTCCCTAATCAATGTAAACATGTAACAAATAAAAACGTTATTGATTTAATCAGGAGGAGTAGTACGAATCAATCCATAGGGATAATGTCTAGTTTACTTTCCTCCTTTAAAATTTAACATAAAGTTACACAAAACTGCTTGTTTGCTATAGTCGGAACGCAGTAGCTCACGTTCCACGAAATGTGGTAATTTTATTACCAGTTCGAATATAGGCAGGGCGGGGGAGGGGAACCTGCAAGGGGGCCAAGGTGGGCCCATCTTCCTATTTAATTACTATGACAGATTTAGCCTCCCTCCAGAAACCCACTGTGGATCATGGTCAGGGGCCCTCAAGTTTGCTGGGGGGCCCAGTGATTCCTAGTTACTCCACTGTCGGGGGATTTATAAAGGAGAATAAGTGGCTAACGACACTATCGCCATTTTCGAGCATTTGCGCATGTGGATTTACAATGAGAAATCGTAGGACACACAAAATGTATGCGATTTCCTACATTTCGCGCTGAGATTTTGCTCGTCCTTTCCGTTTGGCAATGCTTCGGATCGCTTTTTTTGTGTCACATCGCAGGTGTTTCCTAATTGCATAAATGTTGCAATTCACATGCGCAAACCATCGTGACAAACCACGCACACGCATCAAAATCACACATACGCAAACGCTGGTTAACGCTCGCACACGCGATTTACCGGTGCTTGTAGTGTGGCCTCCACAGCCTTACCGTATTGCTGCTTTCACCGCGGCGTTATTCCTCAGGCTGCGTGACATGTTACAAAAAAACGCCGTTGCTCATAATATCACCGAGAGTAATTGCTTTGAATAACCTGGAAGGAAACTCTAAATAATCACTTTCTCTCTTTAAAGGCAAAAAAAATCTCATTGGACTGATAAATTCACATCGACTTTCAACCTAGACTGTTTCCTTGTTTAGTTTCTCGCTCAGTGACTTACCCCTGCTCAGAGCTCTGATTCTTCTCTAGTTAGTCATTTCTTCTGCTTCAGTGATGCATACAACACAAAGCACATTAGAGATGGCCGAATCTTCGATCGATGTTCGGTTCCATTTCAAACTTTGAACTATATGGAAAGTTCGAAGTTCAAGTCATGGGAGTCAAATAGTTTGAAAAGTTTTGAATAAAACACACTAAATTCATGGTAACTTAATGTAACTGGCTGTGGGAACAGGTTCGAATATCCAGGACTTTAAAAAAAATCGATTTTACCTCTCAACTGTGCTCTTTCTAGGCTCTCGAAACGATAAGATAATTATCCTATAAACGACTCGCTGGAATCGATATCGATATTTTCTCAGTCATTGGTATATAGACATTTACTTGCGGATTCGTTAATTTGATATTTACTCGCGTATTGGTAGATATAGACATTTTAACTCGCATATCGATCATTTTCGTATTTACTCGTTTTGTGTATAAAGGACATTGTACTCACATATCGTATTCAATATCTACTCGCGTATGTATAATAGACATTTCCTCACTATTGCGATATTCGATATTTACTCGCGTATTGGTATAATAGACATTTCTCTACTCGCTAATTCGATTAATTGATATCCTTTTACCCCGTCGTATGTGGTAATAGACATTTTAACTCGCATATTCGATAATTCGATACTCTATACACTCAGCGTCTTGGTATAATAGACATTTCTTGCGGATCTTCGATAAATTCGCTATTTACCTCACGTATTGGGTATAATGACATGTTTACTCGCAATATTCGGATAAATTCGAAGATTTTTAATACTCGCGTATTGGTCATAATAGACATTTTACTATCGCTATTCGATAATTCGAGATTTACTTCGTATTGGTATAATAGACATTTTACTGCATATTCCGAACATTCGAACGTTTGAACATTCAATACTTATCGAAAGATCCCGAAAATATCGAAAATCAGGGGTCCCGGGATAGTTTGAGAGTCCGAGTCTTCGAAACTCGACAGTGTTGTTCTCGAACTTCAGGTTTAAGTTTTGGTTTCTAGTCATCTCTATTCACAAAACAGATTTCAGCTAGTTTCATCATGCTCCTATACCCATGGCGTTTGTGTGCGATTCAGTTATAGTCCGTAATGTGATCGCCTAAAAAAAAAAAAGGTCATCATTTGCACTTCAGTGGATTCCGCATGGCGGCAGACAGCAGCGACTCACTGCTAAAACGTCATCAGAAGCCGTAATAAATGGCAATAGTGGCCGGTGGCGCAATATGCTTTACTGCTACCTGGTCCTTGGGTTTGATATATAAGTTACGGGGGCTCAGTGGGTTAGCACTGATCCTTGCAGTCGTGAGGGTCCCTGAGTTCGATTCCACCCTTGGACACAATCGCAAGGAGTTTGTATGTTCTCAGGCTCGTGCCCTCCCCTCCTGCTGGGGTTTTCCTCTGGGCACTCGCGTTTCCCCACAATCATAAAGAACATACTGATGGTGTATGTGTCCCAATAAATGTGATAGATTGTACACTCTTCGTGGCAGGGCTGAGGAATGTATCCATTGAATGTAAAGCGCTCGGAAGATGTGTGGGCGCTATCTAATCTCCTATTAATAATATCTGTGGGGCCAGAGCTCCCGCCCTGTGGTGTTAACACAATAAGTGAATTTAAAAGGCTGGACCACTCGTTCCACATTGTCTCACGCAATTCGATCGTTGTTTGTGTCCATATTCGGCCTGAGAACACAAGGCAGTGCATTCCAATGTGGGTGGCCTCATGTATTGCGTACGGTCGCGCGTTACCCTTCACGATTGTATGTGGGCTCAGCCTAAAATACACATTAATATGTATATGATATAAAAACTATCTCAAACTACTCAAAGGGCGTAAGTGTGTGTGTTGTGTGGTGTGGGGCGTGGGGGTTCATACCCGCACCCATATCAATCACTATACCGTGCTATCATATGATCTGTATTGTCTGATACAAAATGTTTGTGTCCGACCAGGGAAGAAATTCGTTATACAGAACGCCCATAGACAGTTCCAACAATTGTACCAATTTGCAATACTCCCAATTCATATGGCCAGGATATAGAAAGGGTAGAGCAATTTTTTTTTCGGGTGTTCTACTGTCATATTCCACAGATGGCAGCATGGGCAAAGAATTGTTAGGCGGAAGATTTATGTCATAGTATTAGTAATTAAAGAACCATACGTCCATCCAAGTCCAACCTATTCACCCTCTATTTTTTTTAACCCTAACTAACAGTTGGATCCAGGAAGGCAAAACAAACCAGCTAAAAAGGGAGGGGAATTTATTTCCTGACTCCAAACAGACAATCGGAAGTATCCCTGGATTAACCAGAGCTAAATACAGTAATTCTTCAATATTATATACGTAATCCCTGTACCAAACCAAACTACCGTATCTGTATTATACCAGTAATTCTCAAATTATATTAGTATCCCCCTACCAAATTCAGAAACGACAGTAATGTATAATACCACTAATTATCAATATTATATAGTATACCGTACCAACCAGAACTACAGTATATGTATGTCAATACCAGTAATTCTCAACATTATATAGGTATCCCTGTACCCCAACCAGTAACTACAATATATGTATTAATAACAGTAGTTTTTTCTCAAAATCTTTATTTATTAGTATCCCTGTACCACCAGAACTACAGATATGATTAATACCAGTAATTCCTCAATATTATATCGAATCTCCCTGTACCAACCAGAACTTATATATGATTATATGAATTTATATTATATCGTACGCCTCGTCCACAGAGACATACAGTATCAGATTACAAATGACGCGGAGTGTGTACCTTTCTTGACAATGAGTATCATGATCTCATGTACCCGGTGAAGGCAGTGAGAGACAGTATACAAGTGGTACTTTAATAAATATATATCATGTCCAAAGTAATTAAGTTTACCAGTAATTCTCAATATTATAGTTAGTCCTGTACCACCAGAACTAACAGTATATGCATTTAATACCAGTAATCTCAATATTATATAGTATCTCCTGTACCACCAGAACTACAGTATATGCATGAATAGCATCCCATGTACCAAGCAGAAACTACAGTATATGTTAACCATAATCCATTTTAGTCATCCTGTACCCAAATCAGTTAGATTCAGTAATTCCAATTATATCCAGACCAAAACCTACAGTATATGCATTAAAATACCAGTCTATTTATTAGTTCCCTGTACCAGAATAGTATATCTTAATCAGATTCAAATATACCCCCCTGAACATATCCAGCCACATTTAAGCTTATTCAGTGAAAACTTGCCATGACCCACATCTGTCTGTAAGACGAGTTCCACCGTTTCACCGTCTCACTTGTAAGAGACCTTCACTACTTAAGATGAAACTTCTTTTCTTCCACACCCTTAAGGGATGTCCAACGTGTCCTCTTGATATGACCTATTAGTGACCAATGCACAGCGAGTTTTATTGTATGGCCCATTATATATTTGTATACGGTCATGTCCCACGCAAACGGTCGCTTCTCCATGTTAACAGCCCTAATTTTCAATCTGCCTTCGCATCATTACAAGCCCCTCCATTCCCCTTATTAAGTTTAGTTGGCCCTTCTCTGAAACTGATTCCAATTTCCAAGATGTCCTTTGTTATATCGGGATTCCAAAAACTTGCACGCAACGCTATTCCAAATGGGCCTTCCAGTTGCACTTGTAAAGAGGGAGAATAAATATTTTTAATATATATTTCTAAGTCATGTTACAAACAGATTAAACGAAGTGGCCCCGGTACAGCAACCCTGAGGGGCCCCACTTAGAACTTTAACCACATAGAGTAGCTCCTACCCTTAACCACCACTCTCTGTTTGCGGGCTCAAAACCAGTTCTCTATCCATGAACAACATGTTTTCTTCAAGGCCAACAGTTCCTCAGTATTAGTACATCATTCGCCTAAATGTGGCACAGTAATCAAAAGCTTCGAAAATCATTATTACAAACTATATTTTAGTGACAATAATAATTGGTTATAATAGTATTCATATCATTATATGTAAGAATTAATGGTGTGTTCGTGATAGAGTGGTTTAGTCACCATAAGGGAACGGTATAACGGGCAATATTGGGATTTGGCCCCGTCCGGCTATTAGACATAGTTACTGATTGATTATAGGGAACTCTAGGATCTATAACAACTGTCAACAGTTTCCCCAATGCCATTTCCCCCAATCATGAATAAACTAGGAGTCCACTGGGGCCACCAGCAAAAGTATGAGTGGCCCCTCTCACTGGGGAAAGGAACCTGTATAGGAAAGTAGAAGGGGCCCTGTTCCATTACGCCCCTACCACCACCATGAATATATAAAGTCCTGGCTAACTTAAAATCTGTATTGTTCCCCATCCACATTATTACACTAGACAGAGCTTCACTTGCTGAGAGTTAACGGGAGGAAAAATTTTACTATCTTTAGTTACACCTGAATTTAAAAACATATAAATGTCTCTAGACTTCCCCTGCGCCACCAGATTCCTTGTTCTTGTAAACCAGTAACTGCACCAGCTGGAATCCATACGCCATCTTCTATCAGTTACATAGAACACTAAGAATAACAACAGATGGCAAATTGTTTCTTTTCGTTGTCTAAATCAAGTCTCACTTTCCCTCCCTCCGTAATGAGACTTGTAAATGGAATTTACATAACGATATTAAACGCCTGCTGGCTGGAAGACAAGACGGGGAACTAGGGGGGGGGGACATGGCGACTGCGTCCTGAATTCTCCGGTTTTGGGAGCAGAACCTGACGGAGAAAGGAGAGAAAACATGTGGGTGACCCGGGGAGAGTACTTTATATACAAAGAAGATTTTCACAGCCCCTGAAAAACCCCTTTATTTGCTATAGTGAAAAATTACAAAATATATACGTAAAGATAAATATATTATAAAATAATAGCAATATATCAATAATATAATAATAAAAGGTTTGTTGTAACTAGAAAGGGAAGTTTCATTCTAAACTGAATTTGGATTGAAAGGGAAGTGTGTGTGTCTGTGTGGAGGTTTGAAAGCCAATAACCTTGTTATGGTGATAAAGGATGTAGGGCTAGGTGTATGAGTGATTAGGGATGTGATGTGATGAAAGGATGTTATGGTGATAGAGGATGTTATGGTGATGATGAGGATTTATGTGATGAGAGAGGATGTTATGGTGATAGAGGGAGTTATGGTGTGAGGGGTGTTTGGTGATACAGAGAGGGTTATGGTGTGAAAGAGGATGTTTATATGGTGATGAAAGAGGATGTTATGGTGATGAAGAGGATGTTATGGTGATGAAAGAGGATGTTATGGTGATAAGAGGATGTTATGGTGAGAGAGGTGTTATGTTTGATAAAGGATGTATTGTGAGAGAGGATGATGAGAGGGTATGTTATGGTGATGAGAGAGGAGTGTATGGTGATGAGAGAGGAGTTATGTTGATGAAATGAAAGGGATGTTCGGTGATGGTGATGATAGAAGAGGATGTTATGTGACTGAAAGAGGATGTTATGGTAATGAAAGGAATGTACCTATGGTGATGCAACGGATGTAGATGGAATGAAAGAGAAGTTTTGTGATGTGAATGAAAGAGGAGGTCTTATTGGTGATGAAAGATGATGTTTGGGTAGATGAAGGCACCTGTTATGGTGATGAAGAGGATGTTTATGGTAATGACAGAGGATTATGGTGATGAAAGAGGATGTATATGGGATGAAAGAGGATGTTTGTTATGGTAATGAGAGAGGATGTAGGAGATTATGTATGGTGATGAGAGAGGATGTTATGGTAATAAAAGATGAACGTGATGTTATGGTGATGAAAGAGGATGTTATGGTGATGAAAGAGGATGTTATGGTAATGAAAGGATGTTATGGTGATGAAAGAGGATGTTATGGTAATGAAAGGATGTTATGTGTGTATGAAAAGAGGATGTTATGTGATTGATGAAAGATGATGTTTATGGTAATGAAGAGGTGATGTTATGGTTGATTTGAAAGAGGATGTTATGGTATGAAAGGATTATGGTGATGAAAAATGAAAGGGGATGTCTATGGAATGAAAGGATGTATGGTGATGAAAGAGGATGTTGTGATGATGAAAGAGGATGTAGGGATGCTGCATTGAGAAGATGGATGTTATGGTATGAAAGAGGATGTTTCTGGTAATGAGAGAGGATGTATTATGGTGATGAAAGAGGAAGTTATGGTAATGAAAGGGGTTATGGTGAGAAGAGATGGATGTGATGTGTTATGGTGATGAAAGAGATGTTATGGTAATGAGAGAGGATATTATGGTGATGAAAGAGGATGTTATGGTAATGAAAGGATTGTTTATGGTGATGAGAGGTGTTATTGTGAAAGAGGATGTTAGGGTGATGAAAAGGATGTTATGGTATGAAGGAGTATATTATGTTGATGAAAGAGGATGTTATGTAATGAAAGGGGTTATGGTGATGAAGGGATGTTATGGTAATGAAAGGATGTTATGGTGATGGAAGAGGATGTTTAGTGATGAAGATGATTTATGTAATGAAAGGATGTTATTGGTGATGAAAGAGGGATGTTATGGTAATGAAAAGGATTGTTATGGTGATGAAAGAGGATGTTATGGTGATGAAAATGATGTTATGGTAATGAAAGAGGATGTATGGTAATGAAAGGAGTTATGGTGATGAAAGTGGATGTTATGGTGATGAAAGGAGTGTGTGGTATGAAAGGATTATGGTGATGAAGAGGATGGTTTATGGTAATGAAAGGTGTTATGGTGTGATGAAGTGTGGAGTTATGGTAATGAAAGGAGTTATGGTGATGAAGATGGATGTTATGGTAATGAAAGGAGGTTATGGTAATGGAGAGGAAAATATTATGGTGATGAAAGTGGATTGTTTTGTAATGAAAGGATTGTTTATGGTGATTGTGATGAAAGTGATGTTTGGTTATAAGATGCTGTTATGGTAATGAAAGAGGATGTTATGGTAATGAGAGAGGATATTATGGTGATGAAAGTGGATGTAGGTAATTGAAAGAGTTATGGTTATGAAGGGATGTTTTAGGTGAATGATGAAGATGATGTTATGTAATGAAAGAGGCGTTATGCGTAATGAGAGAGGATGTTATGGTGATGAAAGAGGATGTTATGGTAATGAAAGGATGTTTGGTGAAAGAGGATTTATGGTAAGAAAGGATGTTATGGTGATGAAGAGGATGTTTGGTAATGAAAAGATGTATGGATGATGACAAGAGGAGTTTGGTGATGAAAGAGGATGTTAGGTGATGAAAGAGGTGTTATGTAATGAAAGAGGATTTATGGTGATGAATGAGGATGTTATGGTAATGAAGAACTTTTGATGGTCTAGGTAGGTTTTACATGGAAATGTAGTTGGGTGGCTTGCATTTAGCATTCACCATAGGAGGATGGGCGAACTTCCTAAAGTTCGGTACTTTTTCGAACTTCAGTAAAAGTTGAAAGTTTGAATTCGGACCCATTAAAGTCAATGGGGAGTGATAATGGAAACTTACTGGTAAATGGCTGTGACACAACATGGTCGGGAACATGTCACTATCAAAACCACTTCTTAAACACGAGCAGGCAATGTCGGGTTTTGCGCAAGCTTAACATTCGAGGGTTACGGCCAATTCAAGGGTTACGAACTACTTTGAGGGTTACCGAAATCGTACGATACATTTGAGGGTTAAGAAAGCCCATAAATTCGATAATTATCGAAAATTTATAATTATCGAAAATACAGCCGTGAGTTTGGAAACATGAACTAGTTCCAAACCCAACTAGTTTGAGTTCGTTTGAAATCATAAGTTCGTCTCAAACTTGGGTCGAGTTCGGTTTTGTTTCCATCTCTATCACCAACAGCAGCTGGCAGCAGGGAATTCGGGAGCTATAGATTGTAGGACCCTGAGAACATGATATGGACATCTACTATAAAAACTAACGGGTCGATATAGTACTAAAAAAGGTTACGTCAAACCAGGGACCATATTTATAAAGCGCGGGTATCGTAATTTAGTGATACAGTGCTTACGGTGGTATGTGCGCAGCGTCCGTTAATGTATGACTGCGGTCGTAATTTTACACCAAACATTCCTTAATTAAGGAACGTTCGGTCGTAGAATTAAATGCTGTAATAAACTACCGCAATGGTATCTATGGGGATCGTTAATTACGATGGTAATTACGATATTTATCATTCATTTATGATCGTAAATTAATGATCACTAAACTGTTCGAAAAAAACCAACAATCGTTAAACAATCGTTTTTTAAACTGGTCGTTAAAGGCACGGTATCGCTTAAAAAGCTATTACATTGGGTTAGCGGTGGTACTGCAATAATCCGGAAATCGCATCAGCCCTTAAAGTCATTCTCATTCTAAAACATAAAATATACATTGTACTATACAAGTCTTATGGGCTTATTGTATATATTTATATATGTATTTACACTGTATTTGGTGAGTTTCTGTAGTGTGTGTGTGTGTTTGTACATTTGATCACATGACCTGAACCTTTAGAATGTTTAAATTGAGGATGGGAAAAATATAGTTAAGGGCATGTCCACCCCAAAAACTAAAATTTAACCCCATACTGGCCCCATGCGCAGGGGAGGCTTGAAGAGAATTTGTCTCTTCAAGCCAATGGATAATATGAATGATACAATAGGCTGTTACATAATTCTATCTATTTATAATATATATAAATAAATGCTAATTATATGAGATATATTATTTAATAATAATAATTAACACTATATCTATTATAATTATGTACAATGAATTATGGGGTTTGCCAAACCCCTAAGATTGAATTAGGGGTTGTTTATATTTTATTAGATGGAAGGAGGAAAGTTTCAGCTTTTTAAAGGGCATCTATAGTGGGAAAATGACCCTTTTTTTTCTTTCTTTCCATGAGTTCTATAATTCCCCACATCCCCCAGAGCTGTCTCACTTTGTTCAGATTCCCACTCTGTCCTGAGATACACCAGTTAGAAGAATATCGTGATTGCATTCCTCTACTCCTACTTAGACTGTCAATCAAATCCCTTTTGTGACGTGATCCCCCCTCCCTGCTCTGTATAAAACATAGAGAATAAGAGCATTAGCAGGGGGAGGGAGAGGTAGCTTTAATGGTAGATATAAGGCTGCAGTTGACACCACTTCTAATAGCTTTCACTGATGTGATGGGTCACAAAGAGAGAGATCTAAAATGTACTGTTCTCCTTCTTCTTCCGTGTCTCCAGGACAGCTTACTTTCTATTGGCCACTGTGCGGGTGGGTGTTTTTCAGGATTTAAACTTTTAACTCCTACTGACATGATAAGCTTGTCGGTTAGCCGGAGTTGAGACATGGAGCAGGAACGAGGGGAGGGGGAAGGGGGGAGTGCTGCACACAGATCTGACCACCATGGTAAAACAGAGTCACTGACAGAGATAGGATTAAGGCAGCACAGTGTACAGAATTTAACTTTGCAAAGGGGCAATGTGTTCTTTTCACTATGATGCCTTTAAAAAACTTTTTATAAAAAATTTGAATTTGTATGCATTGGACAAACCTTAATGACCCCTAATACTGTAATAACCTCTAATAATCGCTTATGACCCCCAATGACCTGTAAATACTCTAATAATCTCTAATGACCTCTAATTGACCCTTAATAGACCCGTAATAATCTCTAAGACCTTGTATGACCCTAATGACCTGTAATACCTCTAATAATCTCTAATGATCCTAATACCTGTAAAACCTCTAATAATCTCTAATGGACCTCTATGACTGTATAACCTCATAATAATCTCTAATGACCTTTAATGACCCATAATAATCTCTAATGACCTTAATGACCCCATATAATTCTAAGACTGTAGACCCTAATTACTGTAATGACCCCTAATGACTTAAGACTCCCACTGTCCGGCGGCTGCGCTATGGACAAATCGGGACTGATCCCCCCCCCCCAATTTCTATTTAATCATTCTTTTCTTATAAAGTGATCAACACCTGAACCGGTCTTTTACCCAGCTCTGTAAACTCCCAATTCCAGCATCCTCTGCTAGGCGAGAAGCTAAGAATGCTGGGAGTTTTTTGCCCTCCAGCTGGAGGACCATGTAAACTTTCTATGCAACGCTGAGCTGCTCTACTGACAGTTGAACGTTCTCCCTGAATGGGTTAATCTGCCTTTTTATCCATTTGCCCAGCTGGTCGCCAGTTCCAACGCACTTTGCTTGAATAATATTTAATGGGAGTCTTGTCAATCATTCCACGCACTCACAGCCCCCCTTCAACACCACACAACGTGCGCTCTCACATTGATATCCAGCTGCTCTGCACGCACATGAGGTTTTTGAGAGGAACAGAGGCTTCTGGCTCTGACGGCTCTTCCTGCTCCCTGGGAGACACTAATGAAATCCGTCACCGGTTAAAGGTCAGTGACAGGGGGGTTGAAATCAGGGACCCCCCGTGTTACAGGGGGGGATGCCCAATAATGGGAGAGACAGGCAGCGCCGAGCTGGGAGTCACTTGCACAAGAAGCCTATTGTTTATTTACAGAAATATTCAGCAGTCAATGTATGGACCAGGGGATGGAAAGGGAGAAGAGAAAGAACCACGTCCTAGGGGCTGAGAAAGGATCATGGGAGGTGAGAGGTCCGGACCATCCAATCAAATGACTGAATCTGAGGGTATGGGGACTCCGTCAACCCCAAAACTTTTTTCCTAGGACCAAGTTGACTTGTGACCCTGCAAAAGTTTGAAAAATCACTAATTGTGCCACGCAAGAAGAGAGGGACGCACCGCATGACAGACGCACTAGTGAGTTAGGATTACTGACACTACGTGCAAGACGTGTTACAGAACCTTGCACATTATATAGACCGGGGTGCACAGAATAGTGTTTACACAATCATAGGTGAGGGTGCGAGAAGTAAACGTAGTTTAGTGAGAAAGTGCGCCAAATGGTAACATTGTGTTTGCACGGGGGGGGCTTCACCGTGTGTTTGCGTGTGGGGAGCATTCACGTTGTGGTTTGCAGTGTGGGGGTCATTCACCGTTGTGTTTGCACGTGGGGGTCATTCACCGTTGTGTTTGACGTGGGGGGGGTTCATTCACCCGTTGTGTTTGCACTGTGGGGGTCATCACCGTTGTTGTGTTTGCACGTGGGGGTCATTCACCATTGTGTTTGCACGTGGGGGTCATTCACCGTGTGTTTGCACGTGTGGGGGTCATTCACCGTTGTTTTGCCAGTGGGGGGTCATTCACCGTTTGTGTTGCAATGTGGGGGTCATTCCCTGTTGTGTTTGCACGTGTGGGGGTCATTCATTGGGGGAAAAGGGGTTTTTCAATTAACGGTTTACTATCGTTTTCGTGGTTTGACATCAAAGCAGTTGTCACGACGTGGTAGGGTATAAAGCCACGTTGGTGCGGCTGGTTGTGATGAATTTGGAAAGGCCGTGGATCTGTTACTTATTTATTAAAAGGATGAGATGTCTTTAAGCGGAAGATCCGAGGTTCGCCATTGAATGGCGTCTTCTTTTATTCATCACCAAGAGGTTTGGGAAGAAAGGTCCCTTATCAGTTCCAATATTGCCTTGGCGGTAGTTTGCCAGTAGAGGGCATCTGTTCAGTGGACGAATCTACACCCCCGTATAAAAGGGACATGGGAAGGGAATATTTTGTCCTTTACTCCTAAAACCACAGTCGGCAAACGATCGGCTTATTGTAAGAAGAATATAAATCCATGATTGTAATATTTGTATTATAAAAGGAAATGCCTATGGCTTGTCTGCCCACTTCAAACCACATAAGGGCTCTAAACTAGCATAGCCCAGAGAATTTTAGAATAATTAAGAAGGTCCCTTGCAGCTGACTTGTTACTTTGCAATGATAGAATAAATCATTTTAGCTTAGTTCCCCTTTAATCACCAAAGTGCACCCTCTGTAGGTGGGTCATCCTGATTTAGTACTGTGTTAAGAGATGTTAGATGTAGAGGTTTTTTTTTGCATTAAACGTTACCTTGGATAACCGGAGTTTTTGTATAGGAGCATTAAGGACAAGTGAAGGTCAATATAGAATTTCCCATTATAGCATGACCGAACAGAATGACCTATTTATAGCACGGCACAATCTCATTATGAAACTCTCACTCTAGTGGCCATTATAATACTTCTAAGAGGAAACATTAGGGCTTGGCCCCACTAACGTGTTTTGCAATCACCAAGCAATCAGCATGGTTTCCATAATATTGCCATTACGGCATGCGCTTGTTCTTTGGAGTGGGGGCCTAGCCTAACATTCGTTGAGAAAAACAAAATGGCAGCTTCAGCAAATAGTTTTAAATCTACATAAAGTTATTCCACATAAAATGCATTCATGGGGTATTTTTTAGCATTAAATGCAGAGAGAAAAGAAACTGCAGTTTATTGGTGGGTTGGTGGATGGTAGCGTGGTAGCGGTTACTTACTTTTAACACCAAATTAAACAACACAAATTGTTTCTTTAACTTGGTTAAACTGATGTTGATGAAACACAGTTTCCTTACTACATAGCAAAATGATGATTAATTGTGTTTATATGTAATTCTAATTAACAGTCCTCCTTTTTCCAAGTCACTGACAAGACTGTTAGTTGGGAGAAAGAAGGAGCTGTCTAATGTGTACAGAGGGGAGGGGGTTACACAACACCTAGTAGAGTGAAATAATAACTGGTCGTGGTACCAACACACTGGTAGAGTAAAATAATGACCGGTAGTGTTACACAACACCTGGAGTAATGGAATAATGACTGGTGTGTTACAAACTCCTGGTAGAATTAAATAATGAACGGTAGTGTTACACAACACCTGGTAGATGAATGAAATAATGACGGTAGTGTTACACAACACCTGGTAGAATAAAATATGACCTGTAGTGTTACACAACACCTTGGTAGAATGAAATAATGACCGGTAGTTTACACAACACCTGGTAGTTAGAATGAATAATGACGTAGAGTACGCAACACCTGGTAGAATAAATAATGACTGGTAGTGTTACACAACACCTGGTAGAATAAAATAATGACTTGTAGTGTTACACAACACCTTGGTTAGATGATGAAATAATGTCCTGGTAGAGTGAAATAATGACCGGTAACATTACGCAACACCGGTAAGAATAAAATAATTGACCCCGGTAGTGTTTAACAACAACCTGGTAGAATGGAATAATGTCCTGGTAGAGTGAAAATAAAGACCAAGTAACATTACGCAACACCTGGTAGAATAAAATAATGCCCGGTAGTGTTACACCACACCTGGTAGAATGAAATAATGTCCTGGTAGAATGAGGATAATGACCGGTGAGTGGTTAACAAACACATGGTTTAGAATGAAATAATGTCCTGGTTAGAATGAGATAATGCCCGGTAATGTTACACAACTCCTGGTTGAATGGAATAATGTCCTGGTAGAATGAGGATAATGACCGGTAGTGTTACACAAACACCTGGTGTAGAATGGAATATAATGTCCTGGTAGAGTGAAATAATGACCGGTAGTGTTACACAAACACCTGGTAGATAGAATGAAATAATGTCCTGGTAGAATGAAATAATGACCGGGTAGTGTTACACAACACTGGTAGAATGGATTAATGTCCTGGTAGTAGAATGAAATAATGACCGGTAGTGTTACACAACACGTGTAGAATGGAATAATGTCTTGTGTAGAGTGAAATCATGTCCGGTAGTGGTACACAACTCCGTGGTAGTCGAATGGAATAATGTCTGGTAGAATAAAATAATGACGGTAGTGTTAACAACAATGGAAAGTGAAATAATGTCCTGGTAGAGATGATATGACGGTATGTTACACAACACCTGGTAGAATGGAATAATGTCCTGGTAGAATGAGATAATGACCGGTAATGTTACACAACTCCTGGTAGAATGGAATAATGTCCTGGTAGAATGAAATAATGACCGGTAGTGTTACACAACACCTGGTAGAATGAAATAATGTCCTGGTAGAATGAAATAATGACGGTAGGTTACACAACACCTGGTACAATGGAATAATGTCTGGTCCTGGTAGATTAAATAATGACGGTAGGGTTAACAACACCTGGTAGAATGAAATAATGACCGGTTAGCATTACACAACACCTGGTAGAATAAAAGAATGCCAGTAGTGTTACACAAACACTGGTAGAATGGAATAATGTCTGTAGAGTGAAATAATGACCGGTAGGTTACCAACTACTGGTAGAGTGAAATAAGGACCAGTAGGTTAACAACTCATGGTAGAATGAAATAATGCCGGTAGTGTTACACAACCAACCCCCTGGTAGAATGAAATAATGACCGGTAGCATTACACAACACCTGGTAGAATAAAATAATGACTGGTAGTGTTACACAACACCTGGTAGAGTGAAATAATGACCAGTTAGTGTTACACAACTCCTGGTAGAGAAAATAATGAACTGGTTGCATTAACAACCACCTGGTAGATAAAAATGAATGGTAGTGTTACACAACACCTGGTTAGAGTGAAAATAATGACTGGTAGTGTTACCCAACATCCAGTATATGGAATAATGACCGGTAGTGTTACACAACACCTGGTAGAGTGAAATAATGACCGGTAGTGTTACACAACACCCAGTATAATGGAATAATGATTGGTAGTGTTACACAACACCTGGTAGAGTGAAATAATGACCGGTAGTGTTACACAACACCCAGTATAATTAAAGAATGACCGGTATGTAGTGTTTACAAACACCCAGTTAATTAAATATGACCGGTTGTGTTAACAAACAACCCAGAGTATAATGGAATAATGACTGGTAGTGTTACACAACACCTGGTAGAGTGAAATAATGACCGGTAGTGTTACACAAACACCCAGTATAATGGAATAATGACCGGTAGTGTTACACAACACCTGGTAGAATGAAATAATGACCGGTAGAGTTACACAACACCTGGTAGAGTGAAATAATGACCGTTAGTGTTACACAACACCTGGTAGAGTGAAATAATGACCAGTAGTGTCACACAACACCGGTAGTTTAGAATAAATAATGAACGGTGAGTTACACAACACCTGGTAGAGTGAAAATAATGACCGTGGTAGTGTACAACAAACCTGGTAGAGTGAAATAATGACCGGTTAGTGTTACACAACACCTGGTAGAGGATGAAATAATAGCCGGTAGTGTTACACAAAACTGGTAGAGGTGAAAATCATGACCGTTAGTAGTGTACATACCAGGTGTTGTGTAATGCTACCGGTCATTATTTCATTCTACCAGGTGTTGTGTAACACTACCGGTCATTATTGTTGTGTAACACTACCGGTCATTATCTCATTCTACCAGGACATTATTTCATTCTACCAGGTGTTGTGTAACACGTGTGTAACATACCAATAATTATTCCATTATACTGGTGTTGTGTACACAACCGGTCATTATTTTCACTTACCAGGTGTGTGTAACTACCTATTATTCCATTATACTGGTGTTGTGTAACACTACCAGTCATTAGTTCATCTTCTACAGGTGTGTTGGTAACACTACCAGTCATTATTTATTCTACCAGGTGTTGTGTAATGCTACGGTTCATAATTTCATTCTCCCAGGAGTTGGTGTAACAATACTGGTCATTATTTCACTCTACCAGGTGTTGTGTAACACTACCAGTCATTATTTTATTACCAGGTGTTGTTATGCTACCGGTCATTATTTCATTCTACAGGGTTGTGTGTGTAACACTACGGTCATTATTCATTTCTACAGGAGTTGTGTAACACTACTGGTCATTATTTCACTCTACCAGGAGGTGTGTAACACTACCGGTCATTATTTCACTCTACCAGGACATTATCCATTTACCAGGTGTTGTGTAAACTACTGGGTCATTTTTATTCTACAAGTGTTGGTGTGTTGTAACTGCTTAACCGGCATTATTTCATTCTACCAGGTGTGGTGTGAACACTACCGGTCATTTTTTTAATTCTACCAGGACATATTCCATTGTACCAGGGTTGTGTGAACACTAACGCGTCACTTATTTCATTTCACAGTGACATTATTCCAATTCTACACAGGTGGTGTGTGTACACACTACCGGTCCTTTATTTCTACCAGACATTATTCCATTTCTAACCAGGAGTTGTGGTGTAACATTACCGGTCATTATCTCATAATCTACCAGGACCATTATTCCATTCTACCGGTGTTGTGTAACACTAACGGGTCAGGTATTCCTTCTACAAGGCATTATTTCATTCTACCAGGTGTTGTGTAACACTACCGGTCATTATTTTATTCTACCAGGACATTATTCCATTCTACCAGGAGTTGTGTAACACTACCGGACATTATTTCACTCTACCAAGACATTATTCCATTCTACCAGGTGTTGTGTAACACTACCGGTCATTATTTCATTCTACCAGGACATTATACCATTCTACCAGGTGTTGTGTAACACTACCGGTCATTATTTCATTCTACCAGGACATTATTTCATTCTACCAGGTGTTGTGTAACACTCATTCTACCAGGACATTATTCCATTCTACCAGGAGTTGTGTAACATTACCGGTCATTATCTCATTCTACCAGGACATTATTCCATTCTACCAGGTGTTGTGTAACACTACCGTCACTCTACCAGGTGTTGTGTAACACTACCAGTCATTATTGTTATGTCTACCAGGTGTTGTTATGCTACGGTTCATTATTTCATTCTACCAGGAGTTGTGTAACACTACTAGGTCATTATTTCCCTACCAGTTTGTGTACACTACAGTCTTTTTTATTCTACCAGGTGTTGTGTAATGCTCCCGGTCATTATTTCATTCTACCAGTGTTTGTAACCTACCGTCCATGTTCATTCTACCAGGTGTTGTGTAACTACTGGTCCATTATTTCACTTCTACCAAAGGTTTGTGTAACCTACCGGTCATTATTTCCTCTCACAGCCATTATTCCATTTACCAGTGTTGTGTAACACTACTGGTCATTATTTATTATTCTAACCGGAGGTGTTGTGTAAATGCCTTAACAAACCGCATTATTTCATTCTACCAGGGTGTTGTGTAACACACCGGTCATTTATTTAAATTCTACCAGGCCACATATTACCATTGTACCAGGTGTTTTGTAAACTACCGGTCATTATTTCATTCTCTACACAAGACATTATTATTCTTCTACCAGTGTGTGTGTAAACACCGGTCATTATTTCATTCTAACCAGGACATTATTCCATTCTACCATGATTGGTGTAACATACCAGGTCATTATCTCTATTCTACCAGGACATTATTTCCATTCTACCAGGTGTTGTGTAACACTACCGTCATATCAGCCTTCTACCAGGACATTATTTTCCATTCTCCACCAGGTGGTTTGTGTAACACTACCGGTCATTATTTGCATTCTACCAGGACTATTCCATTCTACCAGGCAGTTGGTACCACTACCGGACATAGTTCACTCTAACCAAGCAATTATTCCATTCTAACCAGTGTTTGTTAACACTACACCGGTCATTATTCCCATATTCTACCAGGACATTATACCATCTACCAGTGTTGTAACACTACCGGTCATTATCATTCTCCGGGACATTATTTCATTCTAACCAGGTGTTGTTGTACCTCCGGTCATTTATTCACTCTACCAGACATTATTCCATTCTACCAGGTGTTGTGTAACACTACCGGTCATTATCCTATTCTACCAGGACTTATTCCATTCTACCAGGAGTTGTGTAACATTTACCGGGCTTATCTATCTATACCATGACACTTACTTCCATTCTACCAGGTGTTGTGTAACACTACCGGTCATTATCTCATTCTACCAGGACATTATTTCATTCTACCAGGTGTTGTGTAACACTACCGGGCATTATTTTATTCTACCAGGTGTTGCGTAATGTTACTGGTCATTATTTCACTCTACCAGGACATTATTCCATTCTACCAGGTGT
>CM033471.1:12370245-12675848 GCA_019447015.1 Hymenochirus boettgeri | reverse complement strand
GTCTTTAAATATACTGGTGTTGTGTCACACTACCGTCATTATTTCACTACCAGGTGTTGGGTGTAACACTACCTACATCATTATTCCATTATACTGTGGTTGTTTGTAACACGGTACACTACCGGTCCATTATTTCACTCTACCAGGTGTTTGTGTAACACTACCGGTCATTACTGTGTGCCATTATACACTGGTGTTGTGTAACACTACCGTCATTATTTCACTCTACCAGGTGTTTGTGTAACACTACCAGTCATTATTTAATTCTACCAAGGTGTTGTGTAAGCTAACCGGTCATTATTTCATTCTACCAGGGTTGGTGGTAAACACTACTGGTCATTATTTCACTCTACCAGGTGTTGTGTAACACTACCAGTCTTATTTTATTCTACCAGGTGTTGTTAATGCTACCGGTCAATTATTTCATTCTACCAGGTGTTGTGTAACACTACGGTCATTATTCATTCTACGGAGTTTGTGTAACACTACGGTCATTATTTTCACTCTACCAGGAGTTTGTGTAACACTACCGGTCATTATTTCACTCTACCAGGACATATTTCCATTCTACCAGGTGTTGTGTAACACTACTGGTCATTTTTATTCTTACCGGTGTTGTGTAACTGCTACCGGTCATTATTTCATTCTACCAGTGTTGTGTAACACTACGTCATTATTTAATTCTACCAGGACATTATTCCTTGTACAGGTGTTGTGTAACACTAACCGTCATTAATTTCATTCTACCAGTGACATTCATTTCAATTCTAACAGGTGGTTGTGTACAACACTACCGGTCCTTTATCCATTCTACCAGTGATCATTATATTCCATTCTAACCAGGAATTTTGTGGTGTAACAGTACCGGTCATTATCTCATTCTATCTACCAGGACATTATTCCATTCTACCAGGGTGTTTTGTAACACCTACCGTCATTATCTCTTCTACCAGGACATTATTTCACATTCTAACCAATGTGTTGTGTAACACTACCGTCATTATTTTATTCTACCTGACATTATTCCATTCTACCAGGAGTTGTGTACCACTACCGGACATTATTTTCACTCTACCAAGACATTATTCCATTCTACCAGTGTTGTGTAACACTACCGGTCATTATTTCATTCTACCAGGACATTATACCATTCTACCAGGTGTTGTGTAACACTACCGGTCATTATTTCATTCTACCAGGACATTATTTTCATTCTAACCAGGTGTTGTGTAACACTACCGGTCTTATTTCACTACCAGGACATTATTCCATTCTACCAGGTGTTTGTTTAACACTACCGGTCATTATCTCATTCTACCAGGACATTATTCCATTCTACCGAAGTTGTGTAACTTACCGGGTCATTATCTCATTCTACTACCGGACATTATTCCATTCTACACAGGTGTTGTGTAACACTACCGGTCATTATCTCTTCTACCACCGGACATTATTTCATTCTACCAGGTGTTGTGTACACTACCGGGCATTATTTTATTCTACCCAGGTGTTGCGTAATGTTACTGGTCATTATTTCACTCATACCAGGACATTATTCCATTCTACCAGGTGTTGTGTAACACTAGGTACCTAGTCATTATTTTATTCTACCAGGTGTTGCGTAATGTTACCGGTCATTATTTCACTCTACCAGACATTATTTCATTCTACCAAGGGTGTGTGTAACACTAACCAGTCATTATTTTATTCTACCGGTGTTTTGTGTAACACTACCAGTCATTATTTTATTCTACCAGGGTTTGCGTAATGCTACCAGTCATTATTTCATTCTAACCATGTTGTTGTGTAACACTACCGGTCATTATTTCATTCTACCAAGGTGTTGTGTAACACTACAGGTCATTATTTTATTCTACCGGTGTTGTGTAAACTACCGTCATTATGTCATTCTACACAGGTGTTTGTGAACACTACCGGTTCATTATTTAATTCTACCAGGTAGTTGTTTGTACACTACCAGTCATTATTCCATTACTCCAGGTGTTGTGTAACACTACCGGTCATTTATTTTAACTCTACCAGGTGTTGTGTAACACGACCAGTTATTATTTCCCTCTACTAGGTTTGTGTAACGTACCCCCTCCCCTCTGTACACATAGACAGCTCCTTCCATTTCTCCCAACTAGCAGTCTGTGTCAGTGACTTGAAAGAAGGAGGACTGTTTAATTAGAATTACATATAAACAAACAATTAATCATCATTTTGCTATGTAGTAAGGAAACTGTGGTTTCATCAACATCAGTTTAACCAAGTTAAAGAACAATTTGTGTTGTTTAATTTGTTGTTAAACAGTAATGAACCGCTACCTCCGACCAAAAACTAAACTGCAGTTTCTTTTCTCTCTGCATTTATGCTAAAAAAAACCCATGAATGCTTTTATGTGGAATAACTTTATGTAGATTTAAAACTATTTCGAAGCTGCCAGTTTGTTTTTCTCAACGAAGTTAGGCTGAGGCCCCACTCTCCAAAGAACAAAGCGCATGCCGTAATGGCAATATTATGAAAAAACACATGCGTGATTGCTGGTGGATTGCACAACGTTAGTGGGCCCAAGCCCTAATGTTTCCTCTTAGAAGTATTATAATGGCCACTAGCAGTGAGAGTTCATAATGAGATTTGTGCCGTAGCTATAAAATAGGTCAGTTCTGTTCGGTCATGCTATAATGGGAAATTCTATATTGACCTTCACTTGTCCTTAATGCTCCTATACAAATAACTCCGGTTATCCAAGGTAACGTTTAATGCAAAAAAAAAACCCTACATCTAACATCTCTGTAACACAGTACTAAATCAGGATGACCCACCTACAGAGGGTGCACTTTGTGATTAAAGGGGAACTAAGCTAAATGATTTATTCTATCATTGCAAAGTAACAAGTCAGCTGCAAGGGGACCCTTCTTAATTATGTCTAAAATTATCTCTGGGCTATGCTAGTTTAGAGCCCTTATGTGGTTTGAAGTGGGCAGACAAGCCATATGGCATTTCCTTTTATAATACAAATTACAATCATGGATTTATATTCTTCTTACAATAAGCCGATCGTTTGCCTGACTGTGGTTTTTGGAGTAAAGGACAGAAATATTTCCTTCCCATGTCGCCTTTTATACAGGGGGTGTAGATTCGTCACTGAACAAGATGCCCTCTACTGGCAAACTACCGCCATGGCATATTTGAACTGATAAGGGACCTGATCTTCCCAAACCTTTGGTGATGAATAAAAGAAGACGCCAGTCAATGGCGAACCTCGATCTTCCGCTTAAGACATTCACTCCTTTTAAATAATAAGTACAGATCCCGTGCCTTTCCAAATTCACCAACCAGCCGCACCAACAGGCTTTACCTACCACTTGCGTGACAACTGCTTTGTTGATGTCAAACAACGAAAACATAGTAAACCGTTAATTGAAAACCAACCCTTTTCCCCAATGAATGACCCCCACACGTGCAAACACAACAGTGAATGACCCCCACACGTGCAAACCAACGTGGAATGACCCCCACGTGCAACCCAACGGTGAATGACCCCCACACGTGCAAACACAACGGTGAATGACCCCCACACGTGCAAACACAATGGTAATGACCCCCACGTGCAAACACAACGGTGAAGATGACCCCCACACGTGCAAACACAACGGTGAATGACCCCCACACGTGCAACACAACGGGATGATGACCCCCACGTGCAAACACAACGTGAATGACCCCCACACATCGTGCAAACACAACGGTGAATGACCCCCACACGTGCAACACAACGGTGAATGACCCCCCACACGTGCAAACACAATGTTAACCATTTGGCGCAACTTTCTCACTAACACGTTTACTCGCACCCTCACTATGATTGTGTAAACACTATTCTGTGCACACCCAGGTCTATATAATGTGCAGGTTCTGTAACACGTCTTGCACGTAGTGTCAGTAATCCTAACTCCCTAGTGCGTCTGTCATGCGGTGCGTCCTCTCTCTTGCGTGCACAATTAGTGATTTTTCAACTTGCAGGATCACAAGTCAACTTGGTCCTAGGAAAAAAGTTTTGGGGTTGACGGATTCCCAGACCCTCAGATTCAGTCATTTGATTGGATGGTCCAGGACCTCTCACCTCCCATGATCCTTTCTCAGCCCCTAGGACGTGTTTCTTCTTCCATCCCCCTATCCCCTGGTCCATACATTGACTGCTGAATATTTCTGTAAATAACAATAGGCTTCTGTGCAAGTGACTCCCAGCTCGGCGCTGCCTGTCTCCCCCCATATATTGGGGCTATTCCCACTGTAACAAGGGGGGTCCCTGTTTCACACCCCCCTGTGCACTGACCTTTAACCGGTGACGGATTTCATTAGTGTCTCCCATGACAGGGAAGAGCCGTCGACCAGAAGCCTCTGTTCCTCTCGAACCTCATGTGCGGCAGAGCAGCTGGATATCGATGTGAGCGCGCGTGTGTGTGTGTGTGAAGGGGGGCTGTGAGTGGCGTGGAATGATTGACAAGACTCACCATTAAATATTATTCAAAGGCAAGTGCGTGTGGAACTGGCGACCAGCTGGGCAAATGGATAAAAAGGCAGATTAACCCATTCAGGGAGAACGTTCACTTTCAGTAGAGCCTCAGCGTGCATAAAAATTTTACATGGTCCTCTCAGCTGGAGGGCAAAAAAACTCCCAGCATTCTTAGCTTCCCTCAGCCTAGCAGAGGATGCTGGAATTGGGAGTTTACAGAGCTGGGTAAAGAACGGTTCAGGTGTTGATCACTTTATAAGAAAAAATGATTAAATAGAAATTGGGGGGGGGGGATCGAGTCCCGATTTGTCCATAGCGCAGCCGCACACAGTGGGAGTCATTAAAAGTCATTAGGGGTCATTACAGGTAATTAGGGGATGGGGTCATTAACAGGTCATTAGAGATTATTATGGGTCATTAAGAGTCATTAGAGATTATTTGGGTCCATTAGAGGTCATTAGAGATTATTAGAGGTTATTACAGTTCATTAGAGATCATTAGAGATTATTAGAGGTTATTACAGGTCATTAGGAGTCATAGAGTATTATTAGAGGTTATTACAGGTCATTAGTCATTACAGTCATTAAGAGATTATTACGGGCTATTAAGGGTCAATTGAGGTCATTAGAGATTATTAGAGATATTTACAGGTCATTGGGGGTCATAAGCATTATTAGAGGTTATTACAGGTTATTAGGGGTCATTAGAGGTTTGTCCAATGCATACAAATTCAAATTTTTTATAAAAGTTTTTTAAAGGGCATCATAGTGAAAAGAACACTTGCCCCTTGCAAAGTTAAATTCATGTATCTGTGCTGCCTTAATCTATCTCTGTCAGTGACTCTGTTTTACCATGGTGTCAGATCTTTTGCAGCACTCCCCCCTTCCCCCTCCCCTCGTTACCTGCTCCTGTCTCAACTCCGGCTACCGACAAGCTTATCATGTGCAGTAGGAGTTAAAGTTTAAGATCCTGAAAAACACACCACCCGCACAGTGGGCCAATAGAAAGTAAGCTGTCCTGGAGACACGAAGAAGAAAGGAGAACAGTACAGTTTAACGATCTCTCTCTTTGTGACCCATCATCAATCAGTGAAAGCTATTAGAAGGGGGTCAACTGCAGCCTTATATCTACCATTAAAGCTACCTCTCTCCCCCTGCTAATGCTCTTATCTCTATGTTTTTACAGAGCAGGAGGGGGGATCACGTCACAGGGATTTGATTGACAGTCTAAGTAGAGTAGAGGAATGCAATCACGTATTCTTCTAACTGGTGTATCTCAGGACAGAGTGGGAATCTGACAAAGTGAAGACCTCTGGGGGATGTGGGGAATTATAGAACTCATGGAAAAAAGAAAAAAAAGGGTCATTTTCCCACTATAATGATCCCTTTAAAAAGCTGAACTTTCCTCCTTCCATCTAATAAAATATAAACAACCCCTAATTCAATCTTTATGGTTTGGCAAACCCCATAATTCATTGTACATTATATTATAATGGATATAGTGTAATTATTATTATTATAATAATATATCATCTCATATAATTAGCATTATTTATATATATTATAAATAGATAGAATATATATACAGCCTATTGTATCATTCATATTATCCATTGGCTTGAAGAGACAAATTCTCTTCAAGCCCTCCCCTGCGCATGGGCCAGTATGGGGTTAAATTTTAGTTTTGGGGGTGGACATGCCCTTAACTATATTTTTCCCATCCTCAAATTTAAACATTCTAAAGGTTCAGGGTCATGTGATCAAATGTACAAACACACACCACTACAGAAACTCACAAATACAGTGTATACATATATAAAATATATACAAATAAGCCCAATAAGACTTGTATAGTACAATGTATATTTTATGTATTTAGAATGAAGAATGACATTTAAGGGCTGATGCGATTTCCGGAATTATTGCAGACCCCCGCTAACCCAATGTAATAGCTTTTAAGCGATACCGTGCCTTACGACCAGTTAAAAAACGATTGTTTAACGATTGTTGGTTTTTTCGAACAGTTTTGATCATTAATTTACGATCATAAATGAATGATAAATATCGTAATTACGATCGTAATTAACGATCCCCATAGAATACCATTGCGGTAGTTTATTACAGCATTTAATTCTACGACCGAACGTTCCTTAATTAAGGAATGTTTGGTGTAAATTACGACCGCAGTCATACATTAACGGACCGCTTCGCACATTACCGTAAAGCACTGTATCACTAAATTACGATACCCGCGCTTTAATAATATGGTCCCTGGTTTGACGTAACCTTTTTTAGTACTATTCGACCCGTTAGTTTTTAAGTGATGTCCATATCATGTTCCTCAAGGTGTCTACAATCTATAGCTCCCGAATTCCCTGCTGCCAGCTGCTGTTGGTGAATAGAGATGGAAACAAAACCGAACTAACCCAAGTTTGAGACGAACTTATGATTTCAAACGAACTCAAACTAGTTTGGGTTTTGAACTAGTTCATGTTTCCAAACTCACGGCTTGTATTTTCGATATTATAAATTTCGATAATTATCGAATTTATGGGCCTTCATTAACCCTCAAATGTATCGTACGATTTCGGTAACCCTCAAAGTATCGTTCGTAACCCTTGAATTGGCCGTAACCCTCGAATGTAGCTTGCGCAAAACCCGACAATTGGCCTGCTCGTGTTTAAGAAGTGTTTTGATATGGACATGTTCCCCAGACCATTTGTGTCCACAGCCATTTACAGTAAGTTACCATTATCACTCCCCATTACTTTAATGGGTCCGAATTCAAACTTTCAACTTTTACTATGAAGTTCGACAAGTAGCTGCCGTAATGACCGGTAGCATTACACAACACCTGGTAGAATAAAATAATGACCAGTAGTGTTACACAACACCTGGTAGAATGGAATAATGTCCTGGTAGAGTGAAATAATGACCGGTAGTGTTACACAACTCCTGGTAGAGTGAAATAATGACCAGTAGTGTTACACAACTCCTGGTAGAATGAAATAATGACCGGTAGTGTTACACAACACCTGGTTCTACCAGGACATTATTCCATTCTACCAGGTGTTGTGTAACACTACCGGTCATTATTTTATTCTACCAGGTGTTGCGTAATGTTACCGGTCATTATTTCACTCTACCAGGACATTATTTCATTCTACCAAGGTGTTGTGTAACACTACCAGTCATTATTTTATTCTACCAGGTGTTGTGTAACACTACCAGTCATTATTTTATTCTACCAGGTGTTGCGTAATGCTACCAGTCATTATTTCATTCTACCAGGTGTTGTGTAACACTACCGGTCATTATTTCATTCTACCAAGGTGTTGTGTAACACTACAGGTCATTATTTTATTCTACCAGGTGTTGTGTAACACTACCGGTCATTATTTCATTCTACCAGGTGTTGTGTAACACTACCGGTCATTATTTAATTCTACCAGGAGTTGTGTAACACTACCAGTCATTATTCCATTACTCCAGGTGTTGTGTAACACTACCGGTCATTATTTTACTCTACCAGGTGTTGTGTAACACGACCAGTTATTATTTCACTCTACTAGGTGTTGTGTAACCCCCTCCCCTCTGTACACATTAGACAGCTCCTTCCATTCTCCCAACTAAGCAAGTCTGTGTCAGTGACTTGGAAAGAAGGAGGAGCTGTTTAATTAGGAATTACATATAAACACAATTAATCATCATTTTGCTATGTAGTAAGGAAACTGTGTTTCATCAACATCAGTTAACCAAGTTAAAGAACAATTTGTGTTGTTTAATTTGTTGTTAAACAGTAAGTGAACCGCTACCTCCGACCAATAAACTGCAGTTTCTTTTCTCTCTGCATTTATGCTAAAAATACCCATGAATGCATTTTATGTGGAATAACTTTATGTAGATTTAAACTATTTGCTGAAGCTGCCATGTTGTTTTTCTCAACGAATGTTAGGCTGAGGCCCCACTCCAAAGAACAAAGCGCATGCGTAATGGCAATATTATGGAAACACATGCGTGATTGCTTGGTGATTGCAAAACACGTTAGTGGGGCCAAGCCCTAATGTTTCCTCTTAAGAAGTATTAATGGCCACTAGCAGTGAGAGTTCATAATGAGATTTGTGCCGTAGCTATAAAATAGGTCAGTTCTGTTCGGTCATGCTATAATGGGAAATTCTATATTGACCTTCACTTGTCCTTAATGCTCCTATACAAATAAACTCCGGTTATCCAAGGTAACGTTTAATGCAAAAAAAACCTCTACATCTAACATCTCTGTAACACAGTACTAAATCAGGATGACCCACCTACAGAGGGTGCACTTTGGTGATTAAAGGGGAACTAAGCTAAAATGATTTATTCTATCATTGCAAAGTAACAAGTCAGCTGCAAGGGGAACCTTCTTAATTATGTCTAAAAATCTCTGGGCTATGCTAGTTTAGAGCCCTTATGTGGTTTGAAGTGGGCAGACAAGCCATATGGCATTTCCTTTTATAAATACAAATATACAATCATGGATTTATATTCTTCTTACAATAAGCCGATCGTTTGCCTGACTGTGGTTTTTAGGAGTAAAGGACAGAAATATTTCCTTTCCCATGTCGCCTTTTTATACAGGGGGTGTAGATTCGTCACCATGAACAGATGCCCTCTACTGGCAAACTACCGCCATGGCATATTGGAACTGGATAAGGGACCTTGATCTTCCCAAACTCTTTGGTGATGAATAAAAAGAAGACGCCAGTCAATGGCGAACCTCGGATCTTCCGCTTAAAGACATATCATCCTTTTATAATAAGTAACAGATCCACGTGCCTTTCCAAATTCACCAACCAGCGCACCAACAGTGGCTTTACCTACCACGTGCGTGACAACTGCTTTTGATGTCAAACCACGAAAACGATAGTAAACCGTTAAATTGAAAAACCAACCCTTTTCCCCAATGAATGACCCCCACACGTGCAAACACAACAGTGAATGACCCCCACACGTGCAAACACAACGGTGAATGACCCCCACGTGCAAACACAACGGTGAATGACCCCCACACGTGCAAACACAACGGTGAATGACCCCCACGTGCAAACACAATGGTGAATGACCCCCACGTGCAAACACAACGGTGAATGACCCCCACACGTGCAAACACAACGGTGAATGACCCCCACACGTGCAAACACAACGGTGAATGACCCCCACGTGCAAACACAACGGTGAATGACCCCCACACGTGCAAACACAACGGTGAATGACCCCCACACGTGCAAACACAACGGTGAATGACCCCCACACGTGCAAACACAATGTTAACCATTTGGCGCAACTTTCTCACTAACACGTTTACTCGCACCCTCACCTATGATTGTGTAAACACTATTCTGTGCACACCCAGGTCTATATAATGTGCAAGGTTCTGTAACACGTCTTGCACGTAGTGTCAGTAATCCTAACTCACTAGTGCGTCTGTCATGCGGTGCGTCCCTCTCTTGCGTGCACAATTAGTGATTTTTCAAACTTTGCAGGGATCACAAGTCAACTTGGTCCTAGGAAAAAAAGTTTTGGGGTTGACGGATTCCCCAGACCCTCAGATTCAGTCATTTGATTGGATGGTCCAGGACCTCTCACCTCCCATGATCCTTTCTCAGCCCCTAGGACGTGTTTCTCCCTTTCCATCCCCCTGGTCCATACATTGACTGCTGAATATTTCTGTAAATAAACAATAGGCTTCTGTGCAAGTGACTCCCAGCTCGGCGCTGCCTGTCTCCCCATTATTGGGCTATTCCCACTGTAACAAGGGGGGTCCCTGATTTCCAACCCCCCTGTGCACTGACCTTTAACCGGTGACGGATTTCATTAGTGTCTCCCAGGGAGCAGGGAAGGAGCCGTCAGAGCCAGAAGCCTCTGTTCCTCTCGAAACCTCATGTGCGGCAGAGCAGCTGGATATCAATGTGAGAGCGCGCGTGTGTGTGTGTGAAGGGGGGCTGTGAGTGCGTGGAATGATTGACAAGACTCACCATTAAATATTATTCAAGGCAAAGTGCGTGTGGAACTGGCGACCAGCTGGGCAAATGGATAAAAAGGCAGATTAACCCATTCAGGGGAGAACGTTCAACTGTCAGTAGAGCAGCTCAGCGTGCATAGAAAGTTACATGGTCTCTCAGCTGGAGGGCAAAAAACTCCCAGCATTCTTAGCTTACCTCAGCCTAGCAGAGGATGCTGGGAATTGGAGTTTACAGAGCTGGGTAAAAGACGGTTCAGGTGTTGATCACTTTATAAGAAAAGAATGATTAAAATAGAAATTGGGGGGGGGGGATCGAGTCCCGATTGTCATAGCGCAGCCGCACGGACAGTGGGAGTCATTAAAAGTCATTAGGGGTCATTACAGGTAATTAGGGGTCATTACAGGTCATTAGAGATTATTATGGGTCATTAGAGGTCATTAGAGATTATTATGGGTCATTAGAGGTCATTAGAGATTATTAGAGGTTATTACAGTTCATTAGAGATCATTAGAGATTATTAGAGGTTATTACAGGTCATTAGGAGTCATTAGAGATTATTAGAGGTTATTACAGGTCATTAGGGGTCATTACAGGTCATTAGAGATTATTACGGGCTATTAAGGGTCATTAGAGGTCATTAGAGATTATTAGAGATTATTACAGGTCATTGGGGGTCATAAGCGATTATTAGAGGTTATTACAGGTTATTAGGGGTCATTAGAGGTTTGTCCAATGCATACAAATTCAAATTTTTTATAAAAAGTTTTTTAAAGGGCATCTATAGTGAAAAGAACACATTGCCCCTTTGCAAAGTTAAATTCATGTACTCTGTGCTGCCTTAATCCTATCTCTGTCAGTGACTCTGTTTTACCATGGTGTCAGATCTGTGTGCAGCACTCCCCCCTTCCCCCTCCCCTCTGTTACCTGCTCCATGTCTCAACTCCGGCTAACCGACAAGCTTATCATGTGCAGTAGGAGTTAAAAGTTTAAGATCCTGAAAAACACACCCACGCACAGTGGCCAATAGAAAGTAAGCTGTCCTGGAGACACGGAAGAAGAAGGAGAACAGTACAGTTTACGATCTCTCTCTTTGTGACCCATCATCAATCAGTGAAAGCTATTAAGAAGGGGGGTCAACTGCAGCCTTATATCTACCATTAAAGCTACCTCTCTCCCCCTGCTAATGCTCTTATCTCTATGTTTATTACAGAGCAGGGAGGGGGGATCACGTCACAGGGATTTGATTGACAGTCTAAGTAGGAGTAGAGGAATGCAATCACGTATTCTTCTAACTGGTGTATCTCAGGACAGAGTGGGAATCTGAACAAAGTGAAGACACTCTGGGGGATGTGGGGAATTATAGAACTCATGGAAAGAAAGAAAAAAAAGGTCATTTTCCCACTATAGATGCCCTTTAAAAAGCTGAAACTTTCCTCCTTCCATCTAATAAATATAAACAACCCCTAATTCAATCTTTATGGTGTTTGGCAAACCCCATAATTCATTGTACATTATATTATAATAGATATAGTGTAATTATTATTATTAATAATAATATATTCTCATATAATTAGCATTTATTTATATATATTATAAATAGATAGATATTATGTATACAGCCTATTGTATCATTCATATTATCCATTGGCTTGAAGAGACAAATTCTCTTCAAGCTCCCCTGCGCATGGGCCAGTATGGGGTTAAATTTTAGTTTTGGGGGTGGACATGCCCTTTAACTATATTTGTTCCCATCCTCAAATTTAAACATTCTAAAGGTTTCAGGGTCATGTGATCAAATGTACAAACACACACACAACTACAGAAACTCACAAATACAGTGTATACAATATATAAAATATATACAATAAAGCCCAATAAGACTTGTATAGTACAATGTATATTTTATGTATTTAGAATGAAGAATGACATTTAAGGGCTGATGCGATTTCCGGAATTATTGCAGTACCCCACGCTACCCAATGTAATAGCTTTTTAGCGATACCGTGCCTTTAACGACCAGTTTAACGATTGTTAAACCGATTGTTGGTTTTTTCGAACAGTTTAGTGATCATTAATTTACGATCATAAATGAATGATAAATATCGTAAATTACCGATCGTAGATTAACGATCCCCATAGAATACCATTGCGGTAGTTTATTACAGCATTTAATTCTACGACCGAACGTTCCTTAATTAAGGAATGTTTGGTGTAAATGTACGACCGCAGTCATACATTAACGGACGCTGTCGCACATTACCGATAAAGCACTGTATCACTAAATTACGATACCGCGCTTTATAAATATGGTCCCTGGTTTGACGTAACCTTTTTAGTACTATATCGACCCGTTAGTTTTATAGTAGATGTCCATATCATGTTCCTCAAGGTGTCTACAATCTATAGCTCCCAGAATTCCCTGCTGCCAGCTGCTGTTGGTGAATAGAGATGGAAACAAAACCGAACTCGAACCCAAGTTTGAGACGAACTTTATGATTTCAAACGAACTCAAACTAGTTTGGGTTTGAACTAGTTCATGTTTCCAAACTCACGGCTGTATTTTCGATAATTATAAATTCGATAATTATCGAATTTATGGGCCTTTCATTAACCCTCAAATGTATCGTACGATTTCGGTAACCCTCAAAAGTATCGTTCGGTAACCCTTGAATTGGCCGTAACCCTCGAATGTAGCTTGCGCAAAACCCGACAATTGCCTGCTCGTGTTTAAGAAGTGTTTTGATAGTGACATGTTCCCCAGACCATTTGTGTCACAGCCATTTACAGTAAGTTACCATTATCACTCCCCATTGACTTTAATGGGTCCGAATTCAAACTTTCAAACTTTTACTGAAGTTCGAAAAAGTACCGAACTTTAGGAAGTTCGCCCATCTCTATTGGTGAATGCTAAATGCAAGCCAACCAACTACATTTCCATGAAAACCATACCTAGACCATCAAAAGTTCTTTCATTACCATAACATCCTCATTCATCACCATAACATCCTCTTTCATTACCATAACATCCTCTTTCATCACCATAACATCCTCTTTCATCACCATAACATCCTCTTTCATCACCATAACATCCTCTCTCATTACCATAACGCCCTCTTTCATTACCATAACATCATCTTTCATCACCATAACATCCTCTTTCATAACCATAACATCCTTTCAATTACCATACATCCACTTTCATCACACATAATATCCTCTCTCATTACCATAACATTCCTCTTTCATTACCATAACATCATCTTTCATTACCATAACATCATCTTTCATCACCATAACATCCTTTCATTACACATAACATCCACTTTCATCACCATAATATCCTCTCTCATTACCATAACATCCTCTTTCATTACCATAACATCATCTTTCATCACCATAACATCCTTTCATTACCATAACATCCACTTTCACACCATAACATCCTTTCATTACCATAACCATCCTCTTTCATCACCATAATATCCTCTCTCATTACCATAACTCCTTTCATTACCATAACATCCACTTTCATCACCATAACATCCTTTCATTACCATAACATCCTCTTTCATTACCATAACATCATCTTTCATCACCATAACATCCTCTTTCATCACCATAACATCCTTTCATTACCATAACATCCTCTTTCATCACCAATAACATCCTTTCAATTATCATAACATCATCTTTCATCACCATAAACATCCTCTTTCATCACCATAACATCCTTTCATTACCATAACATCCTCTTTCATCACATAACCATCCTTTCATTACCATAACATCCTCTTTCATCACCATAATATACTCTCTCATACCATAACATCATCTTTCATCACCTAACATCCTCTTTCATCACCATAACATCCTTTCATTACCATAACATCCTCTTTCATCACCATAATATCCTCTCTCATTACCATAACATCATCTTTCATCACCATAACATCATCTTTCATCACCATAACATCCTCTTTCATCACCATAACATCCTTTCATTACCATAACTTCCTCTTTCATCACCATAATATCCTCTCTCATTACCATAACATCCTCTTTCATTACCATAACATCATCTTTCATCACCATAACATCCTCTTTCATCACCATAACATCCTCTTTCATCATCACCATACATCCTTTCATTACCATAACATCCTCTTTCATTCTTTCATCATCCCCATCATAATCACTTTCCATTACCATAACATCCTCTTTCATCACCATAACATCCTTTCATTACCATAACATCATCTTTCATCATCACCATAACATCCTCTTTCATCACCATAACATCCTTTCATTACCATAACATCCTCTTTCATCACCATAAGATCCTTTCATTACCATAACATCCTCTTTCATCACCATAACCTATCCTCTCTCATTACCATAACATCCTTTCATTATACCATAACATCCTCTTTCATCACCAAATACCCATCCTTTCATTACCATAACAAACACCTCTTTCATCACCATAACATCCTCTTTCATCACCATAACATCCTATTCATTACCATAAACATCCTCTTCATCACCATAACATTCCTCTTCATCTACCCATAACATCTCTTTCATCACCAATAACATCCTCTTTCATCACTCAACCTTCATCCATACATCCTTTATCACATCCCTCATTAATCATCCTCTTTCATCACCATAACATCCTCTTCTACATCACCATCTACACAAACTCCCTCTCATCACCATAACATCCTCTCTCATCACCATACCTCCTCTCTCATCACCATAACATCTCTCTCTCATCACCATACATCCTCTCTCATCACCATAACATCCTCTCTCATCACCATAACATCCTCTTTCATCACCATAACATCCTCTTTCATCACCATAACATCCTCTTTCATCACCATAACATCCTCTTTCATCACCATAACATCCTCTCTCATCACCATAACATCCTCTCTCATCACCAAACACCCCTCACACCTACTCCCTCTCATCACCATAACATCCTCTCTCTCACATAACCCTCTCATCACCATAACATCCTCTCTCATCACCATAACATCCTCTTTCATCACCATAACATCCTCTTTCATCACCATAACATCCTCTTTCATCACCATAACATCCTCTTTTATCACCATAACAAGGTTATTGAGCTTTCAAACCTCCAACACAGACACACACATTCCCTTTCAATCCAAATTCAGTTTAGAATGAAACTTCCCTTTCTAGTTACACCTGTTATTATTATTATTATTGATATATTGATATTATTTTATAATATATTTATCATTTACGTATATATTTTGTAATTTTTCACTATAGGCAATAAAAAGGGGTTTTCAGGGGCTGTGAAAATCTTCTTTGTATATAAAGTAAATCTCCCCGGGTCACCCCACATGTTTCTCCGGCAGGTTCTGTCCAAAACCGGAGAATTCAGGACGCAGTCGCCATGTCCTAGTTCCCCGTCTTGTCTTCCAGCACAGCAGGCGTTTAATATCGTTATTAAATTCCATTTACAAAGTCTCATTACGGAGGGAGGGAAAGTGAGACTTGATTTAGCACAAGAAAGAAACAATTTGCCAATCTGTGTTATTCTTAGTGTTTCTATGTAACTGATAGAGATGGCGTATGGATTCCAGCTGGTGCAGTTTACTGGTTACAAGAACAAGGAATCTGGGTGGCGCAGGGGAAAGTCTAGAGACATTTAATATGTTGTTTATTCAGGTTACAGGGATAGTAAAATAGTTTCCCAGTTAAACATCAGCAAGTTAAGCTCTGGCTAGTGTAATAATGTGGATGGAACAATACAGATTTTTAATGTTCAGCCCAGGACTTTAATATTCATTGGTGGTAGGGGCGTAATGGAAGCAGGGGCCCCATCTTCTTACTTTCCTTATACAGCCTTTCCCCAGTGAGAGGGGCCCAATCATACTTTTGCTGGGGGCCCCAGTGAATCCTAGTTATTCCACTGATTGGGGGAAATGCATTGTGGGTAAACTGTGCACATTGTTATAGAGTCCTATAGTTCCCTATAATCATACAGTAACTATTGTCTTATAATACCGGACGGGGCCAATCCCAATATTGCCCGTTAATTAACCGTTACCCTTATGTGATCTACCGAACTACACCATTACTTTACATATAATGAATGAATAATATTACCAATTATTATTGTCACTATAATATAGTTTAATAATTGATTTTGCGAAAGCTTTTGATACTGTGCCACATAGGCGACTAATGTATAAACTGAGGACTGTTGGCCTTGAAGAAAACATTTGTTCATGGATAGAGAACTGGTTATTGGACCGCAAACAGAGAGTGGTGGTTAATGGAGCTACATCTATGTGGGTAAAGTTCTAAGTGGGGCCCCTCAGGGTTCTGTACTGGGGCCACTTCTGTTTAATCTGTTTGTAAATGACTTAGAAATATTATATTAAAATATTATTCTCCCTCTTTACAAGGCACTGGTAAGGCCTCATTTGGAATATGCGGTGCAGTTTTGGAATCCCATATACAAAAGGGACATCTTGGAAATGGAAGCAGTTCAGAGAAGGGCAACTAAATTAATAAGGGGAATGGAGGGGCTTGAATATGCAGGCAGATTAGACAAGTTAGGGCTGTTAACATTGGAGAAGCGACGTTTGCGTGGGGACATGATAACCTTATACAAATATATTAATGGGCCATACAATAAACTCTCTGGTGCATTGTTCACTAATAGGTCATATCAGAGGACACGTGGACATCCTTTAAGGTTGGAAGAAAAGAAGTTTCATCTTCAGGTTAGGAAAGGTCTCTTTACAGTGAGAACGGTGAAACTGTGGAACTGTCTTCCAACAGATGTGGTAATGGCAAGTTCACTGAATAGCTTTAAATGTGGGCTGGATATGTTTCAGGGGATACTATATAATATTGAGAATTACTGGTATTAATGCATATACTGTAGTTCTGGTTGGTACAGGGATACTATATAATATTGAGATTTAACCTTGTTATTAATGCATATACTGTAGTTCTGGTTGGTACAGGAATACTAAATAATATTGAGAATTACTGGTATTAATACATATACTGTAGTTCTGCTTGGTACATGGATGCTATTAATGCATATACTGTAGTTCTGGTTGGTACAGGGATACTATATAATATTGAGAATTACTGGTATTAATGCTATACTGTAGTTCTGGTTGGTACAAATACTAATAATATTGAGAATTACTGGTATTAATACATATACTGTAGTTCTGCTTGGTACGATGCTATAATATATTAAGAATTACTGGTATTAATACTATACTGTAGTTCTGGTTGGTACAGGGATACTATATATATTGAGAATTACTGATATTAATACATAACTATACTATGTTTGGTTGGTACAGGGATACTATAATATTGAGAATTACTGGTATTACAATACTAGAGCTGTAGTTCTGGTTGGTACAGGGATACTATATAATATTGAGAATTACTGGTATTAATACATATATTGTAGTTCTGGTTGGTACAGGGATACTATATAATGTTGAGAATTACTGGTATTAATACATATACTGTAGTTCTGGTTGGTACAGGGATACTATATAATATTGATAATTAGTGGTATTAATACATATACTGTAGTTCTGATTGGTACGGGGATACTATATAATATTGAGAATTACTGGTATTAATACATATACTGTAGTTCTGGTTGGTACAGGGATACTATATAATATTGAGAATTACTGGTATTATAGCTCTGGTTAATCCAGGGATACTTTCCGATTGCTGTTTGGAGTCAGGAAATAATTCCCCTCCCCTTTTTAGCTGGTTTTTTTTTGCCTTCCTCTGGATCAACTGTTAGTTAGGGTTAAAAAAAAAATAGAGGGTGAATAGGTTGGACTTGATGGACGTATGTCTTTAATTACTATGACTATGACATAAATCTTCCTGCCTAACAATTCTTTGCCCTATGCTGCCATCTAGTGGAAATATGACAGTAGAACACCCCGAAAAAAAGATTGCTCTACCCTTTCTTAATCCTGGTCATATGATATTGGGATATTGCAAATTGGTACAATTGTTGGAACTGTCTATGGGCGTTTGTACGAATTTCTTCCCTGTCGGACACAAACATTTTTATCAGACCAATACAGATCATATGATAGCACGATTATATGATTGATATTGGTGCGTGTATGAACCCCCCCCCACACACACACACACACACACTTACTGCCCTTCTGAGTAGTTGAGATAGTTTTATTCATATACATATTATGTGTATTTTAGGCTGAGGCCACACTACATCGGAAGGTAACGCGGACCGTAACGCATACAATGAGGCCACCCACATTGGAATGCACTGCTCTGTGATTCTCATGCTCTAATGGACAGCAAACACGATCGGAATTGCGTGAGACAATGTGGACGAGTGGTCCAGCCTTTAATTCACTTCTTGGTTAACACCACAGGGCGGGAGCTCTGGCCCCACAGATTATTATTAATGAGGATTTATATAGCGCCAACATCTTCCGTAGCGCTTTACAATTCCATGGATACATTCACATCAGGCCCTGCCCCGAAGAGCTTACAATCTAATCACATTTATTGGACACATACAACCTATCAGTATGTCTTTATGATTGTGGGGAAACCGGAGTGCCCAGAGGAAACCCACGCAAGCACGGGGAGAACATACAAACTCCTTGCAGATGTGTCCAAGGGTGGAATCGAACTCAGGACCTCAGCGCTGCAAGGGATCAGTGCTAACCACTGAGCCACCGTATAACTTATATATCATACCCAAGGATCAGTGTAGCAGTAAAGCATATTGCGCCAGGCCACACTATTGCATTTATTACATGCTTCTGATTGCGTTTAGCAGGAGGCCATGCTGTCTGCGCCATGCTGGAATCCATCTTAGAAGTGCATGTGATGACCTTTTTTTTTTTTAGCCGATCACATTACGGACTATAACTGGAATCGCAGCACAAACGCATGGTAAGGAGCATGAAACTAGCTGAATCATGTTTGTGCATAGAGATAGACTAGAACGCAAACTTAAACCTGAGTTCGAGCCAAACTATTCGAGTTCGAACGGACTCGGACTTCTCAAACTATCCCGGACCCGGATTTTCGATATTTTCGGGACTTTCGATAATTATTGAATGTTCAAACGTTCGAATGTTCGAATATGCGAGTAAAATGTCTATTATACCAATACGAGAGTAAATATCGAATTATCGAATATGCGAGTAAAATGTCTATTATCCCTCGCCTAGTATAGCAATTTCGAATCCTGCGAGTAAAATGTCTATTATACCAATACGCGAGTAAATATCGAATATCGAATATGTGAGTAAAATGTCTATTATACCAATACGCGAGTAAATATTGAATATCGAATATGTGAGTACAATGTCTATTATACCAATACACGAGTAAATATCGAATGATCGAATATGCGAGTAAAATGTCTATATACCAATACGCGAGTAAATATCAAATTAACGAATCCGCAAGTAAAATGTCTATTATACCAATACGTGAGTAAATATCGAATTATCGAATCCGCGAGTCGTTTATAGGATAATTATCTTATCTTTCGAGAGCTAGAAAGTAGCACAAGTGAGAGTAAAATCGATTTTTCGAAAGTCCTGGATATTCGAACCTGTTCCCACAGCCATTTACATTAAGTTACCATTGATATTTTAGTTGTGTTTTATTCAAACTTTTCAAACTATTTGACTCCCATTGACTTGAACTTTCGAACTTTCCATATAGTTCAAAAGTTTGAAAATGGACCGAACATTCGGAAGTTCGGCCATCTCTAATTGTGCATTGTGTTGTAATTGCATCCTGAAGGCAGAAGGAAATGACATAAAGTAGAGAGAATCAGAGCTCTGAGCAGGGGTAAGTACTGAAGGGAGAACTAACAAGGAAAACAAGTCTAGGTTGAAAGTCGAGTGAATTTATCAGTCACATGAGATTTTTTTTGCCTTTAAAGAGAGACAAGTGATTATTTAGATTTCCTTCCAGCTTATTTCAAGCAATTACTTCGGTATATTATGATCACGGCGTTATTTGTAACATGTCCGCGCCTGAGAATAACGCCCGCGGTGGAAAGCAATATCGGTAAGGCTGAGGCCACACTACAAAGCACCGGAATCGCGTGTGCGAGCGTTAACACATGCGTTTGCGTGTGTGATTTTGATGCGTTGTGCGTGGTGTCACGTGTTTGCGCATGTGATTTGCACATTTTCCATTATGGAAACACATGCGATTGTGCCAAAAAAAATGGCGATCGAATGCATTGCCAAAACGGAAAAGGACGAGCAAATCTCAGCGCGAAATTTAGGAAATCGCATACATTTTTGTGTTCCTACGATTTCTATTGTAAATCACATGCGCAAATGCGCGAAAATGGCGATAGTGTCGTTAGCCCTTATTCTCCTTTATAAATCCCCCCCGATCAGTGGCGTAACTAGGAATCACTGGGCCCCCCAGCAAAACTATGATGGGGCCCCTATCCATGATCCACAGTGGGTTTCTGGAGGGAGGCTAAATCTGTCATAGTAAAAATAGGAAGATGGGGCCCCCTTGGCCCCCTTGCAGTTGCCCCCTCCCCCGCCCTCCTTATATTCTAATTGTTAATTAAATACACATTTCGTGGAACGCTGGAGCTCTGCGTTCCGACATATAGAACAAGCAGTTTGTGTAACTTTATGTTAAATTTTAAAGGAGAAGTAAAGCTAGAATGATCCCTAGTGGATTCGATTCGTTAACTATCTCCCTGATTAAATAATAACGTTGATTAATGTTACATGTTACATTGATTAGTGGAATCAATAAATACAATTATGGGGATGAATCATTTCAGCCAGCATTGAAAGTTCAAAAGTAAAAACCATAAATATATAACAATAATAACCCCCACTATATATATCGCCAGTTGTTACTAATTATTCATATTAACCTGGTGTACTAATCAATCGATATTAAAATATCCATCGCCCAGTCAACACATGCAAGAAAAGGGGCGAAATGCAAATAGAGAACTCTGTATCTTTCCTACTTATTAATAGTGTTTGTCAAACATGCCTAAAGGGACCCACAGACCAACCAATCCCAGCAGATTGTACGATGAATGATAAAAAAAAATTGTACACTGATCCTACAATTGGCCATACAAGAACAATATCAATATTCCGATATTGTGGTGCGTGTTTGGGGGCCATAAACTGGTTAAAGAATAAGTCCACACCACAATCATAGGTTATTCACCCTGTCCCTGACCCCAAAACTGCAATAGTGAGTAACCTGAGAGATGGAAGACTAACTCTCTTTATGCTTCATGGTTCTTTCAGTTAGCAGCTTTCAGGTGAAACCCTTTTGAGAGGCAGAGAGGTTTATTTCCTTCTATTGGTGATTTGGACGTAAAATAAAATTTCATTAGATTTCTACCTGTACAGCAAAGAGAGTTCAACAGGCCATAGATTGGAAGATGCTCGGAGACATATTCCCTATCAGTTCCCATTCCATAAAGGGTGGAATGTTTTAATACCTGCAGGTTCCCTCCCCATTCGACAGATATTTTAGAACCTACAAAATTCGCATTTATTTCCCCGTTTATCCCAGAAACCCAATATATCGAAATGTGTGAGTTATTTCTATATTTCCATATTTTCTCTTTATTTTTCCCCCAGCGGTGAAAGTTCCAAGTTAACAGGGTTTAGTTTACAGAGCGGATTTCGGGAATATTTATGTAAGAGAAAGAAATTCCTCCTTTCTGCCAAGAGAAAGATTCGGTTGTCAGAGTCGAGATCGGCTGTATATTTTTCTGTGATTCTCCCTCGCTGTCAGACGACTCAAAGGAAAAGGCGGAAAAAATATTTTTAAAATTGGAAACGTATGTTTGGAATATTTGGGGGTTTCCGCGGCGACCCCCGTAATGGGCACCACTGATACATTTTCGCCAATTGTAAAATATAGAAAAGTACGAACAATGGTCGACCTAAATCTGTAAAGGATAAAAGGGAAGAAATATTCCGTAGAACGTTCCCAGGTGAGATGATTCCATTGTAGTCGGAAGTCCTTGACACTGTGCGGAAAATGATAACGAATTCACGCAATTAAGGCAATGTACCAATAGAAATATCAGATAAAAATCCAACTTCCCGATTGGACGGTTAGAAATAGGGCAAAAACGCCATTTTAAATGGTTGACAAGTTTGTATTCTGTAAAGTCTTCTGCTCTGAGGGACTCTCGTGAGACCAGGGTCCCACCATATCCAACCCTCACTGACCTGGTAACATAATCCATATGACTTTATACAGGTATCCCACCCTTTCCACACTTCCGTAAGACCACCCCCAAACTTAACCGGAGTCCCTGCCTCCATCGACCACCACGGCCCTAACCATGCGTAATACACACCCCACTCCTCTGCCCCACCCTAACCCCGCCCCGCTGATAATAAATTCCCCTTCCCACCCCCTTCTCCCCACCCTGCCCGGATGTCCGCTTTATATGGTTCGCATATCACTTATAGGATTCCCAAACTCTATTACATTATAAGCAATTAACTAGTATAATACTACCAAGAAATTCACCCCATAATTACGGACAGGCGCTGGGCCATTTTCCGAAGTTTAAGTCGCGTTTTAATATCAATTGCGCTTGTGGCGCTGGGCAAATTCCATTTTGGATTTGTCCATAGTTTGAGTTTAATGCCAGCAAATAGCCGTCATTAACAAAAGGTTTCCCCCTTCTCTCCAAGCTCTTTTACAAGCTTGCACATGCTCAGAAGAAGCAACTAGGGGAATAACATTCAGTAATTGTCTGTGATGTCATCTGTTACATGATCCACATTGGCTGTGATGTCATCTGTTACATCCACATGGGCTGTGATGTCATCTGTTACATCCACATTGGCTGTGATGTCATCTGTTTCATCCATGACTGACAGCTGCTAACTGGACAAACCAGGAAGCAGAAAGAGAGGTAACAGGACAAACCAGGTTTAGTCTCACGTGTGTCAGTTCCAACGACTGCAGATTTGGGGGTTTAGGGGGCGGTTTTTCAATATACAATTTTTCATTTGAATTTGGGTTATTTGGGAGATATATGAAACCTATTGGAAGGGTTAATTACTTATTAATCTAAATACAGAATGTGTCCCCAGTGCCACCCTACTCAGAGCACTCAGGTTAATCTCCCCATCATCCGGACCCATCACTGGAGACTAATGGGTTACACTCTCGCATTATTATCATTTACTTACGGTTATGGCTTCGGTAGGGCTCTTTGTATATAAACCTGTAAGGGATTAAAAGGTTCTTGTTCTCTCAATGTTTTTATTGATTTTCTATTGGACGCGACGGCCCTTTAATCTTTCACAGCAAAATAAAGTTCCATCTCCTGTGGACATAGGAGATGAAATAATAAATCATTTACTGGGTATCGATCCCCAAGGTCTAATGAGTCATTAATGTAGAGAGGGCGACCAGCCAAATATTAAGACTTCTTTAATTGAAATGATTAATCGATTTTACTCTTTGTTTATTCCCAATAACGCAAAACCGAATCAAAGGGAACGTCTGGAGGTCAAACTGGAATGGAGACCTTTAAGGGAGAACTAAAGTTTGGCTATAAATGCGCCGACATTCTTTAATTATTCTTTCAATCCACAGTTGTTGTTTTGTGGGTCACAGACAAGGTACAAATCTGCACATGCTCATTCACAAGCCTCCCTTTGTGAGTGCTGTAAGGTCCATACTGGCTGACTTACTCAATACCTCCCTCTAAACACAGCTGAGTAGTGAGAAACAAATAAATATTCATAAGGAGGGTGGGACATAGAATTCTAGACAAGCCAGAAACCTTACAGATCACCATTTATAATGTACGGACTCGGGTATCGTCTGCACTAAAAAAACATAATAAAACATAAATCACATGTCAAGGCATCGCACCCCTAATGAATCAATCACGTTATATATTTCTCACCGCCCAGCTCTGGTCTATAGAGGAAAGCTGTACAAATCTTTCCTCACCCAGGCGCTGGATTTATAGATGTAATATTTCACATCAGCTGCATTTTGGGAGGAAACTCATTATTTGAAAATAATGACCTTTATGTTTTACTAAGGGTTCACGCCCTGCCGGAATCACATTTTCAGATGGAGGGACTTTGTGTGATAATTCGAGAAAAAAACCTTGTGTGGGCACATGTGGTTTGTAAATCGCACAATCCCAGAACCGTTATTAAATCCAGACGCTTTCAGCAGTCAGTTTTAAAACTGCTTTATAGGCTCCTATAAAAATTGGCTTTGTCTGCCGTACAGTTTAGTACAAGAATCCGGCTGATAGTTTTCACCAAATAAAAATGTTTTGGGGGAAAATGCCCACCCAAACATTTCTACATTTCGGGGGATCAAAACATGTTTAGAAATCATCTGGAATATTTGGCATGTTTTTGGTTTTAAAAAGGGTTAAATCTAAAATTGAGAACAAGGTTATAGGTTATGTTTAACCATAACTTTGTCCTTTAAGACCAAAATTTATGTAGAAATGGACATTTCCCACAGTTCATTAATGTTGCCAATTAGTAAATACAAAATAATATAATATAACCAGCAGAAGTGTGCCCGGTAATGCACAGTGGGCATGTTTGGCTATGTGTGGATTCAGTGGATATAAAATCTCTATACACCCTATAACATTTCAGGGTTTTGTACAGTAAATAAAGAAACAAAGGCAAGAAGTTAAAAAGAAATGAGAACCAGTTTATAAAGAAATCCTATTAAATCCTGGTCCTATTAGTGTCAAACAGAGATGGACATAAAACCGAACTCAAACCCGAGTTGGAGCCAAACTTTATGTGTTTGGATGAACTCGAACTATTCGAAGTAGTTAGTTTATCTGGACTCACGGATGTATTTTTGATAACTATCGAATTTCCGGGCCGTTCGCTAACCCTAAAATGTATCGTTTGGTTTCGGTAACCCTCGAATGTATGGATCGGTTTTTCTAACCCTCGAAAATATTGTTCATTTTCGATAATCCACGAAAGTATCGTTCGTTTTCGGTAACCCTCGAATGTATGGGTCGTTTTCGCTAACCCTCAAAAGTATCGTTCGGTAACCCTCGAAAGTAGCGTTCATTTTCGGTAAACCTCAAATTTATGATATGAATGACATTTATATACAAATATAAACCTGGAAGACTGTGTTACATTATACAAATATAAACCCTGGAAAGAAGACTGTGTTATATCGGTGATATGAATGACATGTATATACAAATATAAACCCTGGAAGACTATGTTACTATCGGTGATATGAATCACATTTATATACAAATATAAACCCTGGAAAGACTGTGTTACTATCGGTGATATGAATGACATTTATATACAAATATAAACCCTGAAAGACTGTGTTACTATGGGTGATATGAATGAAATTTATATACAAATATAAACCCTGGAAATACTGTGTTATATTGGTGAAATGAATGACATTTATATACAAATATAAACCCTGGAAAGACTGTGTTAATATTGGTGATATGATGACATTTATATACAAATATAAACCCTGGAAAGACTGTGTTACTATTGGTGATGTGAATGACATTTTATACAAATATAAACCCTGGAAAGACGTGTTACTATTGGTGATATGAATGACATTTATAACAAATATAAACCCTGGAAAGACTGTTTACTATCGGTGATAGAATGACATTATATACAAATAAACCTGGAAAGACTGTGTTACTATGAGTGATGTGAATGACATTTATATACAAATATAAACCCTGGAAAGACTGTGTTACTATTGGTGATGTGAATGACATTATATACAAATATAAACCCTGGAAAGACTGTGTTTACTATCGGTGATGTGAATGACATTTATATACAAATATAAACCCTGGAAAGACTGTGTTACTATGAGTGATGTGAATGACATTTATATACAAATATAAACCCTGGAAAGACTGTGTTACTATTGGTGATGTGAATGACATTTATATACAAATGTAAACCCTGGAAAGACTGTTGTAAATATAGGTGGGGCGAGAGGTGGGTGATGGTTGGTGTGTGATGTTTGATTGGTGTGATTTGGTTGATGGGGAGTTGTTGTGTTTGGGTGTTGATTGTGATATGTGGGGGTTGTTGACTGATGATGGGTGGTTTGGGGATGTGATGGTGTGGTGTGTGAGTGGTGGGTATTGAGTGTTGGTGATTTGTAGTGATTGTTTTGTTTGTGTGAGGGTTGGGGTGATTGATTGTGGTTGTTGTTTGTATATTTTTGTGTGTGATAGTGAAATTGATGATGTTGTGTAGTTGTTGGTTGATGTGAGGATTATGTAGGTGAGTGTAGTTTGTGGGTTGTGATTATTTTGATTGGGGAGGGGTGTTGATGTGTGTTGATAGGTTGTTGTGTGTGGTGTGAGTGGGTGTGGGGTGTGTGTGATGTGTGATGTGTTGGTGTGATTGATATGTGTTGATGATGTCGATTCGATATGTGTTGATGTGGGAGGTTTTGTGTTTGATTGTGATTGTTTTTGATTTGATTGTGTTTGTGTTTTTTTTTTGAAGAGTTGTGTGGGGTGTGGGGTGTAGTGTGATTGTGTTATGAGATTGTGAGGATTGGGGGGGGGGGAGGGGAGGGATGGGGAGAGGGTGGAGGAGGTTTGTGTGAGGGTTGGGTGGGTGGATGTGATGTTGTGATACAGGGGGTGTGGATTGATAATTGGGGTGATGTGTGATGTTGTTGATGTGATTGCGGGGGGGGGGAGCTGAGTTTGTGATATGTTGTTGGCGTTGTGTTTGTTTGTTTTGTGTTGATTTTGATATGTGTTGACTTGTTGTGAGTTGGATTTGTGTTTGTTTGTATATTATGAATGACATTATATACAAATATAAACCCTGAAAAGGGAATGTGTTACTATGTGATATGGAATGAAATTTAGATACAATAAAAACCCTGGAAGACTGTGTACGATTGGTGATGTGAATGACATTAATAAAATATAAACCCTGGAAAGACTGTGTTACTATTATACAAATATAAACCCTGGAAAGACTGTGTTACTATCGGTGATATGAATGACATGTATATACAAATATAAACCCTGGAAAGACTATGTTACTATCGGTGATATGATGAAATTTCTATACAAATAAACCCTGAAATACTGTTTTAATATGGTGAAATGAATGACATTTATATCAAATATAAACCCTGAGAACTAGTGTTAATATTGGTGATATGAATGACATAATATACAAATATAACCCTGGAAAGACTGTGTTACTATTGGTGATTGAATGACATTTATATACAAATATAACCCTGGAAAGACTGTGTTACTATTGGTGATTGAATGACATTTATATACAAATATAAACCCGGAAAGACTGTGTTACTATCGGTGATATAATGACATTTAATACAAATATAAACCCTGGAAAGACTGTGTTACTATGATTGATGAAGTGACATTTATATACAAATATAACCCTGGAAAGACTGTGTTCTATTGGTGAATGTGAATGACATTTATATACAAATATAAACCCTGGAAAGACTGTTTACTATTGGTGATGTGAATGACATTTATATACAAATATAAACCCTGGAAAGACTGTGTTATCTATGGTGATGTGAATGACATTTATATACAAATATAAACCCTGGAAAGACTGTGTTACTATTGGGTGATGAATGACATTTATATCACAATATAAACCCCTGGAAAGACTGTGTACTATTGGTGATATGAATGACATTTATATCCAAATATAAACCCTGGAAGACTGTGTTACTATTGGTGATATGAATGACATTTATATACAAATAAAACCCTGGAAAGACTGTGTTACTATGGTGATGTGAATGACATTTATATAACAATATAAACCCTGGAAAGACTGTGTTACTTCGGTGATGTGAATGACATTTATATACAAATAAACCCTGGAAAGACTGTGTTACTATCGGTGATTGAATGACATTTATACAAATATAAACCTGGAAGACTATGTTACTATTGGTGATATGAATGACATTTATATACAAATAAAACCCTGGAAGACTTGTTACTATTGGTGATATGAATGACTTTATATCAAATATAAACCCTGGAAAGACTGTGTTACTATCGGTGATATGAATGACCTTTTATATACAAATATAAACCCTGGAAAGACTATGTTACTATCGGTGATATGAATCACATTTATATACAAATATAAACCCTGGAAAGACTGTGTTACTATGGGTGATATGAATGAAATTTATATACAAATATAAACCCTGGAAATACTGTGTTACTATTGGTGAAATGAATGACATTTATATACAAATATAAACCCTGGAAAGACTGTGTTAATATTGGTGATATGATGACATTTATATACAAATATAAACCCTGGAAAGACGTGTTACTATTGGTGATGTGAATGACATTTATATACAAATATAAACCCTGGAAAGACTGTGTTACTATTGGTGATATGAATGACATTTATATACAAATATAAACCCTGGAAAGACTGTGTACTATCGGTGATAGAATGACATTATATACAAATAAACCTGGAAAGACTGTGTTACTATGAGGATGTGAATGACATTTATATACAAATATAAACCCTGGAAAGACTGTGTTACTATTGGTGATGTGAATGACATTATATACAAATATAAACCCTGGAAAGACTGTGTTACTATGGTGATGAATGACATTTATATACAAATATAAACCCTGGAAAGACTGTGTTACTATGGTGATTGAATGACATTTATATACAAATATAAACCCTGGAAAGACTGTGTTACTATTGGTGATTGAATGACATTTATATACAAATGTAAACCCTGGAAAGACTGTTGTAAATATAGGTGGGGCGAGAGGTGGGTGATGGTTGGTGTGTGATGTTTGATTGGTGTGATTTGGTTGATGGGGAGTTGTTGTGTTTGGGTGTTGATTGTGATATGTGGGGGTTGTTGACTGATGATGGGTGGTTTGGGGATGTGATGGTGTGGTGTGTGAGTGGTGGGTATTGAGTGTTGGTGATTTGTAGTGATTGTTTTGTTTGTGTGAGGGTTGGGGTGATTGATTGTGGTTGTTGTTTGTATATTTTTGTGTGTGATAGTGAAATTGATGATGTTGTGTAGTTGTTGGTTGATGTGAGGATTATGTAGGTGAGTGTAGTTTGTGGGTTGTGATTATTTTGATTGGGGAGGGGTGTTGATGTGTGTTGATAGGTTGTTGTGTGTGGTGTGAGTGGGTGTGGGGTGTGTGTGATGTGTGATGTGTTGGTGTGATTGATATGTGTTGATGATGTCGATTCGATATGTGTTGATGTGGGAGGTTTTGTGTTTGATTGTGATTGTTTTTGATTTGATTGTGTTTGTGTTTTTTTTTTGAAGAGTTGTGTGGGGTGTGGGGTGTAGTGTGATTGTGTTATGAGATTGTGAGGATTGGGGGGGGGGGAGGGGAGGGATGGGGAGAGGGTGGAGGAGGTTTGTGTGAGGGTTGGGTGGGTGGATGTGATGTTGTGATACAGGGGGTGTGGATTGATAATTGGGGTGATGTGTGATGTTGTTGATGTGATTGCGGGGGGGGGGAGCTGAGTTTGTGATATGTTGTTGGCGTTGTGTTTGTTTGTTTTGTGTTGATTTTGATATGTGTTGACTTGTTGTGAGTTGGATTTGTGTTTGTTTGTATATTATGAATGACATTATATACAAATATAAACCCTGAAAAGGGAATGTGTTACTATGTGATATGGAATGAAATTTAGATACAATAAAAACCCTGGAAGACTGTGTACGATTGGTGATGTGAATGACATTAATAAAATATAAACCCTGGAAAGACGTGTTATATCGGTGAGTGAATGACATTATATACAACTATAAACCCCTGGAAAGACTGTGTTAATATGGGATGTGAATGACATTTATAGAAAAATATAAACCCTGAAAACTATGTTACTATTGATTGATATGGAATGACATATATACAAATATAAACCCTGGAAAGACTATGATATTGGTGTGATATGAAGAACATTTCTATACAAATATAACCCTGGAAAGACTTGGGGGTACTATCGGTGTGATATGAATGACATTTATATACAAATATAAACCCTGGAAAGACTGTGTTACTATGGGTGATATGAATGAAATTTATATACAAATATAAACCCTGGAAATACTGTGTTAATATTGGTGAAATGAATGACATTTATATACAAATATAAACCCTGGAAAGACTGTGTTAATATTGGTGATATGAATGACATTTATATACAAATATAAACCCTGGAAAGACTGTGTTACTATTGGTGATGTGAATGACATTTATATACAAATATAAACCCTGGAAAGACTGTGTTACTATTGGTGATGTGAATGACATTTATATACAAATATAAACCCTGGAAAGACTGTGTTACTATGAGTGATGTGAATGACATTTATATACAAATATAAACCCTGGAAAGACTGTGTTACTATCGTGTGAATATACATTTATATACAAATATAAACCTGGAAAGACTGTGTTACTATCGGTGATGTGATGACATTATATACAATATAAACCTGGAAAGACTATGTTACTATTGGTGTATGAATGACATTTATATACAAATTAAACCCTGGAAAGACTGTGTTACTATTGGTGATATGAATGACATTATATACAAATATAAACCCTGAAAGACTGTGTTACTACGGTGATATGAATGACATTTATATACAAATATAAACCCTGGAAAGACTTTTACTATTGGTGATATGAATACATTTATATACAAATATAACCCTGGAAAGACTATGTTACTATGGTGATATGAATGACATTTATATACAAATATAACCTGGAAAGACTATGTTACTATTGTGATATGATGACATTATATACAATATAAACCCTGGAAAGACTGTGTTACTATCGGTGATATGAATGACATTATAATACAAATATAAACCCTGGAAAGACCTGTGTTACTATCGGTGATATGAATGACATTTATATACAATATAAACCCTGGAAAGACTGTGTTACTAATCGTGTATGAATGACATTTATATACAAATATAAACCCTGGAAAGACTGTGTTACTATCGGTGATATGAATGACATTTATATACAAATATAAACCCTGGAAAGACTGTGTTACTATGGGTGATATGAATGACATTTATATACAAATATAAACCCTGGAAAGACTGTGTTACTATGGGTGATATGAATCACATTTGCATCTATTGTCATGTTTGGAAATTTAAAGCAGATCCTCCTGGAATGTGACCAGATATTGCTGTCACGGCCACACCCCCAAACATCACAGTCATGCATATACCACAATCATCAAGGCCACGCCCCCAAAGATAACTGCCGTGCATTGCAACCAGACACACACTGCCCACATGTCACACACTTCACAGACAGTTACAACTAAAAGAATAAAGACATGGCACTTTCAATTCGCACCAGAAAGTAACGTTATTGATTGGGATCTTATAGTCAATAAAAAGTGGTCCTTGTGCAAGGATAAAGTGTTAAAGTGCAAACAAAGTGACACACTGCTCACTAATGTGCAAAAAATAGAGCACGCTTAATAAAAACACACACAGAGCTCAGACTTTAACAACACAGACAAAGAGCCGCACGTCACATGATCAGAGACACTGACGCCTGTCAGTCACTCAAGTGCTGCGATATTCAGTTACAATCAACATGTTTTCCCCACGGCAAATTCCATGTAGCATGTTCACGTGTAGGTTCACCACAACATTTGTATATTTACCCTCCAAGTAGAAAAACTGATAACGTTGTATATAAGGTTTTGCAACAAACATATGTGTTATACGTCCGTCAAGCAATGTCACCTCCTCAACTCATAACTATTACATACATGACGTACATTACCCACTGTGCACTTCTTTTTCACCTGTCTCTCCCATCTAAGCCAAACATTTGTCTAAACACGCGCAGACACATTAGCAGTGGCAAAACCTTCCGTTTTGACTATTCCAATTAAAGTAGGGGTAAGTATTATTATAACTTCATATATTTTGTTGTGTACCTAATATAAGTCTATACTATACTTTATATACATTTATTTACGGTCATTTATATGGTAATATTGAAAAATTAGACACATACATATACACCTTCCATATAAGTAATATTATATACCCCCCATCCTCCTCATTGGTAGCGCCTAAAAACTTAACGCAATCTCCAATAAACTTAAAAACGATCTCATATGATACGAAGGCTATAATATAATTTATTCTAATACTGTGTACATGGTATCAAGGTTCCTATCTTTGGAAAGCTCACTGACCATGCCTGATTCAATGACTTAAGTAGGGGGAGGGGATACAAATTATTAGAGGACTTGAGGTTGTATCTCTGGATAATAATCACTTAGGGCACAGCCACACTGCAACGCAAACACATGCGATTTCATGTGCGATTTCGTTGCGTTTGCGCATGCGTTTTTTTCATTAAGTATTGGAAAAAGCATGCGATAGCGATTTAAAATGCGGAACGCAAATCTCAAGCGTTTCGCACCCGAAAATGCGCGTTTTCGGTGCGTTGCCGCGATTCCAATGATTTGAAAATATATATGTGATATTGTGTAACATTCTGGGACTGAGGGCCTGTCAATCAGACAAAGTTAACAAAATATTGGGAAAAAGTAGAAGAAAAAAAAAAGTACAATGCAAAAAATATGAATAAATATTAACCACAAGATGGCGCTTTACCCCACAGATCCACACAACTGACACTCTCGGAAGTTACCTGGTCCGTTGAATTTAAAAGCTACTTATGGAAGAGAAGAAAAAAGCTTAAACATTAAAATATTTAATAGCAGGAAAAAAAAACTAAACTTACCCTTTAGTTCATGCAAATCAATGTATTATTTTGTTATTTAAATATTTCTATAAATTAAATTATTAAATTTATTTATTCCACTTTTAGGGTCGCTTGGAGAAAAATCTATATTTTTTTTTAATCTTAACTTTTAAACCCAGGAATTTAGTTCACGAGGAACTGGGAATCACCGCCAATTACTGTTATGTTTTCACTTTAGTTCCCCTTTAATATTTCACGTTGTGTGAAAATGTAGTGTGTGTGCCCTAGTGAAATATCCACTACAGAAATGGGAGGAGTCTGTCAAGATGTTACATTGTTGCAAACTAATTTTGTTACTGTGTATCAGATACATGCAGGGTAAAAGCTTATTTGGTTCAGCAGTTCATTGCTGTAGCTAGTAGGAGGAGCTCCAGATCCATTACATGTTCCTTTAAATAATATTTGTTTTTATACTTATATTTGTGGGAGCTGCCATATTGTTTCCCATGGACAGTATAGTATGAGGGTATAGCTTATTGTGTGTACAGAACATTCCTTCTTTTTATATTTATACATATGGGTGGGAGCTGCCATATTGTTTCCCTTAGAAAGTACAGTATGAGGGTATAGATTATTGTATGTACAGAACATTCCTTCTCTGTATATTTATATTTATACATATGGGTGGGAGCTGCCATATTGTTTCCCATGGACAGTACAGTATGAGGGTACAGCTTATTGTGTGTACAGCACATTCCTTCTCTGTATATTTATATTTATGCATATGGGTGGGAACTGCCATATTGTTTCCCTTAGACAGTACAGTATGAGGGTATGGCTTATTGTGTGTACAGAACATTCCTTCTCTGTATATTTATACATATGGATGGGAGCTGCCATATTGTTTCCCTTAGACAGTACAGTATGAGGGTATAGCTTATAGTATGTACAAAACATTCCTTCTCTGTATATTTATACATATGGGTGGGAGCTGCCATATTGTTTCCCTTAGACAGTACAGTATGAGGGTATAGCTTATTGTGTGTACAGAACCTTCCTTCTCTGTATATTTATACATATGGGTGGGAGCTGCGATATTGTTTCCCTTAGACAGTACGGTATGGGGGTATAGATTATTGTATGTACAGAAAATTCCTTCTCTGTATATTTATACATATGGGTGGGAGCTGCGATATTGTTTCCCTTAGACAGTACGGTATGAGGGTATAGCTTATTGTATGTACAGAACATTCCTTCTCTGTATATTTATATTTATACATATGGGTGGGAGCTGCCATGTTGTCTCCCTTAGACAGTACAGTATGAGGGTATAGCTTATTGTATGTACAGAACATTCCTTCTTTGTATATTTATACATATGGGTGTGAGCTGCCATATTTTTTCCTTTAGACTTGTACAGTATGAGGGTATAGCTTATAGTATGTACAGAACATTCCTTCTTTGTATATTTATACATATGGGTGGGAGCTGCCATAGTGTTTCCCTTAGACAGTACAGTATGAGGTTATAGCTTATTGTGTGTACAGAACATTCCTTCTCTGTATATTTATATTTATACATACATATGGCTGGGAGCTGCCATATTGTTTCCCTTAGACAGTACAGTATGAGGGTATAGATTATTGTGTGTACAGAACATTCCTTCTCTGTATATTTATACATATGGGTAGGAGCTACCATAGTGTTTCCCTTAGACAGTACAGTATGAGGTTATAGCTTATTGTGTGTACAGAACATTCCTTCTCTGTATATTTATATTTATACATATGGGTGGGAGCTGCCATATTGTTTCCCTTAGACAGTACAGTATGAGGGTATAGCTTATTGCATGTAGAGAACATTCATTCTCTGTATATTTATACATATGGGTGGGAGCTGCCATATTGTTTCCCTTAGACAGTACAGTAAGAGGGTATAGCTTATTGTATGTACAGAACATTCCTTCTCTGTATATTTATACATATGGGTGGGAGCTGCCATATTGTTTCCCTTAGACAGTACAGTAAGAGGGTATAGCTTATTGTATGTACAGAACATTCCTTCTCTGTATATTTATACAAATGGGTGGGAGCTGCCATATTGTTTCCCTTAGACAGTACAGTATGAGGGTATAGATTATTGTATGTACAGAACATTCCTTCTCTGTATATTTATATTTATACATATGGGTGGGAGCTGCCATATTGTTTCCCTTAGAAAGTACAGTATGAGGGTATAGGTTATTGTGTGTACAGAACATTCCTTCTCTGTATATTTATATTTATACATATGGGTGGGAGCTGCCGTATTGTTTCCCTTAGACAGTACAGTATGAGGGTATAGATTATTGTATGTACAGAACATTCCTTCTCTGTATATTTATATTTATACATATGGGTGAGAGCTACCATATTGTTTCCCTTAGACAGTACAGTATGAGGGTATAGCTTATTGTGTGTACAGAACATTCCTTCTCGTATATTTATATTTAACATATGGGTGGGAGCTGCCATATTGTTTCCCTTAGACAGTACAGTATAGGGTATAGCTTATTGTATGTACAGAACATTCCTTCTCTGTATATTATATTACATATGGGTGGGAGCTGCCATATTGTTTCCTCAGACAGTAAGTATTTGTGATTTATTTTTGAATAGTTGTTACAGTGTGCGGGGGGCTATGTGTTTGGGGATCTCTCTCCTGGTCCATGGTATTTTTATTTGATAGACGAGGGGGGTTGAGTACAGAAGGACAGAAAGTTTTCACATCGCTGGGTTACAAACTGCCGGTCGCCATGGTAACCCTTTGCTAAGTTTGATGTGGTGCGGACGGCCCCCGTCTTCAAAGGTCTTTTCTTCCCTATAGATGGAGAGTCACTATTTCTGTCTAAGAAGCAGCCACTGAATCAACAAGAAAGGAAGAAACATGGACAATGGCACGGCATTAACCCATAGCTGCCTGGCCACGCTGAGCGCCAAGGAGAACTTCTGTCCATCTAGTAAAATAGATTAAACCTTCCCCCAAAGCTCTGCGCCATATCGTTAATGTACATTTACGGAGAACGAACTTAGAATACCAATCGGTGGTAAATAACGCGATGGTATTTTATGGGCGGTGCGTCGCAGTATAGATCTACGTAGCTATCGTAGATTTACTAAAAAGCGATACCATGTGGCCCTCTGTGCGGGCTTTCCCCAATGTGTAGAATTGCTATTCGGATAAACTTACCCTGAGTATTACAATTATTTATTTATTCCTTAAGCTGGGTACACACATTAACGATAAAGCCCCGATACCATCGGATCCGACGGTATCGGGGCTTTATCGTTAATGTGTGTACCCAGCTTTACCCTGCGGTATAAATGCCCCATAGAGGCTATTGTAATCAATAAATCTTTCTAAGCAATTATATTCCATTTGTCAGGGTTTTATTGTTTTTTTTTTTAAACTACAGCTCCCAGTATTCCCATGCTATGAAGGAAGGGTGGACGTTGTAGTTTGAAGCACATTTTCAGGGCAGCAGGTTGATTGTTTTGTGTTTGGTTATCGTCCATGTAAACTAGCGCCCCCTGGTTTTGGACTTGGTTGCCACAATGGTTGTGTTGCTGATTGTTAATTCTGCGTTTTTTTGGTGGCAGTCACATGATCTATGAAATAGCTGATGATAGTGATAATTATAAGTATAAAACCCACTGATATTATAATTGCATAAATCACATATTATATATATATATATATTTATATTACCCCATATATCCATCGTCTATAAACTATCTTTATATCGTACGCAGTGTGTATGGATATGTATACCTATCCTACAGTGCATAGTACAGTAAATATACCCAACCCATAATATATCCGAAAAATACAGAGCCACAGATCAGTGTCTACCCTGTCTATTAGGTCTGGTTCACAGGGTAATAACCGATCAGTACTTAACAAAAATCAATTAACCATTAATAAATAGATACTTAAACCGATCATTAAACCAATAAATAATCCAATGAATAAACAAACCAATGAATAAACAGACAAATAAACCGATCAATAACTGACCCATAAACATCAAATAAATCAACCAATAAACCAATCATAAATCGACCAATAATCCAATCATAAACCGACCAATAACCAATCAATAAATCGACCAATAACCAACCAATAAACTGACCATAAACCAATCTATAAATGGACCAATTAACCAATCAATAACGGACAAAAAGAAATTAAAAACTGATCATAAACCAACCCAAATCAATCAATTGACCAAAAACTAATCAATGACCAAAACCAATCAATAAACTGATCAATAAACTTATCAAAAACCAATCAATAAACTGATCAATAAACCAATCAATAATAAACCAATCAATAAACTGATACATAAACGGACCAATAAACCAATCAATAAATAGACCAAAAGAAATCAATAAACTGATCAATAAACAACCCATAAATCAATTAATAAATTGACCAATAAATCAATCATAAACCAACCAATAAACGGCCAATAAAACCACCAATAGCCAATCAATAAAGCGATCAATAAACATCAATAAACGGACCATAAACCAATCAATAAACCGACAATAACCAATCACTAAATCGACCCATAAACCAATAATTAAATTGACCAATAAACCAACCAATAAACCGACTAATAATGACCAATAAACCAATCAATAAACCGACCAATAAACCAATCAATAAATCGACCCATAAACCAATCATTAAATTGACCAATAACCCAACCAATAAACCGACTAATAAACCAATCATTAAAGGGACCAATAAAACAATAAATAAACCGACCAATATAAACCAGTCAATAAACCGACTAATAAACCAATCATTAAAGTGACCAATAAACCAATCAATAAACCGACCAATATAAACGGCTGATACCCGCACACAAGAGTTAAACAATTACCAAAACTCCCGTGTTAATAGGGTGAAGTACAGCGCTTTAGAGGACCAGAAGGTTATTTTCTCCCTCCAATCCCAACAGACAAAAGCGCTGAGAGGGACGGAAGCAGCGCCGGGTTTATTTTTTAGTTTAATTGTGTTCTTATCGAATACAACAGGTGACTGTCAATCCCTTTTATACCAATGGTATCTCCGTTGAACAATCACGTTATATAGATAAAATTCTGGTACATTGTTAATGGGTTTCTACCCGGATAATAAAACCACTGTTATTCAGTTAGATAGAGATGGACGGGAATATTCGTTATGGTGCCTACACACAAACAATCAGATCAGGAGGGGTTCCCCGACACCAAACTGTCTGCCATGTACACTGTGTTTTGCCACCTACCCTGGCGTTACTATAACACCCTTAGCCACTATCCATCACGCCGTAACACCTGGCTCTGAATGCTAAATGGGAGGTTTCAGGGTACCAACAGATCTTGTACAAGTCCATTCGAATTTTTTTAAGGGATCCAGCTGGATGACTAGAGAAACGTCTTCAAGAAAGATAAACTTAAGTCAGTTGATGAAAATTATTACAACAGATATAAATCTATCAAGATATTCACCATTCCATGTTCGTATGGCCGGTCAGCCAAACAATGTCCAATTTCTCCACCTATTAAACCAAGTGAAAAAATTTGCAAATCCCCCTATCTTACCCAACCCCCCCCCCAACACCTGTTGTTAGCAATAATTATTTCACTCTACAGGTGTGTGTGAAACACTACTGGTAATTATTTCACTCTACCGGGTTGTGTAACATACCGAGTCATTATTTCACTCAACAGGTGATTGGTAAACACTACCGGTCATATTCACTCTACAGTGTTGTGTAAACAATAACGGTCATATGTCACTCTACAAGGTGTTGTGTAACACTCCGGTCATTATTCACTCTACCAGGTGTTTGTAAAACACTACCGGTCATTATTTCACTCTACCAGGTTGTTGTGGACTCTACCCGGTCATTATTCATTCTACCAGGTGTGTGTAACACTGACTGGTCATTATTTCACTCTACCAGGTGTTGTGAACACTAACGGTCATTTTTCACTCTACCAGTGTTGTGTAAACTCTACGGTCATTATTTCATTCTACCAGGTGTTGTGTAACATTACGGTCATATTCCATTATATGGGTGTTGTGTCACACTACGGTTCATTATTTGCACTCTACCAGGTGTTGTGTAACACACAGTCATGATTCCATATAATGGGGTTGTGTAAACACTACGGTCATTATTTAATTAGACTGGTTGTGTGTAACCCACCGGTCATTCTTAATTCTACTGGGTGTTGTGTAAAATACCCGGTCTTATTTCACTCTACCAGGTGTTGTGTAACATACCCAATAATTACATATTCCATAGACTGGGCGTGTGTGTAAACACTACCGGGTCATATTTACCTCTACCAGGTGTTGTGTAACACTACCGGTCATTATTCCTTATACTGGATGTTGGGTCAACATAACAGTCATTATTTCACTCTACAGGTGTTGTGTTAACACTACCAGTCTTATTTATTCTACCAGGTGTTGTGAATGCTACCGCGTCATTCTATTTAATTCGACCAGGAGTTGTGAACACTTACTGGTCATTATTAACTCATACCAGGTGTTGTGTAACACTTACCAGTCATTATTTTATTCTACCAGGTGGTGTGTAATGCTACGGTCATTATTGATTCTACAAGGTGGTTGTGTAACACTACGGTCATTAATTTAATTCTACCAGGAGTTGTGTAACACTCTGCGTCATATTCCACTCCTACCAGGAGTTGTGTAACACTACCGGTCATTATTTCACCTACCATGGAACATATTCCATTCTACCAGGTGTTGTGTAACACTAATGGTCATTATTTTATTATACCAGGTGTTGTGTAATGCTACGGTCATTATTCATTCTACAGGTGTGGTGTAACACTACCGGTATTATTTAATTCTACCAGGAATTATTCATTGTACAAGGTGTGTGTACACTACCGGTAAATTAGTCATTCTCCCAGGACAATTATTTCATTCTACCAGGTGTTGTGTAACAATACCGGTCCATATTGTCATTCTACCAGGGACATTATTCCATTTACCAGGAGTTGGTAAACATTACCGGTTCATATCTCATCTTTATACAGACATTATTCCATTCTACCAGGTGTGGTGTAACACTACCGGTCATTATCTCATTCTACCAGGAACATTATTTCATTCTACAAGGTGTTGTGTAACACATACCGGTCATTATTTTCTTCGACAGGACATTATTCCATTCTACCAGGAGTTGTGTTGTAACACTACCGGACCTTATTTCCACTCTGACCAAGACATTATTCCATTCTCCAGGTGTTGTGTAACACTACGGTCATTATTTCATTTACCAGGACATTATACCATTCTACCAGGTGTTGTGTAACACTCCGGTCATTATTGCATTTACCAGGACATTATTTCATTTACCAGGTGTTGTGTAAACACTACGCCCCCCCCCACCCCCCAGGTCATATTTTCACTCTACCAGGACATTATTCCATGCTACCAGGTGTTGTGTAACCACTACGGTCCATTATCTCATTCTACCAGGACATTATTCCATTCTACCAGGAGTTGGTAACATTTTACCGGTCATTAATCATTCTACCAGGACATTATTCCATTCTACCAGGTGTGTGTAACACTAACGTCATATCTCATTCTACCAGGACCATTATTTCATTACCAGGTGTTGTGTAACACTACCGGGCATTATTTATTCTACCAGGTGTTGCGTAATGTTACTGGTCATTATTTCACTCTACAAGACAGTATTCAATTCTAACAGGTGTTGTGGAAACCACTTACCGAGTCATTATTTTATTCTACCAGGTGTTGCGTAATGTACCGGTCATTATTTCACTCTACAAGGAACATTATTTAATTCTACCAAGGTGTTGTGTAACACTACAGTCATTATTTTATTCTACCAGGTGTGGTAACACTACCAGTCATTATTTATTCTACCAGTGTTGCGTAATGCTACAGTCATTATTTCATTCTACCAGGTGTTGGTAACCTCCGCGTAATTATTTCATTTACCAAGGTGTTGTTAAACAATACAGGTCATTATTTTATTCTACCAGGTGTTGGGTTAACACTACGCCGTCATTATTTCATTGCTACCCAGGTGGTGTAACACTACCGGTCATTATTTAATTCTACCAGGAGTTGTGTACACTACCCCCAGTCATTATTCCATTACTCCGGTGTTGTTGTAACACTACCGGTCATTATTTTACTCTACCAGGTGTTGTGTACACGACCAGTATTATTTAACTCTACTAGGGGTTGTGTAACCCCCTCCCATACTGTACAAATTAGACAGCTCCTTCCATTCCCCAACTAAGCAAGTCTGTGTCAGTGACTTGGATAAGAAGGAGGACTGTTTAATGAGGAATTTACATATAACCCAACCAATTAATCATTCCATTTTGCTATGTAGTAAGGAAACGTGTTTCATCAAACATCAGTTAACAAAGGTTAAAGAACAATTTGTGTGTGTAATTTGTTGTTGTTAAAACAGTAGTGAACCGCACCTCCGACCAATAAACTGCAGTTTCTTTTCTCTCTGCATTTATGCTAAAATACCATGAAATGCATATGGGGAATAACTTATGTAGATTTAAACTATTTGCTGAAGCTGCCAGTTGTTATTTCTCAACGAATGTTAGGCTGAGGCCCCACTCCAAAGAACAAAGCGCAATGCGTTGAATGGCAATATTATGGAAAACACATGAGTGATTGCTTGGTGATTGCAAAAACACGTTAGTGGGCGGCCAAGCCCAATGTTTCCTCGTAAGAAGTATTAATGGCCACTAGCAGTGAGAGTTCATAATGAGTTGTGCCGTAGCTATAAAATAGGTCAGTTCTGTTCGTTTCTTGCTCTAAATGGTTAATTCTATTGACCTTCACTTGTCCTTAATGCTCCGTTATACAATAAATCCGGTTTTATCAAGTAACGTTGAATGCAAAAAAAACCTCTACATCTAACATCTCTGTAAACAGTACAAATCAGGATGACCCACCTTACAGAGGGTGCCTTTGGTGATTAAAGGGAACTAAGCTAAAATGATTTATTCTATATTGCAACAGTAACAGTCAGCTGCAGGGGAAAACCTCTAATTAGGTCTAAATCTCTGGGCTATGCTAGTTTAGAGCCCTTATGTGGTTTGAAGTGGGCAGGGGGGGGGGGGACAAGCCTATGGATTTCCTTTTATAAATACAAATATACAATCATGGATTTATAATTCTTCTTACAATAAGCCGCATCGTTTGCCTGACGTGGTTTTTAGGGTAACGAACGAAATATGTTCCATTTTCCCATGTCGGCCTTTTTTTATACAGGGGTAGAGATTCTCACCATGGACGATCCCCTACTGGCACAACCCTACAACCACCGCCATGGCATGATTGGAACTGGATAAGGACGCTGATTCTCCCAAACTCTTTGGTGAATGAATAAAAAGAAGACCCAGTCAATGGCGAAACCTCTACGGATCTCCGCTTAAAGACATATCATCCTTTTAATAAGTAACAGAATCCAGTGTGCCTTTCCAAATCACCAACCAGCGCCCAACACGTGGCTTATATCCTACCACGTGCGGACAACTGCTTTTGAGTGCAACACGAAAAGATAGTAACCGTTAAATGAAAAACCAACCCTTTTCCCCAATGAATTGACCCCCACACGTGCAACCCAAAGTGATGACCGCCCCACAGACGTGGCAAACACAACGGGAATGACCCCCACGTGCAACAACACAACGGTGAATGACCCCCACACCGTGCAAACACAACGGTGAATACACCCCACGTGCAAACACAATGGTGAATGACCCCCACGTGCAAACACAACGGTGAATGCCCCCACACGTGCCAAAACACACACGGTGAATGTACCCCCACACGTTGCAAACACAACGTGTGAATGACCCCCCACGTGCAAACACAACGTGAATGACCCCGCCACGGCAAGACAACGGTAATGACCCCCCACAGCGTCAAACACAAACGGTGAATGACCACCCACACGTTGCAAACACACATGTTAACCATTTGGCGCAACGTTTCTCACTAACACGTTTAACTCGCGACCACCTCAACCTAGATTGGATAAACACAATCTGTGCACACCCAGGTCTATATAATGTGCACGGTTCTGTAACACGTCTTCCACGTAGTGTCAGTAATCCTAAACTCCACTGTGCGTCTTGCATGCGGTGCGTCCTCTCTCTTGCGTGCACAATTAGTATTTTCAAACTTTGCAGGCAGATCCACAAGTCAACTTGGTCCTAGGAAAAAAAGTTTGGGGTTGACGGATCCCCAGACCCTCAGTTCAGTCATTTGATGGATGGTCCAGGACCTCTAATCACCTCAATGATCCTTTCTCAGCCCCTAGGACCGTGTTATGTTTCTTTCTCCTTTCTCCCTCCTTCCTGGCCATACATTGACTTGCTGACATATTTCTGAAAATAAACATAGCTTCTGTGAAGGTGCCCAAGCTGCAGGGCGCTGCCTGTTCTTCCCCTATATTGGGCTATTCCCACTGTAACAAGGGTGGGTCCCTGATTTCCAACCGCCCTGTGCACTGACCTTTAACACGTGTTGAACGGATTTCATTAGTGTTCTCCCAGTGGAGCGGGAAGGTAGCCGCAGAGCCAGAAGCCTCTGTTCCTCTCGAAACCTCATGTGGCGCCAGAGCAGCTGGATTCATGTGAGAGCGCGGCCGTGTGTGTGTGTGAAGGGGGGCTGTGAGTGCGTGAGTGATTGACAAATCCTCACCATTAAATATATTTCAAGGCAAGTGCGTGTGGAACCTGGCGACCAAGCTGGGTCAACATGGGATAAAAAGGCGATTATACCCATTCAGGGGAGAACGTGTACAACTGTCAGTTAGAGAAGCTCAGGTGCATAGAAAGTTACATGTCTCTCAGCTGGAGGCAAAAATAGCTCCCAGCATTCTTAGCTTACCTCAAGCCCTAGCAGAGGATGCGGGAATTGGAGGTTACAGAGTGTTAAAAGACGGTCAGGTGTTTTGATCATTTATAAGAAAAGAAATGAGTTAAAATAGAAAATTGGGGGGGGGGATCGAGTCCCCGATTGTCTAGCGCAGCCGCACGGACAGGGGAGTTCATTAAAAGTCATTAGGGTCATTAAAACAGGTAATTAGGGGTCCTTCAGGTCATTAGAGATTATTATGGGTCATTAGAGGTCATAGAGATTATTATGGGTCCATTAGGTCATTAGAGATGATTAGGGAGTTATTACAGTTCAGTAGAGATCATTAGAGATTATTAGAGGTTATTAAGGTCATTAGGAGTCATAGAGTATTATTAGAGGTTATACAGGTCATAGGGGTCATACAGGTCATTAGAGATTATTAGCGGGTCTTAAGGGTCTTTAGAGGTCATTGAGGATTATTAGAGATTATTACAGTCATTGGGGGGTCATAACGATGATGTTAGAGGTTATTACAGGTTATAGGGTCATTAGAGGTTTGTTCGCAATGCATACAAATTCAAATTTTTTAATAAAAAGTTTTTTAAAGGGTCATCTAAGTTGAAAAGAACATGCCTTGCCCCTTTGCAAGTTAAATTCATGTACCTGTGCTGTCCATTAATCCTATCCTCTGTCAGTGCTACCTGTTTTACCTGTGTCAGATCTGGTGTGCAGCATCCCCCCCCCTTCCTCCCTCTCCTCGATGTTACCTGCTCCAGGTCTCAACTACTCCGGATATACCGACAAGCTTATCATGTCCGTAGGAGTTAAAAGTTTAAGATCCCTGAAAACACACCCACGCACAGTGGCCAATAAAAAGTAAGCTGTCCTGGAGGAGCCCACGGAAGAAGAAGGAGAACAGTACAGTTTTTACCGGGCAATCTCCTCTCTTGTGACCCATCATCAACTCAGGTGACAGCTCATAAGAAGGGGGGTCAACTGCAGCCTTATATCTACCATTAAGCTAACCTCTTCGCCCCCTGCTAGATGCTCTTATCTCTATGTTTATTCAGAGCAGGGAGTGGGGGATCAGTCACAGGATTTGATTGACAGTCTATTGGAGTAGAGGAATGCAAATCAAACGTATTATTTCTAAACTGTGTATCCGGACAGAGTGGGAATCTGAACAAAGTGAAGACACTCTGGGGGAATGTGGGGAATTATAGTAACTCATGGAAAAGAAAAAAAAAAGGTCAATTTCCACTATAATGCCTTTAAAAAGCTGATAAACTTCTTCCTCCTTCCATCTATATAACTATAAACAACCCCTAATTCAATCTTTATGGTGTTTGGCAAACCCCATAATCAGTTGTACATTATTATATAGATATAGGTAATTATTATTATTAAAATAAATATTCTCATGATTAATTAGCAATTTATTATATATTAATAAATAGATAGATATTAGGTATACAGCCTATTGGTATCACTTCATATTTATCCATTGAGGCTTGACAATACTTCCTCTCAGCTCCCTGCGCATGGGCCAGTTGGGGTTAATTTTAGTTGTGGGGGGTGGACATGCCCTTTAACTATATTTTGTTCTCATCCTCAAATTTAAACATTCTAAAAAAGGTGTTTCAGTCGGTCATGTGATCAATGTTACAAACACACACACAACTACAGAAACTCACAATACAGTGTATACATATATAAAATAGTATTACAATAAAGCCCAATAAGACTGTATAGTAACAATGTATATTTTATGTTATTTAGAATGAAGAATGAACATTAAGGGCTGATGGCATTTCCGGAATTATTGCAGTCCCCCCCACGCTACCTACCATGTAATAGCTTTTTAGCGATACCGCTGCTTTAACGACAGTTTCAACGATTGTAAACCGATGTTTGCGTGTTTTTCGAACAGTTTAGTGATCATTAATTTACGATCATAAATGAATGATAAATATCGTAAATTACACCGATCGTAGATTACGATCCCCTAGGATACTACCATTGGCGGTAGTTTATTACAAGCATTTAATTTCTACGCGAACGTTCCTTACTTAAGGAACCGTTTTGGTGTAAACTGTACGACCGCAGTCTTACCATTAACGGACGCTGTTCGCACAAGTTACCGAAAAGCACTGTATCACTAAATACATACCGCGCTTATAAAATTGGTCCCTGGTTTGACGTAACCTTTTAGTACTATATCGACCCGTTAGTTTTATAGATATGTCCTATCATGTTCTCAAGGTGGCTACAATCTATAGCTCCCAGAATCCCTCTGCCAGCTGTGTGCTGTGATGAGCAGATGGAAACAAAACCGAACTACGAACCCAAGGTTGAGACAGTTTGGTGAACTTTATGATTTCAACAACTCAAACTAGTTTGGGTTTGAAACTAGTTCATGTTTCCAAACTCACGGCTGTATTTTCGATATATTATAAATTCGATAATTATCGAATTATGGGCCTTTTCATTAACCCTCAAATGTATCGTACGATTTCGGTACACCCTAAAAAACAAAAAGGTATCGTGTCGGGGTAAACCCTTGAATTGGCCGTAAACCCTCGAATGTAGCTTTTGCGCAAAAACCAGACAATTGGCTGCTTCGTGGTTTAAGAAGTGTTTTTGATAAGTGAAATGTTCCCCAGACCATTTGTGTCAACAAGCCATTGTACAGTAAGTTAACATTATCCACTCCCATTGACTTTAATGGGTTCCGAATCAAACTTTCAAACTTTAACTGAAGTTCGAAAAAGTACCGGAACTTTAGGAAGTTCGCCCATCTCTTCTCTATTGGTGAATGCTATGCAAGCCACAAACTACTCTTCCATTAAAACCATACCTAGTAGCCATCACAAAAGTTCTTGACAGTCTACCAGTAAAAACTCATCCGAGGGCCAATCTTTCATTCAAGATCTTCATCAACTCACGGACCAGAACTCGTTTATCAAACCAGTCACCGCTTCAGTCACCATGACATTTTTCAACCGAAACACTCTTCACAACCTTCCACATAACAGACCGTCGTTCAAGCATCCGTTAACAGTAGGACATTACCAGTAATCCTCGTCGGATCAGAAATCTCTACAACGCCTTCATTACACTCGGATCTCAGTCTACGAAATCTTTCATAACCATAAACCCGTCATCATTACCAGAGAAACAACAGTTTAACGACAATACGCAGTCATTAACGCTACCGGCTTTCAGTCATACCAGAACGGCCATCGTTCGTAACCATGAACACCATCCAATCACCAACGATGTCAGTACCAAACCTTCAGCATCAAAATCTAAATAAACTCCGCATTCCAAAATCCGTCACTAAACTTCTATTCCCTTTCTCACAACCTCAAAAATCCTTTTATTATCTATTGTAATCTTCTCATAACTTTCTCACAAATTTCTACGACATCTTCATTCCAAACACTCCTTCATTCAAATCCAACACCTAGCACGTCATGCAGAAAACCAGTAACAGCGCTTATACCAAACACCGGCTCTCTCAGAGCCCCGCATACAGAAAAGCTCCGGCAGTAATCCAGCATTTCATCGAAGCGCGACCAGTACATCTTTATCAGCATAGCGGTCGCATCTCCATAACAGTCCTGCTCAGACAAGCCAACAGAACATCGGTTCATACCATAATCCTCAAGCACATTAGGCATCTCGCAGCTTAACCAAACATCATCCGGGCAGATCCCACAGCCCACGGCAGTACACCCATGAACAAACCGTTCAAGAACCATTCATACCAAACTCATCGGCAACCAAACATCAGCCGTGAGGAATCACCAGAACAGCCCGTCAGTTCACACCAAGAACCGTCGAACCTAGGCTTTTTCACCCTAGATATTCTCAGATACCGGCACCTTTCAGTATACGCTAACGAAGTCACTTTCACACATAACAGCCGCTTCAGACACCATGAACAGTCCGCTTCCAGACGCACGTACATTAGCGCACTACCAAATCACGTCTCGGCACACCGATACACGGCAATCTTCAAAAGCCGGGAAGCATCCCACTCGGTGTCAGAGGAAGAGGCAGCACCAAACATCCGCTCCCAAACGGAGACCAAACAGCTCAGCATCCAACAGCCGGGCAGTACCAATCACTGCGTCAAGTCACCAGGGTAAGCGGCAGGACCACTTCAGGCTACACAGTACAGCCAAGCTTCCAAAATCCGGCAGCAGCATTTTCGGAGCAAATGGACGGGCCGACCGATAAGCACGGTTCAGTTACCCGATAACAGCATCGGCATCACCAGATACAGTCACCATTCACAAACACCGGGCAGTAACAGAACGGCGCACTTCAGCCAAGACCGCCAGCAGAACGCGGGCACAACGCCGCGGGCGGCAAGAACAGCGCAGAACTAGCCAGACCGATAACACCCTCGCACAGTTCCCGTCCAAATCAGCGCACACAGAACGCTCTCGTCAGTTACCAGATAAGACAGACAACATCGGGAAGGGCAGAAAGAGCTCAAGTAACCGCAGGTGACGCTCATGCCAGAAGCCGGCAGCACCAAACATCCGCTTCATGCACCATAAGCCGGCAGTCATGCATTCGGCCAGGACCAAACATCCCGGTCGTTCATCAAAGTCCGCAGCTAACCAAACGGTCAACAATAACCAGCGCGTAACCAGATCAGCTCGGGAGGACACACGGCACACAATAACATCGCTCTTCATCAAACAGGCACTAAGCGGCACAGACGAACAGGGGAGGCACCAGCCCGGAGCCCAAACGAGACAGGGGCAGCACACGCAACGAACCCCCAAAGCGGGGACAGAATATCTCATCCATACTTTCATTCTCCCATAAACATCCTCTTTCACACCATAAAAATCCTTTCATTCACCATAACATCCTCTTTCATCACCCATAACATCCCTCTTCACATACATACATTCTTCATACATAACATCTCTTTCCCATAAGTCTCCCATCCATTCATCCCCATAATCCCCTCATAACCATACTCTCTCTCATCCCATACAAAACACCTCAGATACATACATCCTCTTTTCATCACCATAACATCCTCTTCACATCACATACATCCTTATCACACCAATACCATCCTCTCATCAACCATCACCTTACATCACACATCTCTTCATCCCATATTCTCTTCACACCATAAACTCTCCTCCTCCCTAAATCCTCTCATCACCATAACACTCTATCCATAAATCTCTCATCACACCATAACATCCTCCTTTCACCATAACATCTCTCATCAATACATCCTCTTCATACAACAACATAATCATCACTCTACATCCCGTTTCATTTTATCACATAACAAGGTTATTGAGCTTTCAAAACCTCCAACACAGACCACACACATTCCCTTTTCAAACCCAAAATTCAGTTTTAGAATGAAACTTCCCTTTCTAGTTTACACCTGTTATTATTATTCCTTATTGATATATGATATTATTAATAGATAATTTATCATTTACGTATATATTTTTGTAATTTTTTTTCAACTATAGGCCAATAAAAAGGGTTTGTCAGGGCTGTCGAAAATCTTCTTTTATATAAGTAATCTCCCCGGGTCACCCCACATGTTTACCTCTCCGGCATGGTTTTCTGTCAAAAACCGGAGAATTCAGGGACGCAGTCGCCATGTCCTAGTTCCCCCGTTTGTCTTCCCAGCACAAGCAGGCGTTTAATATCGTTATTGAATTCCGTTTTACTAAAGTTCTCATTACGGAGGGTAGGGAAAGTGAGACTCTTGATTTAGACAAGAAAGAAACAATTTGCCAATCTGTGTTATTCTTAGTGTTTTCTAATGTAACACTGATAGAGAATGGCGTATGGATCCAGAGTTGCAGTTGTACTGGTTCAAAGAACAAGGAATCTTGGTGGCGCAGGGGACGTCTAGAGAGCAATTATTGTTGTTATTCAGGTGTACGGGATAGTAAATAGTTCTCCCCATTATAACATCAGCAAGTGTAAACTGTGGTAGTGTAATAATGTGGATGGAACAATACAGATTTATATACTGTTCGCCAGGTACGTTGAAACATTGAGGGCATCTAATAGGGGAAGCATGGGAGCCCCATCTTCTTTACTTTCTCAATACAGAAGCCACTTTCCCCAGTGATGAGGGCACCAACAAATCATACTTTGCTGGGGGCCCCAAGTGAATCAACCATAGTTATTTTCACCTGATTGGGGGAATTGCATGTGGTAAACTGTGCACATTTTATATAGTCTATAGTTTCCCTATAATCATACAGTACTATTGTCTTAGTAATACCGGACGGGGCCATCCCAATATTGCTCGTTATTAAACCGTTACCCTTATGTTGTCTACCGAACTAACACCAGTTACTTACATATAATGAACTGAAATAATATTAACCAAGATTATATGTACACTATAATATATGTTTTAATAATTGATTTTGCGAAAGCTTTGATACTGTTCCACTAGGCTGCTAATGTATAAAACTGAGGGAACTGTTGGCCTTTGGGGAAGAAAAAACATTTGTCATGGATAGAGAACGGTTATTGTTGAACCGCAAACAGAGAGTGTTGGTTATGGAGCTACCATCTCTGTGGTAAGTTCAAGTGGGGCGCCCCTCAGGGTTCTGTAACTGGGGCCACTTTTCTGTTTAATCTGTTTGTAAATGACTTAGAAATATTATAATTAAAATAATTCTCCCTTTTACAAGGCACTGAGTAAGGCCCTCATTTGGAATATTGCGGTGCAGTTTTGGAATCCCAATATACAAAGGGACCTCTTGGAAATGGGAAGCAGTTCAGAGAAGGGCAACTAAATAATAAGGTGAATGGAGGGGCTGACTATGCAGGCAGATTAGACAAGTAGGTGTCTGTTACACATTGGAGAAAGCGAGTTTGCGTGGGGACATGATACCTTATACAAATATAATTAAGGATGGGCCATACAATAAAACTCTTCGTGGTGCATTGTTTCACTAATTAGGTCATATCAGAGGACACGTGGGACATCCTTAAGGTTGTAAAAAAGAAGTTTCATCTTCAGGTTAGGAAAGGTCTCTTACAGTGAGAAAGTGAAACTGTGGAACTGTCTTCCAACAGATGTAGGTAAGGCAAGTTATGACTAGTATCGTAAATTGTGGGCTGGATATGTTTCATGGGATACATATATATATGAGAAATTACTGGTAAATTAATGCATAACTGTACGTTCTGTTGGTCAGGGAACTATATAATATGAGAATTACTGGTTATTAATGCAATACTGTAGTTCTGGTTGGTACAGATAACTAAATATCATAGTTGAGAATTCTGGTATTAACTACATATACTGTAGTTCTGCTTGTACACATGGATGCTATTACTGCATATACTGTGTAGTTCTGGTTTGGTACAGGATACTATATATATTGAGAATTATGGATTCATGCATATACTGTAGTTCTGTTTGTACAGGAATAACAAATAATATTGAAGAATACTGTGATTATACATATCTGTAGTTTCTGCCTGGTACATGGAGCTAGATAATATTACAGAATTACTGGTATTAAGACAATACTGTAGTTCGGTTGGTACAGTCGGGATACATTAATATTGAGAATTACTGATATAATTACATATAATATAGTTCTGGTTGGTACAGGATACTATATATATTGAGAATTAACTGGTATGAAACATATAAGCTGTATTACTGAGTTGGTACAGGGATACTAAATAATATTGAGAATTACTGCGTATTAATACATAATATTGTATTCTGGTTTGGTACAGGGATACTCTAATATGTTTGAAATTAACTGGTATTAAGCCATTATACTGTAGTTATCTGGTTGTAACGGGATACTATATAAAATTGATAAGTTAGTGTTATTTAATACATGAACTGTAGTTCGATTGGTACGGGGGACTACTATAATATTAGAATTACTGGTATTAATACATATACGTAGTTTCTGGTTGGTACGGATACATATATATTGAGAATTATATGGTATATAGCTCTGTTTAATCCAGGCATCCTGTCGCCGATGCTGTTTGGAGTCAGAAATATTGCCCCTCCCTTTTTAGTCTGGTTTTTTTTTTGCCTTCCTCTGGATCAACTGTTGTTAGGTTAAAAAAAAATAGAGGGTGAATAGGTTGGACTTGATGACGTATGTTTAATTACTATGACTATGACATAAATCTTCCTGCCTAACAATTCTTTGCCTATGCTGCCATCTAGTGGAAATATGAAGTAGAACACCCCGAAAAAAAGATTGCTCTAACCCTTTCTTAATCCTGGTCATATGATATTGGGATATTGCAAATTGGTACAATTGTTGGAAACTGTCTATGGCGTTTGTACATTTCTTCCCTGTCGACACAAACATTTTTATCATACCAATACAGATCATATGATAGCACGATTATATGATTGATTTGGTGCGTGTATGAACCCCCCCCACACACACACACACACACACTTACTGCCACTTCTGAGTAGTTGAGATAGTTTTATTCATAACATATTATGTGTATTTTAGGCTGAGCCCACAGACATCATAAGTAACGCGGACCGTAACGCATACAATGAGGCCACCCACATTGGAATGCACTGCTCTGTGATTCTCATGCTCTAATGACAGCAAACACGATCGAATTGCGTAGACAATGTGACGAGTGGTCCAGCCCTTTAATTCACTTCTTGGTTAACACCACGGGCGGGAGCTCTGGCCCCACAGATATTATTAATGAGGATTTATATAGCGCCAACATCTTCCGTAGCGCTTACAATTCCATGGATACTTCACATCAGGCCCTGCCCCGAGAGCTTACAACTAATCACATTTATTGGACACATACAACCTATCAGTATTGTCTTTATGATTGTGGGGAAACGGAGTGCCCAGAGGAAACCCACGCAAGCACGGGGAGAAACATTACAAACTCCTTGCAGATGTGTCAAGGGTGGAATCGAACTCAGGAACTCGAGCGCTGCAAGGGATCAGTGCTAACCACTGAGCAACCGTATAACTATATATCATACCCAAGGATCAGTGTCATGCAGTAAAGCATATTGCCAGGCCACACTAGTGCATTTATTACATGCTTCTGATTGCGTTTAGCAGGAGGCCATGCTGTCTGCGCCATGCTGGAATCCATCTTAGAAGTGCAGTTGATGACCTTTTTTTTTTTTAGAGCCGATCACATTACGGACTATAATGGAATCCAGCACAAACGCCATGGTAGGAGCATGAAACTAGCTGAATCATGTTTGTTCATAGAGATAGACTAGAACGCAAACTTAAACCTGAGTTCGAGCCAAAACTATCGAGGTTCGAACGGACCGGACTTCTCAACCTATCCCGGACCCGGATTTTCGCTATTTTCGGGGACTTTCGATAATTATTGAATGTTCAACGACGTTCGAATGTTCGAATATGCGAGTAAAATGTCTATTATACCAATACGAGAGTAAATATCGAATTATCGAATATGCGAGTAAAATGTCTATTATCCAATACGCGAGTAAATATCGAATTATCGAATATGCGAGTAAAATGTCTATTATACCAATACGTGAGTAATATCGAATATCGAATCCGCAAGTAAAATGTCTATTATCCCAATACGCGAGTAAATATCGAATTATCGAATATGCGGTAAAATGTCTATTATACCAATACGCGGGTAAATATATCGAATTATCGAAAGCGAGTAAAATGTCTATTATACCAATACGCGAGTAAATATCGATATACGAATATGTGAGTAAAATGTCTATTATACAATACGCGAGTAAATATTGATACGATATGTGAGTACAATTCTATTATACCAATACACGAGTAAATATCGAATGATCGAATATGCGAGCTAAAATGTCTAATACAATAGGAGGAAAATATCAAATTAACGAACTCCGCAAGTAAAGTCTATTATACCAATACGTGAGTAAATATCGAATTATCGAATCCGCGAGTCGTTTATAGATATTATCTTATCTTTCGAGAGCTAGAAAGTAGCACAAGTGAGAGTAAAATCGATTTTCGGAAAGTCCTGGATATTCGAACCTGTTCCCACAGCATTTACATTAGTTACCATTGATATTTTAGTTGTGTTTTATTCAACATTTTCAAACTATTTGACTTCCCATTGACTTGAACTTTCGAATTTCCATTAGTTCAAAGTGTGAAAATGGACCCGACATTCGGAGTTCGGCCATCTCTAATGTTGCATTGTGTTGTAATTGCATCCTGAGCAGAAGGAAATTGACTAAAGTAAGAGAATCAGAGCTCTGAGCAGGGGTAAGTACTGAAGGGAGAACTAACAAGGAAAAACAAGTCTAAGGTTGAAAGTCGAGTGAATTTATCAGTCACATGAGATTTTTTTTTGCCTTTAAAGAGGAGACAAGTGATTATTTAGATTTCCTTCCAGCTTATTTCAAGCAACTTACTTCGGTATATTATGATTCACGGCGTTATTTGGAACATGTCCGCGCCTAGAATAACGCCCGCGGGGGGAAAGCATATCGGTAAGGCTGAGGCCACACTACAAAGCACCGGAATCGCGTGTGCGAGCGTAACACATGCGTTTGCGTGTGTGATTTTGATGCAGTTGTGCGTGGTGTCACGTGTTTGCGCATGTGATTTGCACATTTTCCATTATGGAAACACATGCGATTGTGCCAAAAAAAATGGCGATCGAATGCATTGCCAAAACGGAAAAGGACGAGCAAATCTCAGCGCGAAATTTAGGAAATCGCATACATTTTTGTGTTCCTACGATTTCTATTGTAAATCCATGCGCAAATGCGCGAATGGGCGATAGTGTCGTTAGCCCTTATCTCCTTTATAATCCCCCCCGATCAGTGGCGTAAACTAGGAATCACTGGGCCCCCCAGCAAAACTATGATGGGGCCCCTATCCATGATCCACAGTGGGTTCTGGGGGAGGCTAAATCTGTCATAGAAAAAATGGAAGATGGGGCCCCCTGGCCCCCTGGCAGTTGCCACTTCCCCCGGCCCTCCTTATATTCTAATTGTTAATTAAATACCACATTTCGTGGAACGCTGGAGCTCTGCGTTCGACATATAGAACAAGCAGTTTGTGTAACTTTATGTTAAATTTTAAAGGAGAAGTTAAAGCTAGAATGATCCCTAGTGGATTCGATTCGTTAACTATCTCCCTGATAAATAATAACGTTGATTAATGTTACATGTTACATTGATTGTGGAATTCAATAAATACAATTATGGGGATGAATCATTTCAGCCAGCATTGAAAGTTCAAAAGTAAAAACCATAAATATATAACAATAAATAACCCCCACTATAATATCGCCAGTTTTGTTACTAATTATTCATATTAACCTGGTGTACTAATCATCGATATAAAATATCCATCGCCCCATTCACACACCATGCAAGAAAAGGGGCGAAATGCAAATAGAGAACTCTGTAATCTTTCCTACTTATAATAGTAGTGTTTGTCAAATGCCTAAAGGGACCCACAGACCAACAATCCCAGCAGATGGTACGATGAATGATAAAAAAAATTGATACACTGATCCTACAATTGGCCATACCAGAACAATACAATATTCCGCTATTGTGGTGCGTGTTTGGGGCCATAACTGGTTAAAGAATAAGTCCACACCACAATCATAGGTTATTCACCCTGTCCCTGACCCAAAACTGCAATAGTGAGTAACCTGAGAGATGGAAGACTAACTCTCTTTATGCTTCTGGTTCTTCAGTTAGCAGCTTCAGGTGAAACCCTTTTGAGAGGCAGAGAGGTTTATTTCCTTCTATTGGTGATTTGGACGCTAAAATAAAATTTCATTAGATTTCTACCGTACAGCAAGAGAGTTCAACAGGCCATAGATTGGAAGATGCTCGGAGACATATTCCCTATCAGTTCCCATTCCATAAAGGGTGGAATGTTTTTAATACCTGCAGGTTCCCTCCCCATTCGACAGATATTTTAGAACCTACAAAATTCGCATTTATTTTCCCCGTTTATCCCAGAAACCCAATATATCGAAATGTGTGAGTTATTTCTTATTTCATATTTTCTCTTTATTTTTCCCCAGCGGTGAAAGTTCCAAGTTAACAGGTTTAGTTACAGAGCGGATTTCGGGAATATTAGTAAGAGAAAGAAATTCTCCTTTCTGCCAAGAGAAAGATTCGGTTGTCAGAGTCGAGATCGGTGATATTTTTCTGTGATTCTCCCTCGCTGTCAGACGACTCAAGGAAAAGGCGGAAAAAATATTTTTAAAATTGGAAAACGTATGTTTGGAATATTTGGGGTTTTCCGCGCGCGACCCCCGTAATGGGCACCACTGATACATTTCGCCAATTGTAAAATATGAAGAAAAGTACGAACAATGGTTCGACCTAAATCTGTAAAGGATAAAAGGGAAGAAATATTCCGTAGAAACGTTCCCAGTGAGATGATTCCATTGTAGTCGGTAGTCCTGACACTGTTGGGGAAAATGATAACGAATTCACGCATTAAGGCAATGTACCAATAGAAATATCAGATAAAAATCCAACTTCCCGATTGGGACGGGTAGAAATAGGGCAAAAAACGCCATTTTAAATGGTTGACAAGTTTGTATTCTGTAAAGTCTTCTGCTCTGAGGACTCTCGTGAGACCAGGGTCCCACCATATCCAACCCTCACTGACCTGGTAACATAATCATATGACTGTATACAGGTATCCCACCCTTTCCACACTTCCGTAAGACCACCCCCAAACTTAACAGAGTCCCTGCCTCCATCGACCACCACGGCCCTAACCATGCGATATCACACCCCACTCCTCTGCCCCACCCTAAACCCCGCCCCGCTGATAATAAATTCCCCTTCCCACCCCCTTCTCCCCACCCTGCCCGGATGTCCGCTTTATATGGTTGCATATCACTTATAGGATTCCCAAACTCTATTACATTATAAGCAATTAACTAGTATAATACTACCAAGAAATTCACCCCATAATTACGGACAGCGCGGGCCATTTTCCGAAGTTTAAGTCGCGTTTTAATATCAATTGCGTTGTGGCGCGGGCAAATTCCATTTTGGATTTGTCCATAGTTTGAGGTTTAATGCCAGCAAATAGGCGTCATTAACAAAAGGTTTCCCCTTCTCTCCCAAGCTCTTTACAGCTTGCACAATGTCAGAAGAAGCAACAGGGGAATAACATTCAGTAATTGTCTGTGATGTCATCTGTTACATGATCCACATTGGCTGTGATGTCACTGTTACATCCACATGCTGTGTGATGTCTCGTTAATCCACATGGCTGTGGGTATCTGTTTCATCCAGACTGACAGCTGCTAACTGGACAAACCAGGAAGCAGAAAGAGAGGTAACAGGACAAACCAGGTTTAGTCTCACGTGTGTCAGTTCCAACGACTGCAGATTGGGGGTTTAGGGGGGTTTTCAATTACAATTTTTCATTTGAATTTGGTATTTGGGAGATATATGATAACCTATTGGAAGGGTTAATTACTTATTAATCTAAATACAGAATGTGTCCCCAGTGCACCCTACTCAGAGCACTCAGGTTAATCTCCCACATCATCCGGACCCATCTGGGACAATGGTTACACTCTCGGCATTATTACATTACTTACGGTTATGGCTTCGGTAGGCTCTTTGTATATAAACCTGTAAGGGATTAAAAGGTTCTTGTTCTCTCAATGTTTTATTGATTTTCTATTGGACGCGACGGCCCTTAATCTTTCACAGCAAAATAAAGTTCCATCTCTGTGGACCATAGGGAGATGAGAATAATAAATCATTTACTGGGTATGCGATCCCAAGGTCTAATGAGTCATAAGGTGTAGAGAGGGCGACCAGCCAAATATTAGACTTCTTTAATTGAAAATGATTATCGATTTTACTCTTGTTATCCCACTAACGCAAAACCGAATCAAAGGGAAGTCTGGGAGGTCAAATGGAATGGAGACCTTAAGGGAGAACTAAAGTTTGTAAAAATGGCGACATTCTTTAATTATTCTTCAATCCACAGTTGTTGTTTGGTGGGTACAGACAAGGTACAAATCTGCACATGCTCATTCACAAGCCTCACTTGTGAGTGCTGTAAGGTCCATTACTGGCTGACTTACTCAATACCTCCCTCTAAACACAGCTGAGTAGTGGAGAAACAATAAATATTATAAGGAGGGTGGACATAGAATTTACTAGGAACAAGCCAGAAACCTACAGATCACCAATTATAATGTACGGACTCGGGTACGTCTGCACTAAAAAAAACATAATAAAAAATAAATCACATGTCACGGCATCGCACCCTAATGAATCAATCACGTTATATATTTCTCACCGCCCAGCTCTGGTCTATAGAGGAAAGCTGTACAAATCTTTCCTCACCCAGGCGCTGGATTTATAGAGTAATATTTCACATCAGCTGCAATTTTTGGGAGGAAACTCATTATTTGAAATAATGACCTTTATGTTTTACTAAGGGTTCACGCCCTGCCGGAATCACATTTTCAGATGGAGGACTTTTGGTGATAATTCGAGAAAAAAACCTTGGTGGGCACATGTGGTTTGTAAATGACCAATCCCGAAACCGTTATTAATCCAGACGCTTTCAGCAGTCAGTTTTAAAACTGCTTTAAGGCTCCTATAAAAATTGGCTTTGTCTGCCGTACAGTTTAGTACAAGAATCCGGCTGATAGTTTTTCACAAATAAAAATGTTTTGGGGAGAAATGCCCACCCAAACATTTCTACATTTCGGGGGATCAAAACACTGTTTAGAAATCATCGGAATATTTGGCATGTTTTTGGTTTTAAAAAGGTTAATACTAAAATTGAGAACAGGTTATAGGTTATGTTTAACCATAACTTTTGTCCTTTAAGACCAAAATTTTGTAGTAAATGGACATTCCCACAGTTCATTATGTTGCCAATTAGTAAATACAAAACTATAATATACCAGAGAAGTGTGCCGGTAATGCACAGTGGGCAGTTTGGTTGTGTGGATTCAGTGGATTATAAAATTCTATATACACCCTATAACATTTCAGGGTTTTTGACAGTAAATAAAAAAACAAAGGCAAGAAGTTAAAAAGAAATGAGAACCAGTTTATAAAGAAATCCTATTAAATCTGGTCCTATTAGTGTAAACAGAGATGGACATAAAACCGAACTCAAACCCGAGTTGGAGCCAAACTTTATGTGTTTTGGATGAACTCGAACTATTCGAAGTAGTTAGGTTATCTGGACTTCAGGATGTATTTGGATAACTATCGAATTCCGGGCCGTTCGAAACCCTAAAATGTATCGTTTGGTTTCGGAACCCTCGAATGTATGGAGCGGTTTTAACCCTCGAAAATATTGTTCATTTTCGATAATCACGAAAAAGTATCGTTCGTTTCGGTAACCCGCGATGTATGGGTCGTTTTCGCTACCCTCAACAAGTATCGTTCGTAACCCTCGAAAGTAGCGTTCATTTTCGGTAAACCTCAAATTTATGATATGAATGACATTTATATACAAATATAAACCCTGGAAAGACTGTGTTTACTATTATACAAATATAAACCCTGGAAAGACTGTGTACTATCGCGTGATATGAATGACATGATATACAAATATAACCCTGGAAAGACTATGTTACTATCGGTGTATGAATCACATTTATATACAAATATAACCCTGGAAAGACTGTTACTATCGGTGATATGAATGACATTATATACAAATATAAACCCTGGAAGACGTGTTACTATGGGTGATATGACTGAAATTTAATACAAATATAAACCTGGAAATATGTAATGTTGAATGAATGACTTTAATTCAAATATAAACCCTGGAAGACTGTAATATGGTGAATGAGACTTTATATACAAATATAAACCCTGGAAGACTGTGTTACATTGTGATGTGAATGACATTTATATCAAATATAAACCCTGGAAAGACTGTGTTACTATGGTGATATTGAATGACATTTATATACAACTATAAACCCTGGAAAGACTGTGTACTATGTGATATGAATGACATTTATATACAAATATAAACCCTGGAAAGACTGTGTTATATGAGTGATTGAATGACATTTATATACAAATATAAACCTGGAAAGACTGTGTTACTATTGGTGATGTGAATGACTTTATACAAATATAAACCCTGGAAAGACTGGGTGTTACTATTGGTGATGTGATGACATTATAACAAATATAAACCTGGAAAGACTGTGTTACTATGAGTGATGTGATGACATTATATACAAATATAAACCCTGGAAGTAAAGACTGTGTTACTATTGGTGATGTGAATGACATTTTATACAAATGTAAAACCCTGGAAAGACTGGGTCACTATCGGTGATATGAATGACATTTATATACAATATAAACCCTGGAAAAGACTGTGTTATATTGGTGATATGAATGACATTATATACAAATATAAACCTGGAAAGACTGTGTTACTATTGGTGATGTGATGACATTTATACAAATATAAACCCTGGAAGACTGTGTTTACTATCGGTGTATGTGAATGACATTTATATACAAATATAAACCCTGAAGACTGTGTTACATCGGTGATGTGTGAATGACATTATATACAAACATAAACCCTGGAAAGACTATGTTACTATTGGTGATATGAATGCCATTTATATACAATATAAACCCTGGAAAGACTATGTTACTATTCGTGATATGAATGACATTAATACAAAATATAAACCCTGGAAAGACTGTGTACTATCGGTGTATGAAATGACATTATATACAAATTATAAACCTGGAAAGACTAGTTACTATGGTGATATGAATCACATTTAATACCAATATAAACCCTGGAAAAGCTATGTTACTATTGGTGATATGAATGACATTTATATACAAATATAAACCCTGGAAAGGTATGTTACATTGGTGATATGAATGAACATTTATATACAAATATAAACCCTGGAAAGACTGTGTTACTATCGGGTGATAGAATGACATTTATATACAATATAAAACCCTGAAAGACTGTGTTACTATCGGTGATATAATGACATTTATATACAAATATAAACCCTGGAAAGACTGTGTTACTTCGGTGATATGAATGACATTTATATACAAAATATAAACCCTGGAAAGACTGTGTTACTATTGGTGATATAATGACATTTATATACATGATATAAACCCTGGAAGACTGTGTTACTATCGGTGATATGAATGACATTTATACAAATATAAACCCTGGAAGACTATGTTACTATGGTGATATGAATGACATTTATATACAAATAAACCCTGGAAAGACTGTGTTATATCGGTGTGATATGAATGACATTTATATACAAATATAAACCCTGGAAAGACTATGTTACTATTGGTGATATGAATGACATTTATATACAATATAACCCTGGAAAGACTGTGTTACTATCGGTGATATGAATACATTTATATAAACTATAAAACCCGGAAAGACTGTGTTACTATGGGTGATATGATGACATTTATATACAAATATAACCCTGGAAAGACTGTGTACTAGGGTGATGAATCACATTTGCATCTATTGTCATGTTTGGAAATTTAAAGCAGAATCCTCCTGGAATGTGACCAGATATGCTGTCACGGCCACACCCCCAAACATACAGTCATGCTATACCACAATCATCAAGGCCACGCCCCCAAAGATAACTGCCGTGCATTGCCCAACCAGACACACCACTGCCCACATGTCACACACTTCACAGACAGTTACAACTAAAGATAAAGACATGGCACTTTCAATTCGCACCAGAAAGTAACGTTATTGATTGGGATCTTATAGTCAATAAAAAGTGGTCCTTGTGCAAGGAATAAAGTGTTAAGTGCAACAAAGTGACACACTGCTCACTAATGTGCAAAAAATAGAGCACGTTAATAAAAACACACACAGAGCTCAGACTTTAACAACACAGACAAAGAGCCGCACGTCACATGATCAGAGACACTGACGCCTGTCAGTCACTCAAGTGCTGCGATATTCGTTACAATCAACATGTTTTCCCCACCGGCAAATTCCATGTAGCATGTTCACTGTAGGTTCACCCACAACATTGTATATTTACCCTCCAAGTAGAAAAAACTGATACGTTGTATATAAGGTTTTGCACACAACATATGTGTTATACGTCCGTCAAGCATGTCACTCCTCCTCAACTCATAACTATAATACATGACGTACATACCCACTGTGCACTTCTTTTTCACCTGTCTCTCCCATCTAAGCCAAACATTTGTCTAAACACGCGCAGACACATTAGCAGTGGCAAAACCTTCCGTTTTGACTATTCCAATTAAAGTAGGTTAAGTATTATTATAACTTCATATATTTTGTTGTGTACCTAAATAAGTCTATACTATACTTTATATACATTTATTTACGGTCATTTATATGGTATATTGAAAAATTAGACACATACATATACACCTTCCATATAAGTAATTTATATACCCCCCATCCTCCTCATTGGGTAGCGCCAAAAACTTAACGCAATCTCCATAACTTAAAAACGATCTCATATGATACGAAGGCTATAATATAATTTATTCTAATACGTGTGTACATGGTTATCAAGGTTCCTATCTTGGAAAGTCACTGACCATGCCTGATTCAATGACTTAAGTAGGGGGAGGGGATCAAATTATTAGAGGACTTGAGGTTGTATCTCTGGATAATAATCATTAGGGCACCGCACACTGCAACGCAAACACATGCGATTCATGTGCGATTTCGTTGCGTTTGCGCATGCGTTTTTTTCATTAAGTATTGGAAAAAGCAAGCGATAGCGATTTAAAATGCGAACGCAAATCTCAAGCGTTTCGCACCCGAAAATGCGCGTTTTCGGTGCGTTGCCGCGATTCCAATGATTTGAAAATATATATGGATATTGTGAACATTCTGGGACTGAGGGCCTGTCAATCAGACAAAGTTAACAAAATATTGGAAAAAGTAGAAAGAAAAAAAAAGTACAATGCAAAAAATATGAATAAATATTAACACACAAGATGGCGCTTTACCCCACAGATCCACACAACTGACACTCTCGGAAGTTACCTGGTCCGTTGAATTTAAAAGCTACTTATGGAAGAGAAAGAAAAAAGCTTAAACATTAAATATTTAATAGCGGAAAAAAAAAAACTAAACTTACCCTTTAGTTCATGCAAATCAATGTATTATTTTGTTATTTAAATATTTCTATAAATTAAATATTAAATTATTTATTCCACTTTAGGGTCGCTTGGAGAAAATCTATATTTTTTTCTAATCTTAACTTTTAAACCAGGAATTTAGTCACGAGGAACTGGGAATCACCGCCAATTACTGTTATGTTTTCACTTTAGTTCCCCTTTAATATTTCACGTTGTGTGAAAATGTAGTGTGTGCCCTAGTGAATATCCACTACAGAAATGGGAGGAGTTCTGTCAAGATGTTACATTGTGCAAACTATTTTGTTACTGGTGTATCAGATACATGCAGGGTAAAAGCTTATTTGGTTCAGCAGTTCATTGCTGAGCGTAGTAGGAGGAGCTCCAGATCCATTAACATGTTCCTTAAATAATATTTGTTTTTATACTTATATTTGTGGGAGCTGCCTATTGTTTTCCCATGGACAGATAGTATGAGGGTATAGCTTATTGTGTGTACAGAACATTCCTTCTTTTTATATTTATATATGGGTGGGAGCTGCCATATTGTTTCCCTTAGAAAGTACAGTATGAGGGTATTAGATTATTGTATGTACAGAACATTCCTTCTCTGTATATTTATATTTATCATATGGGTGGGAGCTGCCATATTGTTTCCCATGGACAGTACAGTATGAGGGTACAGCTTATGTGTGTACAGCACATTTCCTTCTCTGTATATTTATATTTATGCATATGGGTGGGAATGCCATATTGTTTCCCTAGACGTACAGTATGAGGGTATGGCTATTGTGTGTACAGAACATTCCTCTCTGTATATTTATACATAGGATGGGAGCTGCCATATGTTTCCCTTAGACAGTACAGTATGAGGGTATAGCTTATAGTATGTACAAAACATTCCTTCTCTGTATATTATACATATGGGTGGGAGCTGCCATATTGTTTCCCTTAGACAGTACAGTATGAGGGTATAGCTTATTGTGTGTACAGAACCTTCCTTCTCTGTATATTATACATATGGTGGGAGCTGCGATATTGTTTCCCTTAGACAGTACGGTATGGGGGTATAGATTATTGTATGTACAGAAAATTCTTCTCTGTATATTTATACATATGGGTGGGAGCTGCGATATTGTTTCCCTTAGACAGTACGGTATGAGGGTATACGCTTATTGTGTACAGAACATTCCTTCTCTGTATATTTATATTTACATATGGGTGGAGCTGCCATGTGTCTCCCTTAGACAGTACAGTATGAGGTATAGCTATTGTATGTACAGAACATTCCTTCTTTGTATATTTATACATATGGGGTGTGAGCTGCCATATTTTTTTCCTTTAGACTTGTTACAGTATGGGGTATAGCTTATAGTATGTACAGAAATTCCTTCTTTGTATATTTATCATATGGGTGGGAGCTGCAGTGTTTCCCTTAGACAGTACAGTATGAGGTTATAGCTTATTGTGTGTACAGAACATTCTTCTCTGTATATTTATTTACTACATACATATGGCTGGGAGCTGCCATATTGTTTCCCTTAGACAGTACAGTATGAGGGTATAGATTATTGTGTGTACAGACCATTCTTCTCTGTATATTTATACATATGGGTAGGAGCTACCATAGTGTTTCCCTTAGACAGTACAGTATGAGGTTATAGCTTATTGTGTGTACAAACATTCCTTCTCTGTATATTTATATTTATACATATGGGGGGAGCTGCCATATTGTTTCCTTAGACAGTACAGTATGAGGTATAGCTTATTGCATGTAGAGAACATTCATTCTCTGTATATTTATACATAGGGTGGGAGCTGCCATATTGTGTTTCCCTTAGACAGTACAGTAAGAGGGTATAGCTTATTGTATGTACAGACATTCCTTCTCTGTATATTTATACATATGGGTGGGAGCTGCCATATTGTTTCCCTTAGACAGTACAGTAGAGGGTATAGCTTATTGTATGTACAGAACATTCCTTCTCTGTATATTTATAACAAATGGTGGGAGCTGCCATATTGTTTCCCTTAGACAGTACAGTATGAGGGTATAGATTATTGTATGTACAGAACATTCCTTCTCTGTATATTTATATTTATACATATGGGTGGGAGCTGCCATATTGTTTCCCTTAGAAAGTACAGTATGAGGGTATAGGTTATTGTGTGTACAGAACATTCCTTCTCTGTATATTATATTTATACATATGGGTGGGAGCTGCCGATTGTTTCCCTTAGACGTACAGTATGAGGGTATAGATTATTTGTATGTACAGAAACATTCCTTCTCTGTATATTTATATTTATACATATGGGTGAGAGCTACCATATTGTTTCCCTTAGCAGTACAGTATGAGGTATATAGTTATTGTGTGTACAGAACATTCCTTCACTGTATATTTATATTTAACATATGGGTGGGAGCTGCCATATTGTTTCCCTTAGACAGTACAGTATGAGGGTATAGCTTATTGTGTGTACAGAACATTCCTTCTCGTATATTTATATTTATACTATGGGTGGGAGCTGCCATATTGTTTCCCTTAGACAGTACAGTATAGAGGGTATAGCTTATGTGTATGTACGAACATCCTTCTCTGTAATTTATTAAATGGGTGGGAGCTGCCATATTGTTTCCTACAGACAGTACAGTATTGTGATTTATTTTTGAATAGTTGTTACAGTGTGCGGGGGGCTATGTGTTTGGGGATCTCTCTCCTGGTCCATGGTATTTTTTATTTGATAGACGAGGGGGTTGAGTACAGAAGGACAGAAAGTTTTCACATCGCTGGGTTACAAACTGCCCGGTCGCCATGGTACCCTTTGCTAAGTTTGATTGGTGCGGACGGCCCCCGTCTAAAGGTCTTTTCTTCCCTATAGATGGAGAGTCACTTTTCTGTCTAAGAAGCAGCCACTGAATCAACAAGAAAGGAAGAAAAACATGGACAATGGCACGGCATTAACCCATAGCTGCCTGGCCACGCTGAGCGCCAAGGAGAACTTCTGTCCATCTAGTAAAAATAGATAAACCTTCCCCCAAAGCTCTGCGCCATAATCGTTAATGTACATTTACGGAGAACGAACTTAGAATACCAATCGGTGGTAAATAACGCGATGGTATTTTATGGCGGTCGCGGTCGCATATAGATCTATAAGCTATCGTAGATTTACTAAAAAGCGATACCCATGTGGCCCTCTGTGCGGGCTTTCCCCAATGTGTAGAATTGCTATTTCGGATAAACTTACCCTGAGTATTACAATTATTTATTTATTCCTTAAGCTGGGTACACACATTAACGATAAAGCCCCGATACCATCGGATCCGACGGTATCGGGGCTTTATCGTTAATGTGTGTACCCAGCTTTACCCTGCGGTATAAATGCCCCATAGAGGCTATTGTAATCAATAAATCTTTCTAAGCCAATTATATTCCATTTGTCAGGGTTTTATTGTTTTTTTTTTTAAACTACAGCTCCCAGTATTCCCATGCTATGAAGGAAGGGTGGACGTTGTAGTTTTGAAGCACATTTTCAGGGCAGCAGGTTGATTGTTTTGCTGTTTGGTTATCGTCCATGTAAACTAGCGCCCCCTGGTTTTGGACTTGGTTGCCCACAATGGTTGTGTTGCTGATTGTTTAATTCTGCTGTTTTTTTGGTGCAGTCACATGATCTATGAAATAGCTGTGTAGTGATAATTATAAGTATAAACCCACTGATATTATAATTGCATAAATCACATATTATATATATATATATATTTATATTACCCCATATATCCATCGTCTATAAACTATCTTTATATCGTACGCAGTGTGTATGGATATGTATACCCATATCCTACAGTGCATAGTACAGTAATATAGTCCCAACCCATATATATCCAAAAATACAGAGCCACAGATCAGTCGTCTATCCCTGTCTATTAGGTCTGGTTCACATGGGTAAATACCGATCAGTAAATTAACACAAATCAATTAACCCATTAATAAATAGATACTTAAACCGATCATTAAACCAATAAATAATCCAATGAATAAACAAACCAATGAATAACAGACAAATAAACCGATCAATAAACTGACCCATAAACAAATCAATAAATCAACCAATAAACCAATCATATAATCGACCAATAATCCAATCAATAAACCGACCAATAAACCAATCAATAAATCGACCAATAAACCAACAATAACTGACCATAAACCAATCTATAAATGGACCAATTAACCAATCAATAACGGACAAAAAGAAATTAATAAACTGATCAATAACCAACCCAAATCAATCAATTGACCAAAAACTAATCAAATGACCAAAACCAATCAATCAAACTGATCAATAAACTTATCAAATAACCAATCAATAAACTGATCAATAAACCAATCAATAATAAACCAATCAATAAACTGATACATAACGGACCATAAACCAATCAATAATAGACCAAAAGAAATCAATAAACTGATCATAAAAACAACCCATAAATCAATTAATAAATTGACCAATAAATCAATCATAAACCAACCAATAAACTGGCCAATAAACCAACCAATAGCCAATCAATAAAGCGATCAATAAACATCAATAAACGACCATAAACCAATCAATAAACCGACAATAACCAATCACTAAATCGACCCATAAACCAATAATTAAATTGACCAATAAACCAACCAATAACCGACTAATAATGACCAATAAACCATCAATAAACCGACCAATAAACCAATCAATAATCGACCCATAAACCAATCATTAAATTGACCAATAACCCAACAATAAACCGACCTAATAACACATATTAAAGGGACCAATAAAACAATAAATAAACCGACCAATATAAACCAGTCAATAAACCGACTAATAAACCAATCATTAAAGTGACCAATAAACCAATCAATAAACCGACCAATATAAACCAGTTAATAAACCCACTAATAAACCAGTTATTAAATTGACCAAAATAAAATCAATAAACCGACCAGTATAAACTTTATACAGTATATAGACAGTATGAAGTCAGTATATAGACAATAAGTAGACAGTATGTAGACAGTATTTAGACAGTATGAAGATAGGATGTAGACAGTATGTAGATGATATGTAGAAAGTATGTAGATGGTATGAAGACGATATATAGATAGTATTTAGACAGTATGTCGTCAGTATATAGACAGTATATAGAGGGTGTGTAGATAGTATGTAGACGGTATGTAGACTGTATATAGAAAGTATAAACTGGCCAATAAACCAATCAATCAATAAACCAATCAATAAACAGACCAATAAACCAATCAATAAACTGACCAATAAACCAATCGATAAACTGTCCAATAAACCAATCGATAAACTGTCCAATAAACCAATAAATAAACTGACCAATAAACCGATAAATAAACCAACCAATAAACCAATCAATAAATCAACCAATAAACCAATCAATAAACGTACCAATAAACCAATCAATAAACCAATCGATAAATCAGCCAATAAACTGACCAGTAAACCAATCAATAAACCGACCCATAAACCAATCAATAAACTGACTAATAAGCCAATCAATAAATCAACCAATAAACAAATCAATAAACCAATCAAATAAACCAATCAATAAATAGACCAATAAACCAATCAATAAACAGATCCATAAACCAATCAATAAACCGACCGATAAACCAATCAATAAATCGACCCATAAACCAATCATTAAATTGACCATTAAACCAACCAATAAACTGACTTATAAACCAATCATTAAAGTGACCAATAAACCAATCAATAAACCGACCAATATAAACTTTATACAGTATGTAGACAGTATGAAGACAGTTTGTAGACAGTTTGTAGACAGTATTTAGACGGTATGAAGACAATATTTAGACGGTATGTAAACTGTATTTAGACGATATGTAGAAAGTATGTAGACAGTATGAAGACAATATATAGACAGTATTAAGACAGTATGTCATCAGTATATAGACAGTATATATAGATGGTGTGTAGACGGTATGTAGACTGTATATAGAAAGTATGAAGACAGGATATAGACAGAATGTAAACAGTGTGTAGGTGGTATGTAGGCATTATGTAGATGCTATAAAGGTGATATGTAGACCGTATGTAAACAGTATGTAGACAATATCTAGACAGTATGAAGAAAATATATAGACAGTATGATATATATACAGTATATAGACAGTATGTAGACAGTATATACAGTATATAGATGGTACACAGACGGTATGTAGACAGTATATAGAAAGTATGTAGACAGCATATAGAAAGTATGTAGACAGTATGAAAACAGTATATAGACAGTATGTAGCAAGTATGTAGCCAGTATTTAGACAGTATGTAGACAGCATATAGACAGTATATAGAAAGTATATATAAAGTATGTAGACAATATGAAGACAGTATATAGACAGTATGTAGACTGTATGTAGACAGTATGAAGCCAGGATGTAGACAGTATGTAGGCGGTATGTAAATGGTATGTAGACAGTATGTAGATGGTATGAAGACGATACATAGATGGTATGTAGACAGTATATAGAAAGTATGCAGATAGTATGAAGACAGTATATAGACAGTTTGTAGTCTGTACTTAGACAGTATGTAGACAGTAAGAAGACAGTATAAAGACAGTATGTAGACAGTATATAGAAAGTATGTAGGCGGTATATAGACAGAATATAGACGGAAGGTAAATTGTATGTAGACGATATGTAGAAGGTATGAAGACGGCATGTAGATGGTATGTAAAAAGAATGTAAATGGTATATAGACAGTATGTAGACAGTATGAAGACAGTATACAGATGGTATGTAGATGGTATGTAGGTGGTTTGAAGATGGTATGCAGATAGTATATAGACAGTATGAAGATGGTATGTAGACAGCATGTAAACGGTATGTAGACAGTATGAAGACGTAAGTAGACAGTATGTAGATGGTATGTAGACAGTATCTAGATAGTAGTATGTAGACCTATATAGACAGTGTATAAACGGATTTTAGACAGTATATAGATGGTATGTAGATGGTATGTAGACAGTATATAGAGATTATGTAGATGGTATATAGACGGTATGAAGACAGTATGTACACAGTATGTAAATGGTATGTAGAAGGTAAGTAGATGGTATATAGATGGTATGTAGACAGTATGTAGACAGTATGTATACGGTATATAGACAGTATGTAGACAAATAATTCAGCCGGAGCGTAGTGTTTCAATTTATGATAAAGTTTATTCATAATTTACCCATGACACACACACAAAGGGCAACATTTAAGGCAAGTCTTTGCCCTTTCTCACGTTGCCCTTTTTTGTGTGTGTCATGGGTGAATTATGAATAAACTTTAACATAAATTGAAACACTACGCTCCGGTTGAATTATTTGTCTACATACTGTCCAACTGTCTGCATACAGTCTACGGTATGTAGACCGGATGTAGACAGTATTTAGAAAGTATTTAGACAGTATGAAGATAGTATGTAGACAGTATGTAGACAGTATGTAGATATTATGTAGACAGTATGAAGATAGTATGTAGAGGGTATGTAGACAGTATTAAGATAGTATGCAGACAATATGAAGAAAGTATGTAGACAGTATGTAGACGGTATGTAGACAGTATGAAGATAGTATGTAGATGGTATGTAGACGGTATGAAAATAGTATGTAGACAGTATGTAGACAGCATGAAGATAATATGTAGACAGTATGAAGATAGTATGTAGACGGTATGTAGACAGTATAAAGATAGTATGTAGACGGTATGTAGACTGTATGTAGATTGTATGTAGACAGTATGTAGAAAGTATTTAGACAGTATGAAGATAGTATGTAGATGGTATGTAGACAGTATGTAGATATTATGTAGACAGTAGGAAGATAGTATGTAGAGGGTATGTAGACAGTATTAATATAGTATGTAGACGGTATGAAGATAGTATGTAGACAGTATGTAGACAGTATGAAGATGGTATGTAGATGGTATGTAGCCGGTATGAAGATAGTATGTACACAGTATGAAGATAGTATGTAGACAGTATGAAGAAAGTATGTAGACAGCATGTAGACGGTATGTAGACAGTATGAGGATAGTATGTAGATGGTATGTAGACGGTATGAAGATAGTATGTAGACAGTATGAAGATAGTATGTAGACAGTATGAAGATAGTATGTAGTCGGTATGTAGACGGTATGTAGACAGTATGAAGATAGTATATAGACAGTTTGTAGATAGTATGTAGACAGTATGAAGATAGTAGGTAGACAGTATGCAGTCAGTATGTAGATAGTATGTAGACAGTATGAAGACAGTATGTAGACAGTATGTAGACAGTATGAAGATACTATGAAGATAGTATGTAGACAGTATGTAGATAGTATGTAGACAGTATGAAGATAGTATGTAGACATTATGTAGATAGTATGTACATAGTATGTAGATAGTATGTAGACAGTATGGAGATAGTGTGTAGACAGTATGTAGATAGTATGTAGACAGTATGTAAATAGTATGTAGACAGTATGAAGATAGTATGTAGACAGTAGTATGTAGACAGTATGTAGATAGTATGTAGACAGTATGTAGACAGTATGAAGATAGTATGAAGATAGTATGCAGATAGTATGTAGACAGTTTGAAGATAGTATTTAGATAGTATGTAGACAGTTTATAGACAGTATGTAGACAGTATGAAGATAGTATGGAGATAGTATGAAGATAGTATGTAGACAGTATGTAGATAGTATGTAGACAGTATGAAGATAGTATGTAGACGTATGTAGACGGTATGATGACAGTATGAAGATTGTATGTAGACGGTATGTAGATAGTATGTAGACAGTATGAAGATAGTATGTAGACAGTATGTAGACAGCATGTAGATGGTATGAAGATAGTATGAAGATAGTATGTAGACGGTATGTAGATAGTATGTAAACGGTATGTAGATAGTATGTAGATAGTATGAAGACAGTATGTAGACAAAGGGGAAGTTATATTAAACATATCTATTAAATAAATATATAATGATGAATAGATCTTGTATAAGACACATTAGTTTCCTCTCCCAAAGAGCTCACAATCTAATTTTTCACTGTCTTTCCATTATCTTCCAGTACATGTGTAATATCGGTCGGTCTGTATCACCCACCGACTAGATCGCGCGATCCGAGTCCATAGCAATGACCATCGGAAACTACTGGGTGGGTGTGGTTACAACCGGCTTTCCCCCTCCCAATCCCCTCCCCATTGCCCGTTCATTGGTCGCTTCACCGGCGGCCCCTCCCACTCCCCAGCGCCTCCGCCAATGCGGTGCGTGCTGTCAGTCGGTCGCTCTGTTCAGCCCCCAGCCCGGCAGTGCGGAGAGCGGCTGTGACCGGGGAGGTTGGAGCGGGAGTTTGTCGCTGTTGCCAATGGGGGTCGCCCGTCTGTCCTGGTACCTGGGCCTGGTCCTCAGCCTCATCTGGACGGGAACCGGCCGCGGGGGAAGCGCTGGGATCCCGGGTAAGAAAACTTCCCCCAACAAAGTCCCCGGGAAGGGAGAGAGAGAGAGAGGGACCCCCTGGGATGGAAAGAGAGAGAGAGAGACAGGGACCCCCTGGGATGGAAAGAGAGAGAGAGAGACAGGGACCCCCTGGGATGGAGAGAGAGAGAGAGACAGGGACCCCCCTGGGATGGGGAGAGAGAGAGACAGGGACCCCCTGGGATGGAGAGAGAGAGAGAGAGACATGGACCCCCTGGGATGGAAAGAGAGAGAGTCAGGGACCCCCTGGGATGGAAAGAGAGAGTCAGGGACCCCCTGGGATGGAGAGAGAGAGAGTCAGGGACCCCCCTGGGATGGGGAGAGAGAGAGTCAGGGACCCCCCTGGGATGGAGAGAGAGAGACAGGGACCCCCCTGGGATGGAGAGAGAGAGAGTCAGGGACCCCCCTGGGATGGGGAGAGAGAGAGACAGGGACCCCCCTGGGATGGAGAGAGAGAGAGACAGGGACCCCCCTGGGATGAGGAGAGAGAGTCAGGACCCCCCTGGGATGGAGAGAGAGAGAGTCAGGGACCCCCCTGGATGGAGAGAGAGAGAGTCAGGGACCCCCCGGGGATGGAGAGAGAGAGAGGTCAGGGACCCCCCTGGATGGAGAGAGGGGACAGTATGTAGATAGTATGTAGACAGTATGAAGATAGTATGTAGACATTATGTAGATAGTATGTACATAGTATGTAGATAGTATGTAGACAGTATGGAGATAGTGTGTAGACAGTATGTAGATAGTATGTAGACAGTATGTAAATAGTATGTAGACAGTATGAAGATAGTATGTAGACAGTAGTATGTAGACAGTATGTAGATAGTATGTAGACAGTATGTAGACAGTATGAAGATAGTATGAAGATAGTATGCAGATAGTATGTAGACAGTTTGAAGATAGTATTTAGATAGTATGTAGACAGTTTATAGACAGTATGTAGACAGTATGAAGATAGTATGGAGATAGTATGAAGATAGTATGTAGACAGTATGTAGATAGTATGTAGACAGTATTCCTATATTCCAAATTTTTGAAAATGGACCGAAAACTTCTGAGTTCGGCCACTCTAATTGTGCTTGTGTTTGAATTGCCATCCTGAAGGCAGAAGAATGACATAAGTAGAGAGAATCAAGAAGGCTCTGAGCATGGGGTAAGTCTGTAAGGGAGAACTACAAGGAAACAGTCTAGGTTGAAAGTCATATGATGGTGTATCAGTCACATGAATTTTTTTTTTGGTTTTTTTTTGCCTTTAGAGAGACAAGTGATTAGTTTTGATTGCCGTACCAGCTTATTTCAAGCAATTACTACTTCGGTATATTATGACAACGGCGTTATTTGTAACATGTCCCGCAGGCCTGAAGAATACACGCCCCCTCGGTGGAAAGCAATATCGGTAAGCTGAGGGCCACACTACAACAGCACGGAACGCGAATGTGCGGCGTTAACCTGCGTTTGCCGTTTGTGATTTTGATGCTTGTTGTGCGTGGTTGGCACGTGTTTTGCGCATGTGATTTGCACATTTTCCATTATGGAAACACATGCGATTGTGACCAAAAACAAATGGCGAATCGATTGCATTGCCAAAACGGAAAAGGACGAGCAAATCTCAGCGCGAAATTTAGGAAATCGCATACATTTTTGTGTTCCTACGATTTCTATTGTAAATCCCATGCGCAAATGCGCGAAAATGGCGATAGTGTCGTTAGCCCTTATTCTCTCCTTTATAAATCCCCCCCGATCAGTGGCGTAACTAGGAATCACGGGCCCCCCAGCAAAACTATGATGGCCCCTATCCCATGATCCACTGGGTTTTCTGGAGGGAGGCTAAATCTGTCATAGTAAAAATAGGAAGATGGGGCCCCCTTGGCCCCCTTGCAGTTGCCCCCTCCCCCGCCCTCCTTATATTCTAATTGTTAATTAAATACACATTTCGTGGAACCTGGAGCTCTGCGTTCGACATATAGAACAACAGTTTGTGTAACTTTATGTTAAATTTTAAGGAGAAGTAAAGCTAGAATGTCCCTAGTGGATTCGTTCGTTAACTATCTCCCTGATTAATATAACGTTGATTATGTGTTACATGTTACATTGATTAGTGAATCAATAAATAACAATTATGGGATGAATCATTTCAGCCAGCATTGAAAGTTCAAAGTAAAACCATAAATATATAAACATAATAACCCCCACTAAATATATACCGCCATTTGTTACTACTTATTCATATTAACCTGGTGTACTAATCATCGATATTAAAATATCCATCGCCCACGTCAACACTGCAAGAAAAGGGGCAAATGCAATAGAGAACTCTATCTTTCCTACTTATTAATAGTGTTTGTCAAACATGCCTAAAGGGACCCACAGACCAACCAATCCCAGCAATTGTACATGAATGATAAAAAAAATTGTACACTGATCCTACAATTGGCCATACAGAACAATATCAATATTCCGATATTGTGGTGCGTGTTTGGGGGCCATAAACTGGTAAAGAATAAGTCCACACCACAATCATAGGTTAATTCACCCTGTCCCTGACCCCAAAACTGCAATGTGAGTAACCTGAGAGAGGGAAGACTAACCTCTCTTTATTGCTTCATGGTTCTTCTTTCAGTTAGCAGCTTTCAGGTGAAACCCTTTTGAGAGGCCAGAGAGGTTTATTCCTTCTATTGGTGATTTGGGACGTAAATAAAATTTCATTAGATTTCTACCTGTACAGCAAAGAGAGTTCAACAGCCCATAGATTGGAAGATGCTCGGAACATATTCCCTATCAGTTCCCATTCCATAAGGGTGTGAATGTTTTAATACCTTGCAGGTTCCCTCCCCATTCGACAGATATTTTAGAACCTACAAAATTCCATTTATTTCCCCTTTATCCCAGAAACCCAATATATCGATGTGTGAGTATTTCTATATTTCCATATTTTCTCTTTATTTTTCCCCCAGCGGTGAAAGTTCCAGTTACAGGTTTAGTTACAGAGCGGATTTCGGGAATATTTATGTAAAGAAAGAAATTCCTCCTTTCTGCCAAGAGAAAGATTCGGTTGTCAAGTCGAGATCGGCTGTATATTTTTCTGTGATTCTCCCTCGCTGTCAGACGACTCAAAGGAAAAGCGGAAAAAATATTTTTAAAATTGGAAACGTATGTTTGGGAATATTTGGGGTTTCCGCGCGACCCCCGTAATGGCACCACTGATACATTTTCCCGCCAATTGTAAAATATAGAAAAGTACGAACAATGGTCGACCTAATCTGTAAAGGATAAAAGGAAGAATATTCCGTGAAACGTTCCCAGGTGAGATGATTCCATTGTAGTCGGAAGTCCTTGACACTGTGCGGAAAATGATAACGAATTCACGCAATAAGGCAATGTACCAAATAGAAATCAGATAAAAATCCAACTTCCCGTTGGAACGGTTAGAAATAGGGCAAAAACGCCATTTTAATGTTGACAAGTTTTATTCTGTAAAGTCTTCTGCTCTGAGGGACTCTCGTGAGACCAGGGTCCCACCATATCCAACCCTCACTGACCTGGAACATAATCCATAGACTTAATACAGGTATCCCACCCTTTCCACTCTTCCGTAGACCACCCCCAAACTTAACCGGGAGTCCCTGCCTCCTCGACCACCACGGCCCTAACCTGAGTAATACACACCCCACTCCTCTGCCCCACCCTAACCCCGCCCCGCTGATATAATTCCCCTTCCCCCACCCCCTTCTCCCCCACCCGCCCGGAGCCGCTTTATAGTTCGCATATCACTTATTGGATTCCCAACTCTATTACATTATAAGCAATAACTAGTAATACTACCAAGAAATTCACCCCATAATTAACGGACAGGCGCTGGGCCATTTTCCGAAGTTTAAGTCGCGTTTTAATATCAATTGCGCTTGTGGCGCTGGGCAAATTCCATTTGGATTTGTCCATAGTTTTGAGTTTTAATGCCAGCAAATAGCCGTCATTAACAAAAGGTTTCCCCCTTCTCTCCAAGCTCTTTTACAAGCTTGCACATGCTCGAAGAAGCAACTAGGGGAATAACATTCAGTAATTGTCTTGTGATGTCATCTGTTACATGATCCACATTGGCTGTGATGTCATCTGTTACATCCACATGGGCTGTGATGGTCTCTGTTACATCCCATTGGCTGTGATTCATCTGTTTCATCCATGACTGACAGCTGCTAACTGGACAAACCAGGAAGCAAAAGAGAGGTAACAGGACAACCAGGTTTATTCCACGTGTGTCAGTTCCACGACTGCAGATTTGGGGGTTTAGGGGGCGGTTTTTTCAATATACAATTTTTCATTTGAATTTGGTTTTTGGGAGATATATGAAACCTATTGGAAGGTTATTACTTATTAATCTAAATACAAATGTGTCCCCAGTGCACCCTACTCAGAGCACTCAGGTTAATCTCCCCATCATCCGGACCCATCATCTGAGACTAATGGGTTACACTCTCTGCATTATTATCATTTACTTTACGGTTATGGCTTCGGTGGGCTCTTTGTATATAACCTGTAAGGGATTAAAAGTGTTCTGTTCTCTCAATGTTTTTATTGATTTTCTATTGGACGCGACGCCCTTTAATCTTTCACAGCAAAATAAAGTTCCATCTCCTGTGGACATAGGATGAAATAATAAATCATTTACTGGTATTCGATCCCCAAGTCCTAATGAGTCATTAATGTAGAGAGGGCGACCAGCCAAATATTAAGACTTCTTAATTGAAATGATTAATCGATTTTACTCTTTGTTTATTCCCAATAACGCAAAACCGAATCAAAGGGAACGTCTGGAGGTCAAACTGGAATGGAGACCTTTAAGGGAGAACTAAAGTTTGGCTATAAATGCGCCGACATTCTTTAATTATTCTTTCAATCCACAGTTGTTGTTTTGTGGGTCAGACAAGGTACAAATCTGCACATGCTCATTCACAAGCCTCCCTTTGTGAGTGCTGTAGGTCCATACTGGCTGACTTACTCAATACCTCCTCCTAAACACAGCTGATTAGTGAGAAACAATAAATATTCTAAGGAGGGTGGGGCCATAGAATTCTAGACAAGCCAGAAACCTTCAGATCACCATTTAAATGTACGGACTCGGGTATCGTCTGCCACTAAAAAAACATAATAAAAACATAAATCACATGTCAAGGCATCGCACCCCTAATGAATCAATCACGTTATAATATTTCCACCGCCCCAGCTCTGGTCTATAGAGGAAAGCTACAAATCTTTCCTCACCCAGGCGCTGGATTTATAGATGTAATATTTCACATCAGCTAGCTCATTTTGGGAGGAAACTCATTATTTGAAAATAATGACCTTTATGTTTTACTAAGGTTCACGCCCTGCCGGAATCACATTTCAGATGGAGGGACTTTGTGTGTATTCGAGAAAAAACCTTGTGTGGGCACTGTGGTTTGTAAATCGCACAATCCCAGAACCGTTATTAAATCAGACGCTTTCAGCAGTCGTTTTAAAACTGCTTTATAGGCTCCTATAAATTGGCTTTGCTGGCCGTACAGTTTAGTACAAGAATCCGGCTGATAGTTTCATTCACCAAATAATAATGTTTTGGGGGAAATCCCACCCAAACATTTCTACATTTCGGGGATCAAAACATGTTTAGAAATCATCTGGAATATTTGGCATGTTTTTGGTTTTAAAAAGGTTAAATCTAAAATTGAGAACAAGGTTATAGGTTATGTTTAAACCATAATCTTTGTGCCTTAGAAAGACCAAAATTTTATGTAGAAATGGACATTTCCACACCGTTCATTAATGTTGCCAATTAGTAAATACAAAATATATATATAATAACCAGCAGAAGTTGTGCCCGGTAATGGCCCAGTGGGCATGTTTGGCTATGTGTGGATTCGTGGATATAAAATCTCTATACACCCTATAACATTTCAGGGTTTTGTACAGTAAATAAAGAAACAAAGGCAAAGTTAAAAAGAATAGAACCAGTTTATAAAGAATCCTATTAAATCCTGGTCCTATTAGTGTCAAACAGAGATGGACATAAAACCGAACTCAAACCCGAGTTGGAGCCAACTTTATGTGTTTGGATGAACTCGAACTATTCAAGTATTAGTTTATTCTGGACCCTCACGGATGTATTTTTGATAACTATCGAATTTCCGGGCCGTTCGCTAACCCTAAAATGTATCGTTTGGTTTCGGTAACCCTCGAATGTTGGATCGTTTTTCTAAACCCTCGAAAATATTGTTCATTTTCATAATCCCGAAAGTATCGTTCGTTTTCGGTAACCCTCGAATGTATGGGTCGTTTTCGCTAACCCTCAAAAGTATCGTTCGGTAACCCTCGAAAGTAGCGTTCATTTTCGGTAAACCTCAAATTTATGATATGAATGACATTTATATACAAATATAAACCCTGGAAAGACTGTGTTACTATTATACAAATATAAACCCTGGAAAGACTGTGTTACTATCGGTGATATGAATGACATGTATATACAAATATAAACCCTGGAAAGACTATGTTACTATCGGTGATATGAATCACATTTATATACAAATATAAACCCTGGAAAGACTGTGTGTACTATCGGTGATATGAATGACATTTATATACAAATATAACCCTGGAAAGACTGTGTTCTATGGGTGATATGAATGAAATTTAATACAAATATAAACCCTGGAAATACTTGTTAATATTGGTGAAATGAATGACATTTATATACAAAATTAAACCCTGGAAAGACTGTGTTAATATTGGTGATATGAATGACATTTATAAACAATATAAACCCGGAAAACTGTGTTACTATTGGTGATGTGAATGACATTTATATACAAATATAAACCCTGGAAAGACTGTGTTCATTGGTGATATGAATGACATTTATACAAATATAACCCTGGAAAGACTGTGTTACTATCGGTGATATGAATGACATTTATTACAAATATAAACCCTGGAAAGACTGTGTTACATAGTGATGTGAATGACATTTATTACAATATAAACCCTGGAAAGACTGTGTTACTATTGGTGATGTGAATGACATTATAATACAAATATAAACCCTGGAAGATACGTGTTACTATGGATGTGAATGACATTTATTACAAATATAACCCTGGAAAGACTGTGTTACTATGATGATGTGAATGACATTTATATACAAATATAAACCCTGGAAAGACTGTGTTACTATTGGTGATGTGAATGACATTTATTCAAATGTAAACCCTGGAAGACTGTGTCACTATCGGTGATATGAATGACATTATATACAAATATAACCCTGGAACTGTGTTACTATTGGTGATATGATGACATTTATATACAAATATAAACCCTGGAAAGACTGTGTTACTATTGGTGATGTGAATGACATTTATATACAAATAAAACCCTGGAAAGACTGTGTTTACTATCGTGATTTGAATGACATTATATAAAATATAAACCCTGGAAACTTGTGTTACTATCGTGATGGTGATGACTTATATCACAAATATAAACCCTGGAAAGACTATGTTACTATGTGATATGAATGACATTTATACAATATAAAACCTGGAAAGACTATGTACTATTGGTGATATGAATGACATTTATATACAATATAAACCCTGGAAAGACTGTGTTACTATCGGTGATATGAATGACATTTATATACAAATATAAACCGGAAAAGACAGTTACTATTGGTGATAGAATCACATTTATATACAAATATACCCTGGAAAGACTATGTTACTATTGGTGATATGAATGACATTTATACAAATATTAAACCCTGGAAAGGCTATGTTACTATGTGATTATGAATGCCATTTATATACAAATATAAACCCGGAAAGACTGTGTTACTATCGGTGATATGAATGACATTTATATACAAATTAAACCCTGGAAAGACTGTGTTTACTATCGGTGATATGAATGACATTTATATAACAAATAAAACCCTGGAAAGACTGTGTTACTATCGGTGATATGAATGACATTTTATACAAAAATATAACCCTGGAAAGACTGTGTTACTATTGGTGATATGAATGACATTTTATACAGATAATAAACCCTGGAAAGACTGTTACTATCGGTGATATGAATGACATTTTATACAATATAAAACCCTGGAAAGACATTTACTATGGTGAATATGAATGACATTTATATACAATATAAACCCTGGAAAGGACTGTGTTACTATCGTGTGATATGAATGACATTTATACAAATATAAACCCTGGAAGAACATGTTACTATGGGTGAGTAAATGATACATTTATATACAAATATAAACCCTGGAAAGACGTGTTACTATCGGTGATATGAATGAATTTATTACAATTAAACCCTGGAAAAGACTGTGTTACTATGGGTGATATAGATGACATTTTATACAAATATAAACCCTGGAAGACTGTGTTACTATGGGTGATATGAATCACATTTGCATCTATTGTCATGTTTGGAAATTTAAAGCAGATCCTCCTGAATGTGACCAGATATTGCTGTCACGGCCACACCCCAAACATCACAGTCATGCATATACCACAATCATCAAGGCCACGCCCCCAAAGATAACTGCCGTGCATTGCAACCAGACACACACTGCCCACATGTCACACACTTCAAGACATTACACTAAGAATAAAGACATGGCACTTCAATTCGCACCAGAAGTAACGTTATTGATTGGGATCTTAGTCAATAAAAGTGTCCTTGTGCAAGGATAAAGTGTTTAAAGTGCAAACAAATGTGACACACTGCTCACTAATGTGCAAAAAATAGAGCACGCTTAATAAAACAACACAGAGCTCAACTTTAACAACACAGACAAGAGCCGCACGTCACATGATCAGAGACACTGACGCCTGTCAGTCACTCAAGTGCTGCGATATTCAGTTCAATCAACATGTTTTCCCCACGGCAAATTCCATGTAGCATGTTCACGTGTAGGTTCACCACACATTTGTATATTTACCCTCCAAGTAGAAAACTGATAACGTTGTATATAAGGTTTTGCAACAAACATATGTGTTATACGTCCGTCAAGCAATGTCCACCTCCTCAACTCATAACTATTACATACATGACGTACATTACCCACTGCGCACTTCTTTTTCACCTGTCTCTCCCACTAAGCCAAACATTTGTCTAAACACGCGCAGACCCATTAGCAGTGGCAAAACCTTCCGTTTTGACTATTCCAATTAAAGTAGGGGTAGTATTATTATAACATCATATATTTTGTTGTGTACCTAATATAGTCATACTATACTTTATATACATTTATTTACGGTCATTTATATGGTAAGTTGAAAAATTAGACACATACATATACACCTTCCATATAAGTAATATTATATACCCCCCATCCTCCTCATTGGTAGCGCCTAAAAACTTAACGCAATCTCCAACCTTAAAACTAAAACGATCTCATATGATACGAAGGCTATAATATAATTTATTCTAATACTGTGTACATGGTTCAAGGTTCCTATCTTTGGAAAGCTCACTGACCTGGCCTGATTCAATGACTTAAGTGGGGAGGGGATACAAATTATATAGAGGACTTGAGGTTGTATCTCGATGGATAATCACTTAGGGCACAGCCCACTGCAACGCAAACACATGCGATTTCATGTGCGATTTCGTGCTTTGCGCATGCGTTTTTTTCATTAGTATTGGAAAAGCGGCGATAGCGATTTAAAATGCGGAACGCAAATCTCAAGCGTTTCGCACCCGAAAATGCGCGTTTTCGGTGCGTTGCCGCGATCCATGATTTGAAAATATATATGTGATATTGTGTACATTCTGGGACTGAGGGCCTGTCAATCAGACAAAGTTAACAAAATATTGGGAAAAAGTAGAAGACAAAAAAAAAGTCCAATGCAAAAAATATGAATAAATATTAACCACAAGATGGCGCTTTACCCCACAGATCCACAAACTACACTCTCGGAAGTTACCTGGTCTTTGAATTAAAAGCTACTTATGGAAGAGAGAAAAAAGCTTAAACATTAAAATATTTAATACAGGAAAAAAAACTAAACTTACCTTTAGTTCATGCAAATCATGTATTATTTTGTTATTTAAATATTTCTAATTCTTAAATATAAATATATAAATTTATTTATTCCACTTTTAGGGTCGCTTGGAGAAAAATCTATTTTTTTTTTAATCTTAACTTTTAAACCCGAATTTAGTTCACAGGGAACTGGGAATCACCGCCAATTACTGTTATGTTTTCACTTTAGTTCCCCTTTAATTTTCATTCGTTGTGTGAAAATGTATGTGTGTGTGCCCTAGTAGAAATATCCACTACAGAAATGGGAGGAGTCTGTCAAGATGTTACATTGTTGCCAAACTAATTTTGTTACTGTGAATCAGATACATGCAGGTAAAAGCTTATTTGGTTCAGCAGTTCATTGCTGTAGCTAGTAGGAGGAGCTCCAGATCCATTACATGTTCCTTTAAATAATATTTGTTTTTATACTTATATTTGTGGGGAGCTGCCATATGTTTCCCAGGGACAGTATAGTATGAGGGTATAGCTTATTGTGTGTACAGAACATTCCTTCTTTTATATTTATACATATGGGTGGGAGCTGCCATATTGTTTCCCTTAGAAGTACAGTAGTGAGGGTATAATTATTGTATGTACAGAACATTCCTCTCTGTATATTTATATTTATACATATGGGTGGGAGCTGCCATATTGTTTCCCATGGACAGTACAGTATGAGGGTACAGCTTATTGTGTGTACAGCACATTCCTTCTCTGTATTATTATATTTATATGCATATGGGTGGGAACTGCCATATTGTTTCCCTTAGACAGTACAGTATGAGGGTATGGTTATTGTGTGTACAGAACATTCCTTCTCTGTATATTTTATACATATGGATGGGAGCTGCCATATTGTTTCCCTTAGACAGTACAGTATGAGGGTATAGCTTATAGTATCAAAACTTCCTTCTCTGTATATTATACATATGGGTGGGAGCTGCCATATTGTTCCCTTAGACATGTACAGTATGGGGTATAGCTTATTGTGTGTACAGAACCTTCCTTCTCTGTATATTTATACATATGGGTGGGAGCTGCGATATTGTTTCCCTTAGACAGTACGGTATGGGGGTATAGATTATTGTATGTACAGAAAATTCCTTCTCTGTATATTTATACATATGGGTGGGAGCTGCGATATTGTTTCCCTTAGACAGTACGGTATAGGGTATAGCTTATTGTATGTACAAACTTCCTCTCTGTATTTTATATTTATACATATGGGTGGGAGCTGCCATGTTGTCTCCCTTAGACAGTACAGTATGAGGGTATAGCTTATTGTATGTACAGAACATTCCTTCTTTGTAATATTTATACATTGGGTGTGATTGCCATATTTTTTCCTTTAGACTTGTACAGTATGAGGGTATAGCTTATAGTATGTACAGAACATTCCTCTTTGTATATTTATACATATGGTGGGCTGCCATAGTGTTTCCCTTAGACAGTACAGTATGAGTTATAGCTTATTGTGTGTACAGAACATTCCTTCTCTGTATATTTATATTTATACATACATATGGCTGGGAGCTGCCATATTGTTTCCCTTAACAGTACAGTATGAGGGTATAGATTATTGTGTGTACAGAACATTCCTTCTCTGTATATTTATACATATGGTAGAGCTACCATAGTGTTTTCCCTTAGACAGTACAGTATGAGGTTATAGCTTATTGTGTGTACAGAACATTCCTTCTCTGTATATTATATTTATACATATGGTGGGAGCTGCCATATGTTTCCCTTAGACAGTACAGTATAGGGGATAGCTTATTGCATGTAGAGAACATTCATTCTCGTTATATTATACATATGGGTGGGAGCTGCCAATTGTTCCCTTAGACAGTACAGTAAGAGGGTAAGCTTATTGTATGTACAAACATTCCTTCTCTGTATATTTATACATATGGGTGGGAGCTGCCTATTGTTTCCCTTAGACAGTAACGTAGAGGTATGCTTATGTATGTACAGAACATTCCTTCTCTGTATATTTTATACAAATGGGTGGGAGCTGCCATATTGTTTCCCTTAGACAGTACGAGTATGAGGGTATAGATTATTGTATGTACAGAACATTCCTTCTCTGTATATTTATATTTTACATATGGGTGGGAGCTGCCATATTGTTTCCCTTAGAAAGTACAGTATGAGGGTATAGGTTATTGTGTGTACAGAACATTCCTTCTCTGTATATTTATTTTATACATATGGGTGGGAGCTGCCGTATTGTTTCCCTAGACAGTAAAGTATGAGGGTATAGATTATTGTATGTACAGAACATTCCTTCTCTGTATATTTATTTAACTATGGGAGTGAGCTACCATATTGTTTCCTTAGACAGTACAGTATGAGGTATAGCTTATTGTGTGTACAGAACATTCCTTCACTGTATATTTATATTTATACATAGGGTGGGAGCTGCCATATTGTTTCCCTTAGACAGTACAGTATGAGGGTATAGCTTATTGTGGTTACAGAACATTCCTTCTCTGTATATTAATTTATACATATGGGTGGGAGCTGCCATATGTGTCCCTAGACAGTACAGTATGAGGGTATAGCTTATTGTATGTACAGAACATTCCTTCTCTTGTATATTTATATAAATGGTGGGAGCTGCCATATTGTTTTCCTACAGACAGTACATTATTGTGATTTATTTTTGAATAGTTTGACAGTGTGGCGGGGGGCTATGTGTTTGGGGATCCTCTTCCTGGTCCATGGTATTTTTATTTGATAGACGAGGGGTTAGTACAGAGGACAGAAAGTTTTCACATCGCTGGGTTACAAACTGCCCGGTCGCCATGGTAACCCTTTGCTAAGTTTGATGTGGTGCGGACGGCCCCCGTCTTCAAAGGTCTTTTCTTCCCTATAGATGGAGAGTCACTATTTCTGTCTAAGAAGCAGCCACTGAATCAACAAGAAAGGAAGAACAGGACAATGGCACGGCATTAACCCATAGCTGCCTGGCCACGCTGAGCGCCAAGAGAACTTCTGTCCATCTAGTAAAATAGATTAAACCTCCCCCAAAGCTCTGCGCCATATCGTTAATGTACATTTACGAGAAACGAACTTAGAATACAATCGGTGGTAAAATAACGCGATGGTATTTTATGGGCGGTCGCAGTCATAGATCTACGTAGCTATCGTAGATTTACTAAACGATACCTGTGGCCCTCTGTGCGGGCTTTCCCCAATGTGTTAGAATTGCTATTTCTGGATAAACTTACCCTTGAGTTTACAATTATTTATTTATTCCTTAAGCTGGGTACACACATTACGTAAAGAAAGCCGATACCATCGATCCGACGGTATCGGGGCTTTATCGTAATGTGTGTACCCGCTTTACCCTGCGGTATAAATGCCCCATAGAGGCTATTGTAATCAATTAAATCTTTCTAACCAATTATATTCCATTTGTCAGGGTTTTATTGTTTTTTTTTTAAAACTACAGCTCCCAGTATTCCCATGCTATGAAGGAAGGGTGGACGTTGTAGTTTGAAGCACATTTTCAGGGCAGCAGGTTGATTGTTTTTGCTGTTTGGTTATCGTCCATGTAAACTAAGCCGCCCTGGTTTTGGACTTGGTTGCCACAATGGTTGTGTGCTGATGTTTATTCTGCTGTTTTTTTTGGTCTGCAGTCACATGATCATGAAATAGCTGAGTGATAATTAAGTATAAACCCACTGATATTATAATTGCATAAATCACATATTATAATATAATATATTTATATTACCCCATATATCCATCGTCTATAACTTATCTTTATATCGTACGCAGTGTGTATGGATATGTATACCCATATCCTACAGTGCATAGTACAGTAAATATATCCCACCCCATAATATATCCAGAAAAATACAGAGCCACAGATCAGTCTGTCTATCCCTGTCTATTAGGTCTGGTTCACATGGGTAAATACCGATCAGTAAATTAACCAAATCAATTAACCCATTATAAATAGATACTTAAACCGATCATAACCAATAAATAATCCAATGAATAAACAACCAATGAATAAACGACAAATAAACCGATCAATAAACTGACCCATAAACCAATCAATAAATCACACCATAAACCAATCAATAAATCGACCAATAATCCAATCATAACCGACCAATAAACCAATCAATAATCGCCCAATAACCACCCAATAAACTGACCCATAAACCAATCTATAATGGACCAATTAACCATCATAAACGGACCAAAAGAAATTAATAAACTGATCATAAAACCAACCCATAAATCAATCAATTGACCAAAAACTAATCATAAACTGACCAATAAACACTCAATAAACGATCAATAACTTATCAATAAACCAATCATAAACTGATCAATAAACCAATCAATAATAACCAATCAATAAACTGATACATAAACGACCAATAAACCAATCAATAAATAGACCAAAAAGAACAATAAACTGATCAATAAACCAACCCATAAATCAATTAATAAATTGACCAATAATCAATCATAAACCAACCATAAACTGGCCAATAAACCAACCACTAAGCCAATCAATAAGCGATCAATAACATCAATAAACGGACCATAACCAATCAATAAACCGACAATAAACCAATCACTAAATCGACCCATAACCAATATTAAATTGACCAATAAAACCAACCATAACCGACTAATATGACCAATAACAATCAATAAACGCCACATAAACACAATAAATCGACCCATAAACCAATCATTAAATTGACCATAACCCAACCAATAAACCGACTAATAACCAATCATTAAAGGGACCAATAAAACAATAATACCGACCATATAAACCAGTCAATAAACCGCCTAATACCAATCATTAAAGTGACCAATAACCAATCAATAAACCGACAATAAAACCAGTTAATAACACCACTATAAACCAGTTATTAATTGACCAAAATAAATCAATAAACCGACCAGTATAAACTTTATACAGTATATAACATTATGAAGTCAGTATATAGACAATAAGTAGACAATGTAGTAACAGTTTTAGACAGTATGAAGATAGGATGTAGACAGTATAGTGTATGTAGAAAAGTATGTAGATGGTATGAAGACGATATAAGATAGTATTTAGACAGTATGTCGTCAGTATTTAGACAGTAATAGAGTGGTGTAGATAGTATGTAGACGGTGAGTAACTGTATATAGAAGATAACGGGCCAATAAACCAATCAAATCAATAAACCAATCAATAAACAGACCAATAAACCATTCATAAACTGACCAATAAACCAATCGATAACTGCCCTAACCATCGATAACTGTCCATAAACCCAATAATAAAACTGCACTAAACGATAAATAAACCACCAATAACCATCAATAAATCAACCAATAAACCATCAATAAACGACCTAAACCAATCAATAACCAATCGATAAATCAGCCAATAAACTGACCAGTAACCCATCAATAAACCGACCCATAAACCATCATAACTGACTAATAAGCCAATCATAAATCAACCAATAAACAAATCAATAAACCAATCAAATAACCAATCAATAAATAACCATAAAAACCAATCAATAAACAGATCCATAAACCAATCAATAAACCGACCGATAAAACCAATCAATAAATCGACCCATAAACCAATCATTAATTGACCATTAAACCAACCAATAAACTGACTTATAAACCAATCATTAAAGTGACCAATAAACCAATCAATAAACCGACCATATAAACTTTATACAGTATGTAGACAGTATGAAGACAGTTTGTAGACAGTTTGTAGACAGTTTAGACGGTATGAAGACAATATTAGACGGTATGTAAACTGTATTTAGACGATATGTAGAAAGTTGTAGACAGTATGAAGACAATATATAGACGTATTAAGAAGTATGTCATCATATATAGACAGTTAATAAGATGGTGTGTAGACGGTATGTAGACTGTATATAGAAAGTATGAAGACAGGATATAGACAGAATGTAAACAGTGTGTAGGTGGTATGTAGGCATTATGTAGATGCTATAAAGGTGATATGTAGCCGTATGTAACAGTATGTAGACAATATCTAGACAGTATGAAGAAATATATAGACGTAATGATATATATACAGTATAATACAGTATGTAGACAGTATATACAGTATTAGATGGTACACAACGGTATGTAGACAGTATAGAAAGTATGTAGACAGCAGATTAGTATGTAGACAGTATGAAAACAGTATATAACAGTAATGTAGCAAGTATGTAGCCAGTATTTAGACAGTATGTAGACAGCATTAGACAGTATATAGAAAGTATATATAAAGTATGTAGACAATTAAACAGTAATTGACAGTATGTAGACTGTATGTAGACAGTATGAAGCCAGGATGTGACAGTATGTAGGCGTATGTAATGGTATGTAGACAGTATGTAGATGTTATGAAGACGATACATATGGATGTAGACAGTATATAGAAAGTATGCAGATAGTATGAAGACAGTATATAGACAGTTTGTAGTCTGTACTTAGACAGTATAGACAGTAAGAAGACAGTATAAACAGTATGTAGACAGTATATAGAAAGTATTGTAGGCGGTATATAGACAGAATATAGACGGAAGGTAAATTGTATGTAGACGATATGTAGAAGTATGAAGACGGCATGTAGATGGTATGTAAAAAGATGTAATGGTATATAGACAGTAGTGTAGACAGTATGAAGACAGTATACAGATGGTATGTAGATGGTATGTAGGTGGTTTGAAGATGGTATGCAGATAGTATAAGACGTATGAAATGTTAGACAGCATGTAAACGGTATGTAGACAGTATGAAACGTAAGTAGACAGTATGTAGATGGTATGTAGACAGTATCTAGATAGTAGTATGTAGACCTATATACTTGTATAAACGGATTTTAGACAGATATAGATGGTATGTAGATGGTATGTAGACAGTATATGATTATGTAGATGGTATATAGACGGTATGAGACGTATGTACACGGTATGTAAATGGTATGTAAAGGTAAGTAGATGGTAATAGATGGTATGTAGACAGTATGTAGACAGTATGTATACGGTATATAGACAGTATGTAGACTAATTCAGCCGGAGCGTAGTGTTTCAATTTATGATAAAGTTTATTCATAATTTACCATACACACCACAAAGGGCAACATTTAAGGCAAGTCTTTGCCCTTTCTCACGTTGCCCTTTTTGTGTGTGTCATGGGTGAATTATGAATAAACTTTAACATAAATTGAAACACTACGCTCCGGTTGAATTATTTGTCTACATACTGTCCAACTGTCTGCATACAGTCTACGGTATGTAGACCGTGTAGACAGTATTTAGAAAGTATTTAGACGTATGAGATAGTATGTAGACAGTATGTAGACAGTATGTAGATATTTGTAGACGTATGAAGATGTATGTAGAGGGTATGTAGACAGTATTAAGATAGTATGCAGACATATGAAGAAAGTATGTAGACAGTATGTAGACGGTATGTAGACTAGAAGATAGTATGTAGATGGTATGTAGACGTATGAAATAGTATGTAGACAGTATGTAGACAGCATGAAGATAATATGTAGACAGTATAAGATATATGTAGACTTATGTAGACATATAAGTATTATGTAGACGGTATGTAGACTGTATTAGAATTGTATGTAACAGTATGTAGAAAGTATTTAGACAGTATGAAGATAGTATGTAGATGGTATGTAGACAGTAGTAGATATTAGTAGACAGTAGGAAGATAGTATGTAGAGGGTATGTAGACAGTATTAATATAGTATGTAGACGGTATGAAGATAGTATGTAGACAGTATGTAGAACGTATGAAGATGGTATGTAGATGTATGTAGCCGTAATGAAGATAGTATGTACACAGTATGAAATAGTATGTAGACGTATGAAAAAGTATGTAGCAGCATGTAGAACGGTATGTAGACAGTATGAGGATAGTATGTAGATGGTATGTAAACGGTATGAAGATAGTATGTAGACAGTATGAAGATAGTTGTAGACAGTATGAAGATAGTATGAGTCGGTATGTAGACGTAGGTAGACAGTATGAGATTTATATAGACATTTTGTAGATAGTATTGTACAGTATGAAGATAGTAGTGTAGACAGTATGCAGTCAGTATGTAGATAGTATGTAGACAGTAGGAAAGTATTTAGACAGTATGTAGACGTATGAAGATCTATGAAGATGAGTATGTGAACATATGTGATAGTATGTACAGTATGAAGATAGTATGTAGACATTATAAGTAGATAGTATGTACATAGTATGTAGATAGTATGTAGACAGTATGAGATAGTGTGTAGACGCATTATGTAGATAGTATGTACAGTATGTAAATAGTATGTAGATAGTATGAAGATAGTATGTAGACTTCAAGTCCAGTTGATCTAATTGAATACAACAGATATACCATGACCTGGATGAATGAGAACCTTCACAAGCATATGTAGATAGTATGAAGACAATATGTAGATAGTATGTAGACAGTATGAAGATAGCATGTAGATAGTATGTAGACAGTATGTAAATAGTATGTAGACAGTATGAAGATAGTTGTAGACAGTAGTATGTAAGACTAGTATGTAGATAGTATGTAGACAGTATGTAGAACAGTATGAAGATAGTATAGATATATGCATAGTATGTAGACAGTTTGAAAGATAGTATTTAATGTAGACGTTTATAGACAGTATGTAACAGTATGAAGATAGTATGGAGATAGTATGAAGATATTATGTAGACAGTATGTAGATAGTATGTAGACAGTATGAATGTATGTAGACGTATGTAGACGGTATGATGACTATGAAGATTGTTGTACGGTATGTAGATAGTATGTAGACAGTATGAAGATAGTATGTAACAGTATGTAGACAGCATGTGATGGTATGAAGATGTATGAGATAGTATGTAGACGGTATGTAGATAGTATGTAAACGGTATGTAGATAGTATGTAGATAGTATGAAGACAGTATGTAACAAGGGGAAGTTATATTAAACATATCTATTAATAATTATAAGATGATAGATCTTGTATAAGACACATTAGTTTCCTCTCCCCAAAGAGCTCACATCTAATTTTTCACTGTCTTTCCATTATCTTCCAGTACATGTGTAATATCGTTCGGTCTGTATCACCCACCGACTAGATCGCGCGATCGCGTCCATACATGACCATCGAAACTACTGGGTGGGTGTGGTTACAACCGGCTTTCCCCCCTCCCAATCCCTCCCATTGCCCGTTCATGGTCGCTTCACCGGCGGCCCCTCCCACTCCCCACGCCTCCGCCAATGCGGTGCGTGCTGTCAGTCGGTCGCTCTGTTCAGCCCCCAGCCCGGCAGTGCGGAGAGCGGCTGTGACCGGGGGGTGGAGCGGGAGTTTGTCGCTGTTGCCAAGGGGTCTCCCCTCGTCTGTCCCTGGGCCTGGTCCTCAGCCTCATCTGGACGGGAACCGGCCGCGGGGGAAGCGCTGGGATCCCGGGTAAGAAAACTTCCCCCAACAAAGTCCCCGGAAGGGAGAGAGAGAGAGAGGACCCCCTGGGATGGAAGAGAGGAGAGAGACAGGACCCCCTGGATGGAGAGAGAGAGAGACAGGGACCCCCCTGGGATGGGGAGAGAGAGAGACAGGGCCCCCTGGGATGGAAGAGAGAGAGAGAGACATGGACCCCCTGGATGGAAGAGAGAAAGTCAGGACCCCTGGGATGAAAGAGAGAGTCAGGACCCCCTGGGATGGAAGAGAGGAGTCAGGGACCCCCCTGGATGGGGAGAGAGAGAGTCAGGACCCCCCTGGATGGAGGAGAGAGAGAGACAGGGACCCCCCTGGGATGGAGAGGAGGAGTCAGGACCCCCCTGGGATGGGGGAGAGAGAGTCAGGGACCCCCCTGGGATGGAGAGGAGAAGCAGGGACCCCCCTGAGATGGAGAGAGAGAGAGTCAGGGACCCCCCTGAATGGAGAGAGAGAGAGTCAGGGACCCCCCTGGGATGGAGAGAGAGAGAGTCGGACCCCCCTGGATGGAGGAGAGGAGGTCAGGACCCCCCTGGGATGGAGAGAGGAGAGAGTCAGGGACCCCCCTTGGATGGAGAGAGAGAGAGTCAGGGACCCCCCTGGGATGGGGAGAGAGAGACAGGGACCCCCCTGGGATGGGAGAGGAGAGTCAGGACCCCCCTGGGATGGGAGGAGAGAGAGAGTCAGGACCCCCCCTGGGATGGAGAGAGAGAGTGCAGGGACCCCCCTGGGATGGGGAGAGAGAGAGACAGGGACCCCCCTGGGATGGAGAGAGAGAGTCAGGGACCCCCCTGGGATGAGGAGAGAGAGAAGAGATCGGACCCCCCCTGGGATGGAGAGAGAGAGAGTCAGGGACCCCCCTGGGATGGAGAGAGAGAGAGACAGGGACCCCCCTGGGATGGATAGAGAGAGAGACAGGGACCCCCTGGGATGGAAAGAGAGAGAGAGACAGGGACCCCCTGGGATGGAAAGAGAGAGAGAGGCAGGACCCTCTGGAATGGAAAGAAAGAGAGAGAACAGGGACCCCCCTGGATGGAGAGGAGAGAGAGACTGAGACCCCCCTGGGAAGGAGAAAAGAGGGCCAGGGACCCCCTGGGATTGAGAGGGAGAGAACAGGGACCCCCTGGATGGGAAAGAGAGAGAGTCAGGGACCCCCCTGGATGGAGAGAGAGAGAGAGTCAGGGACCCCCCTGGGATGGAGAGAGAGAGAGAGTCAGGACCCCCCTGGGATGGAGAGAGAGAGAGTCGGGACCCCCCTGGGATGGGGAGGAGAGAGTCAGGGACCCCCCTGGGATGGAGAGAGAGAGACAGGGACCCCCTGGATGGAGAGAGAGAGTCAGGGACCCCCTGGAGGGGGAGAGAGAGAGTCAGGGACCCCCCTGGGATGGAGAGAGAGACAGGGACCCCCCTGGATGAGAGAGAAGTCAGGACCCCCCTGGATGGAAGAGAGAGAGTCAGGGACCCCCCTGGGATGGAGAGAGAGAGAGTCAGGGACCCCCCTGGGATGAGAGAGAGAGAAGTCAGGGACCCCCCTGGGATGGAAGAGAGAGAGAGTCAGGGACCCCCCTGGATGGAGAGAGAGAGGTCAGGGACCCCCCGGGATGGGGAGAAGAGAGACGGGGACCCCCCTGGGATGGAGAGAGAGGTCAGGGACCCCCCTGGGATGAGGAGAGAGAGAGGAGGAGTCAGGGACCCCCTGGGATGGGGAGAGAGTGAGTCAGGACCCCTGGGATGGGGAAGAGAGAGAACAGCGACCCCCCTGGGATGGAGAGAGAGAGTCAGGGACCCCCCTGGGATGGAGAGAAGAGGACGGGACCCCCCCTGGGATGGAGAGAGAGGAAGACAGGGACCCCCTGGGATGGAAGAGAGAGAGAGACAGGGACCCCCTGGGATGGAAGAGAGAAGAGGCAGGGACCCCTGGGATGGAAAAAAGAGAGAGAGACAGGGACCCCCCTGGGAAGGAGAGAGAGAGAGAGAGAGACTGAGACCCCCTGGGAAGGAGAAAGAGAGGGACAGGGACCCCCTGGGATTGAGAGGGAGAGAGACAGGGACCCCCTGGGATGGGAAAAGAGAGAGAAGACAGGGACCCCCTGGGATGGAGAGAGAGACACGGACCCCCCTGGGATGGGAAGAGGAGACGGACCCCCGGATGAGAGGGAGAGAGACAGAGACCCCTGGATGAGAGAGAAGACAGAGACCCCCCTGGGATAAAGAGAGAGACAGGACCCCCTGGGTGGAAGAGAGAGAGAGACAGACCCCCTGGATTGGTGAGAGAGAAGACAGGACCCCCTGGGATGGAGAGAGAGACAGGACCCCCTGGGATGGAGAGAGAAAGAGAGACAGACCCCCCGGGATGGAGAGAGAGAGAGAGACAGGGCCCCCTGGGTGGAGAGAAGAGAAACAGGACCCCCTGGGATGGAGAGAGAGAGAGACAGGGACCCCCTGGGATGGAGAGAGAGACAGTGACCCCCTTGGATGGAAGTGAGACAGTGATCCCTTTGGATGGGAGAGAGAGAGACAGGGACCACCTGGATGGAGAGAGAGAGAAGAGAGTGACCCCCTGGGATGGAAAGAGAGAGACAGTGACCCCCTGGGATGGAAAGTGAGACAGTGACCCCTTGGATGGAGAGAGAGAGACAGGGACCTCCTGGATGGAGAGAGAGAGACAGGGACCCCCCTGGGATGGGTATATATAGAGAGAGACAGGGACCCCCTGGGATGGGGATAGAAGAGACATGACAGTCTTTGAGGGGAGAGAGACTGGGACCCCATGGGAAGGGGAGAGAGATGGTCCCCATGGATCAGAAGAGAGAGAGGGACCCCATGGGTGGGGATAGAGAGAACGGGACCCCATGGGAAGGGAGACAGAGAGGGACCCCATGATAGGAAGAGAGAGAGACGGGTTCCCATGGGATGGGAAGGGTAAAGAGAAGGGAGACGGCAAAAAGCGAGGTTAGCACTCCAAAGTAAAGTAAACTTAAATTTATTGAAGACCACACATATCACAACGTTTCGGGGGGAAAAACTTCCCCCCTTCCTCAAGTGATGCTTATGTTTGAATCATCACCTGAGGAGGGGGCAAGTTTTTCCCCCCGAAACGTTGTGATATGTGTGGTCTTGAATAATTTAAGTTTACTTTACTTTGGATGCTACCCTCGCTTTTTGCGTCTCCTGTTACCAAATATCCATTTAAGGGTTGGATTACCTAGAGGAGTGGACCCTGTGTGGACGAGTGCAGAGGACACCTATCGTGCGTTTAGAGAGAGAGGACCCCCGTGGGAAGGGGAGAAGAGAGGGAGGGACCCCCATGGAGGGAGAAGAGAGGGGCCCCCTGAAGAGGGGAGAGAGAGGAGGGGAACCCCCAATGGGTGGGGAGAAACGAGAGTGAACCCCATTAAGATGGGCGAGAGAGGGACCCCCCTATGGGATGGGGAGAGAGAGGGTCCCTATGGGATGGGGAGAGAGAGAGGGACCCCATGAAGAGGGGAGAGAGAGGGACCCCATGGGAAGGGGAGAGAGAGAGGGACCCCATGGGAAGGGGAGAGAGAGGGTCCCTATGGGATGGGGAGAGAGAGAGGGATCCCATGAAGAGGGGAGAGAGAGGGTCCCTATGGGAAGGGGAGAGAGAGGGTCCCTATGGGATGGGGAGAGAGAGGGTCCCTATGGGATGGGGAGAGAGAGAGTCCAGGGACCCCCCTGGAAGTGAATGGAGAGAGCTAGAGCAGGAGAAGAACCCCCCTGGGATGGAGAGAGAGAGAGTCATGACCCCCCTGGCATTGGAGAGAGAGAGAGTCAGGACCCCCCCTGGGATATGAGAGAGAGATAGTCAGGAACCCCCCCCCCTGGATGGGAAGGAGAGAAGAGGTTCAGACCCCCTGTGGATGGGGAGAGAGAGTCAGGGTACCCCCTGGGATGGGAGAGAGAGAGAGACAGGACCCACCCCTGGGATGGAGAGAGAGAGTGTCCGGACCCCCCTGGGATGGAGAGAGAGAAGACAGGACCCCCCTGGGATGGATAGAGAGAGAGACAGGGACCCCCGTGATGGAAAGAGAGAGAGAGACAGGGCCCACCCCCTGGATGAAAGAGAGAGAGAGGCAGACCCTCGGGATGGAAGAAAGAGAGAGAGACAGGACCCCCCTGGTAAGGAGAGAGAGAGAGAGAGAGAACTGAGACCCCCTGGGAAGGAGAAAGAGAGGGAACGGGACCCCCTGGGATTGAGAGGGAGAGAGACAGGCACCCCCTGGGATGGGAAAAGAAGAGAGACAGGGACCCCCTGGATGGGATGGGGGTGGGGGGGGAGAGAGCGAACAGTGGACCCCCCTGGGATGGAGATAGAGAAGACGGGACCCCCTGGGATGAGAGGGAGAGAAATAGACCCCCGGGATGAGAGAGAGAGAGACATAGACCCCCCTGGGATAAAGAGAGAAGTCAAGGGACCCCCGACCCTGGGTGGAAGAAGGAGAGACAGGGACCCCCCTGGGATGGTGAGGAGAGAGACGGGACCCCCTGGGAGGGAGAGAGAGACAGGGGACCCCCTGGGATGGAAGAAGAGAAAGAGATCAGGACCAACCCCCCCTGGGATGGAGAGAGAGAGAAGACAGGGGACCCCTGAGTATGGAGAGAGAGAGAGACAGTGACCCCCTGGATGGAGAGAGAGAGAGACAGGGACCCCCTGGGATGGAGAGTAGAGACAGTGAACCCCCTTGGATGGAGGTGAGAGTGAGTATAGAGAGAGAGACAGGTGACCCACCTGGGATGGAGAGAGAAGAGGGAGAAGAGTGACCCCCCTGGGATGGAGAGAGAAGACAGTGACCCCCGGATGGAAAGTGAGACAGTGACCCCTTGGATGAGAGAGAGGACAGGAACCTCCCGGTGATGGAGAGAGAGAGACAGGACCCCCCTGGATGGGTTATTAGAGAGGAGAGACAGGGACCCCCTGGATGGGGATAGAGAGAGACAGTGGACAGTCTTGAGGGGAGAGAGAAGACGGGACCCCCATGGGAGGGAGGAGAGATGGTCCCCATGGAACTTAGAAGAGAGAGAGGACCCCATGGGTGGGGAGAGAGAAGAGACGGGGACCATGGGAAGGGAAGACAAGAGAGGGACCCCCAATGGGATGGGAAGAGAGAGACGGTTCCCCTGGGATGGAAGGTTAGAAGAGAAGAGAGTGAGACGGCAAAGCGAGCGGGGTAGCATCCAAACTTAAAGTAAACTTAATTTATTGAAGACCACACATATCACAACGTTTCGGGGGGAAAAAACTTCCCCCCTGCCAGATGAATGCACGATATGTTGAATCACACCTGAGAAGGGGCAAGTTTTTCCCCCCGGAAACGTGTGATATGTTGGTCTTGAATAAAATTTAAGTTTACTTTAACTTTGGAGTGCTACCTCGCTTTTTGCCCGTCTCCTGTTACCAAATATCCATTAAGGTGTTGGGATTACCTAGAGGAGTGGACCCCCTGTGTGGACGAAGTGCAGAAGGACCCATCGTGCGTTTAGAGGAGAGGACCCCGTGGAAGGGGAGAGAGAGAGGACCAGGACGGGGGAGAAGAGAGAGGACCCCACTGAAGAGTGGAGAGAGAGGGACCCATGGGTGGGGGAGAAAGAGAGGACCCCATGAAGAGGGGAGAAGAGGGACCCATGGGAAGGGGAGGAGAGGTCCCTATGGATGGGGAGAGAGAGAGGGATCCCATGAGAGGGGGAAGAGAGGGTCCCTATGAAGGAAGAGAGAGGTCCCCAGATGGAGAGAAGTCCTAGGGATGGGGAGAGAGAGAGGTCCCTATGGGAATTGGGGAGAGAGAGAGGACCATGGGAAAGTGGAGAGAGGGGCTTCCCTATGGGATGGGGAGAGAGAGAGGGACCCCCATGAGAGGGGGAGAGATGAGGGTGCCTTGGGATGGGAAGAGAGGGTTGCCTATGGATTGGGGAGAGAGAGGTCCCCTATGGGGATGTGGGGAGAAGAGGGTCCCTATGAAATGGGAGAGAGAGAGGGAGTCCATGAAGAGGTGGAGGGAGAGAGGGTCCCTAATGGGAAGGGGAGAGAGAGGTCCCTATGGATGGGGAGAGAGAGGGTCCCATGGGGGGAAGAGAGAGGAGGGACCCCATGAAGGGAGGAGAGGGGACCCATGGGGAAGGGGAGAGAGGAGAGGAGAGGACCCATGGAAGGGAGAGAGAGGTCCCTATTGGATGGGAGAAAGAGAGGGACCCCATAAGATGGGAGAGAGAGGGACCCCATGAAGAGGGAAGAGAGACCCCATGAAGGGGAGCAGAGAGGCCCCATGGGACTCATAATGGGGAAATCAACTGGACTGAAGACTATTAAAGGGAGCTTACTGGGTCCAGAGAACAGGGATGGCTTCCTTAAAGGACCCTGGGGTCCCACATGAGCTGGGACTGGTTCTTCTAAACATGGCCAATGAGTCCTGTAAATCTGGCATGTCTCGTTAAGGGAGTTGTGCTGGTCCACATGAGCTGGGACTCGTTCATTGGACTCACTATGGTAATCTGACAGGAACTGGCTCATTAAAGGGATTTACTGTGTCACATGACCAAGACTGGGTTTTTCAAAGGGTAATTACTAGGTCACATGACATGGGCTTTTATTTAAAGTTACGAAGTTAGTGGGTCACATGACTTGCACATTATAATTAAAGGTCACCTTGTAACTAGTAAACAATATTTATTCTAATGTCTATTTTAAATGTAGACCGATTTGGTGCTACAAATAGTTTATGGTAATTTAAAGGTGACCCTGACTGCTTGTAAAAGGACTGTCCATTTAACGAGACCCCTACTGGTCATGTGACTGGGATTTGATTCTCTTAAAGGAATATTACAAGTGTCATACAGGGAGCCTTGAATGGAGACTAATGGTTTAAAGCTGAACTTAGGTCCACATAAGAGCGCTGTAAAAGGTCACCATGGGTTCTGTACAATAGAACGGATTATTTAAGGGAATTTAATGGACGGTTGTTGTTAACCTGCTTGGTCAATGTGACATTTAAATAGGTCTTTCCATCCATGGGAAAATGTGGGTGGTTTGAAAGCTGCAAGGAACTGTCAACGGACACCTATAGATGATACAGTGTATCAGTGTTGATGTGGGCAGACGGGTTTCAACTATAGACGATACGTGTATCAGTGTGGATGTGCGCAGGACGGGTTCACCTATATCCGATACAGTGAATCAGTGGGGGGATGTGGCCAGGACGGGTTCACCTATAGACGATACAGTGTATCAGTGGGTGATGTGCGCAGGGACAGGTTCACCTATAGACGTACAGTGTATCAGTGGGTGATGTGCGCGAGACGGTTCACCTATAGATGATCACAGTGTACCATGGGTGATGTGGGCAGACGGGTTCACCTTAGATGAACAGTGTATCAGTGGTGTTGTTGGCAGGACGGTTCACCTATAGACATACAGTGTAATCAGTGGGTGATGTTGTGGGCAGGACGGTTCACCTTAGACGATACAGTGTATCAGTGGGTGATGTGCGCAGGACAGGTTCACCTATAGACGATAGACAGTGTTGATCAGTGGGTGATGTTGCCAGGACAGGTTTCACCATAGATGATACAGTGTGTCAGTGGGTGATGTGCCGCAGGACGGGTTCACCTATAGACATACAGTGTATCAGTGGGAGATGTGGGCAGGATGGGTTCACCATAGATGATACAGTGTATCAATGGGTTGATGTGGGCAGTGATGGTTTCACCTATAGATGATACGTGTATCAGTGGGTGAGTGGGCAGGACGGGTTCACCTATCGTGGGTGATGTGGGCAGGACGGTTCACCTATAGATGATACATGTATCAGTTGGGTGATGTGGGCAGGACGGGTTCCCTATAGATGAATACAGTGTCCAGTGGGTGATGTGCGCAGGACGGGTTCACCTATAGACGATCCAGTGTAACCGTGGGTGAGGTGCGCAGGAGGTTCACCTATAGATGATACAGTGTATCAGTGGAGAGGCAGTGGAGGCAGGCGTTTTCACCTATAGACGATACAGTTTCAGTGGTGAGGTGCGCAGGACGGGTTCACCCTATAGGACGATACAGTGTATCAGTGGGGGAGGTACGCAGGACGGGTTCACCTATGACGACATACAGTGTATCAGTGGGTGAGGTGCGCAGGACGGGTTCACCTATAGACATACAGTGGTATCAGTGGGAGATGTGGGCAGGATGGGTTCACCTATAGATAGATACAGTGTACCAGTGGGTGATGTGCGCAGGAAGGGTTCACCTATTGACGATATCAGTGACCAGTGGGGAGGTGCGCAGGACGGGTGTTCACCTACTAGATGATACAGTGTATCAGTGGGAGATGTGGGCAGACGGTGTTTCACCTATAACGATACAGTGTATCAGTGGGTGAGCTGCGCAGGACGGGTTCACCTATGAACGATACAGTGGTATCAGTGGGAGGTACGCAGGTTGGTTCACCTATAGACCGATACAGTGTATCAGTGGGTGAGGTGCGCAGGAGCGGTTTCACCTATATGACGAACAGTGTATCAGTGGGTGATGTGCGCAGGACGGTTTCACCTATAGACATACAGTGTATCAGTGGGTGATGTGCGCAGGACAGGGTCCCACCTATAGACACAGTGTATCAGTGGGTGATGTTGCCAGGACAGGTTTCACCTATAAGATACAGTGTTCGTGGTGATTGGGCAGGACGGTGTTCACCTATAGACGATACAGTGTATCATGGGAGATGTGGGCAGGATGGGTTTCCTACTATAGTGATACAGTGTATCAATGGTGGATGTGGGCAGGATGGGTTCACCTATAGATGAACAGTGATCAGTGGGTGATGTGGGCAGGACGGGTTCACCTATCAGTGTAGGTGATGTGGGCAGACGGTTTCACCATAGTATCAGGTTTCAGGGTGGATGTGGGCACGGACGGGTTCACCTATAGATAATACAGTGTACCAGTGGGTGATGTGCGCCGAACGGGTTCCTATAACTATAACAGTGTACTGGGTGAGGTGCGCAGGACGTTTCACCTATAGATGAATACAGTGTATCATGGGAGATGTGGGAGGGCGTTTCACCTATAGACGATCAGTGTATCAGTGGGTGTTGCCAGGACGGGTTCACCTATAGACGATACGTGTATCAGTGGGGGAGGTCGCAGGACGGGTTCACCTATAGACGATACAGTGTATCAGGGAGGTTCGCAGGACGGGTTCACCTATAGACGATACAGTGTATCAGTGGGAGATGTGGGCAGGAGATGGTTCACCTATAGATGATACAGTGTCCATGGGTGATGTGGCGCAGAAGGGTTCACCTATAGACGATACAGTGGTACCAGTGGGTGATGGTGCGCAGGACGGTTCACCTATAGATGATACAGTGTATCAGTGGGAGATGTGGCAGGACACGGTTTCACCTATAGGACGATACAGTGTATCAGTGGGTGAGCTGCGCAGGACGGGTTTTCACCTATAACATACCAGGTATCAGTGGGGGAGGTACGCAGGATGGGTTTCACCTATAGACCTATACAGTGTATCAGGGGTGAGGTGCGCATGGAACGGTTTCACCCATAGACATACAGTGTATCAGTGGGTGATGTGCGCAGGACGGTTCACCTATAGACTATACAGTGTATCAGTTGGGTGATGTGCACAGGACGGTTCACCTAAGTGTCCACTGTAGGGGGTCTATAACAGTTGATTACGGAGTATGATAGACGTGTGACAATGTAACATTTAATGTGGACTGGTTCCCATTACTGTATCTTCTACTGGGACACTATTGGTTTATTTTAGTTCATGTAGGGGAAGGGATTCACGTCCTGTATATGACCATAAGGGGAATTTAGCGAGTGGACCAGGTGCGCATCAGTGTTGTAGGGGCAGGTGATCCAGATAATTCTCCTTATAGAACTACCCCACGTGACACTATGTCCATCTTCTCAGGTCCAATCATCAGCCTGATGCTGATGAAATGAATTTGTAATCATTCTCCCGCCCCCAACCCACACTCCACTGTTTCCCCTTCACAATCAACTTACTTTCCCCTTAACCAAACACAATTTCTACCAGTTGAAGAACCACGGCTTCATTATTATGTACAGGTTATTATTTCCATGTCTGGGGTTGTGTAATGAAATAGAAAATGTAAAACTAACTCTTCCATACAATGTCCTGGATTGATAATTCCACAATCCAACTCTCACCCTTACAGAGGGACAAAAGTGAATTTCCAACAGAAGAAATTCAATATTGACCTAGAGGCTTATCAATAGCCCCTGGGTTCTTTCCCCAGCCCCTGAAAGGCTTTACAATCCACCCAGCCCAAGTCTAATATAGGGTCATCCTGAAACTGACTTCAGTTACCCTCGCTTCCTTCCCAGGCCATGTGGAATACCCCCTCATGTGTCCTGTATACCCCCCCTGCCACAGCCATGGTAAAATACCATACATTCCAGAATTCTCTTTAACTAACCCCTCGCTGCACTGTCTGGGTTGAAAAACTTTCTATGTGATAATGTCATTTGAATGGAAATAGACTGGAAAGCTGTGTTAGCGAAGGGCTGTGTTACCTGCCATGAAATCTGTTTTCTCCATTGGTTTATTGGGGTTGAAATTACGTCCTCATCAGCCACTGTTTAAACAGTGCGGGGCAGGACTGGAAGTGCTTAAAGGATGGGCCAGGTGTGGATAGGTTCAAGGCCACGAGCCAGTGATGTGGGAATCCACGGGGAATAGTTTCTCACGAACCGCGCTGTCGTTTGTTAACGGATTCAATAAAGTTCTTCAGGGAGATTCAATAAGGTTCTTATTGGTTTAAATGGTGCTATTTTTGCCCCAACCAATCAGATTGTTAGCTTTCGAATGTTAAATAATGTTCTGATTGGTGGGGCAAAGTAGCACCATTTTAAAACAATAATCAGGGTTATTCAATAAAAGTTCTTATCGTTTTAAAATGGTGCTAATTTTGCCCAACCATCAATCTTGTTTAACATTTGAAAGCTAACTCTGATGTTTGGGGCAAATTTAGCACCATTTTAAATAGAACCCCGTAGTGCTTGGGGTTTTAAGTCAGGGTGAAGGTCTGTGGTTCATTCCAGCAGCTCCTATTGCTGAGCATCATCATGGTAGACAACTGCCCAGGCTGTTTTAAATCTGTTACCCTTGTGGTCTCTCTCCCAACAACAGCGACGATGTGCACCGAGGGGACGGACGACGTCACATTGATGCCATCTGTCAGAACACCCGAAATCCTACAAATGTATCTGTAAACCGGGCTATAGGGAGAAATGGAAGCAATGCGAAGGTAGAACTGGGCTGGATCCCTGTTGTTTTGCTCTGCTAAATCTTTGTAAATAGTTGAATTCCTGAAACGATTAATGCAGATTTCCAGCTGCTGTTTGCTCAGGGGGAGCTCCCTGCTGCTCCGCTACTTTATCCCCTAGGACAAACACTTGGTAGCTCCTCTGTGCGCAAGAATTGCTGTCTGGCACTTCCTCTCTGGTGGCTCCTTTCGCCCTCCCACCCCCCACGAGCCATTGATCTATTTACTCGAATGCTTTCCCCAGAATTTCCTCCTGACGTCTCCTCTCTGTTTCCTTCGCCCAATCCATTTTACTTCCTATTCCCTTGATCAGCTCTGTTCCTGTTTACAAAAGAAAACAGTAGCTGCAACATTGTTGCAATCAGAAAATAGTGTCCTAACGGCTACGTGCACTGGACCATATTTTGACATCTGTTTACACCTCAATCAGCGTCCACTTAAAAAGCTGGAAGAGGTTGGAAATGAAAGAGACGTGATTTGTTGGGCTACATGGATGTTTGTCATGTGAACCCTATTCAAAAAAATAAGTTGCCTCAACCATTTTACCTTTTTATAACTGATTTACTACAGTACACGGTGCTTGTGGGTATGAAGAGAGAAAAGTTCATATCCTAAAGAAAAAACTCCTAAGCGCGTGGTGTCATAGTCCGTATTCTATGTCCGGTTTTATTTATACCGTAGTATGCCGAGATATGATGGTGTCTCCGATGATTCTAGAAATTCTTCATTCCTTTAACCCCTTTTTTAATTAGTTCGAGGAGTCTTTTGTCTTTTTGTGGCCCAGTGTAAATTATCGGTATATATTGCGTCTGGGTGAAAGACTCTTGTCACGGTCAACGTTTGCTGTCAAGAATTATTTTTTTATCGTTGCTTTTTTTAGCGGTTTAAGAAATTTGGAACGGAACTTGGTTTGTGTGTTTGGATTAGACTTTGCCAGGGAATATTTCCTTTCCAATTAAAGCTCTCAATGGAAACGGCCTCACACTTATATAAACGGGAATTAAACTAATATCCGTGTTCATGTGATGGTTCTTGGGTCACTTCTGTACAGTATCTTCCAGATTTATCACTCATCATGAAGTGACATACTGAATTTTTATTCTAGCCACAATAGTCCCTTTCCCTGTTGGGGTAACTTGGTGTGTTTTATGTTTAACATCCGGTATATGCTATGAATGTCAAAACAAATCATTTCGAATGTGACACTGGCTACCTGTGTGTCAGGCATACAGACGTAATCACTGGTAATCCTCTTAACATTGCCAGTGTTTGGGAAGTAGCCCCTTTGATCTACTGTACTTGTGGTATGAAATAAGAATAGTTCATTATTTATTTAAATTATGATTATTTATATTCTTATATGATAGTATCGTATTTACCTTCGTTTTTAGCTGTGTGTAGTGAGCTGCCAGCCTGCCATTGCACATTCTGTAATGGTCCTTCTTCCCAGAATGCATCACTCCCTTGGAAGTTCCAACAGTCATTTCTACTGATTGGCTGTGATGGGGGTCACACATGCTCAGATCTCTCCTGAGACATCACTGTATGGGCAGATAATGTTCTTGAAATGGAAAATACTCCCTTTTTTTCCTTGAAAGCATTTGTATTTGTGCGACTTACCCTTTAAAGAGACAAATTTTCAAGAGAGAGAATTCTGCCAGTTCAGGTCAAGCAAAGTGCAAGAATATACATAAAAATGTAAGATCCCAGCCAGGGTTGATAAAAACAGGGAATTCTACGGAATCGACACAAGGTAATACGATAAGTTATCTTTTTTCAGATATTGAAACCTTCCCCCACACTAACATCTGTTGCCCTGGGATCGTTATCCTTCTAAAGAAACAATTCAGGACATAAAAGTCTGACGTTATTATTTCTTAATGTTAATAATGTTGCGCTGTATCATCAGCCGCGATGTGCAGCCTTTAATGAATAACGGTGTCAGCCTTAGGTCACTAGCAGGTAATTAGATACAGGAGGTGATGTCCACAGAGTTTCCTATCAATACTACCAATGATTTGGGGTTATTATTATTAGATGGAGATGTCTTGGTGTGGCATTAATTGGTGTAACATTTAATAAATCTCTGTGTAAGTTTTTATGTTGTTTATCACGGCCCCTAAAGGTCCCGATAGAAGAATCTGTTTTATTATATCGCGCTATTTGCTAGGGTCTCCCTGGGACTCCTCCTGTATTGCCCCATTCTTACCCATCTTTCCACCTGGGTCTCTACTGATTTTGAACACCAATAATTCCCTTACAGTACAAAGACTTCTCTGGGGCATTGAGACACGTGTTCGGGTAGATTGACTTATATAATAAATTATTATTATGTTTATCTGTGCATTGATGGAACAATGGTGAATATATGCGTAATGGTGTAGCGAATTCCATTTTTATATCAGTCTTGCCATAGTCCAATTTTATTGCTAGAAAGCACTTTTGTTATCTATCTCCGCATCATAGCACAATGTTAAACTGTTGCCAACATCCAGTGTTGATGTTGGTTTGTATTAGAAATGTTACCATTGATGTCATAAATCTTTCTTTGATGGCCGGATATGCCAAAAAGAGCATCAATACTATAAGTCAATAAAAGCCATAATACATATTTTAAATTCCTGTTTATAGATAGCAAGTTAGGGCAAGGATTTTGGTTTTGGCAATCCATTACTGTGGTTATGTCCAACTGCCATGTTCATTTCATAGCCTTACAGTACTTTTACTTCCCCTTCCTATAGAACAGGGAGATACAAAGTATGTGGTTAAGAATTCCTCTCCCTTGGTGATTCACGTTGAGCGTGCCGAGGTCACTGAGCTAAGGTAGGGGCGGAGTTTCTTCTGTTTCATTTAACCAAAATTATCATAAGTAAAATATTACCTTTTGTTTAGTGCACTTGGTTTAAATGAAACTTTTTTTGAAAACATGGCATTTTGAACCTAACCCCTTCAATATGTGTCGGTAAACTGCTGATTACATTATAGTTGAGAAAACGATTAATAAAAACAATGTATGACTTGTCTTTCTAGGGTAACACCCACGCCCATAGAATTGTTTGTAAACTAAAACATGTTGGAGGGCTGCAGGTTTTAATCCCCTAATTTAAAGCCAATATACGCAAATCTCTGCAGTTACTGCCCTCTCCCAATTCAGTGACCCCAGCCTGCTCAGTACGAATCATTTATGGGTAGAGAAAGGAATGGACGGGCCCTCTGTAGTGAAATATTTTACATTCACACCGTGCATTTTTTCTTAGCTAATACATGTTTTAATGACGGTTTATTTTTTTAAGTGTGCAGACAAAGGAAATGGTGTTAGAAGTGTGTTTTCTGTCTATCGGCATTTTACCTGTTTTAACTTTTCACTTTTCTTGGAATTAAAGTAATTGATTTTAAGTTCAACAAAGTGCTAATAAGGAATCTTAGTCTACTAGTTCTTTTTCCGTTTCGTTGTCTGTCTGTCTGCTGTGATTCAAATATTCTACACCTTTAAAATGCCCCATCAGATCACTTGCGATCTCTGTGGATCTTGCCCTTTAGTTTTCTCATCACAAAAAAGGTTTTTTTTTTCCTCCCTAAGCTGTTAAATGTGTTCCCATTGGAGAAGTGTGAGCTATTTTATGGTAGAACCTGGGCAATATATCTGGTCGGGATAATCCCCGCCATAGACTCTGCCTGGTTAACTCGCGTCTGAAGGATGAAAAGGTTTTTTTTCTTTTTTCTAGTATGGCTCTAATTTCCCTACAGGAGAATGGATCGTCTCATTAACAGTATAATACCATACTGGTGAGTTTCATTCTGCCAGCGGTTTTCTGAGGATTGTATCGAAATTCTGAAAATCAGATCAGAACCAATTGAACTTTGTTCATGTTTTTAACTGCTATTTTCCAATTTTTTTCCGACTGCTTTTTTTTACTGCGATTTCCAATTTTTTCACTGCTTTTTTTTTTACTGCGATTTCCAATTTTCAACTGCTTTTTTTACTGTACGGGATTTTCCAATTTTCGACTGCTTTTTTTTACTCGCTATTTTCCAATTTTTCGACTGCTTTTTTACTTGCGATTTTTCCAATTTTCGACTGCTTTTTTTTACTGCGATTTTCCTTTTCGACTGCTTTTTTTTTTAAACTGCGATTTTCAATTTTCGACTGCTTTTTTTTACTGCGATTTTCCAATTTTCAACTGCTTTTTTTACTGCGATTTTCCAATTTTCAACTGCTTTTTTTACTGCGATTTTCTAATTTTCGACTGCTTTTTTAACTGCTATTTTCCAATTTTTGACTGCTTTTTTTACTGCGATTTTCCAATTTTCGACTGCTTTTTTTCCTGCGATTTTCCATTTTCGACCTGCTTTTTTACTGCATTTTTCCAATTTTCGACTGCTTTTTTACTCAGCAATTTTCCAATTTTCAACTGCTTTTTTTTACTATGCGATTTTCCAATTTCGACTGTTTTTTTACTGTGATTTTCCAATTTTCGACTGCTTTTTTACTGCGTTTTCCCAATTTTCAACTGCTTTTTTTTACTGCGCTTTTCCAATTTTCGACTGCTTTTTTTCTTGCGATTTTCCATTTTTTGACTCTTCTTTTTACTGCGATTTTCCAATTTTCGACTCTGCTTTTAAACTGCGATTTTCCCAATTTTCGACTGCTTTTTTTTACGCGACTTTCCAATTTTCGACTGCTTTTTTACTGCGACTTTCCAATTTTCGACTGTCTTTTTTACGTACTGATTTTCCAATTTTCTGCTATTTTACAACAGGATGCGAACTGTGACCTTACTTTAAAGGGAACTGATATTTCTGATAGACCGTCAACCAGGATTTCTTACGTACCCGGTGCCTGCGATCCATCGTGGCTGCCCACATATACACCATCCAATTTTCAAAGCCGACCATCGAAACACGTAATGTCTTGTATGGTGGTCCAAAAATTGCAGCCCCAGCCTTAAACCAGGGGTGCCAAACTGCAAGCGCCAGGGAATGTGGGAGTTGTAGTTTTTCAAACCTCTGGGGGCTGCAGATTTGTCATCCTTGATTTAAGCAATAGGAAACTTTTATCCACGGTTTACTGCTGATGGAGACACATTTGTTTACATAAAAAAATACAATAAAACCACACTGTGAGCGTCCAAATGACAGTTTGTGGATCTGGAGAACAATAGGCGCTGTGTAACGGCTTCTTTCTCGGAGGTTCCATAATGTCTGAGCTACATCCTTTGTTTTCAAGTTTATTGTGGGTAGAACAGAAACGTTCATATTAAAGCTTTCCGCAGCTAGGGGCGTTTTTATAGTTTTGTAGATAACTTCAACTTTAATAAATAACAAGAAGAAATAACATTTACAGAAACACAAGATTGAAGGGAAAGTTCTGATGTAGTGAAACTATAATCACTCAATACACTCCTGTCCCATGTAACTACTCACTGACACATCAAAGATAGGAGCACAATGCCCTACCTTAAGAGATGTATGTCTGATTATTGGTGATATAATCCACCCCATAATAGTTGAATCCCATTGGGATCCAATAGTAGAATAATCCTATTAATTTGCAGTAGGGGGTACATCTTATTCACTATATAACCAACATTTAACCCATGTCCTGATGAACCAAAGGCAATTTTCGGCGTCTTCTACTACCCATACATGAAAAAGAAATCATCATATTGTATCTCCAATTTCATATTTCCTGGGGGCTCTTTCCCCTATAACCCCTTATATACAATGTATCATTCCGCACCTTCTCTGCTCATACTTCTAGGGTGATATCCCCTTTCCCGTTATTTAACGTTCATCTTTCTACGGCGAGTTACTTTTTTTACAGTTTACCGGCTGAAAAGATTTTTTTTTATTGGACGTTGGGAGTGTCTGTAAAATTTTAAGTGGTTTCGGCAGTGGTAGACGAATTGTCCATATGGAAGCAGTTTTTGGGCTATTTGACCGCTTGTATATATTTATTTATAGGGAAGACCCAATGGAGGATTTGACCAGTGGAAACGTCTGTTTTAAAAAGAAAGATATTTTCCCTGCTTTTTAAATGATGATGCAAAAAGATATTCACCTATTGTAACACATGGAGTGTGATCCACTAATATAAAATGTTCTTTAAAAAATCATTGTGTAACATAACCCAAGAGAATGTTAAAACACATAGGGCTCTTTATCCAGGGATGGTGCGATGTTTTCAGGAATAAACGTTGCGCTAAACCCTTTGGCCTCGGCTGTTGCAGGTTTCACAAAAGAGCCCACACAGCCTATGCAAGCGATTCAGTCCTTTGCAAGTTAGTAGCACCATTAAGAGTCTGCAAGAGTCTGCAATATTGATCGTATATGGGATGATTTACCCCACCGCGAGAGCACTATTGGTAAATCTACCTGATATTTTTCCTGTCCCCCAAAAATTGCTGAATTAATTGATGTGTCCACTTTTAAGTGAATTCCAGAAATACAGCGCATCAATGTAACTTTTTCCCAGTAGACATTGCCACAGTTACCCCCAACCCCCTCCTTTTCTTATGGCCCAGCCAGGCATGCTCATGAGAGAACAGCCCTCCAATCACTACCTTCTATACGCAATAAGCTATACCCTCATAACTGTACTGTCTAAGGGAACATATGGCACTCCCACCCATATGTATAATATACAGAGAGGAATGTTCTGTACACACAATAAGCTATACCCTCATACTGTAACTGTCTAAGGGAAACAATATGGCAGCTCCCACCCATATGTATAAATTACAGAGAAGGAATGTTCTTGTACTACAATAAGCTATACCCTCTACTGTCTGTCTAAGGGAACTATTTGGCAGCTCCCACCCATATGTAATAAATACAGAGAAGAATGTTCCTGTACACACACATAAGCTTATACCTTCATACTGTACTGTCCTAGGGAAACACTATGGCAGCTCCCACCCTAATGTATAAAATAAATAATATACAGAGAAGGATGTGTTCTGTAACACACAATAAGCTATAACCCTATACTACTGTACTGTCTAAGGGAAACAATATGGCGGCTCCCACCCCAATATTTATAATATACAGAGAAGGAATGTTCTGTACACACAATAATCTATACCACCTCATACTGTACTGTCCCTAAGGGAAACATTATGGCAGCTCCACCCTATGTAAAATAATAAAAATATACAGAGAAGGAATGTTCTGTACATACAATAGCTATACCCCTCATGAACTGACTGTCTAGGGAAACACACTAATGGCAGCTCCCACCCATATGTATAATATAAATATAACAGAAGAAGGAATGTTCTATACATACATAAGCTTATACCCTCATACTGTATACTGTCTAAGGGAAACACTATGGCAGCTCCCACCCATATGTATAAAAAATATAAATATACAGAAAGGAATGTTCTATACATACCATAAGCTATACCCTCATACTGTACTGTCTAAGGAACAATATGGCAGCTCCCACCCATATGTATAACTATAAATATACAGAGAAGGAATGTTCTGTACATACAAACCTAGATACACTCATACTGTACTGTCTAAGGGAAACAATATGGCAGCTCCCCCCATCCATATGTATAAATATCCAGAGAAGGAATGTTCTGTACATACATAATCTATACCCCTCATACTGTACTGTCTAAGGGAACCAATATGGCAGCTCCCACCCATATGTATAAATAATCAGAGAAGGAATGTTCTGTACATACAATAAGCTATACCCCTAAACTGTACTTCAAGGAAACAATATGGCGCTCCCCACCCATATGTAAATATAATATACAGAACGGTAGAATGTTCTGTACATACAATAAGCTATACCCTCATACTGACTGCCAGGGGAAACAATATGGCAGCTCCACCCTATGTATAAATATACAGAGAAGGAATGTTTGCTGTACATACAATAAGCTATACCCTCATACTGTACTGTCTAAGGGAAACATTGGCAGCTCCCACCCATATGTATAAATAACAGCAGAGAGGATGTTCTGTACACACAATAAGCTATACCCCATACTGTACTGTCTAAGGGAAACACTATGGCAGCTCCCACCCAATTGTATAAATAAATATACAGAGAAGGGAATGTTCTGTACACACAATAGCTTACCCTCATACTGTAATGTCTAAGGAAACAATAGCAGCCTCCCACCATATGTAATAATATAACAGAGAGGAATGTTCTGTACACACAATCACTATACCCTCCTACTGTACTGTCTAAGGGAACACCTAATGGCAGCTCCCACCCATATATATAAATATACAGAGAAGGAATGTTCTGTACACACAAAACTAATCCCTCATACTGTACTGTCCTAAGGAAACTATATGGCAGCTCCCACCCATATGTATAAACTATTCAGAGAAGGATGTTCTGTACACACAATAAGCTATACCCTCATACTGTACTGTCTAAGGGAAACATATGGCAGCTCCCACCCATATGTATAAATATATCCAGAGAAGAATGTTCTTACACACAACTAAGCTATACCCTCATACTGTACTGTCTAAGGGAAACACTATGGGCACTCCCACCCATATGTATCAATATAGTATCAGAGAAGAATGTTCTGTATACACAATACTATACCCCATAACTGTACTGTCTAGGGAAACACTAGGGCAGCTCCCACCCATAATTATAAATATACAGAGAAGGATTGTTCTGTACACTCAATAAGCTATACCCTCATATGGTACTGTCTAAGGGAAAACATGGCAGCTCACCACCCATATGTAAAATAAAATATACAGAAGGAATGTTCTGTACACACAATATGCTATACCCTCCATACTGTACTGTCTAAGGGAAACACTATGGCAAGCTCCGCCCATATGTATAAATATAATATACAGAGAAGGATGTTCTGTACACCAATAAGTTATACCCCATACTGTAAGTTCTAGGGAAACAATATGGCAGCTGCCCACCATATGTAATATACAGAGAAGGAATGTTTCTTGTACAACAATAGCTATACCCTCCTACTGTAACTGTCAAGGGAAAACATAGGCAAGCTCCCACCCATATGTATAAATATATTTACAGAAGGAAAAAATGTTCTGTACCACAATAAGCTATACCTTCAATACGTACTGTCTAGGGAAACTATTGGCAGCTCCCACCCATATGTATACATATAACAAGAAGGAATGTTCTGTACTTACAACACAATAAAGCTATACCCTCATACTGTACTGTCTAAGGGAAACATATGGCACCTCCACCCATATGTTAAAAATATAATATACAGAGAAGGAATGTTTCTGTACACACATAAGCTATAACCCCTCATACTGTACTGTCTAAGGGAAACACTATGGCAGCTCCCACCCATATATATAAAATACAGAGAAGGAAGGTTGCTTCTACAATAAGCTTACCCTCATACTGTACTGTCTAAGGAAAACCTATGGCAGCTCCCACCCATATGTAATAAATATACAGAGAAGGATTTTTCTGTACACTCAATAAGCTATACCCCCTCATACTGTACTGTCCTAAGAACATATGGCAGCTCCCACCCATATGTATAAATATAAAATCTACAGAGAAGGAATGTTCTGTACAACACAATAAGCTTATACCCTCATACTGCGTACTGTCTAAGGAAAACAATATTGGCAGCTCTCCCACCCATATGTATAAATATACAGAGAAGGAATGTTCTGTCACACATAAAGCCGCTATACCCTCATACTGTACTGTCTAGAGGGAAACAATATGGCAGCTCCCACCCATATGTATAATATAAATATACAGAGAAGGAATGTTCTGTCAACACATTCTATACCACTCATACTGTACTTGTCTAAGGGAAACCACTATGGTAGCCTCCACACCATGTTTATATTATAAAAATAATGTCTTGTGATTTCTGGTACAACTATGGGGAATAAATGAGAGACTGTTACCACCTTGGTTTTTTAGTACACGAAAGTGATACAATGGTTTTAATTGGACAGAGGAGAAATGAAATTAAACTTTAATGATTTTTTTTTTTTACTTCCATTCCCCCGAATACCTGCTTGGGAAACGTGACCGTATATATATATATATTATAGCTATATTATGTATCATTATCCTACTTCACACATCCACATATCCCCTCCCCCTTCACCACACCATGCTACTGTCATTACTGGTCCGTTCTTCCTTTCCTTTTTTCCCTTATTGCCGTTTTCCTTTTTTCCTCTTCACCATTTGCAGTGGATGCAGACTTTTCACTTCCGCATCCACCGGTATATTTAGAAAAAAAAAAACTCAAGTATATATGAAAACCAACTTAAAGACGTTAACCTACAGAACCCTGAGAAGTCTAGAAAGGTTTTTGATTTCGTTCTAAGGCTTTAAGGGCTAGTTACCTCTAAAGCAAACCTGGTGACTTGTCTGTTACCCGGGGACCCCATGGGAAGGGGAGAGAGAGGGTCCCTATGGGATGGGGAGAAAGAGAGGGACCCCATGAAGAGGGGAGAGAGAGGGACCCCATGAAGAGGGGAGAGAGAGGGACCCCATGAAGAGGGGAGAGAGAGGGACCCCATGGGACTCATAATGGGAATTCAACTGGACTGAGACTATTAAAGGGGAGCTACTGGGTCCAGAGAAACAGGGATGGCTCCTTAAAGGACCCCTGGGGGTCACATGACTGGGACTGGTTCTTCTAAACATGGCCCAATGAGTCCTGTAAATCTGGCATGGTCTCGTTTAAAGGGGAGTTGCTGGGTCACATGACTGGGACTCGTTCATTGGACTCACTATGTAATCTGACAGGAACTGGCTCATTTAAAGGGGAGTTACTGTGTCACATGACCAAGACTGGGGTTTTCAAAGGGTAATTACTAGGTCACATGACATGGGCTTATTAATTTAAAGTTACAGAAGTTAGTGGGTCACATGACTTGGACAATTTAATTAAAGGTCACCTTGTAACTTATGTAACAATTAACTTGATTAATTAATGTCTATTTTAATGTAGACCGATTGTGTGCTACAAAATAGTTATGGGTAATTTAAAGGTGACCCAGTGACTGCTTGTAAAAGGGACTGTCCATTTAACGAGACCCCTACTGGGTCATGTGACTGGGATTGAGTCTCTTAAAGGGATATTACAAAGTGTCATACAGGGAGCCCTGTGAATGGAGACTAAATGGTTTAAAGCTGAACTAGGTCCACATAATAGAGCTGTATAAAGGTCACCCAGTGGGTTCTGTACAATAGACAGGATTATTTAAAGGGAATTTAATGGACTGGTTGTTGTTAACCTGCTTGGTCAATGTGACATTTAAATAGGTCTTTCCATGCCATGGGAAAAATGGTGGTGGATTTGAAAGCTGCAAGGAACTGTCAACAGGACACCTATAGATGATACAGTGTATCAGTGGGTGATGTGGGCAGGACGGGTTCAACTATAGACGATACAGTGTATCAGTGGGTGATGTGCGCAGGACGGGTTCACCTATAGACGATACAGTGTATCAGTGGGGGATGTGGGCAGGACGGGTTCACCTATAGACGATACAGTGTATCAGTGGGTGATGTGCGCAGGACGGGTTCACCTATAGATGATACAGTGTATCAGTGGGTGATGTGGGCAGGACGGGTTCACCTATAGTTAATTGTTACTTTTACAAGGGGACCTTTAATTAAATGTGTGCAAGTCATGGTGACCCACTAACTTCTGTAACTTTAATAATAAGCCCATGTCATGTGACCTAGTAATTACCACCTTTGAAAACCCCCAGTCTTGGTCATGTGTACACAGTAACTCCCTCTGTAAATGAGCCAGTTCCTGTCAGATTCATAGTAGTCCCAATGAACAGTCCCGTCAGTGCCCAACTCCCTTTAACGAGACCATCCGAGATTACAGGGACTCCTTGGGCCATGTTTCGAGAAGCCCCAGTCCCAGTCATGGTGACCCCAGGGTCCTTTTAAGAAGCCATCCCGTTTCTCTTGGACCCAGTAGCTCCCTTTATAGTCCTCAGTCCAGTGTTGCATTCCCATTATGAGTCCCATGGGGTCCCTCTCTCTCGCCTTCTTATGGGGGGGTCCCGCTCTCTACCCTCTTCATGGGTCCTCCTCTTCTCTCCCCTCTTCATGGGGTCCCTCTCTTTCTTCCCCATCCCATAGGGACCCTCTCTCTCCCCTTGCCCATGGGTGCCCTCTCTCTCTCCTCTCTCCTCCCATGGGGTCCCTCTCTCCTCCCCTCTTCATGGGTCCCCTCTCTCTCTCCCTCGCCATAGGGACCCTCTCTCTCCCCCATCCCTAGGGACCCTCTCTCCCTCTCCCCTTCCCTAGGGACCTCCTCTCTCTCCCCTCTTTGGGATCCTCTCTCTCCCATAGCCTCTCTCTCCCCATCCCATAGGGACCCTCGTCCGCCCCATCCCATAGGACCCTCTCTCTCCCCATCCCATAGGCCCGCTTCTACCATCATACATCTCCCCCCTCTTATGGGGTCCCTCCTCTCCTCTCCCCATCCCATAGGGACCCTCAGCTCTCCTGCCCAGGGTCCTCTCTCTCCATGGCCCATTGCCCTCTCTCTCTCCCCAGCCCATAGGGACCCTCTCCTCTCCTCCCCAGTCCCCACCATGGGAACCCTCTCTCTCTCCTCTCCCATAGGGACCCTCTCTTCCCCCTCTTCATGGGATCCCCTCTCTCTCCCCATCCCATAGGGACCCTCTCTCTCCCCTTCCTCCCATGGGTCCTCTCTCTCCCCATCTTACATGGGTCACTCTCGTCTTCTCCCCACCCATGGGGTTCCCTCTCTCTCCGCCTCTTCAGGGGTCCCTCTCTCTCTCCCCTCCATGGGGTCCTCCCTCTCTCTCTCCCCTTCCCGGGGAGTCCTCTCTCTCTAAACGCAGATTAGGGTCCTCTTTTTGCCCTCCCAACGCCCCCACATGGGTGCTCACTCCTCTAAGGTAATCCAACCCTTAATGGATATTATGGTAAACAGGAGACGCAAAACGAGGGTAGCATCTCCAAAGTAAGTAAAAACTTAAATTATTCAGACCACACCTATCACAACGTTTCGGGAGAAAAACTTGCCCCCTCCTCGTGTAGGATGTTCAAACATAAGCACACTTGGAGAAGGGGGGAAGTTTTTCCCCCCGAAACGTTGTGATATGTGTGGTCTCAATAAATTAAGTTTACTTTACTTTGGAGTGCAAACCTCGCTTTTTTGCCGTCTCCCTTCTCTCATTACCCTTCCCATCCCATGGGAACCCGTCTCTCCTCTTCCTATACCTGATGGAGGTCCCTTCTCGTCCTGCCCCCTTTCCCATGGGGTCCACGTACTCTCTCTTCCCCACCCATGGGGTCCCTCTCTCTCTTCGATACCATGGGGACCATCTTCTATCCTCTCCCTTCCCATGGGGTTCCCGTCTCTCTCTCCTCTCAAAGACTGTCACTCTCTCTCTATCCCCATCCCAGGGGGTCCCTGTCTCTCTCTATATATAACCCATCTCCAGGGGTCCACTGTCTCTCTCTCTCCATCCAGAGGTCCTGTCTACTCTCTCTCCATCCAAGGGGTCACTGTCTCACTTCCATCCCAGGGGGTCCTGTCTCTCTCTTAATCCATCCCAGGGGTCACTGGCTCTCTTCCGCTCTCTCTCTCTCCCTCCCCCACGGTGGTCCCTGTTCTCTCTCCCCCATCCAAGGGATCACTGTCTCACTTCCTCCAGTCCTGTTTCTCAGACGGGGGTCCGTCTCTCTCTCTCTTAATCCAGGGGGTCCCCTGTCTCTCTCTCTCCCTCCAGGTCCTGTTCTCTCTCGTCTCTCACCCAGGGGGGCCCTGTTCTCTCATCTCTCCATCCAGGGGGGTCTGTCTCTCTTTCTCTCTCCATCCCAGGGGGTCCACTGCTCTCTCTCCATCCCAGGGGGTTCCTGTCTCTCTCTCCACCAATCCAGGGGTCATGTCTCTCTCTCTCTTCCACCCAGGGGTTCTCTTACTTGACTCTCTCTCTTTATCCCAGGGGGTCTCTGTCTCTCCTATCTCTCATCCTCAGGGGGTCTCTTCTCTCTCCCTCTCATCCGCGGGGTCCGTCTCTCTTCGCCATCCCAGGGGGGTCCCTGTTCTCTCTCTCACATCCCAGGGGGTCCCTGTCTTCTCTCTCTTTTTCCCATCCAAAGGGGGGTCCCTGTCTCTCTCCCTCTCATCCCAGGGGGTCCCGGTCCCTTCTTTCTCCTTCCCAGGGGGGTCTCAGTCTCTCTCTCTCTCTCTCTCCTCCTTCCCAGGGGGGTCACTGTCTCTCTCTCTTTTCCACTATAGTCCCTATCTCCGCTCAGTGTCCTCCGGGGTCCCTGCCTCTATCTTCTCTTTCCATCCCAGGGGGTCCCTGTTCTCCTCTCGTTCCATCCCAGGGGGCCCTGTCACACTTCTCTCATCCAGGGTTCCGTCGCTCTCATCTCCTCCCAGGGGGGTCCCTGCTCTCCTGCTCCCCTCCCGCGGTGTGTCGCGTGTCTCTCCTCTCTCCCCATCCCAGGGGTCCATGACTCACTCTCTCCCCCATCCCAGGGTTGGTTCCCTGACTCCTCCTCTCCTACTCTCATCCCAGGGGTCCCTGGCTCTCTCATCTTCCAGGGGGTCCCTGGACTCTCTATCTCCTCCATCCCGGGGGTCCCCTGAACGCTCTCTCCTCCAATCCAGGGGGGTCCCTGAACCTCTCTCTCCCCTTCCTCCCAGGGGGGGTCCCTGACTATCTCTCTCTCTCATCCCAGGGGGGTCCCTGACTCTCTTCTCTCTCTTTCCATCCCAGGGGGCCTCCTGACTCTCTCTCTCTCCATCCAGGAGGGGGGTCCTGACTCTCTCTCTCTTCTCCTCACATTCCCAGGGGAGGTCCCTGAATCCTCCTCTCTCCATCCCAGGGGGGTCCCTGACTCTCTCTCTCCCTCACCAGGGGGTCCCTGACTCTCTCCCTCTCCCCATCCGGGGGCCCGGTCGCCTATCCATCTCAGTCATGTCTCCCTTCCAATCCCAGGGGGTCTGATCTCTCTAATCCTCAGGGGGTCCCACGCCTCTCCTCTCCCATCCCAGGGGGGTCCCGATCTCCTCTCTCCTCTCCTCCATCCCAGCGGGGGGTACCTGACTCTCTCTCTCTCTCCACCCAGGGGGGTCCCTGACCTCTCTCCTCTTTTCCCATCCTGGCCCTGTTTTCCTCCAATAGGGGTGGGGGGAGGGGGGGGGTTGTGGCGGCTGGGGGGTAGGGGCGGGGGGGGGGGGGGGGGGGGTGGCGGTGGGGGGGCGGGGGGTGGGGGGGCGCGTGGTCGGGGTGGTGTCCGATGGGTGGGGGCCGGGGGTTTGTTTTTTCTGTTTTTATTCTGTGTTCTTTTTCTTTGTTGGCCTTTTTTCATTTTTTTTATTTTTTCTCTTTTTTTTTTCGTTGGTCCTTTGTTTTTTTCCTCTTCCTCTTTTCTCCTTCCCAGGGGTTGTCTCTCGTCTCTCTCTGCTCTCTCCTCCAGGTCCTGTCTTTTTCTTCCTCAGGGTCTCTTCCCTCTCTTCTCTTTCCTCCCTCTTCTTCTCTCTTTCATCCCAGGGGGTCCACATGTCTCTCTCTCTCTTTCCATCCCAGGGGGTCCCTGTCCTCTCCTCTCTATCCACCCCAGCTGGGGGTCCCTTCTCTCTCTCTCTCTATCCTCCAATGGGGGGGTCCCTGACTCTCTCTCTCTCCCATCCCAGGGGGGTCCAGTGACTCTACTCTCTCTCTCCTCATCCCGGGGGGTCCCTGACTCTCTCTCCTCCATCCCAGGGGGTCCCTGTCTCTTCTCGCTCTCCTCCCCATCCCAGGGGGGTCCTCCTCTCTCTCTCTCCCATCCCCAGGGGTCATACTCTCTCTCTTCCTCCCATCCCAGGGGGTCCACTGGACCTCTCTCTCTCCAATCCCAGGGGGGTCCCTGTCTCTCTCTCCCACCATCCCAGGGGTCGCTCCCCTCTTCCTCAGGGGTCCCTGACTCTCTCTCTCTCCATCCCGGGGGGTCCCTGACTCTCTCCTCTCTTCTCCATCCCTATATGGGGGTACCTGACTCCTCTCCTCTATCCACGATCTCTCTCCTCCACCAGGGGGGTCCCTGCTCGCTCTCTCTCCATTCACGGGGGGTCCCTGACTCTCTCTCTCCTCCTCTCAGGGGGGTCCCTGCACTCCTCTCCACTCCCAGGGGGGTCCCTGACTCCTCTCTCCCCCATCCAGGGTGGTCCTGACTCGCTCCTTTTTTTTGTTCTCTCCATCCCAGGGGGGGTCCCTGCTCTCTCCCTCTCCATCCACAGGGGGGTCACAGACTCTCTCTCTCTCCCATCCCAGGGGGTCCCTGACTCCGTCTCTTCGCCATCCAGCGGGGTCCACTGACTTCTCTTTCCCTCCCAGGGGTCTCCTGACTCTCCACTCTTTCCTCCAGGGGGTCCATGTCCTCTCTCTCTCTTCCATCCCAGGGGGCCCTGTCTCTCTCTCATCCCCACCCCAGGGGGGGTCCCTGTCTTCTCTCTCTCCATCCACCAGGGGGTTCCTTGCTCTCTCTCTCTCTATCCATCCCAGGGTCGGTCTCTCCTCTCTCTCTCTCTCCCTTCCGGGGACTTTGTTGGGGGAAGTTTTCTTACCCGGGATCCCAGCGCCTTTCCCCCGCGGCCGGTTCCCCGTCCAATGAGTCTGAGGCAACCAGCCCAGGAACAGGACAGAGCGGGATGCCCCTTTGGCAAAACACGCAGACAACACTCCCGCTCCAACCCCCCGGTCAACGCCTCTCTCCGCATGCGCGGCTGGGGCGAACAGAGCGACCCCGAGACACACGACCGCAAAAAACCGCAACCGCATTGGGCGGAGGCGATGGGGAGTTGGGAGGGGCCTAGCCGGTTGAGCGACCACATGAACGGGCAATGGGTAGCGGATGGAGGGGGGAAAGCGCGTTGAACCACACCCCACCCAGTAGTATTTCGATGGTCATGTCTATGGGACCGGATCGCGCGATCTAGTCGGTGGGTGATAACAGAACCGACCGATATTGATGTACACTGTACTGGGAAAGATAATGGAAAGGACAGGAAAAATTAGAGTGTGAGCTCTTTGGGGAGAGGGACCAAGCTTAACAGATCTATTCTATTATATGATTGTTAACTTCCCTCACTATTATCAATATCTCGTTACTAATAACCGTACACTATTCATACTACCATAACACTATTTGTCATCTGTAATCTCATCTGTAATACTCGTATAGTCTCACCTAGTATCTAAACGTAATGTACTACATCTTACCCACTATCACACTGCTACATATCTCCCATACTGGCTCTACATACTGTCTTCCTTATAAATTCTACATACTATCTACTACTATCTAATGTCTACTACTATTGAACTATCTTCATACTATTATACGTCACGTCTCCATCATTACTACTGCTCTACATATAACTGCATCGAGCTTCATGACTGTCTGATACCTTACATACTGTCTACATACTATCTACTTCTTCATACTGTCTACATACTCACTCCTCATACCGGATACTACAATGCTTCGTAAGTCTCATCATACCGTCATGTACATACTGTTCTATCATTAGTATCACTGTCTACTCTGATAATATGTCTCAATCTAACTACTTCTTTCATATGTATCTATCATAAACGTACATATGATACATCTTAACGTCTATACTATGCATAATCTATACTATCTTCATTCTACTACTTTACTATTATAATTTGGCCTACACTACTATCTACCCGATCCTATCATACTATGCTACCTACTATAAGTCTCATACTTACTCTACATGATATCGTCTCATACTATCTCATACTGTCTACATATCGTCTTATACATTACATAGCTGTGAAGTTCTTATCAGGCTGGATCTTGTATCAGTAGATAATACTTGAGTCACATTCACTAGTCTACATACTATTACATACTGTGCTTCATACTATACTACATTATTGATGCAGTACTTCACCTACTATCTCATTACTCGTCTACTATATCTAATAACTATTTTCATACTCTATATAATGTCCTTTATATCTTCATACTGTCTACATACGTTACATTATTTCCGTTTCTACATACTCATCTTCATAGCTTCAATACGGTTCTAATACTGTACTAAAATGTCCTGCTGGTCACATACCTATCACATACTGCTGCATACTGTCAACTACTCTCATACTAATACTACTACAAATCATTAGTCTCACATGTCACTTACGTCAACCATTACCGATCTCATTACTATCTTCATACTGATCTACAGATATCTGTTGTCACATACTATTCATACCAGGTTCACATACCAGCTACAACTCTGATACTGTCAATACGTCCAGTGCTACATCTTTTTCATACTACAACTATTCAACTTGTACCTACTTCTTCTCACGCTCATAACATCTACTACCTTTCATACTGTTCTACATACTTACTCTTCTTCAACAGTTCTACATACTTTCGCTAATTACTCTACATATATCTCTACTTTCTACTATCACTGTCTACATCTACCATCTACATACTACTTTCAATACTGGCTAATACTTTCTACATCACGTACCTACATACAATTCTACATACAGGTTCTACATACCGTCTACATAACTATCTGTTATAATCGTCTACATAACCGTCTACATAATATCTTCATACTGTCTACATTTATCTTCACTGCTGCTACTACTGGTCTACATCACTATTTCATATACACGTCTACATACCATCTACAACTATCTTCATAGTCTACATACCGTCTCATCGATCCTACATACTTTCTTTCATGTGTCGCATACTATCTTAATACTGTCACATAATCCCTCTACACGTATCCTTCATACGTCTACAATATATCTACATACGTCTACATACTGTCTACATACTATCGTCTACGGTCTAAAGTACTTTCTAAATACTGTCTACAGTCGGTCACATTACCGTAGACTGTATGCACGACAGTTGGACGTATGTGACAAATAATGCAACCGGATCGTAGTTGTTTCACATTATGTTAATTGTATTCATAATTCACCCATGACACCCACAAAAGGGCTAACGTGAAAGGAAGGGCAAAGACTTGCCTTAAATGTTGTCCCTTTGTGGTGTGTATGGTTAAATTATGAAATAAACTTTATCAGTAAATGAAACACTTACGCTCCGGCTGAATTAGTCAATACTGTCTAGTATACACCGATACATACTGTCTATCACTGTCTACATACCATCTATATACCATCTACTTACTCTCTACATTACATTTACATCCTGTGTCATACAGTCGTTCAACCGTCTAATCTCCATCTACATTCGTATATGACGTCTACATACCATCTACATACCATCTATATACTGTCCTAAAATCCTTATACACGTAAATAGGTCTACTACTACGTATCTAGATACTTGTCTACTACCATCTAAAGACTGTCTACTTACGTCTTCATACTGTCTACATACGTTACATGGCTGTCTACATAACATATTCATACTGTCTTATACATATCTGCATACATCTTCAAACCACCTACATCCCATCTACATACCATCTGTTACTGTCTTCATACTGTCTACCATACTGTCTAATACCATTATCATCTTTTTCAGACCACTACATTGCGTCTTCATACTTCTACATATCGTTCTACAATTGTCCTTCCGTCTATACTTCTGTCTATATACCGTAGGCAAACTTCTATATACTTCATATGTATCTGATACTCTGTCTTTTATTGTTTCTTACTCTACTATGTCAAGTACAGACTACAAACTGTCATATACTGTCTTAATACTATCTGCTACTTTCTATATACTGTCTACATCACATACTGTACGTCTCTTCATAACCTCTAATACTGTCTCATACATGTACATACACGCCTACATACGGTCTACATCCTGCTTCTCACTGTCTACATACAGTCTAATACTGTCAGATCTATACTGTTTCAGATTGGGTCTACATTACTTTTTTATATATACTTTCTATATCTAGTCTATAATACTGTCTACATACTGTCTAAATACTGGGCTACCTACTTGCTCATACTGTACTATATACTGTTTTCATACTGTCTACATACGGTATCTGCTTACATTATGTGTCTACATCTTCTACTATAGCCCTCGTGGTGTACCATCTAGATTACTGTATATACTGTCTACATACTGGTATATACTGTACTCATGTGTATATTCTCATACTTCATATATGTCTAATGTTATACGGTCCTACATATCTTCTGTTAACTATCTACATACCTAGATATTGTCTACACTGTTATCGTTCTATTCGGGACATATCACTTACTGTGCAGTTCTCATTAAGTACTCTGAGCATTACTCCTGCTACACACTGTTTACATATCTATACGCTATACTTATATATACTCCGTAAAATCTTATTAGCTGTCTATATTGAAGACTTTCAACGTTCTATATATTGGGTCTTCATACTGTCTACGACTTTCTACCTATCGTCTAATACATGGTTTACATACCGTCTACATATTGTCTTCATACCGTCTAACAATCTGGTGCTGCTGAAATCTGTCTACAAACTGTCTTCATACTGTCTACATACTGTATAAGTTTTATGGGTCGTGGGGTTTTAAGGTGTGGATTGTTGTTTATGGTCCTTAAGGATTGGGTTTATAGTCAATTATTGGTTTGTTTAATTGGTCATAGTTTGACTATGCTTGGTTTAGTGGGGTGCGATTGTATGTGGTGGTTGTATGCGGCCTCGGTTTATGGTATTGGTTTATGGGATCGTTTTGTTGGTTGTTTTATGGTCTATTTATGATTGGTTGATTTGATTGGTTTATTGATCTTGTTTATTGGTTGTTTATGATGGCTTATTGTCAGTGTGATGAGTGGTTTATGGGTCGTTTATTTGATGTGGTTTACTGGTCAGTTTATTTGGTTGATTGTATCGATTGGTTTTTGATTGGTTAGGTGTCCGTTTTTTGATGGTTTGTATTGGTTGATTTATTTGATGGTTTATTGGTTGGTTTATGTTATCGTTTGTGCAGTTTTTATTATGGGTTTTAGGACACGGTTATTCGATGGTTAGTGGCATTTATCGTTGGTTTATTTGGTCAGTTTATTGAATTGGTTTATTGGTTGTTTTGATTGGTTTTTGATTGATTGGTTTTTGGCCAGTGTATACTTTCTATATACAGTCTACATACCGTCTACATACTATCACACACTCTATAAACGTCTATTACTGACGACATGTCGAAATACATCTATACGTCTTCATACCATCTACATCTTACATATCATCTACATCTGTCTAATCCTATCTTCAATACTGTCTAATACGTCTCACATACGTCTACTTATTTTCGTAATATACTGACTTCACTGTCTATTACTGATAAAGTTTTATTACTGGGTACTTTTTGATTTTTCTTTGGTCAAATGTATATACTGTTTATTAGTGGGGTTTATTACTGGTTTATATTGTCGGTTTATTGATTGGTTTATTGGTTTCACTTTAATGGTGGTGTTACGTCGGTTTATTGGACTGGTTTATATGGTCGGTTATTATTGTTTTATTGGTCCCTTTAATGATTGGTTTAGTCGGTTTTTGGTGGGTTATGGTCAATTTAATGATTGGTTTATGGGTCGATTTTTGATTGTGTTATGGTCGGTTTATTGATTGGTTTATTGGTCATATTAGTCGGTTATTGTTTGGTTTTATTGGTCAATTTAATATTGGTTATGGGTCGATGTAGTGATTGGTTTATTGTCGGTTTTTGATTGGTTATTGGTGGTCCGTTTATTGATGTTATGATCGCTTATTTGATTGGCTTATTGGTTGGTTTATTGGCCAGTTTATGGTTGGTTTATGATTGATTTTGGTCATTTATTAATTGATTATATGGGTTTGTTTTATTGATCAGTTTATTGTTTCTTTTGGTCTATTTATTGATGGTTATTGGTCGTTTATGTATCAGTTTATGATTGTTGATTATTGATTGTTATTGATCAGTTTATGATTGGTTTATTTAAGTTATTGATCAGTTTATGATTGTTTATTGGTCAGTTTTATGATTAGTTTTTGGTCAATTGATGATTTATGGGTTGGTTTATGATCAGTTTATTAATTTCTTTTTTGGTCCGTTTATTGTTGTAATTGGGTCCATTTAGATTGGTTTTAGGGTCAGTTTATTGGGTTGGTTTATGGTCGATTATTGATTGGTTTATTGGTCGGTTATGATTGGATTATTGGTCGATTTATTGATTGGTTTATTGGTTTGATTTATTGATTGGTTTTATGGGTCATTTATTGATCGTTTATTGTCGTTTATTCTGGTTTGTTTATTCATTGGATTATTTATTGGTTAATGATCGGTTTTAAGTATCTATTTAATAATGGGTTATGATTTGTTTAATTTACTGATCGGTATTTACCATGTGAACCAGGACCTAATAGAAGGGATAGACAGACTGATCTGTGGCTCTGTATTTTCTGGATTATTATGGGTGGGATATATTTACTGTACTATGCCACTGTAGGATATGGGTATACATATCCATACCACTGCGTACTATAAAGATAAGTTATAGGCGATGGAATGTGGGGTAATATAAATATATATATTATATAATATGTGATTTATGCAATTATAATATCAGTGGGTTTATATTATTATCACTCAGCTATTTCTAGATCATGTGCACTGCAGACCAAAAAAAACACGCAGAAGTAAACATCAGCACACAACCATTGTGGCAACCAAGTCCAAAACCAGGGGGCTTAGTTTACATGGACGATAACCAACAGCAAAAACATCAACCTGCTGCCCTGAAAATGTGCTTCAAACTACAACGTCCACCCTTCCTTCATAGCATGGGAATACTGGGAGCTGTAGTTAAAAAAAAAAAATAATAAAACCCGACAAATGGAATATAATTGGCTTAGAAAGATTTAATTGATTACAATAGCCTCTATGGGGCATTTATACCGCAGGGTAAAGCGGGTACACACATTAACGATAAAAGCCCCGATACCGTCGGATCCGATGGTATCGGGCTTATCGTTAATGTGTGTACCCAGCTTAGGAATAAATAAATAATTGTAATACTCAAGGGTAAGTTTATCCAGAATAGCAATTATACCATTGGGGAAAGCCGCACAGAGGCCACAGGTATCGCTTTAGTAATCTACATAGCTACGTAGATCTATGACTGCGACCGCCCATAAAATACCATCGCGTTATTTACCACCGTTGTATTCTAAGTTCGTTCTCCGTAAATGTACATTAACGATATGGCGCAGAGCTTTGGGGGAAGTTAATCTATTTACTAGATGGACAGAATTCTCTTGGCGCTCAGCGTGGCCAGGCAGCTTGGGTAATGCCGTGCCATTGTCATGTTCTTCCTTTCTGTTGATTCAGTGGTCTTCTTAGACAGAATAGTGACTCTCCATCTATAGGGAAGAAAAGACCTTTGAAGACGGGGGCCGTCCGCACCACATCAAACTAGCAAGGGTTACCATGGCGACCCGGGCAGTTTGTACCCAGCGATGTGAAAACTTTTGTCCTTCTGTACATCACCCCATCGTCTATCAAATAAAAAAATACCATGGACCAGGAGAGAGATCCCCAAACACATAGCCCCCCCGCACACTGTAAACAACTATCAAAAATAAATCACAATACTGTACTGTCTGTAGGAAACAATATGGCAGCTCCCACCCCTTTAGATATAATATAAAAGAAGGAATGTTCTGTACCTACAAAGCTATACCTCATACTGTACTGTCTAGGGAAACATATGGCGCTCCCACCCATATGTACTAAATATAATATCAGAGAAGGAATGTTTCTGTACACACAATAAGCTAACCCTATACTGTACTGTCTAAGGGAAACACTATGGCAGCTCCCACCCATATGTATAAATAAAATATACATTGAAGGAATGTTCTGTACACCACAATAAGCTATACCTCATACTGTACTGTCTAAGGGAAACAATAGGTAGCTCTCACCCATATGTTAAATATAAATATACAGAGAAGGAATGTTTGTACATACAATAATCTATACCCTCATCTGTACTGTCTAAGGAAACAAACGGCAGCTCCCACCCATATGTATAAATATAAATATACGAGAAGGAATGTTTCTGTACACACAATAACCTATACCCTCATACTGTACTTTCTAAGGGAAACAATTGCAAGCTCCCACCCATATTCTAAATATAAATATACAGAGAAGGAATGTTCTGTACATACAATAATCTATACCCTCATACTGTACTGTCTAAGGGAAACAATATGGCAGCTCCCACCCATTTGTATAATATACAGAGAAGGAATGTTCTGTACATACAAAGCGTATACCTCTTACTGTACTGTCTAAGGAAAACTATGGCAGCTCCCACCCATATGTATAAATATACAGAGAAGGAATGTTTGTACATACAATAAGCTTACCCTCTTACTGTACTGTCTAAGGAACAATTGGCAGCTCCCACCCATATGTCTAAATATACAGAGAATGAATGTTCTCTACTGCATAAGCATACCCTCATACCGTACTGTCTAAGGGAAACAAATTGGCTATCCCACCCATATGTATAAATATAATATACAGAGAAGGAATGTACTGTACCCAAGACTTATAACCTCATACTGTACTGTCTAAGGGAAACACTATGGTAGCTCTACCCATATGTATAAATATACAGAGAAGCAATGTTCTGTACACACAATAATCATATACCCTCATACTGTACTGTCTAAGGGAAACCAATATGGCAGCTCCAGCCATATGTATCGTATAAATATACATACAGAGAAGGAATGTTCTGTACACACAAAGTCGCTATAACTCATACGTACTGTCTAAGGGAAACCTATGGCGCTCCCCCTATGTATAATATCAAGAAGGAATGTTCTTACATCATAAGCTAACCTCATACTGTACCAAGTCTAAAGGAAAAAATATGGCAGCTCACACCCATATGTATAAATATACGAAGAATGTTCTGTACATACATAAGCTATACCCTCATACTGTACTGTCTAAGGGAACAACTGGCAGCTCCACCCATAGTATAAAATAAAATAACAGAGAAGGAATGTTCTGTACATACAATAGCTATACCCTCATACCGTACTGTCTAAGGGAACAATATCGCAGCTCCCACCCATATGTAGAATATACAGAGAAGGAATTTTCGTACATACAATAATCTATACCCCCATACGTACTGTCTAAGGGAAACAATATCGCAGCTCCCACCCATATGTATAAACTATACAGAGAAGGAAGGTTCTGTACACACAATAAGCTATACCCTCATACTGTACTGTCTAAGGGAAACATATGGCAGCTCCCACCCATATGTAAAATATACAGAGAAGGAAGTTTTGTACATACTATAAAGCTATACCCTCATACTGTACTGTTGCTAAGGAACAATATGGCAGCTCCCATCCATATGTATAAAATATACAGAGAAGGAATGTTCTGTACACACAATAAGCCATACCCTTCATACTGTACTGTCTAAGGGAAACAATATGCAGTTCCCCACCCATATGTACATAATATAACATACAGAGAAGGAATGTGCGTACACACATAAGCTGTACCCTCATACTGTACTGTCCATTGGAAACAATATGGCAGCTCCCACCATATGTATAAATATAAATATACAGAGAGGAATGTTCTGTACTACAATACTACCCTCATACGTACTTCTAAGGGAAACAATATGGCAGCTCCCACCCTCTGTATAAATATAAAAAAGAATGTTCTGTACACACAATAAGCATACCCTCATACTATACTGTCCCTGGGACAATTGCAGCTCCACAATAAAGTATAAAAACAATATTATTTAAAGGAACATGTAATGGATCTGGAGCTCCTCCTACTAGCTACAGCAATGAACTGCTGAACCAAATAAGCTTTTCCCTGCATGTATCTGATTAACAGTAACAAAATTAGTTTGCAACAATGTAACATCTTGACAGACTCCTCCCATTTCTGTAGTGGTATTTTCTGGGCACACAACGACTACTTTTCAACACAAGTGAAATATAAAGGGGAAACTAAAGTGAAAACATACAGTAATTGGCGGTGATTCCCAGTTCCTCGTGAACTAACTTCCGGTTTAAAAGTTAAGATTAAAAAAAATATAGATTTTTCTCCAAGCGACCCTAAAAGTGGAATAAATAAAATTTATTAATTTATTTAAATAGAAATATTTAAATAACAAAATAATACATTGATTTGCATGAACTAAAGGTAAGTTTAGTTTTTTTTGTTCCTGCTATAAATATTTTATGTTTAAGCTTTTTTTCTTTCTTCCATAAGTAGCTTTTAATTCAAACGGACCAGGTAACTTCCGAGAGTGTCAGTTGTGTGGATCTGTGGGGTAAAAGCGCCATCTTGTGGTTAATATTTATATTCATTTTTTGCATTGTACTTTTTTTTTTCTTCTATTTTTCCCAATATTTTGTTAACTTGTCTGATTGACAGGCCCTCAGTCCCAACTGTCACAATATCACATATATATTTTCAAATCATTGGAATCGCGCAACCACTACGAAAACGCGCATTTTGCGGGTGCGAAACGCTGAGATTTGCGTTCCGCATTTTAAATCGCTATCGCTGGCTTTTTCCAATACTAATGAAAAAAACGCATGCGCAAACGCAAGCAAATCGCACATGAAATCGCTTGTTTGCGTTGCAATGGGCTGTGCCCTAGTGATCTAGATCCAGAGAACACCTCAAGTCCTCTAATAATTTGTATCCCCTCCCCTACTTAAGTCATTGAATCAGGCATGGTCAGTGAGCTTTCCAAGATAGGAACCTTGATACCATGTACACAGTATTAGAATAATTATATATAGCCTCGTATCATATGAGATCGTTTTTAAGTGTATTTGAGATTGCGTTAAGTTTTTAGGCGCTACCAATGAGGAGGATGGGGGGGTATATATTTCTTATATGGAAGGTGTATATGTATGTGTCTAATTTTTCAATATACCATATAAATGACCGTAATTAAAGATATATAAAGTATATATAGACTTATTTAGGTACACAACAAAATATATGATGTGATAATAATACTACCCCTACTTTATTGGAATAGTCAAAACGGAAGGTTTTGCCACTGCTAATGTGTCTGCGCGTTTTTAGACAAAATGTTTGGCTCTGATGGAGACAGGTGAAAAAGAAGTGCACAGTGGGTTAATGTACTTCATGTCTGTAATAGTTATGAGTTGAGGATGGACATGCTTGACGGACGTATAACACATATGTTTTGTTGCAAAACCTTATATACAACGTTATCAGTTTTCTACTGGAGGGTAATATAACAAATGTGTGTGTGAACCTACACGTGAACTGCTACATGGAATTTGCCGTGGGGAAACATGTTGATTGTAACTGAATATCGCAGCACTTGAGTGACTGACAGGCGTCAGTGTCTCTGATCAGTGACGTGCGGCTCTTTGTCTGTGTTGTTAAAGTCTGAGCTCTGTGTGTGTTTTATTAAGCGTGCTCTATTTTTTGCACATAGTGAGCAGTGTGTCACTTGTGTTGCACTTTAACACTTTATCCTGACAAGGACCACTTTTATTGACGTAAGATCCCAATCAATAACGTTACTTCTGTGCGAATTGAAAGTGGCCATGTCTTTATTCTTTAGTGTAAACTGTCTGTGACGTGTGTGACATGTGGGCAGTGTGTGTCTGGTGCAATGCCGGCAGTATCTTTGGGGGCGTGCCTTGAATGATTGTGTATATGCATGACTGTGATGTTTGGGGGTGTGGCCCGTGATACACAATATCTGGTCACATTCCAGGAGGATCGCTTTAATTTCCAAAAACTGACAATAGATGCAAAATGGATTCATATCACCCATAGTAAACCAGTCTTTCCAGGGTTTATATTTGTATATAAATGTCATTCATATCACCCATAGTAACACAGTCTTTTCAGGGTTTATATTGTAGATAAATGTCATTCATATCACCGATAGTAACACAGTCTTTCCAGTGGTTTATTTGTATTAAATGTCATTCATATCACCAATAGTAACATAGTCTTTTCCAGGGTTTATATTTGTTATAAAGTCATTCATATCACCGATAGTAACCCATTCTTCCAGGGTTATATTTATATAATGTCATTCATATCACCAATAGTAACATAGTCTTTCCAGGGTTATATTTAGTAATAATGTCATTCATATCACCGATAGTACACAGTCTTCCAGGGTTTTATCTGTATAATAATGTCATTCATATCACCAATAGTAACACAGTCTTTCCAGGGTTTTATATTTGTATATAAATGTCATTCATATCACCGATAGTAACACAGTCTTTCCAGGGTTTTATTTGTATATAATGTCATTCATATCACCGATAGTAACACAGTCTTTCAGGGTTTATATGGTATATAATGTCATTCATACACCGATAGTAACACAGTCTTTCCAGGGTTTATATTTGTATATATGGCATTCATATCACCATAGTAACATAGCCTTTCAGGGTTTATATTTGTTATAAATGTCATTCATATACACCATGTAAAACATAGTCTTTCCAGGGTTATATTTGTATATAAAATGTGATTCATATCAACCAATAGTAACGTTGTCTTTCCAGGTTTATATTTGTATATAAATGTCATTCATATCACCGATAGTACACAGTCTTTCCAGGGTTTATATTTGTATATAATGTCATTCATATCACCAATAGTACATAGTCTTTCCAGGTTTTATTTGTATAAATGTCATTCATATCACCATAGTAACATAGTCTTTCCAGGGTTTATATTGTATATAAGTGTCATCCTCACCGATAGTAACCACAGTCTTTCCAGGGTTATATTTATATAATGTCATTCACATCACCGATATACACAGTCTTTCCAGGGTTTATATTGGTATATAAATGTCATTCACATCACCAATAGTAACACAGTCTTTCCCAGGGTTTATATTTGTATATAAATGGTCATTCATATCACCAATGTAACACAGTCTTTCCAGGGTTTTATTTGTATATAAATGTCATTCATATCACCGATAGATGACACAGTCTTCCAGGGTTTACATTGGTATATAAATGTCATTCACATCACCAATAGTAACACAGTCTTTCCAGGGTTTATATTGTGATATAGAAAGTCATTCACATCACTCATGTAACACAGTCTTTCCAGGGTTTATATTGTGTATAAATGTCATTCACATCACCAAAGTAACACAGTCTTTCCAGGGGTTTATATTGTTATAATGTCATTCACATCACCAATAGTACACACAGTCTTTCCAGGGTTTATATTTGTATATAATGTCATTCACAATCACTCATATTAACACAGTCTTTCCAGGGTTTATATTTGTATAAATGTCATTCATATCACGATAGTAACACTCTTTCCAGGGTTTTATTTGTATATCAATTCATTCATATCACCAATAGTACACAGTCTTTCCAGGGTTTATATTTGTATATAAATTACATTCACATCACCAATAGTAACACAGTCTTTCCAGGGTTTATATTGTATATAAATGTCATTCATATCACAATATTAACACAGTTCTTTCCAGGGTTTATATTGTATTAAATTCATTTCTTTTCACCAATATTAACACAGTATTTCCAGGGTTTATATTTGTATATAAATTTCATTCATCTCCGTTGATTAATTAATGTCTATGTTAAGTTAGACCGATGGTGCTACAAACTAGTTATGGGTAATTTAGGTGACCCAGGAAGGCTTGTAAAAGGGACTGTCCATTTAACGAGACCCCCTACTGGGTCATGTGAATGGATTGAGTCTCTATTAAAGGGAGATTAAAAGGTTCATACAGGGAGCCCGGGAATGGATGACAAATGGTTTAAAGCATGAACTAGGTCCAAAATAATAGAGCTGTATAAAGGTCACCCAGTGGGTTCTGTACAAAAGACAGGCTTATTTTGTAAAGGGGAAGTTAATGGGACTGGTTGTGTTAACCTGATTGGTCAAGGGACATTTAATAGGTCTTTCCATGCCATGGGAAAAATGGTGGTGGATTTGAAAGCTTGACAAGGAACTGTCACAGGAACTAAGATGATACAGTGTATCCGTGGGTGTGGGGCAGGACGGGTTCAACTATAGACGATAAGTGTACAGTGGGGTGATTGTGCCGCAGGACGGGTACCTATACGCGCTACAGTGTTATCAGTGGGGGATGTTGGGCAGGAAGGGTCACATATGAGACGATACAGTGTATCAGTGGGGATCCCGTGCGCCCAGGCCAGGTTCACCTATAGACGATACAGTGTATCAGTGGGGATGTGCGCAGGACGGGTTCACCTGATAGATGATACAGTGTATCAGTGGGTGATGTGTGGGAAGGCCGGGTTCACCTTATAGCATGATCCGGGTATCAGTGGGTGATGTTGGGCCAGGAAGGGTTCACCTATGACGATACAGTGTTCAGTGGGTGATGTGGCCAGGACGGGTTCACCTTATAAGGAACGAGGTTACCAGTGTGGATCAGTGGGTGATGTGCGCCAGGACAGGTTCACGATAGACGATAAGTGTATCAGTGGGTGATGTGCCAGGGACAGGTTCACCTATAGATGATACAGTGTGTCAGTGGGTGATGTGCGCAGACGGGTCACCTATAGACGATACCAGTGTATCAGTGGGATATGTGGGCAGGATGGGTTTCACCTATAGATGAATAAGGGTATCAATGGTGATGTGGGCAGGATGGCAGGATGCGGTTATAACATATAGTGAACAGGGGTATAAGTGGGTGATGGGGCAGGACGGGTTCACCTAGTCAGTGGGTGATTGTGGGACAGACGGGTTCACCTATAAGATGCTACAGTGTCTCAAGTGGGTGATGTGGGGCAGGAAGGGTTCACCTAGAGATGTACAGTGTACCGTGGGTGATTGTGCGATAGGCGGGATTCACATATAGACGATACAGTGTACCAGGGGATGAGGTGAGCACCCTAGGGACAGGTTCACCTATAGATGATTACGTGTAATCAGGGGGAGATGTGGGCAGGGCGGTTTCACCGATAGAGATAAAGTGTATCAGTGGGTGATTGTTGCCGCAGGACGGTTCACCTATAGACGATACAGTGTATCAGTGGGGGAGGTACGGCAGGACGGGCTCACCTATAGACGATACAGTGTATCAGTGGGTGAGCGGGTGCGCAGACGGGGTCACCTATAGACGATACAGTGTATCAGTGGAGATGTGGGACGGGGGTTAACCTATAGTGATACCAGTGATACCAGTGGGTGATGTGCGCCAGGAAGGGTTCACTATAGACGATACAGTGTACCAGTGGGTGAGGTGCGCAGGACGGGTTCACCTATAGATGTACAGTGTATCAGTGGGAGAGTGTGGCAGGACGTTTCACCTATAGACGATACAGTTGTATCAGTGGGTGAGCTGCGCAGGACGGGTTCACTATAGACGATACAGTGTATCAGTGGGGGAGTACGCAGGATGGGTTCACTATAGACGATACAAGTGTATCAGTGGGTGAGTGTGCGCAGGACGGGTTTCAACTATAAGACGATACAGTGTATCAGTGGTGATGTGCGCAGGACGGTTCACCTATAGACGATACAGTGTATCAGTGGGTGATGTGCGCAGGACAGGTCACCTAAGACGATACAGTGTATCAGTGGAGTGATTGTTGCCAGGACAGGTTCCACCTATAGATGATCAGGGTATCAGTGGGTGGAATGTGGGCAGGAGGGTTTTACATAGAGATACAGTGTATCAGTGGGAGAGAGATGTGCAGGATGGGTTCACCTATAGATGATACAGTGTATCAAATGGGTGATGTTGGGAAGGATGGGTTCACCTATAGATGATACTTATTAGTGGTTAGTGGGGGCGTGATGGGGCAGGACGGGTTCACTATCCCAAAGTGCGGTGATGTGGGCAGGACGGGTCACCTATTAGGATACAGTGGATCAGGGTCAGGGTAGATGTGGGCAGGACGGAGGGTCACCTATAGATAATACAGTGTACCAGTGGGTGATTTTGTCGCGCAGGACGGCGTGTCACCTAATAGACGATTGACAGTGTACAGTGGGTGAGGTGGCAGACAGTAACTAGAGATAGGATCAGGGGCTGTGCAGCGCACCTATAATGAACAGTGTATCAGATGCGGAGTGAGGGCCAGCCCAGGGACGGTGTCACCATATAGACGATACAGTTGTATCAGTGTGACGGTAGCCCAGCAGGAACGGCACCTAGTAAGACGATGACAGTGATATCCAGGCTGGGAGTGAAGGTTTACGGGTGGACGGGTTCACACTATAGAACGAATACAGGTATCAGTGGAGGTGAGGGCAGCAGTGAGCGTGTGTTTGCACCCTATAGACATCAGTCTAGTATCAGGCGAGATGTCGCATGTTACCTAATGATGTACGTGTCAGTGGAGGATGTGCGAAGGAAGGGTTAATATAGACGACAGGTCTGTACAGTGGGTGAGGGGTGCGCAGGACGGGTTACCGATAGATGTAACAGTGGTATTCAGTGGGAGATGTGGGCAGGACGGTTTCAACTAATAGACGATTACAGTTGTATCAGTGGGGGAGCCTTGCGCGCAGACGCGTCACCTATAGACGATTACAGTGTATCAGTGAGGGGAGGTACGCAGGAGGGTTCACCATAGACGCATTACAGTGTATACGGAGTGGAGTGGAGGTGCGCCAGGACGGGTCAACCTATAGACGTACAGTTGTATCAAGTGGGTGAAAATGTGCGCAGAGGACGGGTTCACCTATAGACGATACAGTGTATCAGTGGGTGATGTGCACAGGACGGGTTCACCTAAGTGTCACCTGTATGGGGTCTATAACAGTTGATTACGGAGTATGATAGACTGTGACAATGTAACATTTAATGTGGACTGGTTCCCATTACTGTATCTTCTACTGGGACACTATTGGTTTATTTTAGTTCATGTAAAGGGGAAGGGATTCACGTCCTGTATATATGACCATGAAGGGGATTTAGCGAGTGGACCAGGTGTCGACCATCAGTGTTGTAGGGGCAGGTGATCCAGATAATTCATCCTTATAGACTACACCACGTGGACACTATGTCCATCTTCTCAGGTCCCATCATCAGCCTGATGCTGATGAATGAATTTGTATCAATTCCTGCCCCCCCCAACCCAACATTCCACATAGTTTCCCCTTCACAATCAACCTTTACTTCCCCTTTACCAAACACAATTTTCTACCAGTGGTAAGAACACGGCTTCATTATTACTGTACAGGTTATTATTCCATGTCTGGCGGTTGTAATGAAATAGAAACATGTAAAACTCTTCTAACTCTTCCATACAATGTCCTGGATTGATAATTCCACAATCCCAACTCTCACCCTTTACAGAGGGGACAAAAGTGAATTTCCAACAGAAGAAACTTCAATATTGACCTAGAGGCATTAATCAATAGCCCCTGGGTCTTTCCCACAGCCCTGAAAGGCTTTACAATCCACCCAGCCCAAGTCTAATATAGGGTCATCCTGAAACTGACATTCAGTTAACCCTTCGCTTCCTCTCAGGCCAGTGTGAATACCCCCCTCTGTGTCTGTATACCCCCCCTGCCACAGCCATGGTAAAATACCATACATTCCCAGAATTCTCTTTAACCCCTCGCTGCACTGTCTGGGTTGAAACTTTCATTGTGATAATGTCATTTGAATGGAATAGACTGGGAAGCTGTGTTAGCGAAGGGCTGTGTTACCTGCCATGAAATCTGTTTCTACATTGGTTTATTGGGGGTTGAAATTACAGTCCTCATCAGCCACTGTTTAAACAGTGCGGGGCAGGACTGGAAGTGCTTAAAGGATGGGGCAGGTGTGATATGGTTCAAGGCCACGAGCCAGGTGATGTGGGAATCCACGGGGAATAGTTCTCACGAACCGCGCTGTCGTTTGTAACGGATTCAATAAAAGTTCTTCAGGGAGATTCAATAAAGGTTCTTATTGTTTAAAATGGTGCTAATTTTGCCCCAACCAATCAGATGTTAGCTTTCGAATGTTAAATAAGTTCTGATTGGTTGGGGCAAAAGTAGCACCATTTTAAACAATAATCAGGGTTATTCAATAAAAGTTCTTATCGTTTAAAATGGTGCTAATTTTGCCCCAACCAATCAGATCTTGTTTAACATTTGAAAGCTAACATCTGATTGGTTGGGGCAAATTTAGCACCATTTTAAATAAGAACCCTGTTAGTGTCTTGGGGTTTAAGTCAAAGGGTGAAAGGTCTGTGGTTCAGTTCAGCAGCTCCTAATTGCTGAGCATCATCATGGTAGACAAACTGCCCAGGCTTTGGTTTAATCTGTTACCCTTGTGGTCTCTCTCCCAACAGACAGCGACGAGTGCACCGAGGGGACGGACGACTGTCACATTGATGCCATCTGTCAGAACACCCCGAAATCCTACAAATGTATCTGTAAACCGGGCTATAAGGGAGAAGGGAAGCAATGCGAAGGTAAGACTGGGCTGGGATCCCTGTTTGTTTGCTCTGCTAAATCTTTGTAAATAGTTGAATTCCTGAAACGATTAATGCAGATTTCCAGCTGCTGTTTGCTCAGTGGGAGCTCCCTGCTGCTCCGGCTAATTATCCCCTAGGACAAGACACTTGGTAGCTCCTCTGTGCTGCAAGAATTGCTGTCCTGCACTTCTCTCTGGTGGCTCCTTCGCCCTCCCACCCCCACGAGCCTATTGATCTATTTACCTCGAATGCTTTCCCAGAATTTCTCTCTGACGTCTCCTCTCTGTTTCCTTCGCCCAATCCATTTTACTTCCTATTACCCTTGTATCAGCTCTGTTCCTGTTTACAAAAGAAAAACAGTAGCTGCAACATTGTTGCAATCAGAAAATAGGTGTCCTAACAGGGCTACAGTGCACTGGACCATATTTGACATCTGTTTACAACCTGCAATCAAGCGTCCATTAAAAAGCTGGAAGAGGTTGGAAATGAAAGAGACGTGATTTGTTGGGCTACATGGATGTTGTCATGTGACCCTATTCAAAAAAATAAGTTGCCTCAACCATTTTACCTTTTTACTGATTTACTACAGTACACGGTGCTTGTGGGTAGGAAGAGAGAAAAGTTCATATCTCTAAAGAAAAACTCCTAAGCGCGTGTGTCATAGGTCCGTATTCTATGTCCGTGTTTATTTATACCGTAGTATGCCGAAGATATGATTGTGTCTCCGATGATCTAGAAATTCTTCATTCCTTTAACCCCTTTTTTAATTAGTTCGAGGAGTCAGTTTGTCTTTTTGTGGCCCAGTGTAAATTATCGGTATATTGCGGTCTGGGTGAAAGACTCTTACAGGTCACGGTCAACGTTGCTGTCAAGATATTTTTTTATCGTTGCGTTTTTTAGCGGTTTAAGAAATTTGGACGGACTGTGGTTTGTGTGTTTGGATTAGACGTTTGCCAGGGAATATTTCCTGTCCAATTAAAGCTCTAAATGGAAACGGCCTCACAATATTATACGGGAATTAAACTAATATCCGTGTTCAGTGATGGTTCTTGGGTCACTTCTGTAGCAGGTACTTCCAGATTTTATCACTCACTATGAATGTGACCATACTGATTTTATTCTAGCCACAATAGTCCCTTTCCCTGTTGGGGTAACTTGGTGTGTTATTGTTTTACATCCGGTATATGCTATGATGTCAAAACAAATCATTTCGAATGTGACACATGGCTACCTGTGGTGTCAGGCATACAGGACTGTAATCACTGGTAATCCTCTCTAACAATTGCCAGTGTTTGGGAAGTAGCCCCTTTGATCTACTGTACTTGTGGTATGGAAATTAAAGGAATAGTTCATTATTATTTAAATTATGATTATTATATGCTTATTATGATAGTATGCTATATATTACCTTCGTTTTAGCTGTGGTTAGTAGTGAGCTGCCAGCCTGCCATTGCACATTCTGTAATGGTCCTTCTTCCCAGAATGCATCACTCCCTTGGAATGTTCCTAACAGTCATTTCTACTGATTGGCTGTTGGATGGGTCACACATGCTCAGATCTCTCCTGAGACATCACTGTATGGGCAGATTATGTTCATTGAAATGAGAAAAGACTCCCTTTTTTTCCTTTGAAAGCATTTGTATTTGTGCTGAACTTACCCTTTAAAGAGAAGATTTCAAGAGAGAGAATTCTGCCCAGTTCAGGTCAAGCAAAGTGCAAGAATATTACAATAAAATGTAAGATCCCAGCCAGGGTGGATAAAACAGGGAATTCTACGGAATCGAAACACAAGGTAAATACGATTAAGTTATCTTTTTCAGATATTTGAAACCTTCCCCCACTAACATCTGTGCCCTGGGGATCGTTATCCTTCTAAGAGAACAAATTCAGGACATAAAAAGTCTGACGTTATTATTTCTTAATGTTAAATAATGTTGCGCTGTATCAGACGCGATGTGCTAGCCTTTATGATGTAATAACGGTGTCAGCCTTAGGTCACTAGCAGGTAATTAGATACAGGATGTGATGTCACAGAGTTTCCTATCAATAACTACCAATGATTTGGGGTATATTATTTAAGATGGAGATGTCTTGGTGTGGCAGTAATTGGTTAGTAACAATTTAAATAATCTAATCTAGTGTAAGTTCTTATGTTGTTTTCACGGCCCCTAAAGGTCCCGATAGAAGGAATCTGTTTTATTCAGCGCTATTTGCTAGGGTCTCCCTGGGAACTCATCCTGTATATCTGCCCCATTCATTACCCATCTTTCACCCTGGGTCTCTACTGATATTTTGAACACCAATAAAATTCCTTACAGTACAAAGACTTTCTGGGGCATTGAGACAGTGTTCGGGTAGATTGACTTATAATAATAATATTATTATTATGTGTATCTGTGACATTGATGGAACATAATGGGATATAATGCGTAATGGTGTAGCTAAGTCATTTTATATCAGTCTTGCCATAGTCTAATTTTATTGCTAGAAAGCACTTTTGTTATCTATCTCCGCATCATAGCACAATAGTTACTGTTGCAACATCCAGTGTTGATGTTGGTTTGTATTAGAAATGTTACCATTGATGTCATAAATCTTTCTTGGATGTGCCGGAATATGCCAAAAAGAGCATCATACTATAAGTCAATAAAAGAGCCAATAATACATTATTTTAAATGTCTGTTTATAGATAGCAAGTTAGGGCAAGGATTTTGGTTTGGCAATCCATTACTGTGGTTATGTCCAACTGCCATGTTCATTTCATAGCCTTACAGTTACTTTTACTTCCCCTTCCTATAGAACAGGGAGATACAAAGTATGTGGTTGAAGAATTCCTCTCCCTGGGTGATTCACGTTGAGCGTGCCTGAGGTCACTGAGCTAAGGTAGGGGCGGAGATTTCTTCTGTTCATTTAAACCAAAAATTATCAATAAGTAAAATATTTACCTTTTGTTTAGTGCACTTGGTTTAAATGAAACTTTTTTTAAAAACATGGCATTTTGAACATAACCCCTTCAATGAATGTGTCGGTAAACTGCTGATTACATTATAGTTGAGAAAACGATTATAAAAACAATGTATGACTTGTCTTTCTAGGGAGGTTAAACCCACGGCCCATTAGATGTTTGTAAACTACAACATGTTGGAGGGCTGCAGGTTTTAAATCCCCGTAATTTTAAAGCAAATATACGCAAATCTCTGCAGTTACTGCCCCTCCCCAAATTCAGTGACCCCAGGCATGCTCAGTACGAATCATTTATGGGTAGAGAAAGGAATGGACGGGCTCTCTGTAGTGAAATATTTTACATTTCACACCGGTGCATTTTTAGTTAAGCAATACAATGTTTTAAATGACGGTTTATGGTTTATAGTTGCAGAAAATGTGTTTTAAGGTGGAGTGTTCCTTTAAAATACAAAATAATAATCGCACATTTCTACAAAATGTTTTACAAACTTTTCATAAACATTTTCTGGAAATATTAAGTAATGATTTTAAAGTTCCAAAGTGATGGGACATGTTTTCCGTGTCTGTCTCTGGCTGTATTCAAATTAATTCTACACCTTTAAATGCGCCCATCAGATCACTTGCGATACTCTGTGGATCTTGCCCTTTAGTTTTCTCATCATCAAAGGTTTATTTTTTCCTCCCTAAGCTTTAAATTGTTCCCATTGGAGAAGTGTGAAGCTATTTTATGGTAGACCTGGCAATATATCTTGGTCGGGATAATCCCAGCCATAGACTCTGCCTGGTTTAACTCCGTCTGAAGGGAGATGAAAAGGTTTTTTTCTTTTTTCTAGTAGGGCTCTAATTTCCCTACAGGAGAATGGATTCGTCTCAATTAACAGTATAAATGACCCATAACTGGTGAGTTTCATTCTGCCAGCGGTTCTGAGGATTGTATCGAAATTCTGAAAATCAGATCCAGAACCAATTGAAACTTTGTTCATGTTTTTTAACTGCTATTTTCCAATTTTCGACTGCTTTTTTTACTGCGATTTTCCAATTTTCGACTGCTTTTTTTTACTGCGATTTTCCAATTTTCAACTGCTTTTTTTACTGCGATTTTCCAATTTTCGACTGCTTTTTTTACTGCATTTTCCAATTTTCGACTCTTGCTTTTTTAACTTCTGCGATTTCCAATTTTCGACTGCTTTTTTTACTGCGATTTTCCAATTTTCGACTGCTTTTTTTTTACTACTGCGATTTTCCAATTTTTCGACTCTGCTTTTTTACTGCGATTTTTCAATTTTCACTGCTTTTTTTTCTGCGATTTCCAATTTTCAACTGCTTTTTTTACTGTTTTTACTAGCGATTTCTAATTTTTCGACTGCTTTTTTACTGCTATTTTCCACTTTTTGACTGCTTTTTTACTGCGATTTTCCAATTTTCGACTGCTTTTTTACTGCGATTTTCCAATTTTCGACTGCTTTTTTACTGCGATTTTCCAATTTTCGACTGCTTTTTTACTGCAATTTTCCAATTTTCAACTGCTTTTTTTACTGCGATTTTCCAATTTTCGACTGTTTTTTTACTGTGATTTTCCAATTTTCGACTGCTTTTTTACTGCGTTTTCCAATTTTCAACTGCTTTTTTTACTGCGATTTTCCAATTTTCGACTGCTTTTTTTACTGCGATTTTCCAATTTTTGACTGCTTTTTTAACTGCGATTTTCCAATTTTCGACTGCTTTTTTAACTGCGATTTTCCAATTTTCGACTGCTTTTTTTACTGCGACTTTCCAATTTTCGACTGCTTTTTTTACTGCGATTTTCCAATTTTCTGCTATTTTACAAACAGGATTGCGAAACTGTGACTCTACTTTAAAGGGAACTGATATTTCTGATAGACCGTCAGACCAGGATTTCTTACGTACCCGGGTGCCTGCGATCCATCGTGGCTGCCCACATATACACCATCCAATTTTTCAAGCCGACCAGTCGAAACACAGTAATGTCGTTTGGATGGTTGGTCCAAAAAATTGCAGCCCCAGCCTTAAACCAGGGGTGCCAAACTGCAAGCAGCCAGGGAATGTTGGGAGTTGTAGTTTTCAAACATCTGGAGGGCTGCAAGTTTGTCATCCTTGATTTAAGCAATAGGAAAACTTTTATCCAAACGGTTACTGCTGATGGAGACACATTTGTTACATAAAAAATAACAATAAAACCACACTGTGAGCGTCCAAATGACAGTTGTGGATCTGGAGAACAATAGGCGCTGTGTACGGCTTCTTTCGGAGGTTCCATAATGTCTGAGACATCCTTTGTTTGCAAGTTATTGTGGGTAGAAACAGAAACGTTCATATTAATGAGCGTTCCGCAGCTAGGGGCGTTTTTATAGTTTGTAGATAACATTCAACTTTAATAAATAACAAGAAGAAATAAACATTTACAGAAACACAAGATTGAAGGGAAAGTTCTGATGTAGTGGAACTATAATACTCAATACACTCCTGTCCCCATGTAACTCACTGACACATCAAAGATAGGAGCACATGCCCTACCTTAAAGAATGTAATGTCTGATTATTGGTGATATAATCCACCCCATATAGTTGATCCCATTGGGATCCAATAGTAAAGAATATCCTTATAATTTACAGTAGGGGGTACATTATTCACTATATAACACATTTAACCCATGTCTGATGAACCAAAGGCAATTCGGTCTTCTACTACCATACATGAAAAAGAATCATCATATTGTATCGTCCAATTTCATATTTTCCTGGGGGCTCTTTCCCCTATACCCCTTATATACAATGTATCAATTCCGCACCTTCTAGCTCATACTTCATAGGGTGATATCCCCTTTCCCAGTTATTTAACGTTCATCTTCTACGGCGAAGTTACTTTTTTACAGTTTACGGCTGAAAAGATTTATTTTTATTGGACGTTGGAGTGTCTGTAAAATTTTAAAGTGTTCGGCAGTGTAGACGAGATTGTCCATATGGAAGCAGTTTTTGGGCTATTTGACCGCTTGTAGATATTTATTTATAGGGAGACCCAATGGAGGATTTGACCAGTGAAACTCTGTTTTAAAGAGAAAGATATTTGTCCTGCATTTTAATGATGATGCTAAAAGATATTCACCTTATTGTAACCATGGAGTGTGATCCACTAATATAAAATGTCTTGTAAAAAATCATTGTGTACATAACCCAAGAGAATGTTAAAACACATAGGGGCTCATTTATCCAGGGATGGTGCGATGTTTTCAGGAATTAAAGTTGCGCTAACCACTTTGCGCTGGCTGTGCAGGTTTCACAAAAGACGGCCACACAGCCTATGCAAGCGATTCAGTCTTTGCAAGTTAGTAGCAGCCATTAAGAGTCTGCAAGAGTCTGCAATATTGAATCGTATATGGGAGATTTACCCAGCGCGAGAGCAGCTATTGGTAAATCTACCTGATATTTTCCTGTCACCCAAAAATTGCTGAATTAATTGATGTGTCACTTTTAAGTGAATTCTCAGAAATACAGCGACATAAAATGTAACTTTCTTCCCAGTAGACATTGCCACAGGTTACCACCCCCATCCTTTTCTTATGGCCCAGCCAGGCATGCTCAGTGAGAGAACAGCCCTCCAATCAGCTACCTTCTATACGCAATAAGCTATACCCTCATACTGTACTGTCTAAGGGAAACAATATGGCAGCTCCCACCCATATGTATAAATATACAGAGAAGGAATGTTCTGTACACACAATAAGCTATACCCTCATACTGTACTGTCTAAGGGAAACAATATGGCAGCTCCCACCCATATGTATAAATATAAATATACAGAGAAGGAATGTTCTGTACACACAATAATCTATACCCTCATACTGTACTGTCTAAGGGAAACACTATGGTAGCTCCCACCCATGTTTATATTATAAAATATAATGTCTTGTGAATGTCTGTACAACAGTGGGAAATAAATGAGAGACTGTTACCCATGTGGTTTTTAGTAGCACAGAAAGTGATACATTGGTTTAATTGGACAGAGAGAGAAAATGAAAATTAAACTTTATATTTTTTTCTTCCATTCCCCGAATCACCTGCTTGGGAAACTGTGACCGTATATATATATATATATATATATATATATATATATATATATATATATAAAATTCCACATCACATTCCCACCCACACACAATGACTGTAATTACTGGTCATGTTTCCCTTTAACTTGCCCTTTCCGTTTTTCCTCTTCACCAGTTGCAGTGGATCAGACTTTCACCCGGTTAATTTAGAAAAAAAAAACTCATTATATGAAAAACCAACTTAAAGACGTTAACCTACCAGAAACCCTGAGTAAGTCTAGAAAGGTTTGATATCTACGGTCTAAGGCCTTTAAAGGGCATATGTACACTCTAAAGCAAAAACTGGTGACTTGTCTGTTACCGGCCCCCAACTGTTATTATAACCAGTTTATTACATGATTTGTAACTAGATAATTAATGATAAGTTCTATTCCATTCTGGTTAAGGTATCTGTCTCCTCCCTCTGCTCAATGAGCTTTTTATAAGCTTGAGCATGTGCAGAGCAGGGGAAACAGCAGTCAATCATTGGTGGTGATGTCAGCAGTCACAGCTTTGATTGATATTCCAACCAATATATTCATCACATTATTACCTGTATTACTAACCAGATATTTAACAATAATTATTGTCCCCATTCTGGCACAGTAAGCTGGCTCCTCCCTCTATGCTGTCAATCAAGGTTGTGACTGCTGACATCACAACTAATAACTGACTGCTGATTCCCTGCTGCCTCCTCTGCACAGTTTATTGTGTGTGGGGACGCCCAGATTTGTTTTGTACATTTATGGTGTGGGATTTGTGGAGTGTTTTGATATGTTTCTCAATAAATTATATTTTTAATGATTTGTTAGTTGGAATGTTTTTTTAGGCATGTTACTTGTATGTACATTTTCCCCATGCTTATTTTTGGGGTTATGATTTCCCTTTTTTTCCATGCCCGTGGAAGTGCCTCGGGGGTTTCCCGGAGTTAAGTGGGTTTACTTGTCAGGGTCTCAGTTCTATCTGATACCAATTTAGTTTATTATCTACACCCACAGCACATGTATTTAATGATACAGGGCAATGTGGGTTTGTACGACTGAAAACTCTATGTATATGCCTCCTCTGCACATGCTCAAGCTTATAAAAAGCTTATTGAGCAGGGAAAGGAGGCAGCAACCTTTGCCAGAAAGGGAGATAAGACGGTTAAATGGAAAGTAATCCGGTTTTTGTTTTAATGGTGGACATTCCCTGAAAGGGGAAGTTCAGTGCAAATACATGTACTTTTCAGAAAATAGAGCAGTATTTTTTCATCCCAATGTCCTTAATCTGCCAATTCAGCATTGTGTCTGTGTATAAATCAATGCAACTGAAATACTGACTTGCCCTTGACCCAGCGCCTGGGTTGATTCAGTTATTCAGTAGAGATCCAACAGCCAATCAGTAGAAATTACTGTTAGGAACATTCCAAGGAAGTGGTGCATTCTGGGAAGAAGGACCGTTACAGAACCTGAAATGTCAGCTCACTAATGTCAACAGCAGGGAACAGCAAAGGGTATAAATTCAAATAATTTTTCAAAATGGAAGAGAATATGTAGAATAACTAAGAAGGCATTAAAAATCAGGGTAGCAAACCTGGTCTGTACAGGTCACGATCAGTGTCGGTAACTGTATTACTGGTCTGTACAGGTTACAGTCAGTGGGGGTTACTGTATTACTGGTCTGTACAGGTTACAGTCAGTGGGGGTTACTGTATAACTGGTCTGTACAGGTCACGATCAGTGGAGGTTACTGTATTACTGGTCTGTACAGGTCACGATCAGTGGGGGTTACTACAAGAGGAAATGTGCTGTACACACAATAAGCTATACCTCATACTGTACTGTCTAAGGGAAACACTATGGCAGCTCCCACCCATATATATATATCAGAGAAGGAATGTTCTGTACATACAAACTAAACCTCATACTGTACTGTCTAAGGGAAACACTATGGCAGCTCCCACCCATATGTATAAATACAAGAGATTGTTTTCTGAACTCAATAAGCTATACCCTCATACTGTACTGTCTAAGGGAAACAATATGGCAGCTCCCCCATGTATAAATATAATATACAGAGAAGGATGTTCTGTACACACAAAAGCTATACCCTCAACTGTACTGTCTAAGGGAAACAATATGGCAGCTCCCACCCATATGTATAATATACAGAGAAGGAATGTTCTGTACACACAATAAGCTATACCTCATACTGTCTGTCTAAGGGAAAAAATATGGCAGCTCCCACCCATATGTATAAATATAAATAACAGAGAAGGAATGTTTCTGTACACACAATAATCTATACCCATACTGTACTGTCTAAGGGAAACACTATGGTAGCTCCCACCCATGTTTATATTATAAATATAATGTCTGTGAATGTCTGTACAACAGTGGGAAATAAATGAGAGACTGTTACCCATGTGGTTTTTAGTAGCCACAGAAAGTGATACTTGGTTTAATTGGACAGAGAGAAAATGAAAATTAAACTTTATATTTTTTTCTTCCTTCCCCGAATCACCTGCTTGGGAAACTGTGACCGTATAAATATATAATAATATTTATAATATATATATATATATATATTAAAATTCCACATCACATCCCACCCCACACAATGACTGTAATTACTGGTCTGTTTCCCTTTAACTTCCCTTTCCGTTTTTCCTCTTCACCATTTGCAGTGGATCAGACTTTCACCCGGTTAATTGAGAAAAAAAAATCATTATATGAAAAACCAACTTAAAGACGTTAACCTACCAGAAACCCTGAGTAAGTCTAGAAAGGTTTGATATCTACGGTCTAAGGCCTTTAAAGGCATATGTACCTCTAAAGCAAAAACTGGTGACTTGTCTGTTACCGGCCCCCAACTGTTATTATAACCAGTATTACATGATTTGAACTAGATATTAATGATAAGTCTATTCCATTCTGGTTAAGGTATCTGTCTCCTCCCTCTGCTCAATGAGCTTTTTATAAGCTTGAGCATGTGCAGAGCAGGAAACAGCAGTCAATCATTGGTGGTGATGTCAGCATTCACAGCTTTGATTATTTCCAACCAATATTTCATCACATTATTACCTGTATTACTAACCAGATATTTAACAAATTATTGTCCCCATTCTGGCACAGTAAGCTGGCTCCTCCCTCTATGCTGTCAATCAAGGTTGTGACTGCTGACATCACAACTAATCTGACTGCTGATTCCCTGCTGCCTCCTCTGCACAGTTTATTTGTGTGTGGGACGCCCAGATTTGTTTTGTACATTTATGGTGTGGGATTTGTGGAGTGTTTTGATATGTTTCTCAATAAATTATATTTTTAATGATTGTTTAGTTGGAATGTTTTTTTAGGCATGTTACTTGTATGTACATTTTCCCCATGCTTATTTTGGGGTTATGATTTCCCTTTTTTTTCCATGCCCGTGGAAGTGCCTCGGGGGTTTCCGGAGTTAATGGGTTTACTTGTCAGGGTCTCGTTCTATCTGATACCATTAGTTTATATCTACACCACCACAGCACATGTATTTAATGATACAGGGCAATGTGGGTTTGTACGACTGAAAACTCTCTATGTATATGCCTCCTCTGCACATGCAAGCTTATAAAGCTTATTGAGCAGGGAAGGAGCAGCAACCTTTGCCAGAAAGGGAGATAAGACGGTTAAATGGAAGTAATCCGGTTTTTGTTTTAATGGTGGACATTCCCTGAAAGGGGAAGTTCAGTGCAAATACATGTACTTTTCAGAAAATAGAGCAGTATTTTTTCATCCCAATGTCCTTAATCTGCCAATTCAGCATTGTGTCTGTGTATAAATCAATGCAACTGAAATACTGACTTGCCCTGGACCCAGCGCCTGGGTTGATCATTATTCAGTAGAGATCCAACAGCCAATCAGTAGAAATTACTGTTAGGAACATTCCAAGGAAGTGGTGCATTCTGGGAAGAAGGACCGTTACAGAACCTGAAATGTCAGCTCACTAATGTCAACAGCAGGGAACAGCAAAGGGTATAAATTCAAATAATTTTTCAAAATGGAAGAGAATATGTAGAATAACTAAGAAGGCATTAAAATCAGGGTAGCAAACCTGGTCTTTACAGGTCACGATCAGTGTCGGTAACTGTATTACTGGTCTGTACAGGTTACAGTCTGGGGGTTACTGTATTACTGGTCTGTACAGGTTACAGTCAGTGGGGTTACTGTATAACTGGTCTGTACAGGTCACGATCAGTGGAGGTTACTGTATTACTGGTCTGTACAGGTCACGATCAGTGGGGGTTACTGTATTACTGCTCTGTACAGGTTACAGTCAGTGGGGGTTACTGTATTACTGGTCTGTACAGGTCACGATCAGTGGGGGTTACTGTATTACTGGTCTGTACAGGTTACGATCAGTGGGGGTTACTGTATTACTGGTTTGTACAGGTCACGATCAGTTTCGGTTACTGTATTACTGGTCTGTACAGGTCACGATCAGTGGGGGTTACTGTATTACTGGTCTGTACAGGTCACGATCAGTGGGGTTACTGTATTACTGGTCTGTACAGTCACGATCAGGGGGGTTACTGTATTACTGGTCTGTACAGGTCACGATCAGTGGGGGTTACTGTATTACTGGTCTGTACAGGTCACGATCAGTGGGGGTTACTGTATTACTGGTTTGTACAGGTCACGATCAGTGGGGGTTACTGTATTACTGGTCTGTACAGGTTACGATCAGTGGGGTTTACTGTATTACTGGTCTGTACAGGTTACGATCATTGGGGGTTACTGTATTACTGGTCTGTACAGGTTACAGTCAGTGGGGGTTACTGTATTACTGGTCTGTACAGGTCACGATCAGTGGGGGTTACTGTATTACTGGTTTGTACGGTCATGATCAGTGGGGGTTACTGTATTACTGGTTTGTACAGTTCACGATCATGGGGGTTACTATATTACTGGTCTGTACAGGTTACGATCATTGGGGTTACTGTATTACTGGTCTGTACAGGTTACAGTCTGGGGGTTACTGTATTACTGTGTTGTACAGGTTACAGTCGTGGGGGTTACTGTATTACTGGTCTGTACAGATTACAGTCAGTGGGGGTTACTGTATTACTGGTCTATACAGGTTACAGTCGGTGGGATTACTGTATTACTGGTTTATACTGGTTAGAGTTGGTGGGGTTACTGTATATTGGTCTGTACAGGTTACGTCGGTGGGGGTTACTGTATTATTGGTCTGTACAGTTTACGTCGGTGGGGGTTACTGTATACTGGTCTATACAGGTTACAGTCGGTGGGGATTACTGTATTACTGGTTTATACTGGTTAGAGTTGGTGGGGGTTACTGTATTATTGGTCTGTACAGGTTACAGTCGGTGGGGGTTACTGTATTATTGGTCTGTACAGGTTACAGTCGGTGGGGGGTTACTGTATTATTGGTCTGTACAGGTTACAGTTGTTGGGGATTACTGGTCTGTACAGGTTACAGTCGGTGGGGGTTACTGTATTATTGGTCTGTACAGGTTACAGTCGGTGGGGGTTACTGTATTACTGGTCATATACAGTTTTACAGTCGGTGGGATTACTGTATTACTGGTTTTATACTGGTTAGGTGGTGGGGTTACTGTATTATTGGTCTGTACAGGTTACGTCGGTGGGGGTTACTGTATTATTGGTCTGTACAGGTTACAGTCGGTGGGGTTGTATTTATTCTGGTCTATACAGGTTACAGTCGTGGGGGATTACTGTATTACTGGTTTATACTGGTTAGAGTTGGTGGGGGTTACTGTATTATTGGTCTGTACAGTTTACAGTCGTGGGGTTACTGTATTTTGGTCTGTACAGGTTACAGTCAGTGGGGGTTACGTATTATTGTTCTGTACAGGTTACAGTCGGTGGGGGTTACTGTATTATTGGTCTGTACAGGTTACAGTTGTTGGGGATTACTGGTCTGTACAGGTTACAGTCGGTGGGGGTTACGGTATTACTGGTCTGTACAGGTTACAGTCATGGTGGTTCTGTATTACTGATCTGTACAGGTTACAGTCCATGGGTGTTACTGTATTACTGGTTTGTACAGGTTACAGTCCATGGGGGTTACTGTATTACTGGTTTGTACAGGTTACAGTCCATGGGGGTTACTGTATTACTGGTTTGTACAGGTTACAGTCCATGGGGGTTACTGTATTACTGGTTTGTACAGGTTACAGTCCATGGGGGTTACTGTATTACTGGTTTGTACAGGTTACAGTCCATGGGGGTTACTGTATTACTGGTTTGTACAGTTACAGTCCATGGGGTTTACTGTATTACTGGTTTGTACAGGTTACAGTCCATGGGGGTTTCTGTATTACTGTTGTACAGGTACAGTCGTGGGTTGTGTATTCTGTTCTGTACATGTTACATCGTGGTCGTTTATAGTCTGTATTACTGTCATAAGATACAGTCTGTGGGGGTATTGTATCACTGTCTATATAGATACAGTCTGTGGGGTTATTGTATTACTGGTCTATATAGATACATTCTGTGGGGTTATTGTATTACTGTCTATATAGATACAGTCTGTGGGGTTATTGTATCACTGTCTATATAGATACAGTCCTGTGGGGGTATTGTATCACGTCTATATAGATACAGTCTGTGGGGTTATTGTATTACTGGTCTATATAGATACATTCTGTGGGGTTATGTATTACTGTCTATTTAGATACAGTCTGTGGGGTTATTGTATTACTGTCTATATAGATACAGTCTGTGGGGTTATATTACTGTCTATATAGATCAGTCTGTGGGGTTATTATTACTGTCTATATAGATACAGTCTGTGGGGTTATTATATTACTGTCTATATAGATACAGTCTTGGGGTTATTATATTATTGTCTAATATAGATACAGTCTGTAGGGTTATTGTATTACTATCTATATAGATCAGTCTGTGGGGCTATTATATTACTGTCTTTATAGATACAGTCTGCGGGTTATTGTATTACTGTCTAAATAGATACAGTCTGTGGGGTTATTATATTACTGTCTAAATAGATACAGTCTGTGGGGTTATATATATTACTGTCTTATAGATACAGTCTGCAGGGTTATTGTATTACTGTCTAAATAGATACAGTCTGTGGGGTTATTATATTACTGTCTAATAGATACAGTCTGTGGGGTTATTATATTACTGGTCTATATGGATATTCTGTGGGGTTATTGTATTACTGTCTATATAGATACAGACTGTGGGGTTATTATATTACTGTCTATATAGATACAGTCTGTGGGGTATTGTATTACTGTCATATAGATACAGACTGCGGGGTTATTGTATTACTGTCTATATAGATACAGTCTGCAGGGTTATTGTATTACTGTCTATATAGATACAGTCTGTGGGGTTATTATATTACTGTCTTTATAGATACAGTCTGCAGGTTATTGTATTACTATCTAAATGATAGTCTGTGGGATTATTATATTACTGGTCTATATGGATAGTCTGTGGGTTATTGTATTACTGTCCATATAGATACAGTCTGTGGGGTTATTGTATTACTGTCTATATAGATACAGTCAGTGGGTTATTATATTACTGTCTATATAGATACAGTCTGTGTGGTTATTATATTACTGTCTATATAGATAGTCTGTGGGGTTATTGTATTACTGTCTATAGATACAGTCAGTGGGTTATTGTATTACTGTCTATATAGATACAGTCTGTGTAGTTTATTATATTACTGGTCTATATGGATAGTCTGTGGGGTTATTGTATACTGTCTATATAGATACAGTCTGTGGGGTTATTATATTTCTGTCTATATAGATACAGTCTGTGGGGTTATTGTATTACTGTCTAAATAGATACAGTCTGTGGGTTATTATTACTGTCTATATAGATACAGTCCTGTGTTATTATTATTCTGTCTATATCGATAGTCTGTGGAATTATTATATTAATCTATAAAGATACAGTGTGGTTATTATATTTATATATTATCTGTCTATATTGATACAGTCTGTGGGGTTATTGTATTACTGTCTATAGAGATACAGTCATGGGTTATTATATTACTGTCTATATAGATAACAGTCTGTGTGGTTATTATATTACTGTCTATATAGATAGTCTGTGGGGTTATTGTATTACTGTCTATATAGATACAGTCAGTGGGTTATTGTTTTACTGTCTATATAGATAAAGTCTAGTTAGTATATTACTGTTTATGTAGATACAGTCTGTGGGGTTATTATATTACTGTCTATATAGATACAGTCTGTGTGGTTATTATATTACTGTCTATATAGATAGTCTGTGGGGTTATTGTATTACTGTCTATATAGATACAGTCTGCAGGGTTATTGTATTACTGTCTATATATACAGTCTGTGGGGTTATTATTATACTGTCTTTATAGATACAGTCTGCAGGGTTATTGTATTACTATCTAAATAGATAGTCTGTGGGATTATTATATTACTGGTCTATATGGATAGTCTGTGGGGTTATTGTATTACTGTCCATATAGATACATCTGTGGGGTTATTGTATTACTGTCTATATAGATACAGTCAGTGGGTTATTATATTACTGTCTATATAGATCAGTCTGTGGGGTTATTGTATTACTGTCTATATAGATACAGTCTGTGGGGTTTTTGTATTACTGTCTATATAGATACAGTCTGGGTTATTGTATTACTGTCTATATAGATACAGTCTGTGTAGTTTATTATTTTACTGGTCTATATGGATAGTCTGTGGGGTTATTGTATTACTGTCTATATAGATACAGTCTGTGGGGTTATTATATTCTTTCTATATAGATCCAGTCTGTGGGGTTATTGTATTACTGTCTAAATAGATACAGTCTGTGGGGTTATTATATTACTGTCTATATAGATACAGTCTGTGTTTTTTATATTACTGTCTATAGCGATGTCTGTGGAGTTATTATTTACTGTCTTTATAGATACAGTCTGTGGGGTTATTATATTACTGTCTATATAGATAGTCTGTGGGTTATGGTATTATGTCTATATAGATACAGTCTGTGGGGTTATTATATTACTGTCTATATAGATACAGTCTGTGTGGTTATTGTATCACTGTCTATATAGATCACAGTCTGTGGGGGTTATTGTATTACTGGTCTATATAGATACATTCTGTGGTTTATTGTATTACTGTCTATTTAGATACAGTCTGTGGGGTTATTGTATTACTGTCTATATAGATACAGTCTGTGGGGTTATATTACTGTCTATATAGATACAGTCTGTGGGGTTATTATATTACTGTCTATATAGATACAGTCTGTGGGGTTATTATATTACTGTCTATATAGATACAGTCTGTGGGGTTTTTATATTATTGTCTATATAGATACGTCTGTAGGGTTATTGTATTACTATCTATATAGATACAGTCGGTGGGGCTATTATATTACTGTCTTTATAGATACAGTCTGCAGGGTTATTGTATTACTGTCTAAATAGATACAGTCTGTGGGGTTATTATATACTGTCTAAATAGATCAGTCTGTGGGGTTATTATATTACTGTCTTATAGATACAGTCTGCAGGGTTTATTGTATTACTGTCTAAATAGATACAGTCTGTGGGTTTATTATATTACTGTCTAATAGATACAGTCTGTGGGTTTATTAATTACGTGTCTATATGATTTCTGTGGGGTTATTGTATTACGTTCTATATAATACAGACGTGGGGTTATTATATTACTGTCTTATAGATACGTCTGTGGGGTTTGGTATTACTGCTATATAGATACAGCTGCGGGTTATTGTATTACTGTCTATATAGATACAGTCTGCAGGGTTATTGTATTACTGTCTATATAGATACAGTCTGTGGGGTTATTATATTACTGTCTTTATAGATACAGTCTGCAGGGTTATTGTATTACTATCTAAATAGATAGTCTGTGGGATTATTATATTACTGGTCTATATGGATAGTCTGTGGGTTTATTGTATTACTGTCCATATAGATACAGTCTGTGGGGTTATTGTATTACTGTCTATAGTATACAGTCATGGGTTATTAATTTACTGTCTATATAGATACAGTCTGTGTGGTTATTATATTACTGTCTATATAGATAGTCTGTGGTGTTATTGTATTACTGTCTATATAGATACAGTCTTGGGTTATTGTATTACTGTCTATTAGATCAGTCTGTGTAGTTATTATATTACTGGTCTATATGGATATCTCGTGGGGTTTTTGTATTACTGTCTATATAGATACGTCTGTGGGGTTATTATATTCTGTCTATAAGATACAGTCTGTGGGGTTTTTGTATTACTGTCTAAATAGATACAGTCTGTGGGGTTATTATATTACTGTCTATATAGATACAGTCTGTGTTTATTATATTACTGTCTATATCGATAGTCTGTGGAATTATTATATTAATCTATAAAGATACAGTGTGGTTATTATATTTATTATATTACTGTCTATATTGATACAGTCTGTGGGGTTATTGTATTACTGTCTATAGAGATACAGTCAGTGGTTATTTATTACTGTCTAATAGTACAGTCTGTGGTTATTATATTACTGTCTATATAGATAGTCTGTGGGTTATTGTATTACTGTCTATATAGATACAGTCTGGGTTATTGTATTACTGTCTATATAGATAAAGTCAGTGGTTATTATATTACTGTTTATGTAGATACAGTCTGTGGGGTTATTATATTACTGTCTATATAGATACAGTCTGTGTGGTTATTATATTTACTGTCTATATATAGTCTGTGGGTTATTGTATTCACTGTCTATTAGATACGTCTGCAGGTTTTGTATTTTACTGTCTATTAGATACAAGTCTGTGGGGTTATTATATTACTGTCTTTATAGTACAGTCTGCAGGGTTATTGTATTACTATCTAAATAGATAGTCTGTGGATTATTATATTACTGGTCTAGGATAGTCTGTGGGGTTATTGTATTACTGTCCATATGATACAGTCTGGGGGTTATGTATTACTGTCTATATAGATACAGTCGTGAGTTATATTATATTACTGTCATATAGATACAGTCTGTGTGGTTATTATATTACTGTCTATATAGATAGTCTGTGGGGGTATTGTATTACTGTCTATATAGATACAGTCAGTGGGTTATTGTATTACTGTCTATATAGATACAGTCTGTGTAGTTATTATATTACTGGTCTATATGGATAGTCTGTGGGTTATTATTACTGTCTATATAGATACAGTCTGTGGGTTATTATATTTCTGTCTATATAGATACAGTCTGTGGGGTTATTGTATTACTGTCTATATAGATACAGTCTGTGGGGTTATTTATATTACTGTCTATATAGATACAGTCTGTGTTTATTATATTACTGTCTATATCGATAGTCTGTGGAGTTTTATATTACTTGTCTTTATAGATACAGTTACTGTGGGGTTATTATATTACTGTCTATATAGATAGTCTGTGGGTTTATTGTATTAATGTCTATATAGATACAGTCTGTGGGTTATTATATTACTGTCTATATAGATACAGTCTGTGTGGTTATTGTATCACTGTCTATATAGATACAGTCTGTGGGGTTATTATATTACTGTCTATATAGAATACAGTCTGTGGGGTTTTATATTGCTCTCTATATAGATACAGTCTGTGGGGTTATTGTATTACTGTCTATATAGATACAGTCTGTGGGGTTATTGTATTACTGTCTATATAGATACAGTCTGTGGGGTTTTATATTACTATCTATATAGATACAGTCTGTGCGGTGTTATAATTGCTGTCTATATAGATACAGTCTGTGGGATGTTGTATTGCTGTTTATATGATACATTCTGCAGGGTTATCATTTTAATGTTTATATAGGTACAGTCGTGGGTTATTACAATACTGTCTATATAGATAAGTCAGTAGGTTATTATATTCTGTTTATATAGTACAGTCTGTGGGATTATTATATTACTGTCTATATCATAGTCTTGGATTATTATATTAATCTATAAGATACAGTGTGGTTATTATATTTATTATATTACTGTCTATATTGATACAGTCTGTGGGGTTATTGTATTACTGTCTATAGAGATACAGTCTGTGGAGTTGTATTACGTTTATATAGATACAGTCTGGGGGGTTATTAAATTACTGTCTATATGATAAAGTCATGTAGGTTATTATATTACTGTTTATTGTAGATACAGTCTGGGGGTATTATATTACTGTCTAAATAGATACAGTCTGTGAGGTTATTATTTACTGGTTATATCGATATAGTCTGTGGAATTATTATATTAATCCTATACAGATACAGTGTGGTTATTATATTTATTATATTACTGTCTACATTGATACAGTCTGTGGGGTTATGTATTACGGTCTATAGTACAGTCTGTGGAGTTGTATTATTGTTTATATAGATACAGTCTGTGGGGTTATTATATTACTGTCTATAAGATACAGTCTTTCGGTTATTATGTTACTGTCTATATAGATCAGTGTTTGGGGTTATTGTATTACTGTTTATATAGATACAGTCAGTAGGTTATTATATAACTGTCTATATAGATACAGTTAGTGAGTTATTGTTATTACTGTCTATATAATAGTCTGTGGGGTTATTGTTTTTATTTCTATGGGGTTATTGTATTTCTGTCTACATAGATACAGTTAGTGGGTTATTGTATTAATTTCATATAGATACAGTCGGGGGTTATTATATCACTGTCTATATAGATACAGTCCTGTGGGGTTATTGTATTACTGTCTATATAGATACAGTCTGTGGGGTTATTATATCACTGTCTATAAAGATACAGTCTGTGGGTTATTTGTATTTCAGTCTATATGAGATACAGTCTGTGGAGTTATATTATTAATTTCTATATAGATGCGCTGTGGGGTTTATTATATACTGTCTATATAGATACAGTCGTGGCGTTATTGTATAATTTCTATAGATAGATACATGTGGGGTTATTATTTCTGTCTATATGATACGTCTTTGGGGTATTTATTCTGTCTATATAGATACAGTCTGTGGGGTCATTGTATTACTGTCTTTTTAGACACAGTCTGTGGGGTTATTATATTGCTCTCTATATAGATACAGTCTGTGGGGTTATTGTATTACTGTCTATATAGATACAGTCTGTGTGGTTATTTTATTACTGTCTATATAGTTAGTCAGGGGGTTATTGTATTACTGTCTATATAGATACAGTCAGTGGGATATTATATTACTGTTTATATAGATACAGTCTGTGGGGTTATTGTATTACTGTCTATATTATACAGTCAGGGGGTTATTGTATTACTGTCTATATAGATACGTCAGTGGGATATTATATTACTGTTTATATAGATACAGTCTGTGGGGTTATTGTATTACTGTCTATATAGATACAGTCTGTGGGTTATTATATCACTGTCTATATAGATCAGTCTGTGGGGTCTTGTATTACTGTCTATATAGATACAGTCCTGTGGGCTTATTACATTATGCTTGTGAAGGTTCTCATTCATCCAGGTCATGGTATATCTGTTGTATTCAATTAGATCACTTGACTGAATTATTGTCTTGAAGACTTCGCTAGTCATCCGACTGGCTTTCTCAATTGTACAAGTCATTCTGATTGAGAAAGCCAGTCGGATGACTAGCGAAACGTCTTCAAGAACTACATTTCAAGTCCAGTTGATCTAATTGAATACAACAGATATGCTTATTACATTACTTTCTATATTGATACAGTCTGTGGGGTTATTTTATAACTGTCTATATAGGTACAGTCTGTGGGGTTATTGTATTACTGTCTATATTGATACAGTCTTTGGGTTATTTAATACTGTCTAGTAGATACAGTCTGTGGGGTTATTATATTACTGTCTATATAGTAGTCCTTGTGGGGTTATTGTATTACTGTCTATATAGATACAGTCTGTGGGGTTATTGTATTACTGTCTATATAGATACAGTCTGTGGGGGTAATTGTATTACTGTCTAATAGATAACAGTCCTGTGGGGTTATTATATACTGTCTATTAGAATAGTCTGTATTGTATTCTGTCTATATAGATACAGTCTGTGGGGTTATTGTATTACTGTCTATATAGATAAAGTCTGTGGGGTTATTGTATTACTGTCTATATAGATACTCTGTGGGGTTATTGTATTACTGTCTATATAGATACAGTCTGTGGGGTTATTGTATACTGTCTATATAGATACAGTCTTGTGTTATTATATACTGGTCTATATAGATACAGTCTGTGGGGTTATTGTATTACTGTCTATATAGATACAGTCTGTGGTTATTGTATTACTGTCTATATAATACAGTCTGTGGGGTTATTATATTACTGTCTATATAGATACAGTCTGTGGGGTTATTATATTACTGTCTATATAGATACAGTCAGTGGGATATTATATTACTGTCTATATAGATACAGTCTGTGGGGTTATTGTTTACTGTCTATATAGATACATTTTGGGGTTATTGTTACTGTCTATATATACAGTCTGTGGGGTTATTATATTACTGTCTATATAGATACAGTCTGTGGGGTTATTATATTACTGTCTATATAGATACAGTCTGTGGGTATTATTTACTGTTTATAGGATACAAGTCTCTGGGGTTATTTTTTATTTACTGTCTATATAGATACAGTCTGTGGGGTATTTATTTACTGTCTATATAGGTAACGTCTGTGGGGTTATTGTATTACTGTCTATATAGATACAGTCTGTGGGGAATTGTATACTTTTCTATATAGATACATCTGTGTGGGTTTTAATTACTGTCTATATGATCAGTCGTGGGGTTATTGTATTACTGTCTATATAGTTACAGTCTGTGGGGTTATTGTTATTACTGTCTAATAGATACAGTCTGTGGGTTATTGTATTACTGTCTATATAGATACAGTCAGTAAGTTATTATATTACTTTCTATATAGATACAGTCTGTGGTGTATCTATATAGATACATTTAGTACCTAGTATTATAGTACTGTCTATATAGTACAGTTAGTCCGTAGGTTATTATATTACTGTCTATATAGATACAGTCTGTGGGGTTATTACATTCTGTCTATATAGATACAGTCTGTGGGGTTATTACATTACTGTCTATATAGATACAGTCTGTGGGGTTATTGTATTACTGTCCTATATCAGATACAGTCCTGTGGGGATATTGTATTACTGTCTATATAGATACAGTCTGTGGGGTTATTGTATTACTGTCTATAGAGATACAGTCTGTGGGGTTATTTTATTACTGTCAATATAGATACAATCAGTAGGTTATTGTATTACTGTCTATATGATACGTCATGTATTATTATTTATTTCTATTAGATACAGGTGGGTTATATTTACTTTCTATATAGATACAATCAGTAGGTTATTATATTACTGTCTATATAGATACGTCTGTGGGGTTATTATATTACTGTCTATATAGATACAGTCTGTGGGGTTATTATATTACTGTCTATATAGATCCAGTCTGTGGGGTTATTGTATTACTGTCTATATAGATACAGTCTGTGGGGTTATTATATTACTGTCTATATAGATACAGTCTGTGTGTGGGTTATTATATACTGTCTATTGATACGGCTTGGGGTTTATGTATACTGCTATAAGTATAGTCAGTGGGTTATATATTACTGTCTATATAGATACGTCAGTGGGTTATTGTATTACGGTCTATATAGATACAGTCCTGTGGGGTTATTTAATATACTGTCTATATAGATACAGTCTGTGGGGTTATTATATTACTGTCCATATAGATACAGTCTGTGTGGGTTATTTATAACTGTCTATATAGATACATCTGTGTGGGTTATTATATTACTGTCTATATAGATACAGTCAGTGGGTTATTATATTACTGTCTATATTATACGTCTGTGGGGTTATATGTATACTGTCTATATGATCAGTCTGTGTGGGTTTATTGAATTACTTGTCTTATAGATACAGTCTGTGGGGTTATTGTATTACTGTCTATATGATACATCTGTGGGGTTATTGTATTACGGTTCTATGTATACAGTCTGTGTGGGTTATTTATACTGTTCTATATAGATACAGTCGGTGGGTTATTGTATTACGTCTTTAATATCTGTGGGGTATTGTATTACTGTTTAAATGTAGATACGTCTGTGTGGGTTATTGTATTACTGTCTATATAGATTCAGTCTGTGTGGGTTAGTAATTACTGTCTATAGATACAGTCTGTGGGGTTATTTATACTGTTTATGTAGATACAGTCTGTGTGGGTTATTATATATACTGACTTATAGATACAGTCTGTTGGGGTTATTTATTATGTCTTATAGATAAGTCGTGTGGGTTATTGTATTACTGTCTAATATAGATCTCTGTGGGGATTGTATTAACTGCTACTATAGATACAGTCTGTGTGGGTTATTGTATTACTGTCCTATATGATACATGTCTGTAGGGTTATTGTATTACTGTCTAATATATATACATTTTGTGTGGTTTTATATTGTTTTCTGTCTATATAGATACAGTCTGTATGGGTTATTGTATTACTGTTTATGTAGATACAGTCTGTGTGGGTTATTGTATTACTGTCTATAATACAAGTCGTGGGTTATTGTATTACTGTTATTAGATACAGTCTGGTGGTTTATTATATACTGTCTATATAGTACAGTCAGTGGGTTTATTGTACTTCTATATAGATACAGTCGTGGGGTTATTAGATTACTGTCTATAGTACAGTCTGTGGGTTATTATATTACGTGTCATATAGATACAGTCTGTGTGGTTATTTATTTACTGTCTATATAGATCCGTCTGTGTGGGTTATTATATTACTGTCTATATAGATACAGTCTGTGGGGTTATTGTATTTGTCTATATAGATACGAGTCGGTGGGTTTTGTATTACTGTCTTATATACAGTCTGTGTGGGTTATTGTATTAACTGTCTATATAGATACAGTCTGTGGGGGTTATTGTTTACTGTCTATATAGATACTGTCTTTGTTTATTCGTTATTAATCAGTCTGTGTGGGTTATTATATTACTGACTGATATATACGTCTGTGGGGTTATTGTATTACTTTTTTATGTAGATACAGTCTGTGTGGGTTATTGTATTACTGTCTATATAGATACAGTCTGTGGGGTTATTGTATTACTGTCTTATAGATACAGTCTGTGGGTTATTATATTACTGTCTATATAGATACAGTCTGTGGGGTTATTGTATTACTGTCTATATAGATACAGTCTGTGTGGGTTTATTGTATTTACTGTCTATATAGATACAGTCTGTGGGGTATTGATATTACTGTCTATATAGATACAGTCTGTGTGGGTTATTGTTTTACTGTTATTAGATACAGCTGGTTGGGGTTATTGTTACTGTTTATGTAATACATCTGTGTGGGTTATTGTATTACTGTCTATATAGATACAGTCTGTGGGTTTTATTTAACTGTCTATAGATACAGTCTGTGGGGTTATTAGATTACTGTCTATAAGATACAGTCTGTGGGGTTATTATATTACTGTCTATTAGATACAGTCTGTGGGGTTATGTATTACTGTCTATATAGAATCAGTCTGTTGGGTTATTGTTTACTGTTTATGTAGATACAGTCTGTGGTTATTTATTACTGCTTATAGATACAGTCTGTGTGGTTATTTATTACTGTCTATATAGATACAGTCTGTGGGGGATTTGTATCTGTCTAATAGATACAGTCGTGGGGTTATTGTATACGTTAATAGATACAGTCTGTGTGGGTTATTGTATTACTGTCTATATAGATACAGTCTGTATGGGTTATTATATTACTGTCTATATAGATACAGTCTGTGGGGTTATTGTATTACTGTCTATATAGATACAGTCTGTGGGGTTATTAATATTACTGTCTTTAGATCCAGTTCTGTTGGGTTATTTATTACTGTCTAATAGATACAGTCTGTGTGGGTTATGGTATTACTGTCTGTATAGATACAGTCTGTGTGGTTATTATTTACTGTCTTATAGATACAGTCGTGGGTTAGTTATTACGTCTATATAGATACAGTCTGTGGGGTTATTGTATTACTGTCTATATGATACGTCTGTTGGGTTATGTATACTGTCTATATAGATACAGTCTGTGGGGTTATTGTATTACTGTCTATATAGATACAGTCTGTGGGGTTATTGTATTACTGTTTATTAGATACAGTCTGTGTGGGTTATTATATTACTGACTGTATAGATACAGTCTGTGTGGGGTTATGTTTACTTGTCTTAATGTAGATCAGTCTGTGTGGGTTATTGTATTACTGTCTATATAGATACAGTCGTGGGGTTTGTTTACTGTCTAATAGAAAGTTGTGTGGGTTATGTATTACTGTCTATATAGATACAGTCTGTGGGGTTATTGTATTACTGTCTATATAGATACAGTCTGTGTGGGTTATTGTATTACTGTCTATATAGATACAGTCTGTATGGGTTATTGTATTACTGTCTATATAGATACAGTCTGTGTGGGTTTATTGTATTAACTGTCTATATAGTACAGTCTGTGGGTTATTATTTACTGACTGTCTAATAGATACAGTCTGTGTGGGTTATTAGATTACTGTCATATAGATACAGTCTGTGTGGTTATTGTATTACTGTCTATTAGATATCTGTGTGGTATTATATTACTTCTATATAGATACGGTGGGTTTTATTTAACTGTCTCTATGATACACGTCTGTGGTGTTATTGTATTACTGTCTATAAATGTACAGTTCTGTTGGGTTATTAATTACTGTCTAATAGATACGTCTGTGGGGTATTTATTATGTCTTATAGATACAGTCTGTGGGGTTATTTATTACTGTTTATGTAGATACAGTCTGTGTGGGTTATATATTACTGACTGTATAGATACAGTCTGTGGGGTTATTGTATTACTTTATTATGTAATACAGTCTGTGTGGGTTTTGTATTACTGTCTATATGATACAGTCTGTGGGGTTATTGTGTTACTGTCTATATAGATACAGTCTGTGTGGGTTATTGTATTACTGTCTATATAGATACAGTCTGTTGGGTTATTGTATTACTGTCTATATAGATACAGTCTGTGTGGGTTATTGTATTACTGTCTATATAGATACAGTCTGTGTGGGTTATTATATTACTGTCTATTGATGATCACCTGTTTGGGTTATTAGTATTTCCTGTCTATATAGATACAGTCTTTATGGGTTAGGTATTAACTGTTATATAGTAGAACGTCTGTGGTGGTTATTGTTTATCTGTCTAATAGATACAGTCGTATTGTGGTTACATATGTATTACGTCTATGATAGATACAGTCTGTGGGGTTATTATATTACTGTCTATAAGATACAGTCTGTGGGTTATTCTATTACTGTCCTAATAGATCAGTCGTGGGGTTATTATATTACTGTCTAATAGATACAGTCTGTGGTTATTGTATTCTGTCTATATGTAGATACTTGTGTTGTTATTATATTACTGAGTATAGATACGTCTGTGGGGTTATTGATTACTGTCTATAGATAAGTCGTGTGGGTTTTTTTAACTGTCTAATATAGATACAGTCTGTGGGGTTATTGTATTACTGTCTATATAGATACAGTCTGTGTGGTTATTGTATTACTGTCTATATAGATACGTCTGTGGTTTTATGTATACGTCTATATAAGATACAGTCGTGTGGGTTATTGTATTAATGTCTATCCATAGATACAGTCTGTGTGGGTTTTCTATTGATCTGTCTATTAGATACTCTGTGTGGGTTATTATATCACTGTCTATTGATAGATACAGTCTGTGTGGTTATTGTTTAGTAAACTGTCATATAGATAAACAGTCTCGTTGGGTTATTATACGTTTATATGATACAGTCTGTGGGGTTTATTGTATTAACTCTGTCTATATCAGGATACAGTCTGTGTGGGTTATCTAATAGATGTTATATCGATACAGTCTGTGGGTTATTGTATTACTTTTATGTAGATACAGCGTGGTGGGTTATTGTATTACTGTCTATATAGATACAGTCTGTGTGGGTTATTATATTACTGTCTATATAGATAGAGTCTGTGTGGGTTATTGTATTACTGTTTATGTAGATACATTTTGTGTGGATATTGAATTAATTGATTGATCTCTGTGACCTTTACACAGTTTCTTTTTCTAGATATCGATGAATGTGACAACGATTACAATGGAGGATGTGTCCCGGAATGTACAACATCCTCAGGGACTGATCGGTTGTACGTCTAGCTACGAGGAGTCAATGTTGGCTCACGATGGTCACAACTGTTTGGGTAAGGAAACTTCAAGCTGCTCGATGTTTTGAAAAGAAACAATTTAAAATAACATTGAATTGCGTTGAGGTATTTGGATCCATTTGAGACGTCCCATGTGATAGTTATTAGAGAGCAGGGAATAGCGGTGGTTAGACAAGTACTTATGATTTCAAGCTGGGATATTGCCATATTGTACAATGATGTTGTGGTGTGGAGGGTTGTGATGATATGTCCTATGAATCTGTAAGAGGTCTATTTGTGTAGTATTAATAGAGATCCCAGACTGAATGGGGATCCTGGTATTTATCGTAAGTTTAAATCCGTATATATATTTCTGTTAATAACAACTCAAATCCCAGCTTTGTGAACACTATATGCTCACCAGGAAATCGGTGAAAGTTTCTACCATCGGTCCATAGCTGGGAAATCAATTACGGTTAGGAATCTTTCAATTAATTTTTCAGAAAACATTTTGCGACAATGTGTCCACAATCTTTAATGAAATACAACGTTGCAGATGTTGTTAAAGGCTCGTTATGGATTATTAACGTTTAAATGGCATGTGCTTGTCTTTCGTTTGTTTTTTAAAGAGACAGACAGTCCCTAATGGTTCCTTATGTTTACGGGCTAGAAAAGCAACACACGCTGAATTGGTTTTCATTTAAACCCCATTAGATAGTTAATAGAGTGATTGGCTTTCAGAGTCTAAAGCTGTGTACACGCCACGGGATTCTTCATCCCAACCAACTGTTCGGCTCTTCCTACTGGTCGGCCAGGATGACGGATTGGCAATCAGACGGCAGCAGCTTGGCACCGAAAAGCCATGCAAATTTTTTTAGGCCTGATTGATTGATAGACCGTGCCAATAACCTCCAATGTATGTACATGTGTACTCATCCTTCCTCCCAGGAGAGCCGAGGAAGCAGCCACAAGGATAAACGGCCTCTACTCAGCACCCTTTTGAAAGATTCCAATTGTAGTCATGCTTGGGTCTCCACACTTCACTGGCCGTATAATTTATCAATGAGTGGAAGCTACCATACATCTTGCCATTAAAATAAAATCTGTTCATGATCTGAATCATAAAATGATTGTAGCAGATTTGATGATGTATTCCCCTTAATGACACTGGTAATGTATATTTAAAGGGAGTCTCCACTGGTAAATTAGAATTTTTCTCAGTATTGAAGTATTAGTATTAGTATTAGTTTTTCTCAGTATTGAAGTATTATTATTAGTATTAGTTTTTCTCAGTATTGAAGTATTAGTATTAGTATTAGTATTAGTACTTAGTTTTCTCAGTATTGAAGTATTAGTAGTTAGTATTAGTTTTTCTCAGTATTGAAGTATTAGTATTAGTATTAGTTTTTCGTATCGATAGTATGTAGTATTGATGTAGTTTTTCTCAGTATTGAAGTTTAGTCTTAGTATTACGTTGTTTCTCAGTATTGAAGTATTAAGTATTAGGTAGTTAGTTTCTCATATTGAAGGAAAACAGGGGTAAGGAGAACCTTTCCTAATCAGAGAACATGTAAGAGGTGGGATTGTGGGTAAGTTCTCTATGTTCATTTCCTGCTCCCGATGGTTTAATTGAAGAACGGGAGGTAAGACAATGTCACCTTTACCTCCCGTTCTTCAATTAAACTGAAAAAACAAGTTACTTACCATGGAGGATACCCCCCTTTAAAGAGACCGTACTAGGTGGGACTAAGGTAGCATACCACAGTCCCATGGTTTTACTGATGCCGCCCAATGATTGAAAATCTGATCTGAAGAACCTATTAAAATTCCCCACCTTGGGCTAGCGATCTTCCATGGATTTCAGCTTAAAAAATATGAAGATTGTTTCTCTGGAAAACAGAAATTTTCGGTCTTGGTCTGATCAAGTTTTTTTTCGATAGACTGACTCAATATCACAGATCGGTCTATTAAAACACGGAAATATGTCCTTATAATCCGACTAATTCCAACAAATTCTTTGAAATGATGGATATTGTGTTAAAGACATGATTCTATGTAGGATCCTGTTGTGGCCCGTTTCCTAGTAATATGATCTGGTGTCTGTTTTATATGGAACGATCATCGGTCTATACCTATATTTTACGCAGGAACTTCAAATACGGTGAACAGGTTCCAGTATATATCCTGTCTGACCTTATATAACCGACACTCTCCTACTTAATAACCAATTCGAGGTACACCATGGTGGTAACCAGATTCCCATATAACTCGTTGTGTCCTCTGTACCTTATATAGACACAAACTCCTCAGTGACTTCAATATCCTTAATTTCATCAGTAGGGAACATTCCCTTTATCATACAGAGTGGACCAGTAGGTTCCCAATGTATAACTCGTCTGTTTCCCTTGTACCTGTTATTATAGACACAGAAGCTCCTCGTGACTTCTAATATCCTTATAATTTAGCAGTAGGGATACATTATCCCTTATTAATACATGAGTGGTACCCAGGAGTTCCCATGTATACTGTCCCTGTGTCCGTGTCCTTTATATAGACAGAAACTCTAGTGACTTCTAATATCCTTATAATTTACAGTAGGGGAATTCCATTATCCCTTATAATACATGATGGGTCACCCAAGTCTCCTGTATAATCATCTGGGTCCTTGATTTATATGCACAGCAGAACTCCTCAGTGACTCTCTATATCACTTATTATTTACAGTAAGGGGATACATTTCCTATAAAACTGGTGGTACCCAGATTTCCCTGATAAACTGCGTCTGTGTCTTGACCTTGATATAGAAACAGAACTCCTTAGTGGACGTCTAATCTCTTATAATTTACAGTAGGGGAACATATCCCTGTATAAAGACTGAGGGGTCCCAGAGTTCTTCCTTATAACTCAGTCTGGATCCTTGTATCCTTTTATGGATAGAACACTCTCTCAGTGACTTCTAATATTCCATTATAATTTACGTAGGGTACATTATCCCTTAATATACATGAAGTGGTACCCAGGGTTCCTGTATACTCAGCTGTGTCTGTAAACTTATATGGACAAGAACTCTCATTGACTTCTAATACGTCCTTTAATTTTACAGTAGGGGATAAAAAACATTACCCATTATCATACAGAGTGGTACCAGAGTTCCCTGTATAACTCAGTGCTGTGTCCTTGTCACGTTATATAGACACTAAATCTCCTCAGTGACTTCTAATATCCTACTAATTTACAGGTGGTACTTATCCCTTATATACATGAATGGTACCCAGAGTTCCCTGTATAACTCCGCTGTGTCCTTGGTAACTTTTATATTGACATAGAACTCCTCATGTACTTCTACTAATCCTTATAATTACGTAGGGGATACATTAACCTTATATAATATGTACCATTCTTGTAAAAATCAGCTGGTGACTTGGATGACTCCAGAGTATCCTGAATACAAGATCATCTATATCTGTGATACACGGTCCATGTTATAGTGGTAACTTACTTAATGGACATAGAAACTACTCAGGACTCTCCTAATAGCCTTATAATTTTACAGTAGGGATACATATCCCTTGTAATACATAGTTGGACCAAGAGTTCTCTCAGTTATAACTCATCTGTGTCCTTGAAACTTTATTGGACATAGAACCTCAGGGACTGCTAATATCCTTATAATTTACAGTGGGATACATTATCCCTTATAATACATTGAGTTGGTACCCCGAGTTCCCGATATAACTCGCTCTTGTCCCTTGTACTTATATATACTATAAACTTAGTGATTTATTTTATTAATTATACTATAAATATTATTACCATATAGATACTATTTTTATCTTATAATTTATACATGTATTGTTGTACTTTTTTAGAGCTTTTCTCCTGTATTTACACTTAATCTGTTTTTTTTAGTTACACTTTATCATAGACACAGAACTGCCTCCGTTGGACCTTAATATCCTTATATTTACCGTAGAGAATACATTATCCCTTATAATACAAGAGTTGGTACCCAGATGTTCCCAGTGATAAACTCAGCTTGTGTCCTTGTAAATTTATATAGACAGAACTCCTCAGTGACTTCTAATATCCTTATTAATGAACAGTGGATCATTATCTTAAATATGAGTGGTCCCAGAGTTTCCCCAGTTAAACTCAGCTTGTGTCCTTTGTAACTTTATATGCACATAGAACTCACACTCGTGACTTCTCAATCTTTAAATTACAGTATGGGGTACATTATCTATATACATGAGTTGTACCCGAGTTCCTCTGTACACTCGTCTGGGCCTGTTACCTTATATAGAAAGATCCTCAGTGACTTTCTATATCTATATGTACAGAAAGAAGACATTTCCCCTCTAATACAAGAGTGGTCCGAGTTCACCGATAATACAGCTTGTGTCCTTGTTGTAACTTATATGGAAAGAACTCCTCAGTGACTCTATATCCTTATAATTTACGTAGGGATACTTATCCATTATATAAAGTGGGGCTTACCAGAGTTCCTGTATAAACTCAGTCTGTGTCCTTGTAACCTTTATATGACAGCAGAACTCCTCAGTGACTTCTAATTCCTTATAATTTACAGTAGAATACCATTACCCCTTATAAACTGAGTGTACCCGAGTTCCCTGTAACTCAGTCTCTGTCCTTGTACCTTTATATAGACACAGAACCCCTGCGTGACTTCTGAAATCCTTATAATTTACAGATGGGGGGATACATTATACCCTCTATCAATCATGAGTGGTACCCCAGAGTTCTCTGTGTAACCGTTGGTGTCCTTTGTAACTTATATGGAATCATAGAACTCCTCAGTGACTCTCAAGATCCTTATATTTACAGTAGGGGGGATTTTACATTACCCGTTAGAATACATGAGTGGTACAAACCAGAGTTCTCGTGTACCAGTTTGTGTCCTGTGTAAAATTTATATGGAACAGACCCTCAAGTGACTTCTAGATATTCCGTATAATTTACAGTAGAGGATACTTATCCGTTAAATACATGAGTGGTACCCAGAGTCCCTTTATAACTCAGCACACGTTGTCCTTGACCTGTTATATGGGACACAGAACTCATCAGGGCTATTAATATCCTTATAATTACAGCAGGGGATACTTACCCTTATAATACCTAACATTGTAAGCTTCTCACGTGGGCAGGGACCTAATCTGTCCCTCTTGTGGAAGATCTCGACACTTCTTATTTATATAATTAATATTTATTGCTGAAGCTATTAGGCTTTATCCCCCTGTGGAATGATTTTATTGTATTTTGTTACTGGTACAGAGCTGATCTCCAATGGTGCTTATATAAATAACTCTTCATTACATATAAATACATGAGTGCTTCCGCGAGTTTCCTTTTACTTAGTCAGTGTCTGTACTTATGAAAACAGACTCAGTGACTTCTAATATCTTAATAATTTACAGTAGGGGAATACATTATACCTTATATACATGAGTGGTACCCAGGATCCCTGTATAAATCACACCCTGTGTCCTGTAATTTATATAGACACAGAACCCTCTGTGACTTCAATATCCTATAATGTTACAGTAGGGGATACATTATCCTTATAAACATGATATGCGCACCCAGAGGTCCCTGTATCATCAGTCTGTAGTTTTTGGTACCTTTATATAACACAGAATCCTCAGTGACCTTCTAGATCCTTAGAATTTACAGTAGGGGATACATTATCCTTATGATACATGAGTGGTACCCGAGTTTACCTGTTAAACTCAGTCTGTGTCCTGTACCTTTATGAAAGGCCCAGAACTCCTCGTGACTTCTAATATCCTTACTTTACGTGGGGATGCATTATCCCTCTGTAATACATGAGGGTGGTACCCCAGAGTTCCCTGTTAATCAGTTGCTGTCCTGTACCTTTTATGGACACAGAACTCCTCAGTAACTGCCTAATATCCTTATTAATTACGTAGTAGGGATACCATTATCCCTGGATAATAATCAGGAGTGGTACCCAGTCTTCCCTGTATAACTCAGTCTGTGGTCCTCTGTACCTTTATATAGACACAGAACCTCCTCAGTGATTTCTAATATCCTTATAGTTTACAGTACGGGGATACATTATACCTTATATCCATGAGTGGTAACCCAGAGTTCCCCCTGTATAACACAGTTACTGTGTTCCTTGTACCTTTATATAGACAAAGAACCACTCAGTGATTTCTAATATCCTTGAAATTTACAGTGAGGGATACTCGTATCCCTTTATTAATTACATGAGTGTACCCAAGAAGTTCCCTGTTAACTAAGCTGTGTCAGTGTAACCTTTATATAGATCCAGAAATCCTCCATGACTTCTATATCCTTATAATTTACAAGTAGGATACATATCCCTTATAATACATGAGTGGTAACCAGAGTTCCCCTGTAATAACTCGTCGTGTCCTTGTACCTTGTATATGGACACAGGAAACTCCTCAGTGACTATCTATATCCTTATATTACAGTAGGGGATACAATTATCCTATAATATAACATAGTGTACCCAGAGTTCCCAGTTAACTCACTGCTGTTCCGTGAACACTTTAATATGGACACAGACTCACATGACGTTCTAATATCCTTATAATTTAACAGTAGGGGATCATTATCCTTATAATACATGAGTGGTACCAGATTCACCTGTATACTCAGTCTGTTGTCCTGGTATCACCTTTATATGGACACAAGAACTCCCTCCAGTGACTTCTTAATAGCCGTTAATTACAGTAGGGGGTACATATCCCTGATATACATGAGCCGGTACCCGAGTTTTTTCCCTGTATATACTCAGTCCTGTGTCTGTACCTTATATAGACACAGAGACTCCTCAGTGACTTCTAATAATCCGTATAATTGACAGTAGGGGATACATTATCCTTATAATACATAGTGGTACCCAAGTTCCCTTTAAATATAGTCTGGTGCCTTGTATCTTTTACGACACAGAAACTCCTCGTGACTTCTAATATCCTATAGATTTACAGTAGGCGGATACATTATCCCGTATAATACTGAGTTGTAACCACGAGTCCCTTGTATCAATCAGTCTGTGTCCGGTTACCTTTATATACACACAAACTCCTCATGCTTCTAATACCTTATAATTTACAGTAGGGGGACTACTTATAGCCCTTAGTAATACAGAGTGGTACCCAGAGTTCCCTCTTATAACTCTAGTCTGTGTCCTTGTATCCTTTATATAGACCCAGAACTCCTCAGTGCTCTAATATCCTTATAATTACCGTCGGGGATACATTATCCCCTTATAAATTACATGAGGTGGTACCCAGAGTTCCTATATAACTCAGTCTGTGTCCTGGTTATCTTATATAGGCACAGAACTCCTCAGTGACTTTCTACATATCTTATAATTTACAGTAGGTGGGGATACCTTATCCCTTATAATAACTTGAGTGGTCCCAGGAGTTCCCATGTTAGACTCCCTGGTGTCCTTGTGCACTTATATAGACACAGAAAACGTCCTTGACTTCTAAATACATTATAATTTACAGTAGGGGATACATTATCCTTATAATACATGAGGGTACCAGAGTATCCCAGTATAACTCACTCGTGTCTTGTACCTTTATATAGACACGGAACTCCTCAGTGACTTTCTAATATACGTTATTAATTACATAGGGGTATCATTATCCTCTATAAGTACTGAGTGGAGTACCCAGAGTTCTCCTGTATAATCATCTGTGTCTGTACCTTATATAGACCAGAAACTCCATCAGGACTTCTAAATCCTTATATTTAAAGTAGGGATGTATGATACGTTACTAATACATGAGTGGTACCCAGAGTTCCCTGTATAACTCAGCGGGTCCTTGTACCTGTTATATGGACACAGAACTCCTCATGATCTATATCCTTATTAATTTACAGTAGACGGATACCATTATGCCATTATTATACTACTTAGTGGTACCCAAGTTTCCCTGTTAATCTCATCTGTGTCCTGGTACCTTTAATAGACACAGAACTCCACAGTGAACTTCTAATATCCTATAAGTACAGTAGGGGATACCATTATCCCTTATATACAGAGTGGTAACCGCGTTCCCTGTATCACTCGTCTGTGTCCTGTACCTTTATATAGACACAAACCTCCCAGGACTTCTTAAGAATCCGCCCCCCTTATAATTTACAGTAGGGGATACATGTATCCTTATGATCATGAGGTACCAGATTCCCTGTATAACTTCATCTGTGTCCTTGTACTTTATATGGACACACAGAAACATCCTCAAGTGATTCTATCATCTATATTTTAAAGTAGGGGATACATTATCCTTATAATACATGGTGGTACCACGAGTCCCTGTATAACTCACCTCATGTGTCCTTGTACCTTTATATAGAAACAGAACTCCTTAGAGACATTTTTAATCCCAAACCGATACCAAACTACTCATACATCAGAGTATCACCTATGGATACTCACAGGATCAAGCAATTTCCCTTAGTGAATTTTGGTGTTTTGCACACGTGGGATGGTTAATAACACAATTAAATAATATAATATAATAATAAAACAAGTTGAAGCCAAACTTAGCCCTTCCATAAACCAAGATAGAAACGTCAACATGTTGCAGAGGAGGCTGATGTTTACATAGTGTCCTCCCTGTCATGATTAAAGGACACAGTTCTGTTCTTTTGCATTTGATTGGCCCTTATTTATTTTTGCCTTTTCCTCTGGACAGCTGCATGCAATGTGTCTCTGACATTAAACAAGTCATGAATGAGTCTATTGGCGATGTTTATTTTTCTTTCTGTCCTTGGGCAGTCAAGAAACTCTCCTCCTCTGTCCCCCCTCTACTTCGTGAAAATGTTGAACTTTTAACATCTTTAACTCAAACAGTCGAAAAGGCTTTGTAACGTTTAAATCACAGAAAAGATTTTGTTGCGGTTTTTCACTAAATCTGTTGCAAGCGAATGGCAACTCCTAATCTAATTATTCTTTAAATCCTTAGTGCGAGTTCTTTAACGTTTAAGAAGGAGTAAGAGATATAAGCTCCAGTTCAGTGGGATTAGCGATTTATAAATGACTAATCATCTAAAAAATAACAGAGAGTGTAACTTTGTACTATAGATTAGTAAATCTTGTACTATAATTAGTTGTTGTACATATAGTATTAGTACAGTTGTAATATAGATAGTATCGTTTATCTATTGTATCTTGATATAGGATTATTATCTTTGTAATGATTTTATCATGATTATAGGTATATCTATTGTCATAGATTAGTTATCTTTTGTACTAATAGATTAGTTGATCTAGATTATTTCGTGTATATATTATACTTGTATATGATTAGTTACCACTAAGTTTTGTTCGTTACTCTAGATTAGTATCGCTGTTGTACTATAGATTTAGTTATCGTTGTACTTATAAGATTTATCGTATATAAGAATTGTGTGTACTTAGATTAGTTATCGTTGTATATAGCTAGTTATCGTTGTTACTATAGATTAGTTATACTTTGTTGTACGATAGATCTCGTGTACAAGATTAGTACAGTGGATAAGATTAGTTATATTTGTGTACTATAGATTTTATTACGTTTCGTTGTTGTACTTAAGATTAGTTACAGTTTGTAACTTAGATTTTTAGATTAGATGTTACTTCTTATCGATTGTCCTATCAGACTTAGTTTATCGTGGTGTACTATAGATTAGTTATCGTTGGTACTATAGATTAGTTACGTTATACTATAGATTAGTTACGTTGTACTATAGATTTGTTTTCGTTCATTGACTTATAGTTTAGTTTATTCGTGTTTCTATAGTTAGTTATCTTTGTACTATAAAATTAGTTTATCTTTGTATCAGTAGATTTAGTTATTGTTTTTGTTTCTATGATTATTACGATAATAATATCAGTTGTACTATAGACGATTAGTTACATTGTTGACTATAGATTAGTTAATGTACTTATAGATATACAGTTATATAGTTGTTACATATTTGTTTTACGTTGGATATAGATTTGTTTCGTGTTCGCTGATTAGTACATTGGATATGATTGTTACAGTTGTACTATAGATTAGTTACAGTTGTACATATGAGAGCGTACTATAGATTAGTCATTGTACTATAGGATTATTTATGACTAGATTAGTATACTCTGTATATTGATTTGTTTCGTTTCGTTGTACCATAGATTAGGTTACAGATTGTATTATAGATTAGTTACGTGTGTACTATAGATGAGTTATCGTTCTGTAGATTAGTTATCGTTGTAACTTAAGATATATTATCGTTTCGTTTGATAGATAAGTTTGTTGACTATAGATTAGTTATCGTTGTGTACTATAGATAGTTATCTTTCGTTTGTCATGTTCGTGTACAGTATGATTACTTAATTGTGTTATATTGTTTATGTACTAGAGATTAGTTATCTTGTACTATAGATTAGTTATTTTTTATATAGATTAGTTACAGGTTGAACTATAGATTAGTTACAGTTGTTCACCTAATAGATTAGTTACAGTTGTACTATGATTAAGTTAATCATTGTACTATAAATATATCGTTGGTACGGGATAATCCCCCAGGCATGACTAGCCTGGTTAATCCGTCTGAAGGGAGATAAAAGGTTTTTTCTTTGTCTAGTAGGGCTTAATTTCCCTACAGGAGAATGGATTCGTCGCAATTAACAGTATAAATGACCCAGAACTGGTGAGTTTCATTCTGCCCGCGGTTCTGAGGCTTGTATCGAAATTCGGAAAAATCAGATCCAGAACATGGAAACTTTGTTCATGTTTTTTAACTGCTATTTCCATTTTCGACTGCTTTTTTTACTGAGATTACAATTTTCGACTGATTTTTTTACTGCGCGATTTCCAATTTTCAACTGCTTTTTTTACTGCCGATTTCAATTTCGGACTGCTTTTTTTACTGCTTTTCCCAATTTTCGACTGCTTTTTCTGCGATTTGCCAATTTTCGACTGGCTTTTTTGACTGCGATGTTCCAATTTTCGACTGACTTTTTTTGTTTAATGCCGATTTTCCAAAATTTCGGAATGGCTTTTTTACTGCGATTTCAATTTCAAACTGCTTTTGTGACTGCGATTTCCAAGTGGCAACGGACTTTTTTTTTACTGCGATTTCTTAATTTTAGACTGCTTTTTTAACTGCTATTTTCATTTTGATGCTTTTTTTTCTGCGATTTTCCAATTTTCGAATGCTTTTTACCTGCGATTTTCCAATTTCGACTTGTTTTTTACTGCGATTTCACCCAATTTTTCGACTATGCTTTTTTACTGCAATTTTCCACTTTTCAACTGCTTTTTTTACTGCGATTTTTTTACAATTTTCGACGTTTTTTACTGGATTTTCCAATTTAATAGGACTGCTTTTTTACGGCTTTTTCCAATTCTAAATGCTTTTTTACTGGCATTTCCATTATCGACTGCTTTTTTACTGCGATTTTCCAATTTTTGACTGCTTTTTAAACTGCGATTTTCCAATTTCGATGCTTTTTAATAGCTGCGATTTTCCCCCCCAATTTTCGACTGTTTTTTTATTGCGACTTTCCAAATTTTCGACTGCTTTTTTACTGCGACTTCCAATTTTCGACTGCTTTTTTACTGCGATTTTCCAAATGTTCTGACTATTTTACAAACAGGATTGCGAAACGTGACATCTAACTTTAAAGGGAAACTGATATTACTGATAGACGTCAGACACACAGGATTCTTTAGTACCCGGGTGCGCTGGTCCATGGGGCTGCCCACCTTATTACACCATCCAAGTTTCAAGCCGACCAGTGAAACACAGTCATGTCGTTTTGAGGGATGGTTTGCGTCCAAAAAAGTGCAGCCCGCCCTAAATCAAGGCAGGTGCCAAACTGCAGCAGCCAGGGAATTGTTGGGACGTTGTAGTTTTCCAACACATCTGGAGCGAGACGCGGGCTGACTGAACTGCAGAAGTTTTTTCATCTTGATTTTAAGCAATAGGGAAAACTTGTATCCAAAACGGGTACTGCTGATGGAGGACTGATGGAGACACATTGTACATAAAAAATAACCATAAAACCCCAACACTGTGGAGCGTCCAAAGTGACAGTTGGTGGAGCTGTGAGAAACAATAGGCGCTGTGTACGGCTTCTTCGGAGGTGTTCCATAAGTTGAGACCATCCTTTGTTTGCAAGTTATTGTGCGCGTACCTAGAAACAAACGTCCTAGTAATGAGCGTTCCGACAGCTCGGGGCGTTTTATAGTTTTGTAGATCACATCAACTTTAATAAATAACAAAGAAGAAATAAAACTTACAGAAACACAAGATTAGGGAAAAGTTTGTGTAGTGGAACTTAATATCAATACACTCCTGTCCATGTAACTCATGACACATCAAAGATAGGAGGCAATGCCCCTACCTTAAAAATGTAAGTTGATTATTGGTGATATATCCACCCATATAGGTTGATCCCATGGGGATCCAATAGTAAAGAATATCCTTATAATTTACAGCGGGGGTACTTATTCACTAGATACACATTTAAACCCATGTCTGATGAACCAATGCCATTCGGTCTTACTACCATACATGAAAAAGAATCATCTATTGTATCGTCCAATTTCATATTTTCCTGGGGTCTTTCCCTATACCCCTTATACAATGTATCAATTCCGAACCTTCTAGATCATATTCATAGGGTGATATCACCGTTCCCAGTTATTTTTTACGTTTCATCTTCTACGGCGAAGTTACTTTTTACAGTTTACGGCTGAAAAGATTATTTTTTTGGACGTTGGGTGTGTTAAAATTTTAAAGTGTTCGGCAGTTGTTAGACGAGATTTGTTCCATATGGAAAAGCCGTTTTTGGGGATTTGAACGCTTAGATATTTATTCTATAGGGAGACCAATGGAGGATTTGACCAGTGAAAACTTGTTTTATAAAGAGCAAAAGATATTTTCCTGACATTTTAATGATGATGCTAAAGATTATTCACCTTATTGTAACCATGAGTGTGACCACTATATTAAAATGTTCTTGTAACAAATATTGTGTACATAACCCAAGAGAATGTTAAAAACATAGGGGCTCATTTATCCAGGGAGGATGCGGATTGTTTCAGGAATTATAAAAGTTGCCTAACACTTGCGCTGTGTGCAGGTTTCACCAAAAAGACGGCCAACAGCCTATGGCAAAGCGATTAGGTCTTGCAAGTTAGTAGCACCTAAGAGTCGCAAGGGTCTGCCATATTGAATCGTTATGGGGAGATTTACCAGCGCGAGAGCAGCTTGGGTTAAATCGACCGAATTTTCCTGTTCACCAAAAAATTGCCGATGATATATGTAGTGATTTTTTCGAATAGTGTTGTGGTCACTTTTAAGTGACAAACATGACACCCCCCTCATCTGATACTACGTGATCTAACCATCTAGATGTGTTATTGACACACAAATGTAACTGTTCTTCCCAGTTAGACTCGTAGTTGCCACAGGTTACACCCCCATCCTTTTCTTAGGCCCAGCCAGGCATGCTTCAGTGGAGAGAAACAGCCCTCCAAATCAGCTACCTTCTATACGCAATAAGCTATACCCTCATACTGTACGGTATAAGGGAAACCAATATGGCAGCTCCCACCCTATGTATTAAATATACAGAGAAGGAAAGTTCTGTACACACAATAAGCTATCCCTCATACCTGTACTGTCTAAGGGAAAACAAATGGCAGCTCCCCACCCATATGTATAAATATAAAGAGAAGGAATGTTCGGTACATACAATAAGCTATACCCTCATACTGTACTTTAAGGGAAACTATATGGCAGCCCCACCACTATGTATAAATATACAGAGAAGGAATGTCTGTACACACAATAAGCTATACCTCATACTGTAATGTCTAAGGAGAAACACTATGGCCAGCTCCCACCCATATGTATAAATATAATAGTACAGAGAAGGAATGTTCTGTACCACACAATAAGCTACCCTATACTGTACTGTCTAAGGGAAAAACAATTATATGGCAGCTCCCACCCATATGTTAATTATAAATATAAGAGAAGGAAGGTTTGTACACACAATAATCTATACCGCTATACTGTACTGTCTAGGGAAACAATGGCAGCCCCACCCATATGTATTAAATATAAATATACAGAGAAGGGAATGTTTGTACAATTACAATAAAAACAAAAAAAAAGCTATACCCTTCATACTGTACGTCTAAGGGAAACACTATGGCAGCTCACACACATATGCTATAAATATAAACTATACAGAGAGGAATGTGTCATACATACAATAAGCTATCACTCATATGTACTGTCTAAGGGAAACACTATGGCAGCTCCCACCATAGTATAAATTAATATAAGAGGAGGAATGTTCTATACATACCATAGCTAACCCTCATACTGTCACTGTCTAAGGGAAACAATATGGCAGATCCCACCCAATGTATAAATATAAATATTACAGCGAAGGAATGTTCTGTACATACCCCAAAATCAGCTATACACTCTACTGTACTGTATAAGGGGAAACAATATGGCAGCTCCCATCCATAGTATAAATATGACAGAGAGGAATGTTCTGACTACACTAATCTATACCCTCATTAGTATTATAAGGAAACAATATGGCAGCTCCCACCCATAGGATACTAACAGAGAAGGATGTTCTGTACATTACAATAAGCAACCCTCATACTGATTGTACTGTCTAAGGGAAAAAAATATGGCAGCTCCCAACCAATGTATAATATAAAATATAAAGAAAGGAATGTTCTGTACATACAATAAGCTATACCCTCATTACTTACTGTCTAGGGAAAACAACTATGGCAGCTCCCACCCATAGGTTAAATTATACAGAGGAAGGAATGTTCTGTACATACAATAAGCATACCCTCATACCGTACTGTCTAAGGGAAACAATATGGAGCTCCCACCCATATGTATAAAATATACGAGAAGGAATGTTAGTACCACATTAAGCTATCCCTCATACGTTACTGTCTAAGGGAAACACTATGGCAGCTCCCCCATATGTATAAATATAAATATTACAGAGAAGGAATGTTTCTGTACAACACATAAGTGGCTATTACCCTCATACTGTAATGTCTAAGCGGAAACAATATGGCAGCTCCCACCCAATGTATAAATCTATAACAGAGAAGGAAATGGTCTGTACCACCACAATAAGCTATAACCTCCTACTGTACTGTTAAGGGAACACTATGGCAGCTCCCACCATATATTAAATATACAGAGAAGGAATGTTCGTACACCCAATAAGCTTACCCTCATTATGTTAATGTATAAGGGAAAATATAGGCAGGCTCCCACCCATATGTATAAATATTCAGAGAAGGACATGTTCTGTACACACAATAAGCTATACCCTCATACTGTACTGTTAAGGGAAAACAATATGGCAGCTCCCACCATATGTATAATCTTAATATACAGAGAAGGAATGTTCTGTACACCACAATAAGCTATACCTCCATTACTGTTAGGTCTAAGGGAAAGCACTATGGCAGCTCCCACCCATATGTGTAGTAAGTATATAAAATACAGAAGAAGAATGTTCTGTATCACAATATATCTATACCCTAATACTGTATGTCTAGGGAAACACTATGGCAGCAGCTCCCACCCAATGTATAAATATACAGAGAATGAGTTGTTCTGTACGTAAAACTCAATAACTATACCCCATACTTTTTACTGTCTAAGGGAAACAATATTGGGGGGCAGCTCCACACCCATATGTATCAAATAATAAATACTACAGAGAAGGAATGTTCGTACACACAATAAGCTTACCCTCATACTGTACGTCTAAGGGAAACCCACTATGCAGCTCCCACCCCATATGTATAAATATAAATATACAGAGAAGGCATGTTCTGTACACCACAATAAGTTATCCCTCAACTGTAATGTCTAGGGAAACAATATGGCAGCTCCACCATATGTATAAAATATCAGAGAAAGGGAATGTTTGTACACACAATACAGCTATCAACCTCCTACTGTATGTCTAATAAGGGGAAAACACTATGGCAGCTTCCCACCATATGTATAAATATAAATATACAGAGAGGCATGTTTGTCACACAATAAGCTATACCCTTAATACGTAATGTCTAAGGGAAACTATATGGCAGCTCACACCAGAGGTTATTAAATATACGAGAAGGAATGTTCTGTAACAACAATAAGCTATACCTTCATACTGTTACTGTTAAGTTGCACACTATGGCGCTCCCACCCATAGGTATAAATTAGTAATATACAGAGAAGGAATGTTCTGTACACACAATAAGCTAGACCCTCATACTGTAAGTCTAAGGGGAAACACTATGGCAGCTCCACCACTATATTAAATACAGAGAAGGAATGTTCTGATACCCAGACAATAAGCTATAACCTCATACGTTACTGTCTAAGGGAACACACTATGGCAGCTCCCACCCATAGATACAATACAGAGAAGGATTGTTCTGTACACTCAATAAGCTAATACCCTTCATACTGTACGGTCTAAGGAAACAATATGGCAGTCCCACCATATGTAAAATATAAATATACAGAGAAGGAATGTTCTGTTAAACACAATAAGCTCATACCCTCATACTGATACTGTATAAGGGAAACCTTATGGCAGCTCCACCCATATGTATAAATATACAGAGAAGGAATGTTCTGTTACACACAATAAGCTATACCCTCATTTACTGTACTGTCTAAAAAGGGAAACAATGATGGCAGCTCCCACCCATATGTATAAATATAAATATACCGAGAAGGAATGTTCTGTACACAATAATCATACCCTCATACTTCGGTCTAAGGGAAAACACTATGGTAGCTCCACCCATGTTTATATATAAAATATAAGGTCTTGTGAATGTCTGTACAACAGTGGGAAATAATGAGAGACTGTTACCATGTGGTTTTTAGGTTAGCACAGAAAGTGATACATTGGTTCATTGACAGAGAGAGAAGAGAAAATGAAAATTAAACTTGATATTTGTCTTCACATTCCCCGAATCACCTGCTTGGGCAACTGTGACCGTATATATATATAGATATATATATATATATAAGATATATATAATATATAGAAAAGGCCAAAGCACATTCACACCCACACACAATGACTGTACTTATGGTTCAGGTTTCCCTTTAACTTGCCCTTTCCGTTTTTCCTCTTCACCAGTTGCAGTGGATCAGATTTCACCCGGTTAATTGAAAAAAAAAACATCATTATATGAAAACCACTTACAAACGGGTTAACCTACCAGAAACCCGAGAGTCTGAAAGGTTGATATCTAGCTAAGGCCTTTAAAGTGCATTATGACAGCTCTAGCAAAAAACGTGACTTGTCTGTTAACCGGCCCCCAACTGTTATTATAACCCAGTTTATTACTAGATTTTGAATAATATTAATGATAAGTTGTATTCCATTCTGGTAAGGTATCTGTCTCCTCCCTCTGCCATGAGCTTTTATAAGCTTGAGCATGTGTCAGAGCAGGTGAAACAGCAGTCAAGTCATCTTGGTGGTGATGTCAGCATTCACAGCTTGAGTGTATTTCCAACCCAGATATACTTCAATTTCCACTTATTACCTGTATTACTAACCAGATATTTAACAAAATTATGTCCCCATTTGAGACCAGGAAGCTGGCTCTCCACCTACTATGCTGTCAATCAGGTTGTTGACTGCTGGACTCCACACACTAATTGACTGCGATTCCCTGCTGCCTACTCTGCACAGTTTATTGGTGTGTGTGGGACGCCAATTTGTTTGTACATTTATGGTGTGGAGTTGTGGAGTGTTATTGATATGTTTCTCAATAATTATATTTTTAATGATTTGTTTAGTTGGAATGTTTTTTTTTAGCATGTTACACTTGTATGGTATTTCCCCATGCGTATTTTGGGGGTTTGATTTCCCTCTTTTTTTTCATGCCGTGGAAGTGCCTCGGGGTTTCCGGAGTTCATGGGTTTCCTTGTCAAGGGTCTCACGTTCTCTGATACCAATTTATTTATATCTACACTACACACAACCCACATGTATTTAATGATCAGGGCAATGTGGGTTTGTACACTGAAAACTAACTCTATGATATGCCTCCTCTGCACATGCGAAGCTTATAAATACAGCTTATTGGAGCCAGGGGAAGGATGCCAACCTTTGCCGAAGGGAGATAAGACGTTAAATGAAGTAATCCCGGTTTTTGTTTTAATGGGACATTCCTGAAAGGGGAAGTGAGTTCGTGCAAATACATGTATTTCAGAAAAATAGAGCAGTATTTTTTCAGCACCAATGTCCTTAATCTGCCATTCAGCATGTGTCGGTGTATATCAATGCAACTGAAATACTGACTTGCCCTGGACCAGCGCCTGGGTTGAGTCATTATTCAGTAGAGATTCCCCAACAGCCAATCATAGAATTACTGTTGGAAAATTCAAGGAAGTGGTGGCATTCTGGGAAAGGTACCGTTACAACCTGAAACTGTCTCTCACTAATGTCAACAGCAGGAACAGCAAGGGTATAAAAGTCAATAATTTTTCAAAAGGAGAGAATATGAGAGAATACTAAGAAAGGCTATTTACAAAATCGAGGTAGCAACCTGGTCTTACAGGTCACGATCAGTGTCGGTAACTGTATTACTGAGGCTGTACAGGTACAGTCAGTTGGTGGGTTACTGTAGTTACTGGTCTGTACAGGTTACGTAGTGGGGGTACTGTATAACTGGTCTGTACAGGTACGATCAGTGAGGTTAATGTATTGGTCTGTACAGGTCACGATCAGTGGGGGGGTTACTGTATTACTGCTCTGTACGTTACAGTCAGTGGGGTTACTGTATTACTGTCTGTACAGGTCCGATCAGTGGGGGGTTACTGTTTACTGGTCTGTACAGGTTACGATCAGTGGGGGTTACTGTATTACTGGTTTGTACAGGTCACGATCAGTTTCGGTTACTGTATTACTGGTCTGTACAGGTCACGATCAGTGGGGGTTACTGTATTACTGGTCTGTACAGGTCACGATCAGTGGGGTTACTGTATTACTGGTCTGTACAGGTCACGATCAGTGGGGGTTACTGTATTACTGGTCTGTACAGGTCACGATCAGTGGGGGTTACTGTATTACTGGTCTGTACAGGTCACGATCAGTGGGGGTTACTGTATTACTGGTTTGTACAGGTCACGATCAGTGGGGGTTACTGTATTACTGGTCTGTACAGGTTACGATCAGTGGGGGTTACTGTATTACTGGTCTGTACAGGTTACGATCATTGGGGGTTACTGTATTACTGGTCTGTACAGGTTACAGTCAGTGGGGGTTACTGTATTACTGGTCTGTACAGGTCACGATCAGTGGGGGTTACTGTATTACTGGTTTGTACAGGTCATGATCAGTGGGGGTTACTGTATTACTGGTTTGTACAGGTCACGATCAGTGGGGGTTACTATATTAACTGGTCTGTACAGGTTACGATCATTGGGGGTTACTGTATTACTGGTCTGTACAGGTTACAGTCAGTGGGGTTACTGTATTACTGGTTTGTACAGGTTACAGTCAGTGGGGGGTTACTGTATTACTGGTCTGTACAGATTACAGTCAGTGGGGGTTACTGTATTACTGGTCTATACAGGTTACAGTCGGTGGGGATTACTGTATTACTGGTTATAAGGTTAGAGTTGGGGGTTACGTATTATTGGTCGTACAGGTACAGTGTGGGGTTACTGTATTATTGGTCTGTACAGGTTACAGTCGGTGGGGGTTACTGTATTACTGGTCTATACAGGTTACAGTCGGTGGGGATTACTGTATTACTGGTTTTACTGGTTAGAGTTGGTGGGGGTTACTGTATTATTGGTCTGTACAGGTTACAGTCGGTGGGGGTTACTGTATTATTGGTCTGTACAGGTTACAGTCGGGGGGGGTTACTGTATTATTGGTCTGTACAGGTTACAGTTGTTGGGGATTACTGGTCTGTACAGGTTACAGTCGGTGGGGGTTACTGTATTATTGGTCTGTACAGGTTACAGTCGGTGGGGGTTACTGTTTACTGGTCTATACAGGTTACAGTCGGTGGGGATTACTGTATTACTGGTTTATACTGGTTAGAGTTGGTGGGGGTTACTGTATTATTGGTCTGTACAGGTTACAGTCGGTGGGGGTTACTGTATTATTGGTCTGTACAGGTTACAGTCGGTGGGGGTTACTGTATTACTGGTCTATACAGGTTACAGTCGGTGGGGATTACTGTATTACTGGTTTATACTGGTTAGAGTTGGTGGGGGTTACTGTATTATTGGTCTGTACAGGTTACAGTCAGTGGGGGGTTACTGTATTATTGAGTGCTAGGTCAGGTTTATACAGAACAGGGGTACAGAACAAGTGTACAGTGGGGGTTACTTTTTTCAAAGGTGCTGAGACGGCTTTATGTCAGGTTAGCCTTTGACCTGTTAGTTATGGTTCTGTATAGCCTATGTACGTATTATGGTAGTACAGTCGGGTTGATGTGTAGTTACGTTGGGGATTACTGGTCTGTACAGGTTACAGTCTGGGGGTTCGGATTACTGTCTGTACAGAGTTACAGTCAGTGGTGGTTACTGTATTACTGATCTTACAGGTTCAGTCCTGGTAGTTTCTGGTTACAGGTTACAGTCCATGGGGGTTACTGTATTACTGGTTTGTACAGGTTACAGTCCATGGGGTTACTGTATTACTGGTTTGTACAGGTTACAGTCCATGGGGGTTACTGTATTACTGGTTTGTACAGGTTACAGTCCATGGGGGTTACTGTATTACTGGTTTGTACAGGTTACAGTCCATGGGGTTACTGTATTATGGTGTTACAGGTTACAGTCCATGGGGGTTACTGTATTACTGGTTTGTACAGGTTACAGTCCATGGGGGTTACTGTATTACTGGTTTGTACAGTTACAGTCGGTGGGGTTTGCTGTATTGCTGTTCTGTACAGGTTACAGTCGTGGGGGTTGCTGTATTATTAGTCTGTATTACTGTCTATAGATACAGATTGTGGGGGTATTGTATCACTGTCTATATAGATACAGTCTGTGGGGTTATTGTATTACTGGTCTATATAGATACATCTGTGGGTTATTGTATTATGTCTATCTAGATACAGTCTGTGGGGTATTGTATCACTGTCTTATAGATACAGTCTGTGGGGGTATTGTATCACTGTTATTAGATACAGTCTGTGGGGTTATTGTATTACTGGTCTATATAGATACATTCTGTGGGGTTATTGTATTACTGTCTATTTAGATACAGTCTGTGGGGTTATTGTATTACTGTCTATATAGATACAGTCTGTGGGGTATTATATTACTGTCTATATAGATACAGTCTGTGGGGTTATTATATTACTGTCTATATAGATACAGTCTGTGGGGTTATTATATTATGTCTATATAGATACAGTCTGTAGGGTTTTGTATTACTTTCTATAGATACAGTCTGTGGGGTATTATATTTACTGTCTTATAGATACGTCTGCGGGTTATTGTATTACTGTCTAAATAGATACAGTCTGTGGGGTTATTATATTACTGTCTAAAAGATACAGTCTGTGGGGTTATTATATTACTGTCTTATAGATACAGTCTGCAGGGTTATTGTATTACTGTCAATAGATACAGTCTGTGGGGTTATTATATTACTGTCTAAATAGATACAGTCTGTGGGGTTATTATATTACTGGTCTATATGGATATTCTGTGGGGTTATTGTATTACTGTCTATATAGATACAGACTGTGGGGTTATTATATTACTGTCTATATAGATACAGTCTGTGGGGGTATTGTATTACTGTCTATATAGATACAGACTGCGGGGTTATTGTATTACTGTCTATATAGATACAGTCTGCAGGGTTATTGTATTACTGTCTATATAGATACAGTCTGTGGGGTTATTATATTACTGTCTTTATAGATACAGCTGCAGGGTTATTGTATTACTATCTAAATAGATAGTCTGTGGGATTATTATATTACTGGTCTATATGGATAGTCTGTGGGGTTATTGTATTACTGTCCATATAGATACAGTCTGTGGGGTTATTGTATTACTGTCTATATAGATACAGTCAGTGGGTTATTATATTACTGTCTATATAGATACAGTCTGTGTGGTTATTATATTACTGTCTATATAGATAGTCTGTGGGGTTATTGTATTACTGTCTATATAGATACAGTCAGTGGGTTATTGTATTACTGTTATATAGATACAGTCTGTGTAGTTATTATATTACTGGTCTATATGGATAGTCTGGGGGTTATTGTATTACTGTCTATATAGATACAGTCTTGATTTATTATTCAGTGAAGTTGGGTATATGATTAAAGAATTAGACATATAAAAATAAGTGTTTTATTTATTATTTATTTTATATTGAGTGTTTATATCATTGTTTATTATTATATTTGTTATATGTACAGTCTGTGGGGTTATTGTATTACTGTCATATAGATACAGTCTGTGGGTTATTATATTACTGTCTATATAGATACAGTCTGTGTTGTTATATTACTGTCTATATCGATAGTCTGTGGTTATTATATTATCTCTAAAGATACAGTGTGGATTATATTTATATATTACTGTCATATTGATACAGTCTGTGGGTGTTATTGTATTACTGTCTATAAGAGATCAGTCAGTGGGTTATTATATTACTGTCTATTATAGATACAGTCTGTGGTTATTATATTACTGTCTATATGATAGTCTGTGGGGTTATTGTATTACTGTCTATATAGATACAGTCGTGGGTTATTGTATTATGCTTCTATATAGAACGTCGTGTTATTATCTGTTTAAGATACAGTCTGTGGGGTTATTATATTACTGTCTATATAGATACGTCTGTGTGGTTATATATTACTGTCTATATAGATAGTCTGGGGTTTTGTATTATTACTGTCTATATAGATACAGTCTGGGGTTATGTATTACTGTCTATATAGATACAGTCTGGGGGTTTTATATTTACTGTCTTATAGATACAGTCTGCAGGTTATTGTATTCTAGTCTAATGATAGTCTGTGGGTTATTATATTACGGTTCTATATGGATAGTCTGTGGGGTTATTGATTACTGTCCATATAGATACAGTCTGTGGGGTTATGTATTACTGTCTATATAGATACAGTCAGTGGGTTATTATATTACTGTCTATTAGATACAGTCTGTGTGTTATTATATTACTGTCTATATAGATAGTCTGTGGGGGTATTGTATTACTGTCTATATAGATACAGTCAGTGGGGTTATTGTATTACTGTCTATATAGATACAGTCTGTGTGTTATTATATTACTGTCTATATAGATACAGTCTGTGGGGTTATTGTATTACTGTCTATATAGATACAGTCTGTGTGGGTTATTGTATTACTGTCTATATAGATACAGTCTGTGGGTTATTATATTACTGTCTATATAGATACAGTCAGTGGGTTATTATATTACTGTCTATATAGATACAGTCTGTGTTATTATATTACTGTCTATATCGATAGTCTGTGGGTTATTTATTACTGTCTTTAAGAACAGTCTGTGGGGTTATTATATTACTGTCTATATGATAGTCTGTGTGGGTTATTGTATTATGTCTATATAGATACAGTCTGTGGGGTTATTATATTACTGTCATATAGATACAGTCTGGTGTTATTGTATCACTGTCTATATAGATACAGTCTGTGGGGTTATTGTATTACTGGTCTCTATAGATACTTATGTGGGGTTATTGTATTACTGTCTATAGATACAGTCTGTGGGGTTATTGTATTACTGTCTATATAGATACAGTCTGTGGGGTTATATTACGTCTATATAGATACGTCGTGGGGTATTTATACTGTATATAGATATCAGTCGTGGGGTTATATATTACTGTCTATATAGATACAGTCTGTGGGGTTATTGTATTACTGTCTATATAGATACAGTCGTGGGTTATTGTATTACTGTCTATATAGATACAGTCTGTGGGGGTTATTATTATTACTGTCTATATAGATTACAGTCTGCAGGGTTATTGTATTACTGTCTTAATATACTAGTCTGTGGGGTTATTTAATTACGTCTAAATAGATACAGTCTGTGGGTTATATATTACTGTCTTATAGATACGTCTGCAGGGTTATTGTATTACTGTCTAAATAGATCAGTCTGTGGGGTTATTATATTACTGTCTAAAAGATACAGTCTGTGGGTTATTATTATATTGTCTATATGGATATTCTGTGGGTTTTGTATTACTGTCTATATAGATACAGACTGTGGGTTATTATATTACTGTCTATAGATACAGTCTGTGGGGTTATTGTATTACTGTCTATATAGATACAGACTGCGGGGTTATTGTATTACTGTCTATATAGATACAGTCTGCAGGGTTATTGTATTACTGTCTATATAGATACAGTCTGTGGGGTTATTATATTACTGTCTTTATAGATACAGTCTGCAGGGTTATTGTATTACTATCTAAATAGATAGTCTGTGGGATTATTATATTACTGGTCTATATGGATAGTCTGTGGGGTTATGTATACTGTCCATATAGATACAGTCTGTGGGGTTATGTATACTGTCTATATAGATACAGTCAGTGGGTTTTATATTACTGTCTATTAGATACAGTCTGTGGGTGTGTATTATATTACTGTCTATATAGATAGTGTGGGGTTATTGTATTACTGTCTATATAGATACAGTCAGTGGGTGTATTGATTACTGTCATATAGATCAGTCGTGTGAGTTTTATATTACTGGTCATATGGATAGTCTGTGGGGTTATTGTATTACTGTCTATAATGATACAGTCTGTGGGGTTATTATTTTTCTGTCTATATAGATACAGTCTGTGGGGTTATTGATTACTGTCTAAATAGATACAGTCTGTGGGGTTATTGTATTACTGTCTCTATAGATCAGTCTGTGTTTATTAATTACTGTCTATATCGATAGTCTGTGAATATATATTAATCTATAAGATACAGTGTGGTTATTATTTATTATATTTACTGTCTATATTGATACAGTCTGTGGGGTTATGTATTACTGTCTATAGAATAACAGTCAGTGGTATATATTACTGTCTATATAGATACAGTCTGTGTGGTTATTATATTACTGTCTAATAGATAGTCTGTGGGGTTATTGTATTACTGTCTATATAGATACAGTCAGGGGTTATTGTATTACTGTTATATAGATAAAGTCAGTCGTGGTTATTTATTACTGTTTATAGATACAGTCTGTGGGGTTATTATATTACTGTCTATATAGATACAGTCGTGTTGGTATTTTATATTACTGTCTATATAGATAGTCTGTGGGGTATTGATTTACTGTCTATATAGATACGTCTGCGGGTTATTGTATTACTGTCTATAGATACAGTCTGTGGGGTTATTAATTACTGTCTTTATAGATAGTCTGCAGGGTTATTGTATTACTATCTAAAAGTAGCTGTGGGATATTATATTATGGTCTATATGGATAGTCTGTGGGGTTATTGTATTACTGTCTATATAGATACAGTCTGTGGGGTTTTGTATTACTGTCTATATAGATACAGTCGTGAGTTATTATATTACTGTCTATATAGATACAGTCTGTGTGGTTATTATATTACTGTTCTATATAGATAGTTGTGGGGGTATTTATTACTGTCTATAGATACAGTCAGTGGGTTATTGTATTACTGTCTTATAGATACAGTCTGTGTAGTTATATATTACTGTCTATATGGATAGTCTGTGGGGTTATGTATTACTCTATATAGATACAGTCTGTGGGTTATTATTATTTCTGTTATATAGATACAGTCTGTGGGGTTATGTATTACTGTCTAAATAGATCAGTCTGTGGGGGTTATTATTACTGTCTATATAGATACAGTCTGTGTTTTTATATTACTGTCTAATCGATAGTCTGTGGAGTATTATATTACTGTTATTATAGATACAGTCTGGGGGTTATTATATTACTGTCTATATAGATAGTCTGTGGGGTTATTGTATTAAGTCTATATATGATACAGTCTGTGGGGTTATTATTACTGTCTATATATACAGTCTGTGTGGTTATTGTATACTGTCTATATATATACAGTCTGTGGGGGTTATTATATTACTGTCTCTATAGATAAAGTCTGGGGGTTATTATATGCTCTCTATATAGATACAGTCTGTGGGTTAGTTTATGTCATATAGATACAGTTGTGGGGTTATTTATTACTGTCTATATAGATACAGTCTGTGGGTTATTTACTATCTATATAGATACAGTCTGTGCGGTTATTAAATTGCTGTCTATATAGATACAGTCTGTGGGGATGTTGTATTGCTGTTTATATAGATAATTCTTGCAGGGTTATCATTTTAATGTTATAGGTACAGTCAGTGGGTTATTACAATACTGTCTATATAGATAAAGTCAGTGGTATTATATTACTGTTTATGTAGATACAGTCTGTGGGATTATTATATTACTGTCTATATCGATAGTCTGTGGAATTATTTTATCTATAAGATACAGGTGTTATTATATTTTTATTATGTCTATTGGATTACAGTCTGTGGGGTTATTGTATTACTGTCTATAGAGATACAGTCTGTGGAGTTGTATTACTGTTTATATAGATACAGTCTGTGGGTTATTAAATACTGTTATATAGATAAAGTCGTAGGTTATTATTATGTTTATTAGATACAGTCTGGGGGGTTATATGACTGTCTAATAGTACAGTCTGTGAGGTTATATTACTGGTTATATCGATAGTCTGTGGATTATTATATTAATCTATACAGATACAGTGTGGTTATTATATTTATTATATTACTGTCTACATTGATACAGTCTGTGGGGTTATTGTATTACGGTCTATATGATACAGTCTGTGGAGTTGTATTATTGTTTATATAGATACAGTCTGTGGGGTTATTATATTACTGTCTATAAAGATACAGTCTTGGTTATTATGTTACTGTCTATATAGATACAGTGTTTGGGGTTATTGTATTACTGTTTATATAGATACAGTCAGTAGGTTATTATATAACTGTCTATATAGATACAGTTAGTGAGTTATTGTTTTACTGTCTATATAGATAGTCTGTGGGGTTATTGTTTTTATTTCTATGGGGTTATTGTATTTCTGTCTACATAGATCGTTAGGGGGTTATGTATTTAATTCATATAGATACAGTCTGGGGTTATTATATTACTTCTATATATATAGTACCTGTGGGGTTATTGTATTACTGTCTATATAGATACAGTCTGTGGGGTTATTAAACTGTCTATAAAGATACAGTCTGTGGGGTTATTGTATTTCAGTCTATATAGATACAGTCTGTGGAGTTATCTTATTAATGTCTATATAGATGCAGTCTGTGGGGTTATTATATTACTGTCTATATAGATACAGTCGGTGGGTTATGTATTAATTTCTATATAGATACAGTCTGTGGGGTTATTATATTTACTGTCTATTAGATACAGTCTGTGGGGTTATTGATTTACTGTCTATATAGATACAGTCTGTGGGGTCATTGTATTACTGTCTTTTTAGACACAGTGTGGGGTTATTATATTGCTCTCTATATAGATACAGTCTGTGGGGTTATTGTATTACTGTCTATATAGATACAGTCTGTGTGGTTATTTTATTACTGTCTATATAGTTACAGTCAGGGGGTTATTGTATACTGTCTATATAGATACAGTCAGTGGGATATATATTACTGTTTATATAGATACAGTCTGTGGGGTTATTGTATTACTGTCTATATATATACAGTCTGTGGGTTATTTTGTATACTTGTCTATATAGATACAGTCAGTGTGATATTTATTACTGTTTATATGATACGTCTGTGTGGGTTATTGTATTATGTTATATAGATACAGTCTGTGGGTTATTATATCACTGTCTATATAGATACAGTCTGTGGGGGTATTGTATTTACTGTCATATAGATACAGTCTGTGGGGGTTTTTTTTCTATGTCTTGTATCTTTTATCTTTTTATTTCCTATTTATCTGTTCGTATTAATTATGCTTTAAGTTATCATTCATCCAGGTCATGGTATATTATGTGTATTCATTAGATCAACTGGACTTGAATGTAGTTTGAGACGTTTCGTAGTATCGACTGCTTTTCAATTGACAGTCATTATGAATTGAGAAAGAGGGGAGTGGATTATAGCGAACGCTCAAGATACATTGCAAGTCCAGTTGATCTATTGATAAACGTATGCTTATTACATTATTTCTATTGATCAGTCTGTGGGGTATTTATATACTGTCTATATAGATACAGTCTGTGGGGTTATTGTATTAGTGTCTATGTATGATACAGTCTGTGGGGTTATTTATTACTGTCTATAGATACAGTCTGTGGGGTTATTATATTACTGTCTATATAGATACAGTATGTGGGGTTATTATATTACTGTCTATATAGATACAGTCTGTGGGGTTATTGTATTACTGTCTATATAGATACAGTCTGTGGGGGTATTGTATTACTGTCTATATAGATCAGTCTGTGGGGTTATTATATTACTGTCTATATAGAATCGTGGTTATTGTATTACTGTCTATTAGATACAGTCTGTGGGGTTGTATATGTATCGTCATATAGATACATGTGGGTTATTGTATTACTGTCTATATAGTACAGTCGTGGGTTATTGTATTAACTGTCTATATGATACAGTCTGTGGGGTTATTTTTACTGTCTATATAGTACAGTCTGTGGGTTATTATATATGTCTATATGATACGTCTGTGGGGTTATTGTATAACTGTCTATATAGATACAGTCTGTGGGGTTATGTATTACTGTTCTATATAGATACGTCTGTGGGGTTATATATTACTGTTCTATATAGATACAGTTGTGGGTTATTATATTACTGTCTATATAGATACAGTCGTGGGTGTATTATATTACTGTCTATATAGATACAGTCTGTGGGGTTATGTATTACTGTCTATATAGATACAGTCTGTGGGGTTATTGTATTACTGTCTATAGATACAGTCTGTGGGGTTATATATTACTGTCTATAATACAGTCTGTGGGGTTATATATTACTGTCTATTAGATACAGTCGTGGGTATTTATTACTGTTTAATAGTAAGTCTTTGTGGGTATTTTATTACTGTATATAGATACAGTCTGTGGGGTTATGTATTACTGTCTATATAGTACAGTCTGTGGGGTTTTGTATTACTGTCTATATAGATACAGTCTGTGGGGATATTGTATTACTGTATATATAGATACAGTCTGTGGGGTTATTACATTACTGTCTATATAGATACAGTCTGTGGGGTTATTGTATTACTGTCTATATAGATACAGTCTGTGGGGTTATTGTATTACTGTCTATATAGATACCGTCTGTGGGGTTATTGTATACTGTCTATATAGATACAGTCAGTGTGGTTATTTACTGTCTATATAGATACAGTCTGTGGTGTATCTATATAGATACATTTAGTACCGTAGGTATTATATTACTGTCTATATAGATACAGTCTGTGGGTTTGTTATTACTGTTCATATAGATACAGTCTGTGGGGTTATTAATACTGTCTATATAGATACAGTGTGGGGTTATTATATTACTGTCTATATAGATACAGTCCTGTGGGGGTTATTGTATTACTGTCTATTATGATACAGTCTGTGGGGTATTGTATTACTGTCTATATAGATACAGTCTGTGGGGTTATTGTATACGTTATAGTAGAACAGCTGTGGGTTTTTATTACTGTCATATAGATACATCAGGTGGTTTGATTACTGTCTATATAGATACAGTCGTAGGTTATTATTTATTACTGTCTATATAGATACATCTGTGGGGTTATTATGTTTACTGTCTATATAGATACAGTCTGTGGGGTTATTTTATATTACTGTCATTATAGAACAGTCTGTGGGGTTATTATATTACTGTCTATATAGATACAGTCTGTGGGGTTATTATATTACTGTCTATATAGATACAGTCTGTGTGGGTTATTGTATTACTGTCTATATAGATACAGTCTGTGGGGTATTATTACTGTCATATAGATACAGTCCTGTGTGGGTTATTTTACTGTCTATTAGATACACTGTGGGTTATGTATTACTGTCTATATAGATAGTCAGTGGGTTATTATATATACTGTCTATATAGATACAGTCGTGGGTTTATTTATTACTGTCTAGATAAGATACAGTCTGTGGGGTTATTATATTACTGTCTATATAGATACAGTCTGTGGGGTTATTATATTACTGTCATATAGATACAGTCTGTGTGGGTTATTATATATTACTGTCTATATAGATACAGTCTGTGTGGGTTTATATTACTGTCTATATAGATCAGTCGTGGGTTTTATATACTGTCTATATAGATACAGTCTGTGGGGTTATTATTACTGTCTATATAGATACAGTCTGTGGGTTTAGTGTATTACTGTCTATATAGATACAGTTGTGGGGTATTGTATTACTGTCTATATAGATACAGTCTGTGGGGTTATTGTATTACTGTTTATGTAGATACAGTCTGTGTGGGTTATTGTATTACTGTCTATATAGATACAGTCTGTGTGGGTTATTGTATTACTGTCTATATAGATACAGTTGTGGGGTTATTTATACTGTCTCTATGTAGATACAGTTCTGTGGGGTTATTGTATTACGTGCTATATAGATACAGTCTGTGTGGGTTATTTATTACTGTCTATATAGATACAGTGTGGGTATTGTATTACGTTATTAGATACAGTCTGGTGGGTTATTATATTACTGACTTATGATACAGTCGTGGGGTTATTGTATATTATGTTATATAGATAGTCTGTGTGGGTTATTGTATTACTGTCTATATAGATACAGTCTGTGGGGTTATGGTATTAACTGTCTCTATATAAGTCTCTGTGTGGGTTATTGTATTACTGTCTATATAGATACAGTCTGTATGGGTTATTGTATTACTGTCTATATAGATACAGTTTGTGTGGGTTTTATTGTATTACTGTCTATATAGATACAGTCTGTGTGGGTTATTTATGTTATAGAACGTCTGTGTGGGTTATTTATTACTGCTTATAGATACAGTCGTGTGGGTTATTGTATTACTGTCTTATATAATACAGTTCGTGGGTTATTATATACTGTCATATAGATACAGTCAGTGGGTTATTGTATTACTGTCTATAAGAGATACAGTTCTGTGGGGGTATTTATTACTGTCTATATAGATACAGTTGTGGGGTTTTATATTACTGTCCATATGATAACAGTCTGTGGGGGTTTATTTATTCTGTCTATATAGAAGTACAGTCTGTGTGGGTATATACTTACTGTTAGATAGATACAGTCAGTGGGTTATTATATTACGTCTATTATAGATTAACCAGTCTGTGGGGTTATTGTATTACTGTCTATATAGATACAGTCTTGTGGGGGTATTGTATTACTGTCTATATAGATACAGTCTGTGGGTTTTGTTTTTATGTCTATATAGATACAGCTGTGGGGTTATTGTATTACTGTTATGTAGATACAGTCTGTGGGGGTATTATATTACTGTGTATAGATACGTCTGGTGGGGTTTATGTATTAATTTATTTGTAGACAGTCTGTGTGGGTTATTGTATTACGTCTATATAGATACAGTCTGTGGGGTTATTGTATTACTGTCTACTATAGGATTACAGTTCTGTGTGGGGTTATTGTATTACTGTCTATAGATACAGTCTGTGGGTTATTGTATTAAGTCTATAAGATACAGTCTGTGTGGGTTATTGTATTACTGTCTATATAGATACAGTCTGTTGGGTTATTATTTACGTCTATATAGATACAGTTGTGGTGGTTATTGATTTCTGTCTAGATAATACGTCTGTATTGGTTATTTAAGTTTTGATAGATACAGTCTGTGTGGGTTATTGTATTACTGTCTATATAGATACCGTCTGTGTGGGTTATTATATTACTGTCTATATAGATACAGTCTGTGGGGTTATTGTATTACTACTATTAGATACAGTTGTGGGGTTATTATTAGTCTATATAGATACAGTCTGTGGGGTTATTGTATTACTGTCTATATAGATACAGTTGTGGGGTTATTGTTTACTGTCTATATGATACAGTCTGTGTGGGTTAATTATTATCTATGCTATAGATACAGTCTGTGGGGTTATTGTATTCTGTTATATAGATCAGTCTGTGTGGGTATTGTATTACTGTTATATAGATACAGTCTGTGGGGTTTTTGTATTAACTGTCTTAGATACAGTCTGTGGGGTTATTGTATTTATGTCTATATAGATACAGTCTGTGATGGGTTGGTATTGTATTACTGTCTATATAGATACAGTCGTGTGGGTTATGTATTTGTCTATATAGATAACAGTCTGTGTGGGTTATTTATTTACTGTCTTATAGATACAGTCTGTGTGGGTTATTATATTACTGTCTATATAGTACCAGTCTGTGTGGGTTATTGTATACTGTCATATAGATACAGTCTGTGTGGGTTATTATTATTACTGTATATTAGATACAGTCGTGGGTTATGATATTACTGTCTATATAGATACAGTCGTGGGGTTTATTGTATTACTGTTTATATAGATACAGTGTGTGGGTTATTGTATTACTGTATATAGATCAGTCTGTGGGGGTTATTGTATTACTGTCTATATAGATACAGTCTGTGGGGTTATTGTATTACTGTTTATGTAGATACAGTCTGTGTGGGTTATTATATTACTGACTGTATAGATACAGTCTGTGGGGTTATTGTATTACTGTTTTATGTAGATACAGTCTGTGTGGGTTATTATTACTGTCTATATAGATACAGTCTGTGGGGTTATGTGTTACTGTCTATATAGATAGAGTCTGTGTGGGTTATTGTATTATGCTATATAGTACAGTCTGGGGGGGTTTGTATACGTCTATAAGATACAGTCTGTGTGGTTATTGTATTACTGTTATATAGACAGTCTGATGGGTTATTGTATTACTGTCTATATAGATACAGTCTGTGTGGGTTATTGTATTAATGTCTATATAGATACAGTCTGTGTGGGTTATTATATTACTGTCTATATAGATACAGTCTGTGTGGGTTATTATATTACTGTCTATATAAGTCAGTCTGTGGGTTATTGTATTACTGTCATATTAGATACAGTCTGTGGGGTTATTATTATACTGTCTATATAGATACAGTGTGGGTTATGATATATGTTATATAGATACAGTCTGTGGGGTTATTGTATTACTGTCTATATAGATACAGTCTGTGGGGTTATTGTATTACTGTGTCTATATAGATACAGTCTGTGGGGGTATGTATTACTGTCTATATAGATACAGTCTGTGGGGTTATTGTATTACTGTTTATGTAGATACAGTCTGGTGGGTTATTTATTCCTGATATAGATACAGTCTGTGGGGTTATTGTATTACTTTTTTAGTAGATACAGTTGTGGGGTTATTGTATTACGTATAGATAGATACAGTTGTGGGGTTATTGTTACTGTCTATAGATACAGTCTGTGGGGTTATGTATTACTGCTATATAATACAGTCGTGGGGTTATTGTATACTGTCTATATAGATACAGTCTGTGTGGGTTATTGTATTACTGTCTATATAGATACAGTCTGTGTGGGTTTATATTACTGTCTATATAGATACAGTCTGTTTGGGTTATTGTATTTCTGTCTATATAGATACAGTCTGTAGGGTTATTGTTTACTGTTTATGTAGATACAGTCTGTGTGGGTTATTGTATTACTGTCATATAGATAACAGTCTGTGTGGGTTATTATATTACTGTCTATATAGATACAGTCTGTGGGGTTCTTATATTACTGTCTATATAAGAGACGTCGGGGATTATATTCGTCTTCATGTAGTGTGGGTTATTCGATTACTGTCTATATAGATACAGTCTGTGGGGTTATTGTATTACTGTTTATGTAGATACAGTCTGTGTGGGTTATTATATTACTGACTGTATAGATACAGTCTGTGGGGTTATTGTATTATTGTCTATATAGATAGAGTCTGTGTGGGTTAGTTATTACTTGTCTTATAGATACAGTCTGTGGGGTTATTGTATTACTGTCTATATATAGATCAGTCTGTGTGGGTTATTGTATACGTCTATATAGATAAGTCTGTATGGGTTATATGTGACATTATATATAGATACAGTCTGTGTGGGTTATGTATTAGTATATAGATACCGTCTGTGTGGGTTATTATATTACTGTCTATATATAGTCTTGTGGGGTTTATTTATTACTGTCTATAAGATACAGTCTGTGGGGTATGTATTGTACTTACGTCATATAGATACAGTTGTGTGGGTATTATTACTGTCTTATTGATACAGTCTGTGGGGTTATTGTATTTTCTAATAGATACAGTCTGTGTGGGTTATTATGAGTAGTCAATTAGTACAGTCTGTGGGGTTATTGTATTATTTTTTATGTAGATACAGTCGTGTGGGTTAGTATTACTGTCTATATAGATACAGTCTGTGTGGGTTATTATATTACTGTCTATATAGATAGAGTCTGTGTGGGTTATTGTATACTGTTTATGTAGATACATTTTGTGTGGATATTGAATTAATTGATTGATCTCTGTGACCTTTACACAGTTTCTTTTTCTAGATATCGATGAAGTTGTGACAACGATTACAATGGAGGGATGTGTCCACGGAAGTTACAACATCCCAGGGAACTATCGCTGTACGTGCTACGATGGATTCATGTTGGCTCACGATGGTCACAACTGTTTGGGTAAGGAAACTTCAAGCTGCTCGATGTTTTGAAAAGAAACAATTTAAAATAACATTGAATTGCGTTGAGGTATTTGGATCCATTTGAGACGTCCCATGTGATAGTTATTAGAGCGCAGGGAATAGCGGTGGTTAGACAAGTACTTATGATTTCAGCTGGGTATGCCATAGTTGTAACAATGATGATGGTGGGAGGGTTGTATGATGATTGTCCTATTGAAATCTGTAAAGTCTATTTGTGTAGTTTTAAGAGATCCCAGACTGAATGGGGGATATGGTATTATCGTAAGTTTAAATCATGTTATATTATTTCTGTTATAAAAACTACAAACCCAGCATGTGACAACTAATATGCTCACCAGGAAATCGGGAAAGTTTCTACCATCGGTCAATAAGCTGGAATAATTATTTTAGGAATCTTTCAATTAATTTTTCAGAAAATTGGATAAATGTGTCCAGATCATGTTAATGCAAATTACAACGTTTGCAGATTGTTAAAGGCTCGTTATGGAAATTATTATGTGTTAAATGGACATGTGCTTGTCTTTCGTTTGTTTTTTAAAGAGACAGACAGTCCTAATGGTTCCTTATGTTACGGGCTAGAAAAGCAACACACGCTGAATTGGTTTTCATTTAAACCCCATTAGATAGTTAATAGAGTGATTGGCTTTCAGAGTCTAAAGCTGTGTACACGCCACGGGATTCTTCATCCCAACCAACTGTTCGGCTCTTCCTACTGGTCGGCCAGGATGACGGATTGGCAATCAGACGGCAGCAGCTTGGCACCGAAAAGCCATGCAAATTTTTTTAGGCCTGATTGATTGATAGACGTGACCATAACCCAATGTATGTACATGTGTACTCATCCTTCCTCCCAGGAGAGCCGAGGAAGCAGCCACAAGGATAAACGGCCTCTACTCAGCACCCTTTTGAAAGATCCAATTGTAGTCCTGCTTGGGGTCTCCACACTTGCACTGGCGTGTTATATTAATTGATTCAATGAGTGGAACAGCTACCATACATCTTGGCCATATAAAATAAAATCGTTCATGATCTGAATCATAATAAAATGATTGTAGCAAGATATGAAGTTGTATTCACCTAATGACAATGGTAATGTATATTTAAAGGGAGTCTCCACTGGTAAATTAGGAATTTTTCCGTATTGAAAGATTAGATTAGTATTAGTTTTTTCAGTATGAAGAGTATTATATTAGTATTAGTTTTCTCAAGTATTGAAGTATTTAGTATTAGATTAGTATTAGTATTCGTTTTTCTAGATTGAAGTATTCTAGTATAGTTAGTATTAGTTTTCTCAGTATTGAAGTATTAGGATTAGTATTAGTTTTCTCAGTATTGAAATTGTATAATTAGTATAGTATGAGTTTTTCTCATCTATGAACGTATTAGTATTAGTATTAGTTTTTCTCAGTATTGAAGTATTAGTATTAGTATTAGTTTTTCTCAGTATTGAAGAACAGGGGGTAAAGGAGAGACTTTCCTAACATCAGAGGAACAGTGGAAGAGTGGGATTGTGGGTAAGTTCTCTATGTTCATTTCCTGCTCCCGAGGTGTAATGAAGAAGGGGAGTAAGCACATTGGTCACCTTTACCTCCCGTTCTTCAATTAAACTGAAAAAACAAAGTCTACTTTACCAGTGGAGATACCCCCCTTTAAAGAGACAGTACTAGTGTGACTTAAGGTAGCATACACAGTCCAATGGTTTTATGAGCAGCGCCAAATGATTGAAAATCTGATCTGAAGAACCTATTAAAATTCCCCACCTTGGGCTAGCGATCTTCCATGGATTTCAGCTATAAATTTCTGAACAAAATTTCGACAAGTTTTTCATAAGATGATATCAGGATGGTTTAACCGATTGCTACGAATAAAACAAATTTTTGAAATGATGAATTGATGGCTTTAAAGCTGGTATATATTTCAGTAGGTCTTAAATCATGAGTGTCCAGTCGACTGTTGTCCTTTACATGCCAGCTCCAGCCTACAATTCACGGATTCTTACATACAATGCCCGGAGTCCCAAAGACCGTCGTTCCTGCTTTATCCGAACTCCGTGACTTAATATCTTATAATACATAGGGGATACATTATGCCTTTGATTAATACATGAGTGGTACAAGTTCACAATTAATGACTGAGATCATGTGATCTGTAGGCCTTTGATAAAAGACTCCAGTCAGCTGACTTTCTATATCCTTTATAATTTACAGTAGGGGATACATATCCCTTATAATACAGGGGGTCCCAAGTCCCATGATATTAATCAGGTCTGGTGTCCTTGTACCTTTACTATAGACGACAGCAGAACTCCTCAGTGACTTCTAATATCCTTATTAAGTTTACAGAAGGGGATAACTTCCTATAATAAAGAGTGTACCAGATTCCCGATAATAACCTGACCTCTGTGTCTTGCCTTTGATACTAGAAGACAGAACTCCTTTCAGTGACGTCTAAATCATTTAAATTACAGTAGGGGGATACATTCACTTATAATACATGAGTCGGTACCCAGGAGTCCCGTTATAACTCAGGGTCTGGATCCTGTACTTAATAACATCAGAAACTACCTCAGTGACTTCTAATATCATTTAATTTACGTAGGGGATACATGATCCCTTAAATACATGAGTGGTACCCCAGGAGTCCCTGTATAAATCAGTCTGTGTCCTGTACCTTATATATGACACAGAACTCTCAGTGACTTCTAATATCCTTAATTACAGTGGGGATACATTATCCTCTATAATACATGAGTGTACCCAGTTCCCTGTATAATAGTACCTGTTCTTGTACTTTATATTAGGACACAAATCCTAGTGACTTCTAATTCCTTTATAATTTACGTAGGGGATACATGATCCCTTATATAACATGTGGTTACCCAAGAGTTCCCTGTATAACTGCGTTGTGTCTCTGTAATCTTTATATGGACATAGGAATCTATGTGACTTCTAATAGCCTTATAATTGTACGTAGGGGATACATGTATCCCTTATAATACATGAGTGGTACCAGAGTTCCTGTTATAAAAACTCGCTCGTGTCCTTGTAACTTATATGAGACACATTAGAACTCCTCAGTGACTCATAATATCCTTAAATTACAGTAGGGGATCATTATCCCTTATATACAGGATGTGTATCACAGGTCCATTATAAACCACGTGTCTGTCTTGACCTTATGAATAGAAAATCTCCTCAGTGACTTCTAATATCTTATAATTACAGTAGGTGGGGATACATTATCCCTATAATACATGAGTGGACCAAGAGTTCTCTGATAACTCATGCTTGGTCCTTGAAAACTTTTTATATGGACAGAATCATCAGGTGACTTGAATATCCTTATAATTTACAGTGGGGATACATTATCCCTTATAATACATGGCTGGTACCCAGAGTTCCATGTATAAACTCAGCTTGTGTCCTTGTAACTTTATATGGACATAGAACTCCTCAGTGGCTTTCTAATATCCTTATAATTTACAGTAGGGTGATACTTTCCCTTTAATACTGAGTGGTACCAGAGTTTCCCTGTATACTACAGTCTGGTGTTTGTACACTTATATAGGACACTAGAACTCTCAGTGCCTTCTAAGCTCCTTATAATTTGACAGTAGGGATACATATCCCATATACAAGAGTGGTACCCAGATGTTCCCAGTGATAAACTCAGCATTGGTGTACTTGTAAATTTATATGGACAAGAACTCCTCAGTGACTCTATAATCTTATAATTACAGTTGGGGATAACATATCCCTTATAATACATGAGTGGTCCCGAGTCCCAGTAAATCAGCTTGTGTCTTGTAACTTTATATGCCATAGAACTCTCATGGACTTCTCATATATCTTTAATTACAGTAGGGGCATACATTATCCTATAAATACATGAGTGGTACCCAGGAGTTCCTTGTGTAACAACTCAGTCTGTGCCTTGGACCATGTATATAGAAAGAACTCTCAGTGACTTCTAATATCTATAATTTACAGAGAGAATTACCTTATCCCATTCATAATTACAAGAGTGGTACCAGAAGGTTCACAGTATTAAATTAAGGCTTGTGTCCATGTACTTTATGAATAGAACTCCCTCAGTGAGTCTATAATCCTTATAATTACAGTAGGGGATAATTGATCCTTTATAATAAGAGTGGGCTACCAGAGTTCCGTATAAATCACGCTTGTGTCTTGAACCTGTTATAGAATAGAAACTCCTCCAGTGTGACTTCTAATATCCTTATAATTTACAGTAGGGGATACAGTATCCACCTTATAACATGAGTGGTACCAGAGTGTCCCTGTAAACTCAGTCTTGCCTTGCACCTTATATAGACACAGAACTCCTCAGTGGACTTCTAATATCCTTATAATTTACAAGTAGGGGGATATACATTATCCCCTTATCAATACATGAGTGGTACCCAGAGTTCCTGCGTAGAACCGTTGGTGTCCTTGTAACATTTATTGAGGAATATGAAACTCCTCAGGACTCTAACGATCCTGATAATTTACAGTAGGGGGGGGGATTTACCATTATCCCGTTATAAACATGAGTGGTACCCAGAGTTCCTAGGTGATAACCAGTTGTGTCCTTGTAACTTTATATGACACAGAACTCCTCAGTGACTTCTAGATATCCTTATAATTCAGTAGAGGAACACATTATCCCTTAAATACATTGAGTGGTACCAGGCAGAGTCCCTTTATAACTCAGCACCGTTGTCTTGACCTTAATGAACACAGACGCACGCATTAATGACTTATTAAATCATCCCTTATTAATAATTGTAGCTCTAGTGGTAGGGACCTTTTCTCTGTGGAAATTCGCACTCTTTTATAATTCTCATTTGATGCTATAGCATTTCCCCGTGTAACTCTTGGTGTACCTTGTACTTGTTATGTAAGAGCCATAGAAACTCCAAGTGGTGCTTACTAAATAATCTTTAGTTCACGTGGTACATTCTTATACTGACATGAGTGCGTATCCGAGAGTTTCTTTGTGGATCAGTGTGTTCTGTACTTTAATATGGACAGAACCTCAGTGACTCTAATATCTTATAATTTACAGTAGAGGATAAATTTACCTTATAATTACATGAGTGGTACCAGAGTTCCCTGTATAACTCAGCCTGTGTCCTGTGTAACTTTATATAGACACAGAACGCCTCTGGGATGATTCAATGATCCTTATAATGTACAGTAGGGGATACATTATCCCTTATAAACATATGCACCCAAGTCTTATCCTTCTGTAGAGCCTTTATACGGCAGAGACCTCCTTACTTATGATCGCTTAAACTTAGCCGTGTATATCTTATAATTACAGAGGTCATTTCACTGTTATAGAATCTGTGATCCCTTGTCCTAATGAATATGAATTGACTCCTCATGAGCTGATCTAAAAGTTCCTTTATAAATTACAACTGATTCATACCTTTAAATACATGGAGGGTGCTATCCAGAGTTGCTCCTGTTATAAACTAGTCAGTGTGTCCTTACTTTTATGACAACAGAACCCTCAGTGAACTTCTCAAATCCTTATTAATTACTAGGGGATACAATTATCCTGATATTAACTACTTGAGTGGTACACCAGAGATCCCTGAATAACCAGTCTGTGTCTCTGGTACCTTTTATAGACCACAGAACTCCTCATGTGACTTCTAATATCCTTATAAGTGTACAGTAGGGGATACATTATATCCTTTAATACATGATGGTACCCCGATTCCCGTGGATACAGCGTTACTGTGTCTTTGTACCTTTATATAGACACAGAAACTCACTCAGGATCTCTAATATCCTTGTAGTAATTTACGAGTCGGGGATACATTATCCCTTATTATAAACAAATACATGAGTGTACCGAGTTCCCTGTATACTAAGTCATGTGTTCCATTGGTACCTTGTATTAGACCAGACTCCCTCAGTGACTTCTAATATCCTTACATTTACAAGAGGGGATACATATCACTTTATAAACATGAGTGGTAACCCAGAGTTCCGTAATAACTCGTCTGTTCCTTTGTACCTTTATATGGACAAGGAAACCCCGTACTATGCTAATTATCCGTTATAATTTTACATAGGGGAGTCAATTATACCCTTATAATTCATGAGTGTACCCAGCGTTCCCAGTCATAACTCACTCTGTGTCCTTGACCTTGAATATGGACACAGAACTCACTCAGTGACGTTTCTAATATCCTTATAATTTACAGTAGGGGATAACATTATCCTTATAATACATGAGTGTACCAGAGTTCCCTGGTAGTAAACTCCAGTCGTGTCCTTGAACCTTTATAGAGAGCAAAGAAACTCCTCAGTGATTCTTAATAGCCGTTAAATTACAGTAGGGGATACATATCCCTTAACATGAGCGGTACCAGAGTTCCCTGTATAACCGCAGTTCTGTGTCACTTTGTACCTTATATAGACAACAGAACTCTCAGTGACTTCATAATTATCTTATAATTGAAGTATGGGGATACATTATCCTTATAATACATGAGTGGTACCCAGACGTTCCCTGTATAAACTCGTTCTTGGTCCTTGTATCTTTATATGGACACAGAAACTCCTCAGGGACTTCTAATATCCTATAAGTACAGTTAGGCGGATACATTATCCTTAAATACATGAGTGGTACCCAGAGTCCCAGTATAACTCCTCTGTGTCCTGTACCTTTATATGACAGAACTCCTCAGTGACTTCTAATATCCTTATAATTTACAGTAGAAGGGGATAACTTATCCCTTAGAATACCATGAGTGGTACACAGAGTTCCCTTATAACTCTGTCTGGTCCTTGTACCTTATATGAACAGAACTTCAGTGACGTTTATCGCCGTTTAATTTACGTGGGGGATAATTATCCCTTCTAATACATGAGCGGGTACAGAGTTCACTGATAACTCAGTCTGTGGTCTGGTGTACTTTGAATAGGCAAGAACTCCTCAGTGACTTCTATATCTTATAATTTACAGTAGGGGGATACTTAATCCCTTAAATACATGAGTGGACCCGAGTTCCACCATGTATAACTCCATCTGTGTCCTTGTATCTTATATAGAGACAAAAACTCCTCGGACTTCTAATAGCTCTTATAATTTACAGTAGGGGATACATTATCCCTTATAATACTATGAGTGGTACCCAGAGTTCCCGATGATAACTCACGTCGTGTCCTTGTACCTCTATATAGGACACAGAACTCTCCAGGGGACTTCTAATATCCTTATTAATTACAGTGGGGCATACATTTATCCCTATAAGACATGAGTGGGTACCCGAGTTTCCTGTATAAATCAGTCTGGTCTTTGTACCGTTATATAGACACAGAATCCTCAGTTGACTTCTAAATCTTTATTTAAGTAGGGGAGGTACATTACAGCTTATAATTACATGAGTGGCTACCCAGAGTCAATGTATAACTCAAGCGGGCACTTGTACTCTTTATATGGACAAGAACTCTCAGTGAGCTAATTAATCTCATTATTAATTTCACGTGAGCGGATACCATTATCCTTATAATACTGTGAGTGGTAACCAGAGTTCCGTATAACTCACTCTGTGTCCTGTACCTTTATATAGACAAGAACCACAGTACTTCAATATCTTTAGCATTACAGTAGGGGATACATATCCTTATACTAATGAGTGGTAACCAGAGTTCCCTGGAACTCATTGTGTACCTGTACCTTTATATAGACACGAACTCCTCAGGATTCTAATATCGTTATATTACAGTAGGGGATAATTATCCTGATATACATGAGTGCGTACCAAGCTTCCTGTATAACCTCACTCATGTGTCCTTGTACTTTATATGGACAACAGAAACTCCCAAGGATTCTATCATCTATAATTAAAGTAGGGGATACCATTATCCTATAATCACTGAGTGGTACCCACGAGTTCCCTGTAACTGACCCCTCAGTGTCCTTGCTACCTTTATCTGGCCACCAGGACCCTTCCCAGGATTCTAAACTTCTAATTACAGCTAGCGGAACTTATACCTTATAATACAGAGTGGTACCCAGAGTTCCATTGTATAACTCAGTATGTGTCATGTCCCTTCTATGAAACAGACTCCACAGTGATTTTATTACAGTTGTACTATAGATTAGTTACAGTTGTACTATAGATTAGTTACCGTTGTACTATAGATTAGTTACCGTTGTACTATAGATTAGTTACCTTTGTACTATAGATTAGTTACCGTTGTACTATAGATTAGTTACAGTTGTTTAATAGATTAGTTACAGTTGTACTATAGATTAGTTATCGTTGTACTATCGATTAGTTACAGTTGTACTGTAGATTAGTTACCGTTGTACTGTAGATTAGTTATCATTGTACAATAGATTAGTTATCGTTTGGTTGTACTATAGATTAGTTATCGTTTCGTTGTACTATAGATTAGTTACAGTTGTACTATAGATTAGTTACAGTTGTACTATAGATTAGTTATCGTTGTACTATAGATTAGTTATCGTTGTACTATAGATTAGTTATCATTTCGTTGTACTATCGATTAGTTACAGTTTTACTATAGATTAGTTATCGTTGTACTATAGATTAGTCATCATTTCGTTGTACTATAGATTAGTTATTGTTGTACTATAGATTAGTTACCGTTGTACTGTAGATTAGTTATCGTTGTACTATAGATTAGTTACTGTTGTACTGTAGATTAGTTATCGTTGTACTGTTGATTAAATAGAATAGATGGTGTAGTCTAGATCGATGTAGATAGAATAGATAGTGCAGTCTAGATCGGTGTAGATAGAATAGATGGTGCAGTCTAGATCGGTGTAGATAGAATAGATGGTGTAGTCTAAATCCATGTAGATAGAATAGATGGTGTAGTCTAGATCGGTGTAGATTAGAATAGATGGTGTTGTAGTCTATGATTGGTGTGTAGATAGAATAGTGTTTGTAGTCTATGAATGGTGTTGTGTAGATTAGAAGAGCTGGTGTATAGTCTAGATCGGTTGTTGTAGATAAATAGATCGTGACAGTCTAGATCGGTTGTAGATAGAATAGAAATGGTGAGTAGTATAAATCATGAAGATTAGCATAGGATGGTGTAGTTAGATCCGGGGTAGATAGAATAGATGTGTGTATGTCTAGATCGGTGTAGATAGGATAGATGGTGTAGTCTAGATTCGCATGTGTAAGATAGAATAGAGTGTGTTGTAGTCTAGATTGGTGTCGAGGTTAGACATGTAGATGTGAGTCTAGAGTGGTGTAGAAGCATAGATGGTGTAGTCTAATCGGTGTAGATTGTAGATAGAATAGATGGTGAAGTAGTTAGCTTGGTGTGTTGTAGATAGAATAGATGGTTGTAGTCTAGATCAGTTATTTTGAATGTATTTGTAGTCTTGTATTGTAGATAGAAGAGATGGTGTATTAGTTAGAATTGGTTTGTAGATAGAATCAGATGGTTTGTCGTCTAGATCCGGTGTAGATAGAATAGATGGTGAGGTCGAGAATCGGTTTTGATACGAATAGATGGCGTAGTCTAAATACTGTGTAGATTAGAATAGATGGTGTAGTCTAGATCGGTGTTTTTTTTGTAGATAGAATAGATGGTGTAGTCTAGATTGGTGTAGATAGAATTAGATTGGTGTAGTCTAGATCGGATTGTAGCTAGATCAGATGGTGTAGTCTAAATCCAATTGTAGATGAACTAGATGGTGTAGTCTAGATCGGTGTTCCACGTAGATAGAATATAGAGCGGTTGTAGTCGAAATCGGAGTTGTAGTGTAGATTTAGAATAGACTGATTGTAGTCTAGATTGGTGTAGATGAATGATGGTGTAGTTAGATCGGCATAGTTAGACTGACCGGTTTATTTTTAGATCGTCTAGATTGGTGTAGATGAAAATAGATGGCGTCGTCTAACGGTATTGTTGTTTTTGTTTGTGGTTGGAGAGAGAATAGATGGTTGTAGTCGTAGATCGGATGTCTGTAGATAGTCTAGATTGGATACTTGTAGATGGAATATGATGGCGTATAGTCTAAGATCGGTGTAGTGAGATTTAGAATAGATTATGTAAGTTTCTAGATTGGTGATTGTAGATATGTGTGTGTGTGGTGTGTGTAGAGTGAGAATGAGATGGGGGTAGTAGTAGATCGGCCATAGTCTAGATACGGATGTTTAGATTGTCATAGAGTGGTTGGTAGATGATATAGATGGCGTTAGTCTAGATCCGCGTGTAGATAGAATAATAGATGGTGTAGTCTAGATCGGATTGTAATTAGAATAGATGGTGTAAGTCTAGATCGGTGTATGTCTGTCGATAGAATAGATGGTTGTAGCTAGATTGGTTTGATTTGTAGATAGAATAGATGGTGTCGTCTAGGATCGGTTGTAGATAAGCCTAGATGGTGTATGTCTAGAATCGGTGATTTTGTTGTAGATAGAATAGATGGTTGTAGTCTAGATTGGTGAGATATGAAGTGTAGATGGTTGTTTTTTTTTTATTGTATTATCTAGTTTATAGTTGACGTTTTTTTGTATTCTTGTTTTCCCTCCTCTTTGTTTGTTTTTGTCGTTTTGTTGTATTTCGTTATGTGTATTTTGTAACTTTTGGGTATTATTTATTCTTATGTAGTCTAGGATCGGTGTAGAGTGAATAGATAGTGAGTCGTAGATCGGTTGTTTTTGGTTGTGATAGAATGAGAGCGGCCTGTGGTAGTTCTAGATCGGTTTGGTAGATGAAGAGAGGTGTAGTCTAGAATCGGTGTTGTAGAGATTAGACTAGATGCGTAGTCTAAATTGGCATGTAGATAGGAATAGATGGTGTAGTCTAGATCGTGTTGTAGATGAAATAATAGGTTTAGTGCAGTCTGATCTGGTGGTAGAGATAGATGGTGTAGTCTAGACTCCATGTGAGATAGAATAGATGGTTGTAGTCTACGATCGGGTGATTTAGTAGAATAGGGATTGGTGTAAGTCTAGAATCGTTGTGATTAGCTAGAATAGATGGTGTAGTGCTAGATCGCGGTAGTTATGGGTGTGTAGAATAGATTGGTCGTATGTCTAATGGTGTTGTAGTCTAGAATAGAGTACCTGGTAGTCTAGATTGGGTAGATAGAATAGATGGTGCTAGATCGCTAGTAAGATCGGTGTAGATAGCGAATTGTGTAGATGTGATAGATGGTACGATAATGGGGTAGATCGGGGTAGTATAGAATAGATGGTTGTAGTCTAGATTAGGTGATAGATAGATAGATGGTTTAGTTAGATCGGTGTATGATAGATGAGGGTCTAGATCGTGTTGTATAGTGGGCGTAGTATCTGATGACTATGATACGTCTAGACGGGTTTAGATAGAACGTATCGAGATTGGTGTTGTAGATCTAGAATAGGGTTTTTAGTCTAGATCGGTGCAATAGATGATTGTAGTCTAAATATGTTGTAGATGAAAGAGAATGTTGTAGTCTAGATCGGGTGTGTGCATAGATCTAAAGGATGGTGAGTCTAAATCGTCTAGTTGTTTAGACTAGGAATAGGAGTGTATAGTCTAGATTGGGTTGTAGATAGAATAGATGTGTGTTGAAGTCAGATCGGCATAGTCTATTGTAGATCGTAGTTTGTAGAGAAATAGTCGAAGGATTGGTGTAGTGTAGATAGACAAGAGTGTGCAGTCTAGATCGGTGTAGGTGGATGCTTAGATGTAGATGTGAATGATGGCGAATATCTAGATCGGTGTGTCTAGAGAGAGTCCTGTGTAGTAATAGATATTTTAGTCGTCGATGTGTGTTGTATGATGGAACTAGATGGTGTAGTCTGAGATATGTCTAGTCGTAGATGTATTGGGAGATGGGAATTTAGAGGTTTTGCAAAAGTAGTACGTTAGATCGTGGCTCGGTTAGATAGATAGATGGTGTAGTCTAGATCGTGTGTAGAGTACGAATATGTTGTGTAGCTGGAGAAGTGTGTCAGTCGGTAGACGGTGTGATAGTCAGACTCGTGTGTTTTTAGATTGTGACTAGAATGTGGTGAGTTAGAAGTGTAGAGAATGAGGTGGTAGTCTAGATGTGAGTTTATGTAAGATAGAATAGATGGTGTGTCTAGATGGTTTGTAGATAGGAGGTAGTAGAGCGGTGAGATGTTCGTGCGTCTAGATCGGTTGTATGTAATAGAATAATGTGCTTGTAGTCTAGATCGGTGTGTGTAGATAGAATATAGATGGTGTCTGTAAAGTTGTCGGTGTAAGATAGAATAGATGGCGTAGCAGAATCGAGAATGATTAGTAGTCTAGATCGGGTAGATAGAATAGATGGGTGTAGTCAGATTGTGTAGATAGAATCAGATGGTGTTAGTAGGATGTAGAGTGGTGTAGATCGTTTGTAGATAGCTAGGTGTTGTAGTCTTAATCAGTAAAATGAGTTAGTTTTCTAGGGGGGATTTGGTAGATAGAAAAGGCGGTCTAAATCGTTAGATAGATGAGATCTGTTGCGTCGTCTAGATTTGTGATAGATAGATGGTGTATGATAGATGGTGCATAGTCTAGATCGGTATTGAGATGTCTGTAGATGGAATAGATGGTGTCGTAGTCTAGATCGGTGTAGATAGAATAAGATGTGTAGTCTAGATTGGTGTGTTGTAGAAGAATAGATTTGTTGTTGTAGTTATCGTTTGTGCTAGATCGGTTTAGATCTAAGGTGTAGATAGAATAGATGGTGTAGTAGTCGGTAGACGAGAGGATAAGCTTATGTCTAATGGATAGAATAGATGACTGTTTATTAGTGAGATAGACTAGAGCGTTGGTTTAGATCGCATAGTGGTTTAGCAGTAGATGAATAGGATGGCTGTGTATGTATAGATGCGTGTTGTCAGATAGAAATAGAGGTGAGTTAGATGCTAGTCTGATCGGTTTATGTCTAGTATTTGGTTTGTAGTTGTGATAGATAATAGTACTAGACTGGTTGTTGGTAGTAGATAGCTGTGTTTGTAGTGTAGATCGGTTGTCTGATCATTGTAGATCGTGTTAGTTTTGCGTAGATGGAATAGAGGGTTAAGCTGTGTCAGATGTATGATGAGATGGTTGAGATAGATCGGGAGCGCGTAGTCTAGATCGGTTGTAGATGAAAAGATGTGTAGTCAGATCGGTTGTATGTTGATAGATGATGTAGTATCTAGATCGGGGTACGATGGAATAGATGTGTACGTCTAGATGGCTATAGTCGTGATCGGTGATCGTTAGATTGTTGTTAGATGGAATAGTGGCGTATTAATGTGTAGTTAGAAGTGTAGTGCAGTCAATAGATGGGTGTTTGTAGATTGTCTTGTAATTAGAATAGATGGTTGTAGTCATAGATCGGTGATAGTCAGATCGGTTAGTGTCTAGATCGGTTAGTTGTTTTAGATAGAATAATGTGCTTTCTAGTCAGTCACTTAGGAATTAGGGTGTGATGTCCCTAGACTCGGTGTTGAGTCTGGAGATGAGATAGAATGATGTAGTCTAGATAGGACGAGAATAGTGGCTGAGTCTAGACTGTGAGTCGGCTGATGTAGATGGACATAGTGGCGTTATAGATGGGTGCTAATGATCGTGTAGTCTAGATGGTTGTAGATGAATAGTGGCGGTAGATGTGAGATGATATGGTGTGCAGTGTGTAGATAAACTAGATGTGAGTTGATGGTGAGATAGCTTAGAGGTGTGTAGAAGGGTTGAGTAAATGATGTTAGTCTAGATCGGGGTTGTTGTACGATAGATGATGGTGCAGTCCAGGTAAGTGACTAGAGCGTGTGTCTGATCGGGTGCTAGTGAATAGATGGTCGTAGTTAGATGTGTATAGTAGATCGGTGTAACGTCTAGTGAGATAAAGGTTGATGTTGTCGAATGAATGGAATAGATGGCAGCCAGTTGATCGGTCGTTAGATTGAATAGATGTCTGTAGCAGACGTTAGAGGAGCTAGAGGTTAGTGTGAATAATGGTAGTCTAGATCGTGGTAGATGAACTAGGGAATAGCTAGAGGTTAGATAGAATAGATGTGATGTGTCTAGATTTGGTTGTGATAGAATAATGGAGTGTAGTTAGATCGGTGTAGTCTAAGACGTGAGCACAGTTACTAGATCTTAGATTAGATAGTATAGAGTGTGCTGCTCGTGTAGATGGAATAGAGATGCGTTAGTCTTAGATCAGGTGTGCGATAGAATAGATGATGTAGTCAAGATGCTAGATCGTTAGTCGTCTGATGGTGTAGATGGAATAGTCGTAGATCTAGATTGGGTGTTAGTCTATATGGTAGTAAGTCTAGGAGTCGGCATAGTCTAGATCGGTTTAGATAGTACTAGATTGAGTTTGAGATGGAAATAGATGGCAGTATAGTCTAGAATCGGGGGTTTGTGTTAGATAGAATAGATGGTGTAGTGCTAGATGTGGTGATTTGATAGATGGGTAGAATAATGCGTATTGTGATGTGTGGATGATTGTGTGAATAGATGAGGTAGTCTAGATATCGGTGGTATGTAATAGCATGTGTTAGGTTTCGCATATAGAATCAGTTGTCTAGATGGTAATGATAGTCTGTCTAGATCGTGGTGTTGTAGATTGAATAGATGTAGTCTGTGGTCTTGTAGAGTTGGTATATGTGTTGTTAGATAGGTAATAGCATGGTGTCTAGATCGGCATAGTCTAGATCGTAGGCTAGATGTTAGATCGGATATGGTAGCGATGTTGTATAGAAATAGGTGGTAGCCTAGATTGAATAATGAGTTTAGAATAGTACGGGTATGTAGTCAGTTATTTGATCGTGTATAAGAGAGGTGTTTGTTGGTTTTTCTGGTTTAGATGAATAGGATGAGTGTAGTCTAGCATTTACGAAGGTTTCTAGTGGCATAGTCTAGATCGGTGTTAGTGTTAGATGTGAGATGGAGCTCGTGCGTATCGTCTAGATCTGGTGTTCGTATGATAGAATAGAGGTGTAGTCTAGATCCGTTTGTAGATAGTCATAGATTGGTGAGTTGGTGATAGATGGTACATAGATCGTGACCTTGTGTAGTCTATGTGAGTAGAAACTGGTGTGTCTTAGAGTTAGAATAGAGTGGATGTATTGAATCTAGATCGCGTGTTGTAGATATGAGTAGATGGTAGTCTAGATTGGTGTAGATGGAATAGATGGCTTGTAGTCTGCATCGGTTGTAGATAGAATAGATGATTGTAGTCTAGATTGGTGTAGAATTTAAATCAGATGGTGTAGTCTAGACTCGGTTGTACGAAGAGATGGTCTACCTAGAGTTGTGTAAGTTAGATGGTGCTGTGTAGATTGTTAGATAAGGATTACTGGTAAGTACTGGTGTGATTGTGTAGCTATAGATTTTGGGTGTATAAGTAGATATCGTGGTGCTAGACATAGATGGTGTAAGAAGAGGTGTAGTCTAGATCGTTTGTGTGTGTCGATAGAATAGATGGTGTTTGTGATAGTCTAGATCGGTTTGTAGTGATGGTTTTATAGACGTGTTACTAGAATAGATGGTGTAGTCTGATCGTGATCTGTTGTGTAGATAGATATGGTACGATGTGTAGTAAATAGTCGGTTAGTCTAATCGGTGTAGAAGAAGAGGTGGTTCTAGATCGTTTTGTATCTGTAGATAGAACATAGTGGGGTAGTCTAGATCGGTGTAGATTAGAATAGATCGGTTGTAGTCTAGGATGGCTTGTAGACAGAATCAGATGGTGTAGTCTAGATCGGTTCTGTTTGAGATAGAATAGATGGTTGTCTAGATCGCGTGTGATAGGATTGTGAGAATGAATGGTTGTAGCTCTAGTTGGTGTGTGTGTAGGATAGAATAGATGGTGTAGTCGTTAGATCGGTGAGATAGTCGTGGTTGTAGATGGAAATAGATGGTGTGTAGTCGTAGATTCGGGCTGTAGATTAGCATAGATGGTGTAGTATAGAGTTGTTTGGGTTGTAGAACGAAAGAGGGTGTAGTCTAGACGGTGTGTGTGTAGATAGAATAGTGGTGTGTAGTCTAGATTCGGTGTAGAATAGAATAGATGGTGTATGTAGTCTAGATCATGGTGTAGGATAGAATGAATGGTGAGTGTTGGTAGTGATAGATGGTGTGTGTCTAGTATGGCTGAGAATGAGGATGGTGGTGGTGGGAAGATGTTAGTTCTTAGTATAGATCGGGGATGTAAGCTGGCTAAATAGATGGTGTTAGTCCTAGATCGGTTTTTAGATAGATAGATGGGTGTTGTAGTCTATGATTGGTAGTAGAAGAAATAGATGGTTGTTAGTCTAATCGGGGTTTGAGTTTGTAGATAGAATGATGGTTGTAGTCTAGTTGGCTGTAGATAGAATGATGGGTAGTACGTCTAGATCGGTTGGTTAGATAGAATAGATGGTGTTTAGTAGACTAGATCAGGTTGTAGATAGAATAGATGGTTTAGTCTGAGTCGGTGGCTTGTTATGTCAGGAATAGAATGGTGTGTCTAGAGGCGGTAGAGATAGAATAGATGTGTATTGTAGTCTAGATTGGTTTTGATAGAATAGATGGTGTGTAGTCTAGATTGGTGTAGATAGAATAGATGGTGCGTAGTAGTCTAGATTGTTTTTGGTTGTTTGTAGCTTGGAAATAGATGGTTTGTAGTCTAGATCTGTTGTGTACGCGGAATAGTGGTGTATATAGTCTAGATCGGGGTTAGATTAGAATAGATGGTGTATGTAGTTCTTAGAATTGGGTAGAAGATAGATGGTGTTAGTCTAGATCGGTGTAGAATAGTCTAGATTGGTGTGAGAGGTATGTAGATGGAATAGAGGCGTAGTCGAGATCGGTAGTGGAGATAGTAATAGATGATGTAGTCTTAGATTGGTTTTGTAGATAGATAATAGATGGTGTAGTCTAGATGGCATAGTCTAGATCGGTTTAAGATTGGGTCTGATTGTGTAGATGGCGAAGATGGCGTGTCTAGACAGCTGTAGATAGAATAGATGGTGTTAGTCTAGATCGGTGTAGATAGAGAGATGGGTATACTAGATCGGTGTAGATTAGAATAGATGGTGATAGTCTAGTGATTGGGTGATAGATAGAAATAGGATGGTTGTTAGTTAGATCGGTGAGATAGAAATAGATGGTGTTGTGTAGTCTAGATCGTGTGTAGCGATAGAATAGATGTGTATGTACTAGATTGGTGTTTGTTAGATTAGAAAGATGGTGTGTTAGTCGGTAGATCGGTTGTAGATAGAATATGATAGTGCACGTCTAGAGTCGGTGTAGATAGAATAGAAATGGTGTTAGTCGAGATCGTTGTAATGACATAGATGGTGTAGTCTAGACGGCTGTAGATAGAAATAGATGGCGATAAGTCTAAAATCCATGTAGATAGAATAGATGTTGGTAGTCTAGATCGGGTGTCAGTTTGTAGATAGAATAGAGTGGTGTAGTGTCTAGATTGGTGTAGGATAGAATAGATGGTTAGTAGTTAGATTGTGTTGTAGATAGAATAGATGGTTAGTCTAGATCGGTGATGTAGATAGGAATAGGGAAATGGATGTAGTCTAAAGCCAGTAGATAGAATAGATGGTTGTAGTCTAGATCGGTGTAGATAGAATAGATGGCGCGTAGTCTAAATCGGTGTAGATAGAAAATAGATGAGTAGTCTAGATTGGTTGTCGATAGAATAGATGGTTGTAGTCTAGATCTGCATAGTCTAGATCGGTTTAGATCGTCTAGATTTGGTGTAGATGGAATAATGAGGGGTAGTTAGATCGGTTTGGTAGATAGAATAGATGGTGTAGTCTAGATTGGTGTAGATAGAATAGATGGTGTAGTATAGATCGGTGTAGTCTAGATCGGTGTAGATCGTTAGATCGGTTTAGATAGAATAGATGGTGTAGTTAGATCGGTGTAGATGGAATAGATGATGTAGTCTAGTTGGTGTAGCTGGAATAGATGATGTAGTCTAGATCGGCATAGTCTAGACGGTGTTAGATCGTCTAGATTGGTTTAGATGGAATAGGTTAGGTGGCGTGAGTTCTAGATTGTGTAGATAGAAAGATGAGTATTGTTGTTAGATCGGACATAGTCTAGATCGGCTAGTGTTAGATGGTTTAGACTGGATGTTAGATGGAATAGATGGCATAGTCTAGATCGGTGTTTGTAGATTGAAATAGATAGGAGGGTAGTTCAGATCGGTTTGTTATGTAGATCATCTAGATCGGTTGTGATGGAATAGATGGTGTTACGTCTAGATTGGATGGTAGATAGAATAGAATGGTCTGTAGTATAGACTCGTGTACAAGTCTAGATCGGTGTGTAGATCGTCTAGATCGGGTTTTGAGAATAGATGGTGTAGTCTTAGACGGCCTGTAGATGGAATGGAATAGATGAGCGTCTAGATTGGTGTAGCTGGAATAGATGGTGTAGTTAGATCGGCATAGTCTAGATCGGTTTAGATCGTCTAGATTGGTTTAGATGGAATAGGTGGCGTAGTCTAGATTGGTGTAGATAGGAATAGATAGTGCGACAGTCTAGATCGGTGTAGATAGAATAGTGGTGTTTGTAGTCTAGATCGGGTTGTATAGATATAGTGGTGTAGTCTAGATCGGTTTTGTAGATTAGAATAGATGGTGTAGTCTAGATCAGTGTGATATGAATGAGGGCAGTCTATGATAGGTGTAGATAGAATAGATGGTTGTAGTCTAGATTGGGTTGTAGATAGATAGAATAGATGGTGTAGTCTAGATCTGTGTAAGACGTATGGATTGGCGTTTGTTAGATGGAATAGATGGCGTTTTTATAGTCTAGATTGGTGTGTAGATGGAATTATGAGGTGTAATGTCTAAGATTGGTGTGGTAGAGGACTAGATGGCGTAGTCTAGAGGTGTGGTGTGTAGATAGAAGAATAGTGATGTTGTAGTCTAGATTGGTGGTGTAGATAGAATAGATGGTGTAGTCTAGTTGGTTGTTGTAGATAGAATAGATGGTTGTAGTCTAGATCGGTGTAGATAGAATAGATGGTTTTAGGCTAGATCGGTTGTGTTGAAGAATAGATGGTGTAGTCTAGATCGGTGGTTGTAGATAGAATAGATGGTGTAGTCTAGATCGGTGTAGTGTAGATAGATGGTGTTTGTGTAGTCTAGATGGGTCGTTGAGATCGTGTGTAGGATGCGTCGAGATTTGAGTAGATGGAATAGATAACGTAGTCTAGATTGTTGTAGATGGAATAGATGGTTGTTATCTTGATCGGTTGTAGTGGAATAAGATGGTTGTTAGTCTAGATCGTGGTGTAGATCGTATAGGATTCGGTTGTGTTTTGTTGTAGATGGAATAGATGGCGTAGTCTAGATCGGTGTAGATGGAATAGATGGTGAGAGTCTAGATCGGTGTGTAGATAGAATAAGATGTGTTGTAGTCTAGATTGGTGTAGATAGAATAGATGGTGTAGTATAGATCGGTGTAGTCTAGATCGGTATAGATCGTCTAGATCGGTTTAGATAGAATAGATGGTGTTAGTCTAGATCGGTTTTGTTGTAGATGGAATAGATGAGTAGTCTAGATTGGTGTAGCTGGATAGATGATGTAGTCTAGATCGCTAGTCTAGATCGGTTTAGATCGTCTAGATTGGTGTAGATGGAATAGGTGGCGTAGTCTAGATTGGTGTAGATAGAAAGATGGTTAGTCTAGACGGCATAGTCTAGATCGGTTTAGATCGTCTAGATTGGTGTAGATGGAATAGATGGCGTAGTCTAGCTGGTTTGGTTGAATGTTGTAGATAGAATAGATGGTTGTGTCTAGATCGGTGTGAGAGAATATTGTGGTGTAGATGGAATAGATGGCGTAGTCTAGATCGGGTTGTAGATAGAATAGATTGATGTAGTCATAGATTGAGTGTAGATAGAATAGATGGTGTAGTCTAGATCGGCATAGTCTAGATCAGTTTAGATCGTCTAGATTGGTGTAGATGGAATAGATGGCGTAGTCTAGACGTGGTGTTTGTAGATGTGTAGATAGAATAGATGATGTAATAGTCTAGATTGGTGTAGATAGAATAGATGTGTGTAGTTAGATCGGCATAGTCTCAGATCGCGTTTAGATCGTCTAGATTGGTGTGTAGATGGAATAGATGGCGTGTCTAGATCGGTTGTAGATAGATCGATGGTTGTAGTCAGATTGGTTAGATATAATAGATGAGTGTGTAGATAGATCGGTAGATGGTAGTCGTGATAGGTGTAGGATCGATCTTAATCGGTTATATCAATAGAATAGATGGATGTAGTCTAGATCGGTGTAGATGAATAGATGGTAGTCTAGCTTGGTGAGCTGGAAAAAAGATGGTGTAGTCTAGAGCGGACATAGTTAGATCGGTTTAAGAAGTCTGTGTGTAGAGGAATAGAGGCGTATAGTCTGTGATCGGTGTAGATAGAATAGATGGTGTAAGTCTAGATCGGTTTGTAGATATGTCTAGAATGGTGTAGATGGAATAGATGGCGTAGTCTAGATCGGTGTAGATAGAATAGATGGTGTAGTCTAGATCGGTGTAGATAGTCTAGATTGGTGTAGATGGAATAGATGGCGTAGTCAGATCGGTGTAGATAGAATAGATGATGTAGTCTAGATTGGTGTAGATAGATAGATGGTGTAGTCTAGACGGTGTATGTAATAGAATAGATGGTGTATCTAGATCGGTGTGTAGATAGAGTAGATGGTGTGTCTAGATTGGTGTTCGTAGATAGAAATGAGATGGTTGTAGTCTAGATGTGGTGTAGATAGAATAGATTAGTAGATGGTAGTGTAGATGGTGTGGTAGATCGTGTGTAGTAGATGGTGTTTGTCGGTGTAGATAGAATAGATGGTTGTAGTCTAGATGGTGTAGCTGAATAGATGTGTAGTCTAGATCGGTGTAGATAGAATAGATGTGTAGTGAGTGCTAGATTGGGTTAGATAGAATAGATGGTGTAGTCTAGATCGGTGTTGTAGATAGAATAGATGGTGTATGTGTCTAGATCGGTGTAGTGTATTATGGTATGTAGTCTAGATCCCGGTGTTGTAGATAGAATAGATGGTGTAGTTAGATTGGTTGTGTAGATAGAATAGATGGTGTAGTTAGATCGGTGTAGATAGAATAGATGGTTGTAGTCTAGACGGTTTGTGTTGTGTGTAGATAGTAATAGATGGGTGTAGTCTAGATCGGTGTAGATAGAATAGATGGTGTAGTCTAGATCGGTGGGTGTTGTAGATAGCTAGATTGGTAGATGTAAGATGGTTTGTAGTCTAGATCGGGTGTAGATAGAATAAGATGGTGTAGTCTAGATCGGTTTTGTTGTAGTGTAGATAGAATAGAGGTGTAGTCAGTAGATTGGTGTGTAGATAGAATAGATGGTGTAGTCTAGAGTTGTTTGTATGATGTGGTAGGATAGACTAGATTGGTGTAAGAGTCGTATGATCGGTGTAGATTTTATGCTCTAGAATCGTGTTGTTGTAGTTGATGTTTGTTAGATGTGTAGATTAGGTGTAGATTTAGAATAGATGGTTGTAGTCTAATGGTGTGTAGATAAGTAGTGATGGTTAGTCGTGTTGTTGTGTTAGATATTTTTATAGATGTGTAGAGTAGATGGTTTGTGATGTTTAGATAGAATAGATGGTGTAGTCTAGATTGGTGGTAGAGAATGATGGTGTAGTGTAGATCGGTGTAGATAGAATAGATGGTGTAGTCTAGATGGTGTAGTGAATAGATGGTTGTAGTCTAGATCGGTTGTTTGTTTGTAGTGGAATAGATGGTGTAGTCTAGATCGGTTTAGATAGAATAGATGGTGTAGTCTAGAATAGTGTGTAGTATAGAGGTGTAGATGTGTGCGTTGTATGTTGTTGGTAGATTTTGTTGAGTTGGTAGATAGAATTAGTAGATATTTGTTTGTTGTATGGTATTTGTAGTGTTGTAGTTTGTTAGATATGTTGGTATTTGTACGATAGAATAGATGGTGTGTATTAGTCTAGAGTGGTTGTTATGTTTGTAGAGAGAATAGATGGTAGATTGTAGTCTAGATCGGTGTTGGGTGGTTGTGTTGATAGAATAGATGGTGTGACTAGATCGGTGTAGATAGAATAGGTGGTGTAGTCTTAGATCGGTGTTTTTGTAGTGGATGTAGCAGATGGAATAGATGGTTGAGTCTAGATCGGTGTTGTAGACTAGAGAATAGCATGGGTAGTCTAGATCGGTTGTTGATATGCTGTAGATGAGAGATGGGATTAGTAGTTTGTAGTGCTAGAGGGTGTGTAGATGAAGATTAGATGGGGTAGTCTAGATCGGTTGTGGTGTAGAATCGTCTAGATATGTAGATAGAATAGATGGTGTAGTCTAGATGGTTGTTGTGTGTAGATAGAATAGATGGTGTAGTCTAACGATCGGTATGTTGATGTAGATTAGATAGAATAGATGTGTAGTCTAGATCGGTGTAGATAGAATAGATGTGCTATATATTAGTGTAGATCGGTGGTAGATTGATAGATGGTTTGACTAGTGTATTAGAATGAGATGGTTCTGTAGGTGTATAGATCGTGTAGTTGTAGATAGAATAGGATGGTGTATGACTAGATCGGTGTTTGTTTGTAGATAGAATAGATGGTGTAGTCTGATAGGTTGGTTTGTAGCTGAATAAGAATGTGTAGTCTAGATCGGTGTTAGGTTTTGGTGTAGTGTTGTAGATAGATGGTGTAGTTTCTGTTGTTTTTATGTGTTGTAGATAGAATAGATGGTGTATAGTCTAGTCGAGAATTGGTGTTAGTAGACGGTTGTAGATAGAATAGATGTTGTATGTAGTCTAGATCGGTGTAGATAGAATAGATGGTGTAGTCTAGATTGGTGTAGATGAAGTAGATGGGTGTAGTCTAGATCGGTTTTTTTTTGTAGATTAGAATAGATGGGTGGACTAGATGGTGTAGATTAGAATAGATGGTGTATGTAGTATAGATGTAGTGATGTAGATAGATAGAGATTGGTGTAGTCTAGATCGGTGGTTGAGATAGAATAGATGGTGTAGTCTAGATCGTGTTGTAGATAGAATAGATGGTTGTAGTCTAGATCGGTTGTGGGTGAGATAGAATAGATGGTGTTAGTCTCAGATTGGTGTAGATAGAATAGATGGTTGAGTCATAGATCGGGTGTAAGAGATAGGAATAGATGTGTAGTTAGATCGGTGTATGTGTAGAGTGGTAGTGTAGATAGGAATAGATGTGTAGTCTAGATCTAGATGTGTATAGAATAGATGGGGTAGTCTAGAATCGGGTAGATGAGAATGAGAGGCTGTAGTCTAGATCGGTGAGATAGAATAGATGGTTGTAGTCTAGATCGGGTTTGTAGATGAGAATAGATGGTGTAGTCTAGATCGGTTGTTGTAGATGAATAGATGGTGTAGTCTAGATCTGGTGTAGAGAGAATAGATGGTGTTGTAGTATTAGATCGGTTGTAGATTAGATAGGATGGTGTGTCTAGATCGGTGTAGATGGAATAGATGAGTTAGATTGTAGTCAGATCGGTGTAGATGGAATAGAGGCGTAGTCGAGATCGGTGTAGATAGAATAGATGGTGTAGTCTAGATTGGTGTAGATAGAATAGATGGTGTAGTCTAGATCGGTGTAGATAGAATAGATGGTGTAGTCTAGATCGGTGTAGATGGAATAGATGGTGTAGTCTAGATCGGTGTAGATGGAATAGATGGCGTAGTCTAGATCGGTGTAGATAGAATAGATGGTGTAGTCTAGATCGGTGCAGATAGAATAGATGGTGTAGTCTAGATCGGTGTAGATGGAATAGATGGCGTAGTCTAGATTGATAAATAGAATCAATGTAGATCGATGTAGATGTCTGGAATAGATAGTGTAGTATTTTTATTTATACTTTCCTTCCTCACACCCTCAGACCCCAAGACTACAATCCTTACCCAGCTGTAGGACATTCCTGATGGACGATCCCTGTCTGCCTGCTCTTCTTGTTTTCTTCCTGGTTCTTCCGGGTAGCAGCAGTTAGTCACATCTGAGATGCCTCAAGCTGCCTCTGAGCATGTGTGAACAGTCTTTGGAGAAGGTGAGAACATTTGCAGAAGGGGTTTGTGAGCATCGAACATCCTACAGCTGGGTAAGTATTGCAGTCTGGGGTTTTGGTGGGGTGAGAAAAGTATAAATTTCCATTCGGGGGGTTGGACTTGGCCCTGTATTGCCAACAATGCAGTTAAAGTAACTAAAAGTCAGGGCAGACCACGGACTTTTAAAGTTTTAATTTTCCCAAAAACTCTCAGTCCTGTGTTTATATTCAAGGCGATCTCCACTGTACCTGAATTCCTTTCACTACGGAAAGTTATCCAGCTCCAGTTTTTCTGCCCCACTTTCTGGCAATGGTGAAATCTCCGAAGTGTCATGTGATTTAAAGCCCATGGTGAGTGGCAGGGAACTCAACGGCACTGTTTGCTATTGACATTGATTTCCAAGGAATAACATGAGCTGCAGTTTCAGTTTCTTGCCATTAGATGGCAAATGACCTTGCCACACATGTACAATGGAGGATTCCCTGACTAAATGGATTATAAACATCAACCTGTGGTTAAAGTGGCGAACTTACCCTTTAATAGCCACATTCTTTTAAAACTCAGGGGTAAGGACCAATCGGTTAAGACCCTTAAGTCATGTCAGATGGAAGGAGGTGTCCGTTAAGAGTGTGAAGGGAATACGTAGTCTGAGCAAAACAAGTACTAAATTGGAGGCATGCAGCAACACAAACATAAGGGCTACTTACATGTATTCATTTATGGATTAAGATGAGGCAAAGTCATTTTTACAGTATAGTTGTCCTTTAAAGGGCCGTATATTTCATTGTATCGGCCTGTAAATGGAGTAATTTTAAGGTCACTATAGATTTTCCTTTTGAATGTCTAAATGTTGATCTGACCTTGAAGAAATCTTAAGAGCTCGGTGGCTCCTACAATATCTCCATTTATAACAGAGCCACATCTCAAGACATATTAATAGATTTACAAGTTACCTATTAATCTCTGGGATCTCTGTTTCCAGCAATTAGTCAGTTCATACCTGCTGAGGATAATATTTTTCATTCCAGCTATGAAGGGAAAGGCCCCAGGGCCAGGTCTTGCTGGGGGCCACTCAGTGGGAAGTTATGAAATCCACCTTAAACAACGTGTCAGAGCAGTGTTTCCATTATCAAGACAAAACCTTATAACTAGTGTACTACCCCTTTAATGTGTGGGGCTACAACTAATAACAGTTACATTGTAACATTGTTAAAATATGGTATATAATAAGCTATTTCCATTGTCCAACAATAGATTCCACAAAATATATAAAGTGTATCTTTCCAAAGGAGAAATGCAAGACAATACTCTCGGGAAGGTGGAGTGGCTGAACAATGATTGGAGAACTAACTCTAGTGTAATATTTTCCTGACTTTGAACACCTGGATCTTTGTGTAGAAGTTTTCACCTAATTGTGTTATCTGTTAGTACGCATTTGTTTTACATGGAAGGTTAACCCTTTCTACGGCGCTCAGCCCTATTGGGGGCAAAGGTTGTTTGCAGGGTTTTTAAAATACCTTTAGATTGTAAGCTCTTGTAAGCACTTTTATTTTCATATATAGAGTATGACTATTTATATAATTATTATTATTTTTACATATTCCCTTGTTTTTCCCTCGTGCATTGTTACACCGAAACCACAATAGTTAGAAAGCTGACAAATGTAGAATTTACTTATTATTGGACAAAATGTCCTTATCACCTTCCCAATGCCCCTCAGAAGGTTTCTCCAAACTCTCCAAGCTTGCACGCGCTCGGAGGAGACCGTTAGGGGTATAGCATTCTTCAGTCATTGGCTGTGATGTCATCTGTTACATCCATGACTGACAGCTGATATATAAGAGAACCAGAAAGCAGAAAGAGAGGTAACAGAATATTAGGCAGCATCACGTTAGTCTTACATTTCTGATTTCTAAGTATTGAAGTTTTGGAGTGTGGGGATAATAAACCTTTAAACATGTTTTCATTTAAGGAGTGGAACCTTTAATTGTCTAATATGATTATGAATTAAGATATATACACACAGATATGTTAACACACCCAGAATGCTACTGTATAGGACAATTGAGTCTATTTTTTTATAACCTGCAAACAAACATGAAAACTTTATGGTTTGTACAGTTTCTGTTGGGAGGCAAATCGAGGGCATTTGCTGTTATTTGTGATCCTTGGACACTGAGAAGGAGAAGGTCTCTATATTTCCTACCTGCACTGGCATTGGAGGTTCCAAGAAACAAATTTCCTTCCAGTTGCGTGAACCTCTCTGCATTGATTGTGTCACCGAGGATGAGGATGAAAATGGCTTCCTCCAGGAGACACATTCAGTTTAGTGGCCTACAAATCACTGTGGACACAGTTGGAAGACATATTTATCCATTCAGTTTAAATATAGATGGCCCCTCCCTCCATGCTGTCAATCAAGGCTGTAACTGCTGACACAACCAATGATTGACTGCTGTTTCCCCTGCTGTCTCCACTGCACATGCTCAAGCTTATAAAAAGCTCATTGAGCAGAAGGAGGAGGCAGATACCTTTACCAGACAGGAATAGAATTTATCATTCAATATCTGGTTACAAATACATGTAATAAACTGGTAAAAATAGCAGTTGGGGTTGGGGGCACATAATGGAAAATTGCCAGTGTTTTGTTGGGGAACTAAAGCTCCTTAACCCCCCGGCCTTGCATTAAAGGAACAGTTACGTTTGCAGTGAACTATTCCTTTAGGGTGGACATGCCATTTACAGTTCCACTATCTTTCCTCGTTCGTAATTGTCACTTTTGGAGTTCTATTGTCTTCATTGGAGTATTTAAATAATGGTCATATTGAGGATCTCGTTAGTCCTACACCCATTAAGAGCAAAGTACGTGTGCGCGTGTGTGTGTGTGTGGGGGGGGGGAGAGATTTTATGGTGATTTAACCGATTCCAACAGAGGTTTGGCTCTCAAGGCATTGTAAGGTTAATGATTCTCCTGCTCGATATTGAAATAATTATTCCAAACTTGACCTACCTGTTCCAGAAATATTCTGTCCTTGATGGACATAGAAAACGCAGGTTACTGTTTAATAGCCAAATAACCCTACAGATCGTAGATTAAAGTCATCAATCTTAACCTTGTAGGAAGGTCGAATTCATCAGCGCAGAGAACAAACCAGGCTGGGTAGTTAGACAATGTTTTGTGGTTTTATAGAACCACCTATTAAAGAGACAATTCAGATGGGGGATGTTGGAGATTTAAGAGATTTCATTAAACAAGGATACATGGTAGGGGGTTATGACTCTAGTAATTGAAACATGCTGTTCTGTTCAAAACCAGAAACTCTATAAAGACTCTTTTTACCTAATAATGTCTTTTATGTTTGGTTACTGCAACTCCGTCGACAAATTACTGTATAGGCCTGCAGCAATCCTTCCTGCACTCGGAGAGGCGGGATTGAACAGAACAGAGCATTAAATTTACAAGGATAATAAAGGGACATTTAGAAAATGCATTTTCTTTCCCCAAATCGGACGTCTCTAAAGGGGGGGGGAAATGTAATTTTATAATGTCTTATGTCAATAATATAATAACGTACACTTTCCGATCATTTCTTCACCAATTTGAAACGAAATGAAAAAACAGCTAAAGAAAAAAAAAAAAACATTAAAAGATCTGCCATATTACTTTTTGAAGAAATGTCTTTTCTGTAATTAGAGATGGACCCGAAACCGAACTCAAACCCGAGTTAGAGCTGTACATTATGAGTCCAGACGAACTTGAACTATTTGAACTAGTTCATTTTTCCGGACTCACGGCTGTATTGTTCGCTAACCCTAGGATGTACCGTTCGCTAACCCTAGGATGTACCGTTCGCTAACCCTAGAATGTACCGTTCGCTAACCCTAAGAATTGATCGTTCGCTAAACCTAGAAGTATCGTTCGCTAACCCTAGAATGTATCGGTTCGCTAACCCTAGAATGTATCGTTCGCTAACCCTAGGAATGTACGTTCGCTAACCTAGAATGGATCGTTCGCTAACCCTAGGATGTATCGTTCGCTAACCCTAGGATTTTTTGGTTTTCTTTTTGTTTTTTTTTTTTTTTTGTTTTGTACCGTTCGCTAACCCTAGAATGTACCGTTCGCTAACCCTAGAATGTACCGTTCGCTAACCCTAGAATGTATCGTTGGCTAACCCTAGAATGTACCGTTCGCTAACCCTAGAATGTATCGTTCGCTAACCCTAGAATGTACCGTTCGCTAACCCTAGAATGTATCGTTCGCTAACCCTAGAATGTATCGTTCGCTAACCCTAGAATGTACCGTTCGCTAACCCTAGAATGTATCATTCGCTAACCCTAGAATGTATCGTTCGCTAACCCTAGAATGTATCGTTCGCTAACCCTAGAATGTACCGTTCGCTAACCCTAGAATGTATCGTTCGCTAACCCTAGAATGTATTGTTCGCTAACCCTAGAATGTATCGTTCGCTATCCCTAGAATGTATCGTTCGCTACCCCTAGAATGTATCGTTCGCTAACCCTAGAATGTATCGTTCGCTAACCCTAGAATGTATCATTCGCTAACCCTAGAATGTATCGTTCGCTAACCCTAGAATGTATCGTTCACTAACCCTAGAATGTACCGTTCGCTAACCCTAGAATGTATCGTTCGCTAACCCTAGAATGTACCTTCGCTAACCCTAGAATGTACGTTCGCTAACCCTAGAATGTATCGTTGCTAACCCTAGATGTACCGTCGCTAACCCTAGAATGTATCGTTCGCTAACCCTAGGGACACAACCTAACGCGTTTCGCACCCCTAGAATGTATTCGTTCGCTAACCCTAGAATGTATCGTTCGCTAACCCTAGACATAGTACCGTTCGCTAACCCTAGAATGTATCGTTCGCTAACCCTAGAATGTATCGTTCGCTAACCCTAGAATGTACCGTTCGCTAACCCTAGAATGTATGGTTCGCTAACCCTAGAATGTAGCCTTTAATTTTCGGTAACCCTCAAAGGTATCATTTGTTTCGCTAACCCTCGAGAGTATCGTTCGGTAGCCCTCGAATTGGCCGTAACCCTCGAATGTATCTTGCGCAAAACCCGACAATTGCCCGCTCGTGTTTAGGAAGTGTTTTAACAAGTTTTGGTGACAGTGACATGTTCCCTAGACCATTTCCCAGGTGTCACAGCCATTTACAGTAAGTTACCATTGTTAGTTTAGCAGAAAATCACCCGGACTTTTCAAACTATCACTCCCCATTGACTTTAATGGGTCCAAATTCGAACTTTTGAACTTTTACTGAAGTTCGAATATGGACCAAACTTTATGAAGTTTGCCCATCTTTATCCATAATTTAGACGATCATTTAGTAGGAAAAGTCAATTCTAACTCTTCTAATAAGATTGATTATGATTATATGATTAAGATGAGTTAAGATGAGATGGGGGTTAAACAGGTGAGTTTAGATTATTCCGCAATCGAGAAAAAAAAAATGCGCCCTCCAGTGGCCATATTCCATTGAACTACAAGCAGGGTGTTTAGCGTGCATTTACTTTTAAACTATGCAGTTCACATGGCTGGGAAAGAATCCTTTAATACAGTATATAGCTTCCTGCTTGAGTCTTTATTGTTCTACTTAGTTGCCATCTATTCCCTTGGGTTGGCATCAATAACATGTACATTTTTTACAATTGCAGATGTGGACGAATGTTCGGATAATAATGGCGGGTGCCAGCAGATCTGCGTCAACACCATGGGCAGCTACGAATGCCAGTGCAAAGATGGCTTCTTCCTGAGCGATAATCAGCACACCTGCATTCATCGCTCCAACGGTACGTGCATTGAAATGAACACCAGACATCCCACATTGTACCTCTACATTTATACATATGCACAATGTATTTGTTCTTAGAATACTGGGGATACCAATCGTCCCTTTAAAGCTCTACCCCTTAAGGTTGTAAGTCACTGTAGTGTGACACATATTTTAGGTCACTTCTTACATTGGACGTCTGTTTGATCTCTACTGGGTGTATATCAGTCCTCGGCTTCCAACTCTGTGGGGTTTCCTGTACATGACGGACATGACGATAAATAACATTTGTTAGAAAAGAGGGGTCCTTTTCTACTTAAGTCATTGTTCCAAATTGTTGCTGGCAGGCATTAAAAACATTTCCTTTAATGAGAGCCCCTTTAAGATTTCCATTCAGCCCCTAATAGAGAAAGAGGCAGTTACCTGGAATGAATGAGGAGTCCTGGGCTCATTAAATCTCTGGGCCGACCTGCAGAGTTTGTTTTTCAGAGCTGCTTATGGCTTTCCTCACTGTGGGGGTTTAATGAGACAAAGATTTGTCCTCTCTTGGAATACGTTTCTTGTAAAAGGAGTTTGTCCTTTAGTCGGGCTACTGATACACTGAATTACAGGGGTTTGTACAAAAGTGTCTTGTTCTCAACAATGAGGCCAAGAGCCTAATTCCCAGCTGTTGTGTGTAGAGAGACATAGAGGATAAAGCACTGAATAATGTCTATTAAATTAAATTAGCTGCTGTACAGACAGATGGACCAGTTGGGCTGGGGACTGGATCGGTGGATATTGTTTTATTTGGCTAGATATGTAGATCCAATAGCATCATGCAAAGAGGCTCACTCTTCAATCTAACTTGAATAAAGACATACGTCCATCTAATCCAACCTATTCAGCTGTATTTACTTTTACTGCCTAACTATTGATCCAGAGGAAGGCAAAAAAAAAAAAAATTAAGAAGGGGAAAAAATTCCTTCCTGACTCCAAGTGGCAATGGGAAATTTCCCTGGATCAACTCTACTTTATGTATCAATACCAGTAACTTGTAACATTCCTTGTTTGTAGAAACTCATCCAGCTTTTTATTAAACTGACCAATGAACCTGCCATAACAACGTCCACTGGAAGACAGTTCCATAGCTTTACCGTTCTCACAGTAACAAACCCTTTCCCAACTCTACTTTATGTATCAATACCAGTAACTTGTGATGACACAGCTAAACACTGATTATAACTGATGACATAGCTAAACACTGATTATAACTGATGACATAGCTAAACACTGATTATAGCTAAACACTGATTATAACTGATGACATAGCTAAACACTGATTATAATTGATGACATAGCTAAACACTGATTATAACTGATAACATAGCTAAACACTGATTATAACTGATGACATAGCTAAACACGGATTATAACTGATGACATAGCTAAACACTGATTATAACTGATGACAGTATCCAGTAATACCAGGTAACGTGTACCCTGTAGAGTATCCAGTAATACCAGGTAACGTGTACCCTGTAGAGTATCCAGTAATTATCCAGTAATACCAGGTAACGTGTACCCTGTAGAGTATCCAGTAATGCCAGGTAACGTGTACCCTGTAGAGTATCCAGTAATGCCAGGTAACGTGTACCCTGTAGAGTGTCTGTAAATGTAGCATATGGTTTGCTAATCAAGACAATTATCCAGATTGCTACTGAGACCAAGAAATAACATTAAGAAAGTTATTGGGGGAGTCATAAAGTTCTATTCCGCCTGGGAAAGCAGTTTGATAATGTGCTGGTGTCTTTGATTAAATTCTCATGAGTTTCCTGAACCCTGAGCTCTGGAAATTAAAGCAACATGATTAATGAAATCGAATCTGACAAACTGCCTTTTAACGAAAGCTCAGGGTTTGGCTTTGGCTGCAATAGGTAAAGACTTGAAATTGTTTAGGCCACTGGTAAGAGTTCATTGAAATATCATATACAATGTCATTATCCAGACGGGAGAAACTGTAAATCCCTGCACTTATCATCCACTAGAAAAGGGATTTAGGAGCTCTCGCTTGGTAAGAATGTGGCTGGATATTCTGTTGCTGCTGTAAGTGACTCCATATACACAGTCTACTTTTATACGTGTGGAACTCTCCCTTTTCCTGGTTCTTTCAAAGCTGTCAAGCCAATTTCCTCGTCATACACAGAGCCAACCCGCAGAACTAGATTACAGAAATTGAACCCACATGCCAATTGTGGCTTTGGAATGACTAGATTAGCGCGGGCATTGGGAAAGGTTTAAGGGGTCACTTGGAATATTGCATTTCCCGCACGGAAATAAAAAGAGTTTGCGGTCTAATTACTTGGTAACAAATTGACTTTGTTGGCGTAGCCATGGAATAAGGGGATTGGACCGATCTATATATATTTTAATGTCTGTCTAGGGGTAAGGTTCCATTATGTTCTTGGCGTCCCCTAATTTAAAATAGAATGGAAATCGCGAGAATCGGTTCTCGCTATATAATTTGCGTTCTGAATCTAAGAGTTCCGTTTTTTATTCGCTTGCATGCACGACTTTTGGTCCATGCCTGTCCAAATCCCCCTTTGATGGGAACCCCCAAAAAAAACCCACGTACACACGCGGGAAAACCTATTTTTCGCATTTATTTTATGTTTTTTATATCACAAGATGTTGAAAATAAGTTTTTTCGCAAAACCGCACTCGAACGCAAATGGACTGGAGCGTGGACAAAACGTACTGTCCAAAACGCATGCAAAATGGAACGCAAAGCACGCAGGGGAACTTAACCCTTAGTGTAGTGCCGGAATAAAAGGAGAACTAAACACACATTTTTACACTACAGAATCTAAAAATATCTGTAAAAACACCAATACACTGGAAAATCCCATTACAGTAAATGTCATTAAATTAAATGTAACCCCTTGAAAACGGGATGAAATACTGTATGTACAGTGACTGGACACACCCCTGACCTCAGTCACATGCTCCCTTGACTAATCTGTCCTGTAAAAGGATTGGCTAGAGGCTACTAGTGGGTGTGACCAACTGTAACAGTTCCTGTGGGACTGAGCATGTGTAAAGAACATTATGGTCAGTGACCCTTCTGTGCGATTCTAGAAAGCTGGGAAATGAAACACAAACCTCGTGTTAGAAAGGTAAATTAATCAACAACCTCCTCAAACTGAGAGGTGAGATACAGAGAACTGCTTTTCTATCAAGCTCCTCTGACTTCTGAACGAGTTGTGTTCTGAGGCAAAGATACATTTATTTACACTGCATTTTGCTTGTAGGGGGACCTGCACATTGTGTGTCCACGGTCCCATAATGCTTTGTCCTTCTGTAAACCAATTATTTCATTTCTTTCCCTTTGAAACATTGTAACAAAGTTTGGGAAACCTTTTTAGTTTTAGTGCGAATTAACCTCAAACCCCCTAAACTCTGTAGATCTCAATTTTTTATTTTCTTATTTTAAAATATCTTAATTCCCATCAAGTCATCTCCCAAGCCTAATAGTTTCACTGGATCTATCCCATTCCCCACCCTATAAAGGTTCTGGTCCTGCCTATACATAATGCTCTGCGGTGCGCACAAAATTCTGTCTGCGAGGAAACAACGTTGTGTTGGGCTGTTGAAAGAAAAACATATTGAAAAGAACAGGGAATAGCTGTGTACATTGAGATGTCTTATTAGTAGAATGGGCCCTTTGTAGTCTTGTTCAGCTAATGACTCACTGAAAGTGTCATTATTGCCTGATTAGTGGAACAAGGCATCTTTCATTATATATCCTGGGGGCAACTCATTGAAACTACTTATTGGTCCTGTGTTGGCAAATAAATTAAAAATATAATCGAGGCGTTAATCCAAACAGAGGATTTTTTTTTTTTTTTAACTGCCCAAGTCGGAAAGAAAAGAAAGGATCTGAAGGTAATTGGGAGTAATTACTAATTAGCCCCTTTTTGAGGTTTCCCAAATCTCCTTTCAAGCTCGTTTAATAAAAAAAAAAAAGGAGAGAGAGAATTGAATCTCGTCCTGATTGGATAATTCTCTGGACAAGTAAATGGCAAGTCCTTTCAGCTGAAGATTTATGGTCTGTGACACCTTAATGGTTTCAAATAATTAAACTTTTTTTTTCTTGTCTTTGGTTCAGAAAAGATTTTTTTTTTTTTTTGTGAATATTTAACGAAATGTTTTTTTTTCTGGTTGGGTTTTTAATTCGGTGGCTTTTTAAAGCAAAGAAGAAGAAAAAAGAAGATTGGTTTGTATCCAGGAACTAACAAAAAAAATCAGAGTTATTCAATAAAACATCTGATTGATTGGGGCAAAATTCGCGCCATTATTAACGATAACGAATGCTCGACGAGACAAAACAAAGGAACCATCAAATATTTTGGCCCTATCGACCGAGTCGCTAAAATCGCGGTCAGTCGGGCTGAAATATTAAATGGTGTGTATCCAGCTTAACTCACTGCTCTCTGGCTCCTCCCACAATCTGTGTCTGTGACACTCCTCCTATCTCTGACAAAGGCATAGGTTAATGAATAGGGAGGACAGACTGGGGGAGGAAATTTGTCACTGTCAAATCTGTTACTGCATGAGTATAGTGTCCCATAAAGTTGTACTTCGTGTTTATCTTTTTTCTAAAGAGAGGGGGTTGTATATTACATACGTGATAAGATTAATTCACTTTCATCACCCCTTTCTTCAATGTACTGTAGAATTATATTCTCTCCTTGACTTCCGTGAGTCATGATCTTTCCCATTAGCCTCCTTACCTATTCACAATGTCCTTTTTTTGGTCCAGCTGGAATTCATGGCATGATGTCACTTCAATGATGTCGTGGTAATTTCCTACCACAATCAGGAACCACACAGCCTTGATTTAAAAGACTTTTATTTAGGATTAACTTCTCATAATGGCCTAATAGTGTTGATTAGGTTAGTGTTGAGGGTTAGCGAACGGTACATTTGAGGGTTATCGGTTTGAAAATTAGAGAATTTTTGAAAATATGTCAACAATTTTGAGAAAGTTCAGGAAGAAAGTCAGAGTTTGTTGAAACTATTAAAGTTCAGGTTGACCTTGGGTTAGTGTTCGAGAGTTTGGGGATTTCAGTGAATTTAAAAGACGTTCCCAAGATATATCCGAATAACCGTAACCGTAACCACCCACTTACCTTGGGTTTGGTGTAAGGGAGCCATTTTGAACTTTAGTGCAGACAACCAAAAAATGACACAACTTTTAACTTTTCTAGGATATTTTTTTTCTTTCCTATCATTGAAATCGACTTTGTAACAATAAAATAAACTTTTCCAAACAGCGTTTGCAGATATGAACCTTGAAACCTTGTTTTTTTCCCCTTGTTCTTTACAAGAACATCTAATGTTTACTTTCAGATACATTTGGCTGTGTCCCTTGTATAAACCAAAATGGCTCTTTTTTCTTTTTTTTTATTTCTTCATAAAACAGGAAATGTGCCTCCTCTAAGATTTGTGTTTATTAAATTCGCTCTTTTCGTAAACACACACGGTCCGCGTCTTCTATGAACTGAATTATAGCTGAATTACTATAGAACATCCAATGCTTTGTGTAAAATCTGACATTTTTTAAACCTAGTAACTATTTTAAAGGGAATGTTCAATCTTTTAACAAAAAAACAGGTCAATTATTGTTCCCATTCTTGCAGAGAAAGCTAGCTCCTCCCTCTATGCTGTCAATCAAGGCAGTGACTGTTGACATCACAACCAATTATTGACTGTTCTTTTACTGGCTGCCCCCTCTGCACATGCTCAACCTTATAAAAAGCTCATTGAGCAGAGGGAGGAGCACTTTAAAATAAGAATCTACTATCATGTGCGGAAATTTGCTCATTATAGCTAAGGGGTGACTCCCTTATGTGGACCCTAATAGGTCCGTCCGAATTCCAAACCATACTTACCCTAACGACATAGGCAACCACAAACAAATCACTTGGAGAGACATTAAGTATCTAATTGTGGCTTGTTGTGCTGTTTTTTATACGTCAATAAATTACTCCCTTTACGGACCATTACGGAAATGTTATTTTACAATATTGTCATGTTCCTTCGAAACCATGTTCTGACACGTCCGTTTGCAAATAAATTAGGCTCCATATAAGCAGTGCAGTATTTAGCACACAAGTTTCCAATTTGTATCGGCACAAATAATATATTGTTAATGTTTCTACAGACTCCACGTTATCAATGCAAAGATTCCAATGAAAAGATCCTGATGACATTTTCTGGCCAGACTAACAAAATCTCAGACCGATTATCATGTGAAGTGCTACACGGGATGTGATAGTCATATTACATGGGACTTCTTAATATTGTATAATCAGGGTTCTTCGTTGTATGGCCAAGTTCAACAAAAGCTTTAAAGACCTTGTAATGACCCATTATACAGGCTGATTGTGTGTGTGTGCATGTGTGTGTGTGTGTGGGGGGGGGGGTTATTTTATTTTAAGGACAGTAATTGTTTTATTCCACTTTTCCAGAAACAAACATTGAACATTCAGCGGAAACAAGCTACACAGTTACTGGACAAAATAAATGTCACCACATTTAAACACAGTTCTGTAACTTTGAGGGTTGGTTGAAAGTTGAGATGATAAAAGTTACTTATCTTGGTTGTTTGATGATAGACATGAGAAAGTGACTTTTCCTGCACCTATATTAGAAAGTAATGCAGGGGGCATTAGACTGCTTCTGTATCAACTCCGCCTACAACGCAAAATTTAATGACATCGCTCTGCAGCGACTAATTAGTACCGGTAAGTATAGGCGTGATTCTATATTTGTATAGAAAGCCAACAAGATGCGGAGTGCCCCTGTTAACCATCGGTTTCCACATTTAAGACTCTCAAGTTCCGCCTTTCGAAATTCCGAGAACTCTGCCGAGTCAGCTGATTTTCAAAACCAACGATTTTGGTTCGAAACCGGACGCGTCTCTACTTTTCAGTGACCAGAGAAAAACCATCGGGACTTTGGGAAATGTAACGAATTAACTATAAAATAAATATAAATAATATCGTATCGCTCCTGGGTTTTGCGGTCGCCCTAACGCAGAACATTGTTTAACTGGATGATACAGTATTTTTGGTGATTTGGTGGGTTCCGTTCTATAAAACAAACGCTTGTTATTTAGCCGTCATTAGGAACTGTTTGTAGTTTCCTGAACTAGAGAAATAAATTGCCCAAATGACCCTTCTCAGCCGAGTTCCTTGTAAACTCCAATATCCGGCGCTAATTTGCCATGGAAGTCCATTCTCCAGCCTACGGTGAATGCATTCTGGGGAAATTGGCAGTCTCTTGCTTGAAAGAAGTCCAGGCTTCAAACAGCATAAAGGATGAATTATATCTTACCGTTACAAAGGTTTCTTTTAGGTCAAACTTAAAAGAGTTGGCAACCCAGCACAGAGTAGGGCCTTCCCCGTCTCCGACTCTCGAAGGATCTTCTGTAGCTTGAAAATAATGAGTGACCCACAAGTTTCAAGGCCTCTTAACTCTCTAACCTTCATTAAGACAAATATTTGCTCTGGAGACGGTTTCCCTTTCACCGTCCACTGCGACATTGTTTGAAAGCATCAATAATAAATGTTTGAAATGTCTTGGTCAGTCTCCACGGCAGACGGTGAACAGTTTGGGGAGTTGGATAGTTTTTCTCTGTAGAATTAGGTGAAGTTGTTTCTCGCACAGGGTTTAGCTAAAACATCCATTCAGATGTGAATCAAAGACTTCTGCTCCAAAGGGCCATTTATAAGAATCTGACAGATGTTGTCTAGCAGGTTGGTACACCTTGCATTCATTACTTTCAGAAGGAAGCTAATGGGCTAATTTCTATATACAAACCCTATAAAGGGCAACTTAAAGAGCACAAGTAACCAAAGGTGGAGGTGCACTCTGTCCCAACCAATAGGTGCAGACGCCTCGAATGGTTCTCCCTCAAAACCAATAGTATCGCAGAAAATAATGGAACTGAGGGTCGCACTCCAACTTAAAGGGTAACTGTGGTCTCCATACAAGTTGTCATTATTAAAAACATTACTACCTTTAAAACGACTCCAGGATCATTCTTCTAGCTGCAATGTATGTAAACTTCTAGCAGTGTGGTGGTGTTTTTATCTAGCACTGTGATTTGTGACATCACCAGCACCATTTCTCCGCTGCCACAGGCACTGAGCATGCCCAGTTGTATCCTTCAGAAAATAGATATTTTTTGAGGGGGTGGGGCTGTCACACACTTCCTTGCTCATTCAGACTGAAATTTTAAAAGCATATAACTTAAGAACTATAGAAGATAGAGACAATTCTTGATTTGTTTGAAACGTATAAGAGAGATCATTTAAATAGAAGACACCTGTATGGAGACCACAGTTACCCTTTAAGTATTTCTTTTCTACAAGCTGGTATAAGATTATAGGGCAGCTTTTTTGTTTAAGTTTGTAACAGGTATGACCAGGTTTGCCCGGCGTCCCTATTTGGATGGGACAGAATCCCAAGTCTCACAGTCAGTGCTAAAATCTCATCCTCGGGACAAAACTGGCAGCCCTGCCCCTTTGAACGGCCACTCCCCACCATGCCCAAGGAAGATCACCTTGATATAAGAGCAGTAATAATCTGTGCCTCACCTTTCATTTTGATGTGGGTGCTGTGACATTTACCTTTCTAACATAGGGTTTGTGTTTTATTTCCCAGCATTCCATTCTCACAGTGTGGTCTTTGCACATGCCCAGTTCTAATCTACTGCAGGAACGTGTTACAGCAGGTCACACCCACTAGTAATCTGTAGCCAATCCCGTTTCAGTCCACATTAGACAGGAGACCATGTGGCTAAAGTCAGTAGGTGCGGCCAGACAGTTTACAGTTTATTGGCGTTCCTGTGGGTGGGGAGCTTTCAGATTTCAGATTATGTAGTATATATATTTGGTTTAATTACACCTGGAAATATCCGTCTCCTGATTCATACAATATATAATAAAAATGTAACACTTGTCTTTCTGTGTAATTCCTTACTAGAGATATGCAGAAAAATCTTTCCGTACAGAAATCCCTATAATTACCGCCCCTCCTGTAGCTCAGTGACCTCACACATGCTCAGTTTGAGAATTACCCAGAAAGAGAGATAAATAGTTAAAGTTACTGATTATTAACTTTAAAGTTAAAAGTACATTAAAAGGACATATTTGAATATCCCAAGGGAGAGAATGGAACTTGTTTGAAATTACACTGGGGATTTATTTATTTTTGTAGTTAATTTATTTTATTTTTTTTTTTATTTATTATTTTTTGTAACAACATCAATATTTCACATTTACATGTGGTTAAGGAGCAGAGAAAGCTTTTTTAGATGTTCTGGAGCTACTTCTGTTTCAGTCTGTGCCATAACATTAAGCCCCATTTTCTCCTGAAAAGGAAATCCCTGTATGGTAAAATATTTGTTTTGCCATCTAAGAAAAACCTCAAAGATGCTCCTCTCCGCTCGAAAGACTTTCTAATTATTCATGATGAGGAGAGATGCAGAAAAACCTTTAGTCTTCTTTGGGTTTCTCTCTTGTAAGTGGTTTTTTTTTTTTCCTCTGTTTTTCTTTTATCTCAATTTTACAAAAAATTTTTATACATCGTTAAGTAAAAATCGTATTTCTTTTCCCGTTATGGGAGGGAATATTATTGTCCCTTTTGTCCGATTTGATCGGCGCTTGTACGTAAAATAAAGATGCCATCGCTATAGAAACATTTTCTTCGAAATAGCACAATCTGCCATTGTTTTGGGGGATAAAAAGGACTTTTAATTTAGCACAAACTTTGGTGTGTGAACTTTGACCCCTTCCTGAGCCGCCTCCCTTCGGATTTGCTTGTGACACGCCCCTTACGGTTATTTTTTGTACTTCAAAGAAACAGATAATTTCTCCCCCGTAACAGAATCGTATAAACTGAACAACCCACTTTAAGGTGGAAAAAAAATTGATTAAAATTTTTTATCTGTAGACAAAAATACAATTAGCATACAACAGTTCTAAATTGTATTTTTACTTCACCTACGCCAGTCCACAAACTGTAGATTTAAAAAAGTATCACTTTCAAAATCAGTAAAATCTTTCACTAGTTACTTTTCATTTCAGTTTTACTTACTTTAGCACAGGTAGATGCAAAGTATCTGATTGGAAAATTCCCTCCCTGGGTGAATCTTATACTGAGCATGTGTGAGATCACTGATCTAGGGGAGGGGCGGTGCCTGCAGGGATTTCTTCACTGAAAGTTTTTGCTGTGTATCTTGGGTTAGGAAGTACATAGAAAGACAAGGGATATATTTTTTAATCGTAAGTGATGAAAGACTTTTTTCTAGGGTGGAGATCTCCTTTTAAGTAACACATAGTTGATCATAGAGGCTGTGTGTTTTCATTGGATTGGTGTCCGTATCAATCTGACAAACCTCATATGTTTTCCTGAAAAGATGGTGCATTTAGGGACTTGTATTTTAAATGCCGTGGAACAATTTGTCTGAGCAAGGCAGACAATATGGGGAGTATAGGCGTAGAATGGAGGGGGAAAATCTTATTATTTACTTGTGGGAGGTTGTAATTGATTCATAGGACAAGGAGAGGTCACCAGCAGATAAGGAGAAAGTGGCCAGGGAGAAGCTTAGGCTCCATTAGTTAAAGTTCAATTCAATGGGAAAAGGGGGAGACTGACGGGAAGATGAATGGACATTGCAAGTAATGAGCTGACGGAGCAGTTTCAGAAAAACAAGATCAGCTGTGAATTCCCACAGTGGGTTGGAAGGTGAAAGTGAAAAAAACGGTCAGCCGACAGTTCCGAGTGGTTTGGTCTTATTGTATGAAAAGTGGGTAAAAAATAATTTGTTTCGAGTCATCTGGTACCCAGGAAATGGGCTGGTGAGAGTATTTGGTACAATGACATCACAACGACATCACATACCTGTCATGTGATGTGATTACCTGTACTGTTGCATTAAAATTTTTTAAAGACGGACACATAGAATAAAATAATGAGCATGTTAAAGGGTCCCAAAGATTGGGCTCGTTCATTTGGATCCCGACAAGTTGTGCGTTCCCGCGTTTACGACCTATGTCTCGCCCGAAACAAAAAAATAAAAAGACCCTCAATTCCGTGTGCAGGGAGACTGCGATCCTGTTACTTTGCATGTTTTATTTTGAAATGAAAAGCAGATGTTTTAGCCCAGCAGACTCCCTCTTGTTTATTTTGTGACATACGACTCCTATAGGAATATCCAGACATCAGCAGCCCTGGGTGAAATCTCTTATTGTTTGTAGAGATGATTTTAAAGGGAAATTTGCCCCATTTCCCCCGCTCAAACTTAGCGTAATTAAAATAAAGCGAGACGACGTAAGAGGGTGTCGGTAATAGTATTTATTAAGTATTTATTATATTTTATTACCAGCGAGGAGACATAAAACTTCAGTTTTAGATGTTGCAACCAAACCACAAAAATAATTTCTGTCTCTTGTAACAGCTAAGAACAAGGACGAAGGGAAGGGTTCACTAACCAGTTCATTAGCCATTGGCCTGATGTAGACATCTACCAGTAGAGGGCAGCAAACTGTCAGGGGCATAACACAATACAGTAGGCTTCAGCAATTGAAGAATAAAGCTTTACTCTCTTTAGGGAATTGACAAAAAACATTTTGTTGGTCCAATAAGTATGCAATAACTTTCATCTTACTGAATTTTAAGGGCATCGATGGCCCTAATGATAATCCAAGGTGTCCTGATGATCTGAATTTCTCTTGTTTTCACAGAAGGGATGAACTGTATGAACAAAGACCATGGATGTGCCCATATCTGCAGGGAGACCCCTAAAGTCGGAGTAGCGTGCGAATGTCGACCGGGATTTGAACTTGCCAAGAACCAGAGGGACTGCATATGTAGGTAGCCATTTGTGTATTTCGTGTCATTACTTTGTAACCATAAACTTGCTGCCTCCTTTCTTTTTAACCTTCATTGCTCCCATAATGATGTACTGTAAAGCAGTATGGCAGCTCCCACCCATAAATATAAATATATTAGGAGAAGGAATTTACCAATAGCATAGGGCTATGCCTCCTCCTCCCCGCCTTATTTAGGGCTAGGCCACACTAGCGTGTTTGCGGATGCGATTTTGCTTAGAATGGAAATCACGTGAATGCAGAAATTCCCGCGATTTCCGATGCGCATGTGATTTCTCATTGAAAATAGCAAAATCGCAAACGTGCGACAATGTTCCGGAATCCCGTACGATAAGGCGTGCGCTGCATGTGCGATTCTTGTGTGTTGTAGTGTGACCTCAGCCTTACTGGCTCTAAAGGACTAGAGGCGAATTCAGGCGACTGAACCCCAATAGTAATTAAACACCCCAATAGTAAATCCCTCTCATTTTCTAGCTCTGCTTTTAAAATAATTTATATGATATTTTCCCAGAGCTAAGAATCAATATTCCACCTTAAATTTATATCTGGCAAGAAATTTATAACAGATTCTGTTTCAAGGCACCAAACCTCTTTCTGCCTGTGATTGGCTTTACGGTATTTATTTATGTTAAACGCCGGTATTGGGCAGACGTATGAAATCAAGGTGAGTCTTACGATTGGATTTTAGCGCACAAGACAGACGATCTAAAGAGAAATCGACCCGAAACTAAGAAAACAGACTGATCCAAAAATCAATACACTCGATACTCCGTTGTTTATTTGAATTTCCCAGCCTAGAAATGAAACGTCACGTCAGCTTTAGAATTCTCACTGTCGTCTTGTAAGTTCAAAAAGCTCAACACTGAACAGGGCTTGAATGATCTTAGAAAAACCCAAATTGAAGATGATTATTTGTACAGGACGTCTAGGGCTCGGCTAAAATCTATGCAAATAAAGGCTTAGGTAATAACATGTTTTACACATTTCCCTAGAAAAACTCTGGCAATCATTTGTTTATATTTCTGTAGGTTAAAGGGAATCTTCAACCTTAAAGCAAAAAAACTGGTCACTTGTCAGTTACCTGCCCCCACTTTATAAAATGCATTACTAACCAGATATTTAAGGATAATAATTGTCCCCAGCTGGCTTCTCCCTCCATTTATCCCTCCTGCTGACATCACAGCCAATGACTGCTGTTTACACTGTTGTCTCCTCTGCACACGCTCAAGCTTATAAAAAGCTCATTGAGCAGAGGAAGGAGGCAGATACCAGATAGGAATAGAACTTATCATTTATTATTTACAAATCTGGTCACAAACTAAACAGCTGAAAAGAGCAGTTGGGCTTGCGTGCAGATGACTGAAAGGTTTTTGCTGTAAATGTGGACATGCCCTTTAATTTTTAAATCTACATGGGTCAATTCATAACATCCCTCTACCTTTAGATAATCGATAAAGCTATTGACTGTCAATTAAAAATAACTCGCGCACACGGGAATCCCTTATTTACTGATTCGATTCTTCACTACTAACCACACAAGTGAATATTGAACAGAATTTCTTAAAACTTCACCCAAAGCCGCACTCCTGGAAGAGATTTATCGGAGGCTGCGGAGCTCTGGGTGAATCTCACACACGCGTAAGTATTTAATGATAATCAGCCGGTGTTAAATAGTTACATGCGCATGGCTGGGCAGTCTCTGGTAAATGGGCTTGCCGCACACTAGGGGCTAAAGTCACACTAACCGATGTAAATCGGTTAACGCAATTTAACCCCTAAAGAAGACACTGTTGTCAGAGAGATTCAATAAAAGTTCTTATTGTTAAAAATGGTGCTAATTTTGCTCCAACCAATCAGATCTTATTTAACATTTGAAAGGTAACATCTGATTGGTTGGGGCAAAATTAGCACCATTTTAAATTATAAGAAAATTTATTGAATCTCCCTGTGTGGCTCCCAAGTGCCTGATGTAAATCTCAACTGAAATTATTGATTATTCTTATTATTGTGGATTTACATAGCGCCAACATCTTCCGTAGCGCTTTACAATTCCATGTATACATTCACATCAGGCCCTGCCCCGAAGAGCTTACAATCTAAGCACATTTATTTGAACATACAACCTATCAGTATGTCTTTATGATTGTGGGGAAACCGGAGTGCCCGGGGGAAAACCCACACAAGCACGGGGAGAACATACAAACTCCTTGCGGATGTGTCCAAGGGTGGAATCGAACTCAGGACTTCAGCGCTGCAAGGGATCAGTGCTAACCACTGAGCCGTGTCGATTTTTAATTATTGATTAAGGCTCTAGTGGTTCTACACTCACTTTTGATTGATTGAATGCAAAAAAAAATGGAATCGATAATAAAACAATTAAAACAATCGGTGAGACTAATTGATTGACCCATTTATGGCTAAGCCAAAGATATAAAAGTTTCCCAGATCTGCGCGGTAAACTCTAAAACGGCTAATAAAGTTAATGTTAAATGTCCCTTTAAGAAATGCCACATTCCATAACGCTATCACTATTTATCTGTCTGGGAAAGCCAAATACAAAACTAATTGTCTGCAATTATCTTTTTCTTCTGTTTGCAATCGTATTTACGGACCGAACTAGTAACGTGCAATTATGGGAACGGAGGATGCCAGCACACCTGTGATGACATGGACACAGGTCCAGTGTGTGGGTGTCACCAGAAGTATGCTCTTCATTCCGACGGCAGGACGTGCATCGGTGAGTACATGTTAAGGGTGAGAAATTATAATTTTTATAATTTCCCTTTCAAATCAGTTTTGTTTTCTGGTGTTAAAATAAATAAATATATACTTATTATATTAAAGTTTCAGAAAAACTATAAAATTATAAAAGTAATGTTGTGGGTTTTTTTTGACTGCACAATAATGGAGAAACCCAAAATAGCTTCCCCCAAATAAAAAAGATACAATGTTTCAATGGAAGTTCAAAAGTTCTACTATATGGCAACAATGTGTTCCGTGTTAACATATAGGTCTTTATATTTATTTTCCTGAAACGGTTAATTATATGGCAGTGATAGGGAAGATGGTTAAGGGTTAATGTATATGGTAATGATAGAGAAGATGGTTAAGGGTTAATGTATATGGCAGTGATAGAGAAGATGGTTAAGGGTTAATGTATATGGCAATGATAGAGAAGATGGTTAAGGGTTAATGTATATGGTAGTGATAGAGAAGATGGTTAAGGGTTAATGTATATGGCAGTGATAGAGAAGATGGTTAAGGGTTAATGTATATGGTAGTGATAGAGAAGATGGTTAAGGGTTAATGTATATGGTAGTGATAGAGAAGATGGTTAAGGGTTAATGTATATGGTTTCTATATAGGGTTTGCAGTGTCGTCCCTTTATTTTATTAGTATAAGGTAATAAAAAGGAGATATAATGTACAAGATAATTGTCGATGCAAATACACAGAAAAGAGAAAACCGCCTTAGATTAAACTCAAAAGTTGGTTGATCTGTGTGTGGGCTACTGTATGTCACACAGTGTACACCAGATATAGGAACAATTTAGCGCTGGGATATAGGGACATGGTGGGTTTAGCTCAACCCAGTGGGTGCAGGACGACTCCTGTGCAGCAGTTGGCTCGGAAATCTTCTAAATGGATCCTTCCGCCATCTGCAGTTTTTTGTCTAAAACAATAATGTGTAGCCTTGTGTAATCATTTATAGATATAAACATATACCATGGCCAATGGTGCCCAATGTTCATCCCCACTACACTAAAATATCATTGGACTTAAACTCATTGTAACCAAAGGGACTTTGTCTACATGAAGTCGAACTACATCTCAACAGCTCTTAGAAAACCCCAGAATGGATGTTTGTGGTTATACTTGTTCTCCCAATGTGGGGCAGGTTCTCATCCTAATGAGACTTTTTATATAAAAATAAAATAACATTAAAGCCTTATCCGGTGATAATTTATCAGCCATCCCTGTCGGTGGTCCATGTTTCTGAACGAGACATGTGATTTATCACGTGGCATTTTACCAAAAATCTTCCTCTTGGCTTTGGGCAGATGGTGGTTGAAGATGCCGTGTGTCTTACAATAATCTAGATTATTTATTATATATAGCGTGAGTCTTGGTTGGCTTTGGGCTTTAACTAATGGGAATGTGGATGCTAACGTATTGTTTACACAAGTAATTCACTGGGTTCGACAGAAACGAACAAGATCTGGCCAACATCAAGTCTCCATGTCCCAAATTGTGTTTTATTTGTGTTTTTATTTTCATAACTAAGCGCACAGTTTAGTCCTATGATTAATGTGCACATAGGAGACGTGTATCAAAGATTTCGACATACGGGACATTCTCTTGGACGATGCTACTTGTTTCCTTTAAATTTATGTTTTCAGACAGTGTTTATACCATCAATTCAGCATTGTAGTGAAAAGCTGGTGTAATGTTGGATTGCGTTTACTTGAGGGCTACCATAGAAAAAAGACAGTTACCCAGAAGTCTCTTTTAGCCCCCTCAATACCTTGTCTACTCCGTTATATTTGGGCCAATTGTAGTGCAAGAACATTTTTTTAGGGATTCCAAATTATTTAGCAACGATACTAATTGTATTGAAAGGTGGTTGAACTAGCGTTTTACAGAGAGGCTTTTCAGGTAAAGTCTTTTACGGTTACATTTTACCAACATCGCACAGGTGTATATTCAGTTATTAATGATGAAGAACCACAAGTGATTATATCGTTTTAATTAACTGTTTCCAAGCTATAAGGCCACACTAGCGTTTTGGGTTCCGTTTGAACATGAGAGAAGCGTGCCACACTATATGCGCTGTGATCCAATATTGGCAGAGACGCAGAGCATACGCATGGTAGCACATCACTGACGCATGGCTTTGACGTGTTTAGTTATATTTAATTTACACTGTGGCCTATTACGTTTATACGTGGGAATCCTGTTTGGTTTATAATTCATGTGGCTGAAATGTGTAGTCCATTCATTTAATGAATTTAAGATGAAATTCAAGTCAAAGTTCTAGCATGACCATGACCTACCGTAGGTAATAAAACAGGAAGCCCAGATTCTGCCAGTTCATAACGGCAGAGCATCGATAACAGTATCTGTTATTGTGGCTTATCCTGCTAAACAAGTGGCATGTATGGACATGTTCTCCAATGGCTGCTTGATAGTTTCTGCTAATGCTTTCACCTTTTCAGTCCATGATATGAGTAGACTAAAGCCATTAATGTCAGCAACTCCCTGTGGTCCATCATTGTGGAGAGTTAAAATATATTTAGATACCTAAGCTTTGAGATTCTCATTATAGAAAGAAATGTCTTGAAATGTATAAAATATTTGGAGAATCTTCAAATGACTTAAGGTTCCAAAGAAAATCATTTTGTCATGGGGTAAAAAAATCAAAAGCTTAATCAGATCTCTTGACCAGAGGGGTAATTTGTGTGTAGACAAAAGCATCCAAAGATGGTATCATCCAAAGAAAGCCCTCCTCATTGGATCAGCCATTCCTACCAAGACAAGCCATGCATCACTTGTAAGGTGTTCTTTGCTTTGTTTCCCATCAGTTCAACACCACAAACCCAGTTTAGAGGAGACCAAGGAACATTCTATATATCCAGAACCAAGAGACCAAGAAAAATACATTGCCTGTCTAATACTCATATAGGTGACCTTTTTTTTAGAACTTCTTTCAAAGTATTTGGAGATCTGTCAATCCAGAAAAAAAAATCCTTCTAAAGAGCCAACAACCAAACCTAGAACCTCTGCCTTCCTAACAACCACTTTGACTACATTTCCGAGAGGTAGAACAGAATCTGCAAGAAAGTAGAAAGCAACCAGAAGCATCTGCCAACTCTACTCTCAGGACCAGTCATAGAGAAATAGGTAGAGGTCCATGGATTCATCCTAGGATCTGTACAATTTCTGAACACTGGCTTATAGCTTACAATTTAAGAGTTGTAATGATCTGGGGAGCTTCAATAAAGCAACTGGACTGTGTCAGACCCCCAAAAACATCAAATGTAACTCTACCTGTGTGCTGACAAAGAACAGGAGAACTCAATGTGATACAGTAGAGAAGAACACAAAAATAGTCTTTGTCATTGATCCATGACCTGCCTTTGAAAGTCTATGAAGGTCAAAGATCTTGTGATTATCTTCTTCCCTGATATATTGAGTCTCTCAATATACTAAACCCAAACTCTACTTCTCTCAACTTCTTTGAAAGAGACCTAAAGCCAGTGTTAAAGGGAGTTTAAACATTTCATATTAAAAGCTTTGTTTATTTATTTTGTTTTAAGTAAATGGTTTCTCAACTCCGAAACCGACATGTTTATTTTCTGCTGTTATAATAATGTTACTTTATGTGAAGTCCCATTGCTGTACGTCACATGGGATGCTCGTGTCTTCCCGCCCCACTTCCTGTTTTATATTTTCGTGTATTTTTTTTTTTTTATTAGATTAAAAAAAAAAAAACTTTCTGTGAATTAATGTTTTTAACTATTTCATTCTGATTTACCACTTGCTTTTTTGGTGATGGTCCCTGATTGCCTGTCTTGTCTAAAATACCGGATAATACCGGATAGCTCCCCTCCCCCCCCAAACAAAAAATATTGATACAAATTAACAACATATAAAAGAGACTCGTTTGCAGCCTGATCTCATCTAGAACTTGTCATTTGTCTTGGTAACGTTGTAGTGTAGTTCGTTCTCTCCATTGCTCCGGTGTTTACCCAACATCGCTTTAATGACCATTCAATTAAAACTCTCATGCCCTCTGGTCTAATACTTTTGTCTGTCTGCTCATTCCTTCCTTTTTTGATTTATTTCATGTGAAAATTCCATTACATTTAACTCTCCCCTTAACCATTAAAGATCTTATGAAATAATTCTCCCCTTTTCTGAGACATTTATTTTTCATCCTTAAAGGACTAAGTTCACTCCGAGATCATTTTAATCTTAATGTATAGCCCTGAAACGGCTGATTAAAAAGACTCTTTACTTGTCTTTGAAAGTAATTCCTAACCGGAGATATATCCATGTGAAGTCGAACCCTGCAGTCACTTCCTCAAACATGCTCATTGTGGCTGTCCAATGAGCTACTTTATATCTGCCTGTGGTGAGGAGAGGGGATAAATATCTGGAAGCCTTGCTGTAGTGAAAAGAATTACTGACTTTACACATGTATATCTTTGGATAGGAATTTCTTTAAAAGGAGGAAATCATTGTAAGATGAATTTTCTGGATTAAGTGTCTGGAAAATATATTTCAGTGTGAACATTTCCTTTAAAAAAAAAAAAAAAAGCCCATTGGTTTGATCACCTTTTGGTTAAACTAAATATATTTGTAAATCAACAACCTATTTATCTTTCATGTTCCTGTAATTAACCGTCCATTTTATACTTGTATTTTAACTTCACATTATATTTTTGCTCCATTTTCTCGGGCCGTGTGGAACGTTTCTAAGGACGTGGCGTTGACCGATCATTGCCAACTTTGTCGCTAATCCATCTTGCTGCACTTCACTTTTCTCGCTTCGCTGCATGTTGATCAGTTATCAGAATGTATATTTGCCACACGCGGACGTCTATTTTTTAATGTGTTTCATAGACAAGCAGGCAACCAGCGCTGCCCAAATTCTCTCCTGTCTTCTTCTATCTGTGTTTCGTTATGTGTTTGTGCATGCTGTGTGGCCTTTAAACCATCCATCCTACGATGTACGTCTCATTCTTACCCATCACTGGCCTCAAAGATGTTCCTTAACATGCACTTTAGAGTCACCATTATTGACCAAAACTCTTTCCTCCTTCAGCCTTGAAGTGTCTACTACTGTTAACATGTGTTGTGCTTCCTTGTTCACCATGTATTAATAGATTCATATCCTAGCCTAAAAGGTCTACCCTTATTACCCCTCTGGCCGCTAATAATATCATCTCTTTGGGTTTTATGGGTGGGTGGGATGGTGGGTCCTTTCCCATCTAGCTTGCTCGGGGCTGTTTGCCTTGCCAAGTTAGAGCTGTCTTTAGGCAATACAAATTTGGGCTTTTGATTAACCGTCTACTCCATGTTTGTCCCTTACTTGTGTTTTAGAGAAAGATGAGGCTGCAATTGAGATTTCTGAGTACAATTCCACGTCATTAGCTGATGTGGACAAGCGGGTGAAACGGAGACTTCTTATGGGTAATCAATTTCTTCCACATTTCCCTTTTTGGCTTGCAAGAGAAGTGAGTGTGAGTGGGACGTGGGTGCGTGCGTGCCGTTTATCTGTCTTGTGAATGTTCTGGCAGGTGGTTGCAGATGATGATGATGATGATGAATCCTCCCCAGTCCGCAGCCATCGCCAATCAGGTGGCTAAACTGGAGGAAGAGTTTTACACCAGTGTCAATGGAAACATGAGTAACTTTAAAATGTAATCATGTTACTATTCGCTAGACGTCCATTGACCTTAAATCAACGCAAGGCTGCAAGTTCCCCTTGTATATGGTCACTAAACACCAAGGTGACCTCTAATATCCTAATATTTTATAGGAAAGTGCTATTTCCATACTGTCGACGCTAGTAATGTCCTGTTGTACTTTTCATGTGGGCCGTTAGTTAACCAGTTTTCAATGTGCAGTTGAAATGCTGTGCGCACCTTTACCCAATCGTCTGTTAGGGAAAGATCACGTGACTAGGATATAGAATGTTACAACGTTACCAACTGTGATGGGAAGATATAAAAATACATTTTACTACTTTTTCCCTTATTTTTTCATTTTAAGTTCCCAGGTTCTCTTGCAAGATTCCGCAACTTGTGTCCTTTATTGGTCTAAAATATAAACATCTCTTATTCGCACTATCTTTGATGTTGCTGTATTAAAAGTCCATGATATATGATCATATTTTTTCCCATCCTCCATGTCCTATACGTTTTCAATGGTTCTTTGCAATTCACAATGTAAAAAAGAGATAGATTTGCTTTTTATTCTAAGATCAAATGCACACAGTTTGCCAAACCCCAAAATAAACAGACAATTTCAAAACATTGTTTACAGAGAAATTACCCATCCAACTCTCAATAGGGGACTCAACTGAGGTGCAGCTGAATTCTCCTGTTTGGCAGCATTGATGTCTGTCAGTTGATAGGACACGATTCTTTCAAGAGACTTACTGTAACCCAACATAAAAGTTTTCATCAACTGAAATCTCTGCTTGTCACCCCTCGGGCCAGTACTTAGGATTAAAGCAGCTCCAATGGCTGTTGTTTGTTTTTATCTGTTCTTTTTTTGTAGTATTATTATTTCATTGTGGCTTTGAAGTCAAAACAATTAGGATTCAATGCGAGGAGGTTTGTATAGAATAGCAAGACAAAGGAGACATATAGAAATAAACTGTAGAGGGGACTATTGGATGGGTAGAGATATATATATAAAAAAATAAAATTCAAAAGAGCCGACCACATCTGTAGAGTTTTCTCGGCGCGTTTACATTTCTTAAAATAAAAACCAACAATAATCATTTAACGTCTTGCAGAATTCAAACTGGGTACACACATATAGAAACATGACAGACAGATCGATGCAAGGTTTACAACAAATCTAAGAATTTGGTTTCCATGTTTAGCCAAATGTAAAGGAGCTAATTGCCCTAAATCTGGGTTTTTAGGACCCCTCTTTTTTTCATACAGTGGCCCGTACAAAGTAAAAGTTTGCCCCTTATCCATGGAACATTCCAGACTGGATTTTTCTTTCTGTCTGATATTTAAACATCCCATTCCATGCAGACAATGTCCTCTACTGTTCCCCTCTTAAGCATTTTTCTATATTAAATCATTCGTTGTCTCTTTCTAAAAATATTGTGCCGATATTTATTTAGCCATTGAAAACGCTGGAGTTAAAAGCTCTAAAACGGAGTTGAATTATAACCAGCAGCATATCTATATATATTTATTTTTGGCGCGTAAACACGTACTGGATAAATAATCAGCTTTCTACCATTTGCACATTCCATTTGACACGTGTAGGATTGGGGGAAAGAAGGGTTCAATGGTTAAGGCACCGAGATTCCGATTGGAAGAGGTCTGTGTTCCATTTATTGTGATAAATCCTTTGCTGATTGATTGTAGCTTTCAGTAAGTCTCCTGACATCCTTTACACCAAAAACACATTTTTAAATCTACACGGGAGGGGAGACATTTCATTCTCAATAACACTGCATGTAGTGCTAGGTTTAATTTTCTAGCACTATAATTTAAAGGGCAACTAAAGCCACAGAACAAAACTGAACCAGAAGTCAGGACACCTTGATATAAAACCAGTAACCTGTAATCTTACCTCTCACTTTGATACAGGCGCTGGGAAATTTACCTAAATAACCTATGGTTTGTGCTTTACTTCCCAGCATTCTAGTATCAGACAGTTTGGTCAACGACCATTATGTTCTGCACATGCTCAGTCCTTTGCTATGGCACAAACTTGTTACAGTTGGTCACACCCATTAATAATCTCTAGCCAATCCTTTTACAGGACAGATAAAGCAAGGAAGCATGTGACTGAGGTTAGGAGGTGTGGTCTGACACTGCCCATACACACAGATACTTCATCCAGTTCTTAACAGGCTTTGATTTACTTTAACAGAGTTTACTAAAGTGGCATTTTATAGTTTATTGGTGTTTTTTTAGGGGGGTTGATTTCAGATTCTGGAGTATAAAAAATTGGGTTTAGTTCCCCTTTAATAACTCAATTCATATTGTCGTGAAATCTCTCCTTTTTTTTTTATTTTAAATCGTGCACCTTAAAATGTTTACATTTTGTTTTATACCAGTAAACCGCAATACAGAGATTCATAGAGAAATATATGTAAACATTTATAAATATATTTAAACATTTTATAAATCGATTTATTGTATTTAAATGAATGTGTTTTTATAAATACAGATAAAAATCTATAAATAACCATGATATAAACAATGTTAATCTCTTTAAAAAAAAAATTAAAAAATAAAATTGTTACAAAAAGAAATTGTAACATTTTGTAAAAAAAATTTAAAAAATAAAATTGTTACAAAAAGAAATTGTAACATTTTGTAATATCTATTTTCTTTCATTTTATACATGAAAATCATTTTGTGTTTTTCACACAGTTCTGTAAACATTGAACATTATTACATAGGTGCCATATACTATTTATATACTGTGGATATTGTGATTAGTTACAATTAAACAGAAAAGAGTAAAAATATATTATACACACTAATAAGGACTAAAGATCAATATAATTTTTTTAAAAAAACTGTGCAACCATTGGACACTTTAATGATGTATTTGTAGTTTTAACGCTTTATGCAGATTTGCTTTTTAAATGGAAATAATATTTACACATTCAAGCTGAAGAGTGTTAAACATTTTTTTCCCAATTGGTTTGCTAAATCCTCATGAAAAAAAAAAGAAGAGAGAGACAAAACTTAGCTTCTTTCAGGCTATTTGTGCTAAGGAACTGACCCTTACCCTATAGAGGCAGTCAGCCGTAACATGGAACAGGAGGAGAAAAACTTGTGTCTATTCATTTATATTGGATCTCATCCAGAAATCGGAATATTCCTTTTTAAGAAATGTTTAATTGTTCCTCTGTGGAGTGGGATAAAACATTTTATTATGTCCTTTCTCAAAGTGTTCCAGCCTAGAAGGGTCACATTTCCCCCTTCGTGATGTTTCGTGAATGCCAAATGTAAGTCTCCACCAGCCTACTCTCGCCTCTGTGATCTTCACTATGGCGCTATCCATTCAATATCGTTTTCTCCTAAAGAATGCCTCTGAATAGCCAAACAGATTAAGCAAACCCTCTACTTTAGGTCAGTCTGGGAGAGGCAGCCAAGAAAATCATCTACTTGATGAAGCAATTTTTTTTCCCCTGCAAAGCTTATGGGCTAAACACACATTTTAAATAAAGAGAATAGAAAGTGTGTTATTGGCCAGAAAGGGTGTAAAGCACAGAGTGACACAAATGGGGACCCACTAACTGCATTGACTGAAGGATCCCCATGAACTGAACGTACAGGAAAGTATATTAATACTTTGTACTCTACAGTAATAAGAGATTAAAGGGATGGGTTTCATCTTCTCAAACAACACAGTGAAAGATCTGTGTAAATAAGAGACTTTAAATTCTGAATTATTATTGACATAATATACCTTCTTTTATAAAAGGTTAAAACACAGACACACCAGATTGTATTCAGAGACCGTTACAGTCTACGTAGGACCCGTATGGGCACTGGCTGTCTGTGATTACTTTCTCTATGTACTACTACTATCCAGAGACCGTTAGAAGTCTACGTAGGACCCGTATGGGCAGTGGCTTTCTGTGATTACATTCTCTTTGTACTACTACTATCCAGAGACCGTTACAGTCTACGAAGGACCCGTATGGGCAGTAGCTTTCTGTGATTACTTTCTCTATGTACTACTACTGTCCAGAGACTGTTAGAAGTCTACGTAGGACCTGTATGGGCAGTGGCTTTCTGTGATTACATTCTCTTTGTACTACTACTATCCAGAGACCGTTACAGTCTATGTAGGACCTGTATGGACAGTGGATTTCTGTGATTACATTGTCTTTGTACTACTACTATCCAGAGACCACTACAGTCTATGTAGGACCTGTATGGACAGTAGCTTTCTGTGATTACATTGTCTTTGTACTACTACTATCCAGAGACCGTTACAGTCTACGTAGGACCCATATGGGCAGTAGCTTTCTGTGATTACATTCTCTTTGTACTACTACTATCCAGAGACCGTTACAGTCTACGTAGGACCTGTATGGGCAGCCCGCTGTCTGTGATTACATTCTCTATGTACTACATACTCAACTCTCAGTCTAGGAAAGCTACATCTGTGATTACTCATTCTCTGTAAATGTTCATCGTGTATAGTCTGCTTCAGATGGTGGGTCTCTAGTGACTGACTCAACAACCTGGTGAATCACTCACATAGTATATACAGTAGACCTTAATCCTGGGAAATAATATTATAAACCTTTAGTTACAAAGTAATTATCTATATTATGTTTTTAGATTATCTGTTGCTGAAAATAACTTTATTGCAATGATAGGATTCCATCCACAAATTAATTGTAGCAAAGAATTTGTAACTTATCTGATCTGTCAATATCTTCCTGGGAATTAGGGGAAATGTTACAGTATCTGTAGGGAATTCCTGTCTTCAGCACAGGTCCTGGATGCAATCAGGGGCTCCCATGAAAATATTCCGAAAGGAATGTTTCTGTTCATTCAATAATCTGATGTCCCATAACCAGATTATCTGGTAAATGTTAAAATCCTACTAATTGGGTATTATTTCCATTTGGTAGGGTTTAGTGCCTTGTAATTCAAACATTTATTTGCTTGTGTTGGAAGTTCCGTAGAATGTGAAGATTCTGTGAATACGATAATCGGAACTTTCAGTTTATTTCATCTTAAACTTTTCTTATTGCATCGTTTTAAAAATAAAGTGTAAAAAAAAAGACAAGTGCAATTATTTTTTCACATGACACTTTAAATGTGTAAACCTGGGTACACACTCCCGATAAAGGACTCTTTATCGGTAACGTGTTACGGGGGTCGCGATCGCTTCTGACACCGGCTAAAGTCGCCAGTCACGAACATTCTCCCTATACTTTATTTAGAGAGAACGATTGTGACTGTACTCATCTTTGACAGATTGGTCCTGTGTGTACCCACCTTTAGAGAATCATAATCTGTCCGACATAATTAAATTATTATTAAATTATTAAAGGGTAATGTTTAATTGCAAATGACTTTCCAAAATATCTTTCATTTTTACTTTTTCAATCAAAATTGCCAGTCATTTAAATAAAGCGCTTGTTAGCATTGGTCTCTTAACTCCTATTCAAAGAACATTTCTAATTCCTTTACATCTCCTTACCCCACCACATAACAATAATATTTATTCTAGGACATTAAATAAAAACAGTAACAGTTCATAGGAATTGTACCGCAAGGTAAACAAAACGGTTAACTAGCTGTTAAAGGCCAAGCTTTACTCATCCAATCATTCTAGGTTTGTTTTTTTTTTTATTACATTTATTTGGATCTTGTTGATTCTACAGGGGGAAAAAAATTAATTAGACTTCTGAAACTTGTGAATTTAATTTGGAACTCAAGACTTCTGCAATGACATCAAGCTGTTGCTCCAGTTAACATAAGAACCATTAACATTCATGGCACTAGACTTGAGTTCCCCATTAATAACTCGCACACAGATAAGTTAAAGGATTCTTTTAAAGGGATGCTTTCACCTTTTATATTATGATTGATTAATGATGTACCTAAGATGTATGTTTGTGTTGTTCTTTTCTAATTGAAAGGGTAACTTCACCCTCTTAAGAAAAATGCGTATTTGTAACCAGGATCTCTCAAACCCCCCCCAAAAGTTTTGCACTACTTACCTTTTTATCTGACCCTCCTAAACTTGATTACAAGACCGATTCCTCACCAGGACTATCTGCCCTTGGTGAGGGATCAGTCAAGGGCATGACAGTGAAGCCACAGCCAATGGCTGATGGCCTCTATCTAAGCCACCTCTAATGCTGTTCAAGCTCATAACCAGCTCACAAACAGAGGAGGCAGAACCCGCCAGCGGGAGATTGGTGTGGGTATGTATGAAAAGGTAAGTACTGCAAAACTTAGGTTTGGGAGGGGGGGGATCCTGGTTAGAAAAATACATTTTTATTTTTAGAGTGGTCTCACCCTTTAAGACCTTGATAACTGAAACTGTATTTATTTGTTATTTTATCATACTGATATTTAGGATTATAATTTGACCAGGTTTTTAGAAAATCTAATCAGTTGGTGTTTATACTTTGTCCAGGGATTTTGTTTTTTAAAGATAATTATTCTGATTATTATTTTTATTAACTTTTTTTATAAAATCAGGGATTGGGGAAAAAATCCAATGTATCCACATTTCAGGAAGCGGGATTCTCATGGAATCCTGTGGTAAACGGCGTTCCCTTGGGAAACGCGGAATATATTGCATGTATCTCCATCTATTATGCAATCATTTTTGGACATTCCCAATGGCGTTCCCTTGGGAAACGCGGAATATATTGCATGTATCTCCATCTATTATGCAATCATTTTTGGACATTCCCAATGGTGTTCCCTTGGGAAACGCGGAATATATTGCATGTATCTCCGTCTATTATGTAATCATTTTTGGACATTCCCAATGGCGTTCCCTTGGGAAACGCAGAATATATTGCATGTATCTCCATCTATTATGCAATCATTTTTGGACATTCCCAATGGCGTTCCCTTGGGAAACGCGGAATATATTGCATGTATCTCCATCTATTATGCAATCATTTTTGGACATTCCCAATGGCGTTCCCTTGGGAAACGCGGAATATATTGCATGTATCTCCATCTATTATGTAATCATTTTTGGACATTTTTACCATATTTTTTTCTTTTGCAACCATAAAAACTGAATGTATATTTTAAGTACAACATTAATGTTTGGAAATAAAAGGTGACTGTGTTCCTTTAATGCAAGCTTTCTTCCCCGTTAGGGGGTTAACCTTAAAAGTTTCTTTCTCCCCTCCTCATTCAACTTTCTCTTGCAAGCTGATATTGGTTTACGATCTTCTATTCCAGTGTCATCATCTTCTACTGCGGAAGGGACGGCTTATACCGGTAAAAAAACCATTTGCTTCTATCTCGCTTTGATTTCACTGTTACTTGACTCTCCTGTTCCAAATCCATGTCCTGGGACTGTTATAACTTCCAGCTAAGCCTTTGTATACAGAGGTTGATCAGAGGGTTTGCCATTCAGATTCCTTTATTAGTTTTAATCTGACCAGGACAGTTAGTTGCATGTTTACCCCTTAGGTTCAGAATAATCGAGACCCTGAATTACTGCTACACTGTAGCCATTTGTATCTTCTGCACAAGGAATAACGGTCCCTATTGGTACCAATGAAGCCTGAAACTTATTTCTACCTTGATACACTTACTTTTGTCCTGTACTATTGTCCTGATGTGACCAAAGCCTTACGCAGACAGGAACCCTAAAATTTAGACATCACTAATAATTACCGCATGCCTTTAAAGCTTACAACTTTACAACTGTATAACTTTGTGTGATTTTTTCTTACACGCAGACACACAACATAACGTATGACAATGAAAAGTCAGATTGAAGGAAATTCATAGATGAATGAGACTCTATGACCATAAGGCTGGGTACACACCATCCAATGTATTACACCGACCGACTGTAATAGGCGTGCATCGGTTGGTCGGCCTGAAAAATGGGATTGTGTGGCTGTGGGTGGCCATGCCTGATTACAGTCACCCACTTGTACGATCGGGTATGTTGGAAATTCACATGCAAACTGTCGGCTGTAGCTACTTTGATTTGTCCCAGCCCACCACCTGCTAGCGGCAAACGGCCGGTTGAGACAACAACTTTGCTGGTGTGTGCCCAACCTGAGACAATATAGAACATTTAGGTAAAACAGATATAATCCTAACATTGGGGATGATGTAAAGAGGTGCAAATGTTTGCCTGTGCTATTAATTTGCAGCAGCAAATCAGAAATTCACTTATTACTGGGTTATTGCAGTTAGATAACTTGCGATTGGCTGTTGCAGAGGCACTTTTACTATTGTGTCTGGGTCTGTACAAGTCATTATACAGCTGTGTGCTCTCTAGGAATATAGAATCTACTCACTAAACCAGTCTCTGGGTCTTTAAGAGTAACTGTGTGGCATATTGCCCCTAGATACACTGAGAGTCCAGTAGAGTTTCCAGCTGGAATCCAAACTATTGAAATCCATAAATCTATACGCCTGCCATTCAAAGTAAACTCCCTCCTTATTTCTTCCCATATTAAAAGGCTTGGAGCCCTGCCCTGAAACCTCCAATCAGTGTGTGTCTTGAGACTGTGCCCTTGATCTGGATTGTGAAAATCATGAAGTGCCCGTCAATACATCAAAGATTTAAACTGCCCAAACCCATGAACCTCTGAGCCTTCTCAGTCTGATACCTACAGAACCAACCAGCAACAAAAGTATTTGTGGTTCACAAAGTTGTAGCACAACCGCCACATTTATGGGGAGAAGATGGGCTGCTCTCCGGAGTTAAAGTCGCATTAGCGCAACTTAAACTTCATCTTAGCGATGGTTGTGTGGGTTTCGCGTATGGCAACCGGTACTCGTGATATTAAAACGGAGTTAAAACGATGCTGTGGGTAAATCCTATGTCCGTAGAGTAGATTTACCCAGAGCGATAGTTTGGAAGGTCCTGCAAACCTACAAAAGGTTTGTATCAAGTTGACTTTATTTAGTGAACCAAGAACATGTCTTGGATCTCCAAACCCAGTGTATATATTCAGTATATATATAGTCTACTGAAACAACTATTATCTCAACATACATTGAAGTAAAGTACAATACACAAGCCACTAGATATCTCAGAACATTCCCCTAGGTTTAGGATATCCAATGGTCCAGTTACTTAAGAGAAAGAAACGTTTGTATTTTTTATTAATCTATAAATTATAACAGGATAATTGTCCAATATACTACAATGTTTCTAAACTAATGTCCCGCTAATATTAGTCCTAAGGCTAAAGAATTGTCTTTTGTTTGTGAAATTTATCTGAATTGAGGCGGGAACAATTGAAGCCTCAACATAGATTAATGTAATCCGCCATTATCCAATGGTCCAATGACAGCATGACCACCCTAATATCCAATGGTCCAATGACAGCATGACCTCCCTAATATCCAATGGTCCAATGACAGCATGACCACCCTAATATCCAATGGTCCAATGACAGCATGACCACCCTAATATCCAATGGTCCAATGACAGCATGACCACCCTAATATCCAATGGTCCAATGACAGCATGACCACCCTAATATCCAATGGTCCAGTGACAGCATGACCACCCCATTATCCAATGGTCCAATGACAGCATGACCACCCCATTATCCAATGGTCCAATGACAGCATGACCACCCCAATATCCAATGGTCCAATGACAGCATGACCACCCAAATCCAATGGTCCAATGACAGCATGACCACCCCATTATCCAATGGTCCAATGACAGCATGACCACCCCATTATCCAATGGTCCAGTGACAGCATGACCACCCCATTATCCAATGGTCCAATGACAGCATGACCACCCTAATATCCAATGGTCCAATGACAGCATGACCACCCTAATATCCAATGGTCCAATGACAGCATGACCACCCCATTATCCAATGGTCCAATGACAGCATGACTGCCCTAATATCCAATGGTCCAATGACAGCATGACCGCCCTAATATCCAATGGTCCAATGACAGCTGACCACCCTAATATCCAATGGTCCAATGACAGCATGACCACCCTAATATCCAATGGTCCAATGACAGCATGACCACCCCATTATCCAATGGTCCAATGACAGCATGACCTCCCTAATATCCAATGGTCCAATGACAGCATGACCGCCCTAATATCCAATGGTCCAATGACAGCATGACCACCCTAATATCCAATGGTCCAATGACAGCATGACCACCCTAATATCCAATGGTCCAGTGACAGCATGACCGCCCCATTATCCAATGGTCCATACACATGACCACCCCATTATCCAATGGTCCAGTGACAGCATGACCACCCTAATATCCAATGGTCCAGGACAGCATGACTGCCCCATTATCCAATGGTCCAATGACAGCATGACCACCCTAATATCCAATGGTCCAGTGAGAGCATGACCGCCCCATTATCCAATGGTCCAATGACAGCATGACCACCCATTATCCAATGGTCCAGTGACAGCAACCACCCTAATATCCAATGGTCCAATGACAGCATGACCGCCCCATTATCCAATGGTCCAATGACAGCATGACCGCCCTAATATCCATGGTCCAATGACAGCATGACACCTCATATATCCATGGTCCAATGACAGCATGACCACCCTAATATCCAATGGTCCAGTGACAGCATGACCGCCCCATTATCCAATGGTCCAATGACAGCATGACCACCCCATTATCCAATGGTCCAGTGACAGCATGACCACCCTAATATCCAATGGTCCAGTGACAGCATGACTGCCCCTTATCCAATGGTCCAATGACAGCATGACCACCCTAATATCCAATGGTCCAGTGAGAGCATGACCGCCCCATTATCCAATGGTCCAATGACAGCATGACCACCCCATTATCCAATGGTCCAGTGACAGCATGACCACCCTAATATCCAATGGTCCAATGACAGCATGACCGCCCCATTATCCAATGGTCCAATGACAGCATGACCACCCTAATATCCAATGGTCCAATGACAGCATGACCGCCCTAATATCCAATGGTCCAGTGACAGCAGACCGCCCCATTATCCAATGGTCCAATGACAGCATGACCACCCCATTATCCAATGGTCCAGTGACAGCATGACCACCCTAATATCCAATGGTCCAATGACAGCATGACCACCCCATTATCCAATGGTCCAGTGACAGCATGACCACCCTAATATCCAATGGTCCAATGACAGCATGACCGCCCCATTATCCAATGGTCCAGTGACAGCATGACCACCCCATTATCCAATGGTCCAATGACAGCATGACCACCCCATTATCCAATGGTCCAATGACAGCATGACCACCCCAATATCCAATGGTCCAATGACAGCATGACCGCCCCATTATCCAATGGTCCAATGACAGCATGACCACCCCATTATCCAATGGTCCAATGACAGCATGACCACCCCATTATCCAATGGTCCAATACACATGACCCACCAATATCCAATGGTCCAATGACAGCATGACCACCCCATATCCATGGTCCAATGACGCATGACCACCCCATTATCCAATGGTCCAATGACAGCATGACCACCCACCAATATCCAATGGTCCATGCAGCTACCACCCAATATCCAGTCCAAGACAGCATACCACCCAATCCAATGGTCCAATGACCGCATGACCCGACCACATACTGCACATGCTGCAGCACCTGCCAATGCCAATCAGGAAGCTGCTACGCCATCATGCACTGAATACTGCCATCCAATGGCCAATGACAGCAGGCCCCCTAATATCCAATGGTCCAATGACAGCATGACTGCCCTAATATCCAATGGTCCAATGACAGCATGAACCCCTAATATCCATGGTCCAATGACACATGACCACCTAATATCCATGGTCCAATGACAGCTGACCACCCTAATATCCAATGGTCCAATGACAGCAGACCACCCTAAATCCAATGGTCCATGACCACATGACCACCCATTATCCAATGGTCCAATGACAGCATGACCGCCCTAATATCCAATGGTCCAATGACAGCATGACCGCCCTAATATCCAATGGTCCAATGACAGCATGACCACCCTAATATCCAATGGTCCATGACAGCATACCACCCTAATCCCATGGTCCAATGACAGCATACACCCCATTATCCAATGGTCCAATGACAGCATGACCTCCCTAATATCCAATGGTCCAATGACAGCATGACCGCCCTAATATCCAATTGTCCAATGACAGCATGACCACCCAATATCCAATGGTCCATGACAGCATGACCACTCTAAAATCCAATGGTCTAATGACAGCATGCACCCACCCTTTATCCAAGGTCCAATGCAAGCATGACCACCCTAATATCCAATGGTCCAATGACAGCATGACCACCCTAATATCCATGGTCCAATACACAGACCACCCTAATATCCAATGGTCCAATGACAGCATGACCACCCTAATATCCAATGGTCCATGACAGCATGACCACCCAATATCCATGGTCCAATGACACGCAGACCACCCTAATATCCAATGGTCCAATGACAGCATGACCTTAAAACTAGGAGGGACTCTCTGTTGTATTTTCTTTTTGAGGATTGGAAATATCTCTGTGCAGAAATGAATTTCAAAGATATATTTTATACTGTATACTGGGTGTTTATAATATGGATATTTATCCAAACCCTTTCCTTTCCCTTTAATACAAAGCAAAAATTACTTTTCTATTATATGGAAATTTTATATTCCACACAGCTTTAGCTAGCTTCTCCGTCTACCACTGGATATAACATCTAATTATAAATAAAGGGGCTATGTGAACCCAAAGTATACAAACTCTGTCCTTTATCTGACATTATTGTATCCATACCACACTCTGGGCTACCTTTAGTTTGCAGATATCTGCAGTCTATAGACTGGTCCAACGTCTGGATTTTGACCAAACAAACTAGTAGTACAACAATTTCCTCCTTCCACCTTCCACTCATTATTTTCCACAATCTGTTATCATGCATGCCTTGATCCTTTTGTTTTTTTTTTTTGTTGTTCATTCTGTTTTCCAAATCTACAGTAATTATTCCCTTGCAGGCAAGATGAACCCAAATCAGTAGAATTGATAGACATCATAATGCTGCTGTAAATGACATTTAAGAGAAAACTATAGGATTAAAGCTTTTAAGGTTCTCATTCATCCACGTCATGTGTATATGTATCTGTGAAACTCAGTTGATCAACTTGAAGACATTTCTCTAGACTTCCAACTGGATCTCTCAATTCAGAATGACTTGTTCAAGAATTCAGGGTATTTATTGCCAAGAGATTCTTGTACAAGTCATTCTGAATTGAAGATCCAGTTCGGATGACTAGCGAAACGTCTTCAAGGACTAACCAGTTTGTTCTAACTGAATACACAGATACATTGAATTAAAGGAACATTACTAGTATCATTGGTGATTTAAACATCCAAACATTCACCAACCTACACTCTGATTGTAACAACCATGTCTAAAAATGGAAAAGAGATTTTTTCTAAAACCCACGGACCCCACACTTACCAACGAAATCCTTGACCCTCAATTAAACCCTAAATCTTTATTCCATTGAGACAGTAATTATAAATAAATTATTCGTAATATCCATAACCAGTCCTGAGCTTCATTTCCTCTCGCACACAGAAATTTACGCATATGTAAGTTTTAAGATTTTCAGGGTTATGCAATAAAAGTCTTATCGTTTAAAAACGGTGCTAATTTTGCCCCAACCAATCAGATTTTAGCTTTCAAATGTTAAATAAATCTGATTGGTTGGGGCAAAATAGCACCATTTTTAATGATAAGAACTTTTATTGAATCTCCTGTAGGTCGCCCTAAACGATCAAAACTTCTCTTTTTTTTTTTTGCGATGACCAAAGAATTTGTTATTATACATCATTTACATTCCTTTACAGTTCCAATAAATCCGTGATGGAATATAGATCTGAATCTTGCAATGGAATACTGGAATTCTTCATATTTCTGATTTTCGAGGATGTTAAAGTTTGGGGACAGGAAAGATTCCCAAAAAAATATTTCAAACTTTTTTTTAATTTTTATTTTGTCCCAACACTCAAACTGCATTGTGTCATTTTTGTCAATAAGGGAGACACAACGGTTTCGTACGGGATGCGATAGATCATCTCCCTGTTGTGGGTGCCTACTTTAGTTTGTAGCTAATGGTGAGTGGAAACCAGAAAGATCGTACTGTGAGTCTGAGAGTGTTCTAGACAAATCAATGGAGCCATCAGTCTGAGTGTTGGGTGAGATAAATGATTGTGGTGTTTATTTTCCCTTGCGCACTTGTTGAATGGTCGTGTTCCAGTCTGTGTTTCCTTTATTCCTATTTACTCGCTTTCCTGGCTACGCCAAGCCTGTTTTTCGTGTGCGGTTCATTTGTGCTTCCTGTTCGTTATTTTTTTTTCTTATTAATTTCAATTTCTAAACCTCCATCCCCTTCTGTCCTCACTCTTTCCTTATATTCCAGAAACTTGTGCCGTGAATAACGGAGGTGCGACCGCACCGCAAAGATTACAGCGACAGGCGTGCGTGCAGTTGCCCCGTAGGATTCACCCTACAGCCCGACGGGAAGACATGCAAAGGTCAGATTTCTTTCTTCCTTTTGCCTTTAGGAAAGCCCATGGAGGATGGACGTGGAACACGATAATTTGTATTGTCAACTTATTCATTGTTTTTGGGGGGAATTTGATAGTAAAGATCGGTAGATAGAATAACATGGAGGGATCCACTAAAACACATTTTTCATTTATGGTTTTAGGTATAAAGAAATGACACTTACAGCAGCAGTGTGGAAAGGTGTAAAATTGTGGCTGCCTTTATGCAGATGTGTTAACAAACGAGTATGGAGATGTATATAGGCCGAGTATGGAGATGTATATAGACCGAGTATGAAGATGTATATAGACAGAGTATGAAGATGTATATAGACCGAGTATGAAGATGTATATAGACCAGTATGGAGATGTATATAGACCCGAGTAGGAGATGTAAATATAGAGATTGAGATTAGACGAGTATGGAGATGTATATAACGAGTATGAGATGTATATAGACCGGTATGGAGATGTATATAGACCGGTATGGAGATTGTATATAGACCGAGTATGGATGTTAATATTAGAAGCCGAGTAGGAGATGTATTAGGCCGAGTATGGAGATTTAATATACACCGAGTATGGAGATGTATATAGACCAGATTGGAGATGTATAGACCGAGTATGGAGATTATATAGCCGAGTAGGGAGATTATATGACAGAGTATGGAGATGTATAATAGACCGAGTATGGAGATTATATAGACCGAGTATGGAGATGTTATACACCGAGTATGGAGAAGTATTAGAACCAGTATGGAGATGTGTAAGACGCGTATGAGATGCTATGACGACGTATAGAGAAGTGTATATAGACAGCTATAGAGAAGTGATAGACCGAGTATGATGTAGTGTGTAAGACCGATTAGGAGATGTGTAAAGACATAGTATGGAAAATGTGTAAACTGAGTATGGATGTGTAGACTGAGTATGAAATGTGTAAGCTGAGTATGGAAATGTGTAAGACTGAGTATGGATGTGTAAAGACCGAGTATGGAGATGTGTTTAGAACAAGCATGAAGATGTCTAGAGCCCGAGCATGGAGATGTGTAAAAATGGAGAAGATAAAGAGATGTATGGAGATGTGTAAAGACATAGTATGAAATGTGTTATGACGGAGTATGGTTCGGTGTAAGACTAATATAGAGGAGGCCGGTAAGACCAGGTAAAAAACGAGTATGCAGCTGTGGAAAGACCAAGGCCAAGTGTAGAGATGTGTTTAGACCTAGTATAGAGATGTGTGAAGACAGAGTATGGAATGTCTAAGGACAGGTATAAGAGATGTGTAAAGACTAGTATAAGAGTAAAGATAGAGTATGAAGATGTCTAAGGACAGGTATGGAGATGTGTAAAGACTAAGTATAGAGATGTGTAATGACAGAGTATGAATGTCTAAGGACAGGGTATGGAGATGTGTAAAGACTAAGTATAGAGATGTGTATAGACAGAGTATGGAGATGTCTAAGGACAGGGTATGGAGATGTGTAAACTAAGTATAGAGATGTGTATAGACAGAGTATGGAGATGTCTAAGGACAGGGTATGGAGATGTGTAAGACTAAGTATAGATGTGTATAGACAGAGTATGGAGATGTCTAAGGACAGGGTATGGAGATGTGTAAAGACTAAGTATAGAGATGTGTATAGACGGTATGGAGATGTCTAAGGCCAGGGTATGGAGATGTGTAAAGACTAAGTATAGAGATGTGTATAGACAGAGTATGGAGATGTCTAAGGACAGGGTATGGAGATGTGTAAAGACTAAGTATAATGTGTAAAGACAGAGTATGGAGATGTCTAAGGACAGGGTATGGAGATGTGTAAAGACTAAGTATAGAGATGTGTAAAGACAGAGTATGAGAGTCTAAGGACAGGGTAGGGAGATGTGTAACACGAGTGTAAACACAAAACGCATTTGGAGATGTGTGAAACTGAGAATGTAGATGTATAAAGGCCTAGTATTGAGATGTCTAAGGACATATATTAGATGTGTAAGTCTGTGGGTGGGGAGATGTGTAAAGTCTGTGGGTGGAGATTAGAGATGGGCAACTTTCAAAAGTTCGGTCTGTTTTCAAACTTCGAAATATTGGAAAGTTGGAAAACGGACCCATTAAAGTCAATGGGAGTCAAATAGTTTGAAAAGTTCTAATGAAATACAATTAAATATTAATGGTAAACTTAATGTAAATGGCTGTGGGACCTGGGAAATGGTCTGGGGAACACGTTCCATATCCAGGACTTTCCAAAAATCGATTTTACTCTCCACTCGCGCTATTTACGAGCTGTTCGCGCTAGGTACCATGTTACATTTTTACTCGCAATTCGATGCTCGCATATAGGCTTTATGAACACTTTACCCCGCGATTCGATGCTCGCGTATAGGTATAAATAGGCATTTTTACTCGCACATTCGAACGATTGAACATTCAATATTTATCGAAGTCCGAAAATCCGGGTCCGGATGTTTGAGAAGTCCGAATTTGTTCGAATTTGAATAGTTCGGCTCGAACTTGGTGGAGATGGTAAAGACTGTGGTGGAATGTGTAAAGACTGTGAGGTGGAGATGTGTAAAGACTGTTGGGTGGAGATGTGTAAAGACTGTGGGTGGAGGTGGTAAAGACTGTGAGTGGAGATGTGTAAAGATGGTTTCAGATGTAGAATGTCTGTGGGTGGAGATGTGTAAGACTTTGGGTTTAGATGTGTAAAAGACTGGGTGGAGATGTGTAAAGACTGTGGGTTGAGATGTGTAAGTGTGTGGAGATATGTAACAAACTGTGGTTGAATTGTAAAACTGGGTTTGAGATGTGAAAATCTGTGGGTGGAGATGTGTAAAGACTGTGGGGTGGAGATGTGTAAAGACTGTGGGTGGAGATGTGTAAGTCGTGGTGAATCTGTGGGTAAAGTGGTTGGGTGGAGATGTGTAAGTCTGTGGGGGAGATGTGTAAAGACTGGGTGTAGATGTGTAAAGACTGGGTTGAGATGTAGAAAGACTGTGGGGTGGAGATGTTAAAGACTGTGAGTGGAGATGTGTAAAGACTGTGGTATGAGATGTGTAAAGACTGTGGGTTGAGATGTGTAAACTGGTTGAGATGTGTAAAGCTGTGGGTTGTGACGTGTAAAGACTGTGGGGTGGAGATGTGTAAAACTGTGGGGTGGAGATGTGTAAAGTCTGTGGGTGGAGTTGTGTAAAGTCTGTGGGTGGAGAGTAGAAAGTCTGTGGGTGAGATGTGTAAAGACTGGGTGTAGATGTAGAAAGACTGTGGGGTGGAGATGTGTAAAGACTGGGTGGAGATGTGTAAAGACTGTGGGGTGGAGATGTAGAAAGACTTGGGGTGGAGATGTAGAAAGACTGTGGGGTGGAGATGTAGAAAGACTGGGGAGATGTGTAAAGACTGGGTGGGAGTTGTGTAAAGACTGTGGAGATGTGTAAAGACTGTGGGGTGGAGATGTAGAAAGACTGTGGGTGGAGATGTAGAAGACTGTGGGGTGGAGATGTTTAAAGACTGTGGGGTGGAGATGTGTAAAGACTGTGGGTGAGACGTAAAAGTCGTGGTGAGACGTGTAAAGACTGGGTGGAGACGTGTAAAGTCTGTGGGTTGAGACGTGTAAAGACTGTAGGTGGAGACGTGTAAAGACTGGGTGGAGATGTGTAAGACTGTGGGTGGAGACGTGTAAAAACGTGGGTGGAGACGTTGTAAAACTGTGGGTGGAGACGTGTAAAACTGTAGGTGGAGACTGTAAAGCCTGTGGGTTGAGACGTGTAAAGCTGTTTGAGACGTGTAAAGCCTGTGGGTGGAGACGTGTAAAGAATGTGGGTGGAGACGTCCTAAACATGTGGTGGAGACGTGTAAAACTGTGGGTGGAGACGTGTAAAGACTGTGGGTGGAGATGTGTAAAGACTGTGGGTGGAGATGTGTAAAACTTGGTGGAGATGTGAAAGACTGGGTGGAGACGTGTAAAGACTGTGGGTGGAGATGTGTAAGGACTGTGGGTTGAGACGTGTAAAGACTGTGGGTGGAGATGTGTAAAGACTGTGGGTGGAGACGTGTAAAGACTGTTGGTTGAGACGTATAAATTCCGTGGGTTGAGAAGTGTAAAGTCTGTGGGGATAGACGTGTAAAGACTGTGGGTTGTGACATGTAAAATCTGTGGGTTGAGACGTGTAAAGTCTGTGGGTGGAGATTTCTATAGACTGTGGTGGTGGAGATATGTAAAGTCTATGGGTGGAGACATGTAAAGACTGTGTGGAGATGTGTAAAGGCAGTGGGTGGACGTGTAAAGACTGTGGGTGGAGATGTGTAAAGACTGTGGGTTGAGATGTGAAAGACTGTGGGTTGAGATGTGTAAAGAACTGTGGGTGGAGACGTGTAAAGACTGTGGGTTGAGACGTATAGTCTGTGGTTGAGAGGTGTAAAGTCTGTGGGTGGAGACGTGTAAAACTGTGGTTGGAGACGTGTAAAGACTGTGGGTGGAGATGTGTAAAGACTGTGGGTGGAGATGTGTAAAGACTGTGGGTGGAGATGTGTAAAGACTGTGGGTGGAGATGTGTAAAGACTGTGGGTGGAGATGTGTAAAGACTGTGGGTGGAGACGTGTAAGACTGTGGGTAGACTGTATAACTGGGTTGAGACGTGTAAAGTCTGTGGGTTGAGACGTGTAAAGACTGTGGGGGAGATGTGTAAAGACTGTGGGTGGAGATGTGTAAAGACTGGGTGGAGACGTGTAAAGACTGTGGGTGGAGACGTGTAAAGAGAGACTGTGGGTTGAGACGTGTACAGACTGTGGGTTGAGACTGTGTAAAGACTGTGGTGGAGATGTGTAAGACTGTGGGTGGAGACGTTGGAAACTGTTGGTTGAGACGTATAAATTCTGTGGGTTGAGAAGTGTAAAGTCTGTGGGTGGAGACGTGTAAAGACTGTGGGTTGTGACATGTAAAATTTGTGGGTTGAACGTGTAAAGTCTGTGGGTGGAGATGTCTATAATGTGGGTGGAGATATGTAAAGTCTATGGGTGGAGACATGTAAAGCTGTGGGGGGAATGTTAAAGGCAGTGGGTGGAGACGTGTAAAGACTGTGGGTGGAGACTGTATAGACTGGGTGGAGACGTGTAAAGACTGTGGGTGGAGATGTGTAAACTGGGTGGAGATGTGTAAAGACTGTGGGTTGAGATGTGTAAAGACTGTGGGTGGAGATGTGTAAAGACTTGTGGGTTGAGATGTGTACGACTGTGGGTGGAGATGTGTAAAGACTGTGGGTGGAGATGTGTAAAGACTGTGGGTGGAGACGTGTAAAGACTGTGGGTGAGACGTGTAAAGACTGTGGGTGGAGATGTGTAAAACTGTGGGTGGAGTATGTGTAAAGACTGTGGGTTGAGATGTTGTAAAGACTGTGGGTTGAGATGTGTAAAACTGTGGGTGGAGATGTGTAAAGACTGGTGGGTTGAGATGGAAAGACTGTGGGTTGAGATGTGTAAAGACTGGGTGGAGACGTGTAAAGACTGTGGGTGTAGACGTGTAAAGACTGGGTGGAGACGTGTAGACATGGGTTGAGATGTGTAAAGACTGTGGGTTGAGACGTGTAAAGACTGTGGGTTGATACGTGTAAGACTGTGGGTGGAGACGTGTAAGACTGTGGGTTGAGACGTGTAAAGACTGTGGGTGGGACGTGTAAAGACTGTGGGGAGACGTGTATAGACTGTGGGTTGAGACGTGTAAAGACTGTGTGTTGAGACGTGTAAAGACTGTGGGTTGAGACGTGTAAAGACTGTGTTTGAGACGTGATAGACTGGGTGGAATGTGTAAAGACTTTGGGTTGAGATGTGTAAAGACTGTGTGGGTGAGATTTTGTAAGACTGTGGTGTGGAGATGTGTAAAGACTGGGTGGAGATTGTAAAGACGTGGAGTTGATATGTGTAAAACTGTGGGGAATGTGTAAAGCTGTGGGTGTAGATTGTAAAGACTGTGGGTGGAGAGTGTAAAGACTGTGGTGGAGATGTGTAAAGACTTGTGGGTGGAGATGTGTAAAGACTGTGGGTTGGAGATGGTGTAAACTGTGGGTTGAGATGTGTAAAGACTGTGGGTTGAGATGTGTGTAAAGACTGTTGGGTGGAGATGTGTAAAGACTGTGGGTTGAGATGTGTAAGACTGTGGGTTTAGATGTGTAAAGACTGGGTGGAGACGTGTAAAGACTGTGGGTGGAGACGTGTAAAGACTGTGGGTGGAGAGTAACGTGGTAAAAGACGTGGGTTGAGACATGTATAGACTGTGGGTGGAGACTGTAAAGACTGTGGTGGGTGGAGACGTGTATAGACTTTGGGTTGGAGATGTGTAAAGACTGTGGGTTGTAGATGTGGTGAAAGACTGTGGGTGGAGACGTGTAATAGACTGGGTTGGAGACGTGTAATAGCTGGGTGAGATGTGTAAAGAAATCGGGGATGGACTAGCGGAAACGTCTTTCCAGGCAACGTTCTAACCAGTTGTTTAACTGAATACACAAAGATACATTGAATTAAAGGAAATTACTAGTATCATGGGTGATTTAAACATCCCAAACATACTCACCAACCTGACACATGAGTTGTAAATCAACATGTCTAAACAATGGAAAGAGATTTTTCTAAAACCCACGGGGAACCCGCACACTTACCAACGAAATCCTGACCCTCAATTAAACCCTAAATCTTATTCCATTGAGACAGTAAATTATAATATAAAATTATTTCGTTATTCCATATTACAGTCCTGAGCTTCATTCCCTTCGCACACAGAAATTTACGCATATGTAAGTTTTAAGATTTTCAGGGTTATGCAATAAAAGTTCTTATCGTTAAAAACGGTGCTAATTTTGCCCCAACCCAATCAGATGTTAGCTTTCAAATGTTTAAATAAGATACTTGATTGGTTGGGGCAAAATTAGCCCATTTTATGATAAGAACTTTTTGAATCTCCCTGTAGGTCGCCTCCTAAACGATCAAAAACTTCTCTTTTTTTTTTGCGATGACCAAGAATTGTATTATGACAACCATTACATTCCTACAGTTCCAATAAAATCCGTGATGGAAATATAGATCTGAATCTTGCAATGGAAACTGGAATTCTTCATTATTCTTGATTCGAGGATGTTAAGTTTGGGGACAGGGAAAGATTCCTCTAAAAAAATATTTTAAACTTTTTTTTAATTTTATTTTGTCCCAACTCCAAACTGCATTGTGTCATTTGTGTCAATAAAGGGAGAACACAACGGTTTGCGTACGGGATGCGATAGATCATCCGTGTGTGGGTGCCTACTTTAGTTTTTTAGCTAATGGTGAGTGGAAACCAGAAAGATCGTACTGTGAGTCTGAGAGTGTTCTAGACAAATCAATGGAGCCATCAGTCTGATGATGTGTTGGGTGAGATAAATGATTGTGGTGTTTATTTTCCTTGCGCCCTTGTATGAATGGTCGTGTTCCAGTCTGTGTTTCCTTTATTCCTATTTACTCGCTTTCCCGGCTACGCCAAGCCTGTTTTTGTGTGGGTTCATTTGTGCTTCCTGTGTTATTTTTTTTTTTTATTAATTTCAATTTCTAAAGCCCATCCCCTTCTTGTCTCACTCTTTCCTTTATATACAGAAACTTGTGCCGTGAATAAAGGAGGGTGCGGGACCGCACCTGCAAGATACAGCGACAGGCGTGCGGTGCAGTTGCCCCGTAGGATTCACCCTAAAGCCCGAAGGGAAGGAAAGAATGCAAAGGTCAGATTTTCTTTCTTCACTTTTGCCTTTAGGAAAGCAACATGGAGGATGGACGTGGAAACACGATAATTTGTAGTTCAACTTATCATTGTTTTTGGGGGGAATTTGATAGTAAAGATCGAGTAGATAGAAATAACATGGAGGGATCCACTAAAACATTTTTCATTTAGGTTTTATATAAGGAATAATACAAGAGCATGGAAATGAATGTGTGCCACAATGTGTACAATAGGATGAATAGCCGAGATGAGTAATAGACGATGAGAATGATATAGACAGGGTATGAAGAGTATAGACCGAGAGGAATGTTATGAACAGTATGGAGGTGTATTTATTTTGGGCCGAGTATGGAGATGTATAGACCGGTATGAGAGTATATAGACAGGTATGGAGTATATAACGATAGAGATATATAGACCGAGTATGGAGTGTAACTAAGACAGGTATGGAGAGTATAGGAGTTTTTAGTATGGAGATGTATATAGACCGAGTATGGAGATGTAGATAGGCGAGGTCGTATGATGGAGATAGGTATTTAAGGATTTGTATTGCAGGATGTTAGTGTTGAGATGTCTATAGACCGATATGTGGATTTGGATGTATATGCGAGCTTTTTTTAGTATAGAGCGATGTATATAGGCCGATTTGTTATGGAGTTGTTTCTATATACCAGATCAGAGTTATGGATGATGTACTAGAGTATGGATGTATGTGTGTGTGTGGATTGTGCGTGTTGTTGGAGATGTATATAGTGGATGAGTATGATGGAGTATGGAGATGTATGATATGTATATACACCGAGTATGGAAGAAGTAGATTAGAAACAGTATGGAGATGTGTTGTAAAGGACCGAGTATGGAGATGCATATAGAGCGGAGTAGAAGAAGTGATGTAGACAGGACTATAGAGAAGTGTTATAGGACGAGTATGTAGATGTGATAGACACGAGTATGGAGAGTGTAAAGAGACCATGATGGAAATGTGTTGTAAAGACTGAGTATGGAAATGTGTTAAAGATGAGTATGGAAATGTGTAAAGACTGAGTATGGGAAATGTGTAAAGACTGAGTATGGAAATGTGTAAAGGACCGAGTAGGGAGAGATGTGTTTAGAACCAAGCATGAAGATGTCTAAAGACCGGCATGGAGTGTTGTAAAAATATGGAGAAGGATAAAGAGATAGTATGGGAGATGGTGTAAAGACATAGTATGGAAATCGTGTATAGACGGAGTATGGTTGTGTAAAGACTGAATATAGAGATGGCCAGGTAAGACCAGGTAAAAAACGGTATGCAGCGAGCTGGAAAGACCAAGGCAGTGTAGAGGATGTGTTTTAGACCTAGTATAGAGATTGTGATAATAGCAGAGTGTAAGGTATGATGTCAATGTCTAAGGACAGGGTATAGAGATGTGTAAAGACTAAGTATAGAGATGTGTAAAGATAGAGTATGAAGATGTCTAAGGACAGGGTATGGAGATGTGTAAAGACTAAGTATAGAGATGTGTATAGACAGAGTATGAAGATGTCTAAGGACAGGGTATGGAGATGTGTAAAGACTAAGTATAGAGAGGAATGTATGTATGACAGAGTATGGAGATGTATAAGGACAGGGTATGGAGATGTGTAAAGGACTAAGTATAGAGATGTGTATAGACAAGAGTATGGGAGATGTCTAAGGACAGGGTATGGAGATGTGTAAAGACTAAGTATAGAGATGTGTATAGGGAAGGAGTATGGAGGTACTAAGGGACCAGAGGGTATGGGATGTGTATGTGAAAGACTAAGTATAGAGATTGTATAGACAGGAGTATGGGAGATGTCTAAGGAACGGGTTATGTGGGAAATGGGTAAAGACTAGTATAGAGATGTGTAAAGACAGAGTAGAGTTGGGAGATGTCATAAGGACAGGGTATGGAGATGTGTTAAAGACTAAGTATAGGAGATGTGTAAAGACAGAGTATGGAGAGTCTAAGGACAGGGTATGGAGATGTGTTAACACGGAGGTGTGTAAACACAAAACGCATTTGGAGATGTGTGAAGACTGAGAAGTAGATGTATAAAGGCCTAGTATTAGCAGGCATGTCTGAAGGAATGATAAAGTGTGGGTTTGGAGATGTGTAAAGTCGTGGGTGGCGATTAGAGATGGGCGAACTTTCAAACAGTTCGGTCTTTTTCAAACTTTCGAATATATGGAAAGTTGGAAAACGGACCCATTAAAGTCAATGGGAAGTTCAAATAGTTTGAAAAGTTTTAATGAAATACAATTAAAATATTAATGGTAATTAATGTAAATGGCTGTGGGACCTGGGAATGGTCTGGGGAACAAGTTTCCAATATCCAGGACTTTCCAAAAATCTGTTTTACTCTCACTCGCGCTATTTACGAGTTGTTCGAGCCTAGGTTACCATGTACATTTTACTCGCAAGATTCGATGCTCGCATATAGGCTTTAATGAACACTTTACTCGGATCGATGCTCGGGATAGGTATAATAGGCATTTACTCAGCCACATTCGAAACGATTGAACATTCAATATTTATCGAAAGTCCGAAAATCCGGTGTCCGGGATAGTTGAGAAGTCCGAATTTGTTCGAATTTGAATAGTTTGCTTCGAACTTGGTCGGAGATGGTAAAGACTGTGGGTGGAGATGTGTAAAGACTGTGAGGTGGAGATGTGTAAAGACTGTGTTGGGTGGAGATGTGTAAGACTGTGGGTGGAGGTGTGTAAAGACTGTGAGGGTGGAGATGTGAAAGATGTTTTAGATGTAGAATGTCTGTGGGTGGGAGATGTGTAAAGACTTGGGTGTAGATGTGTAAAGACTGGGTGGAGATGTGTAAAGGACTGTGGGTTTGAGATTGTGTAAAGTGTGTGGAGATATGTAAAAAGACTGTGGGTGGAGATATGTATAAGGACTGGGTTGAGATGTAGAAAATCTGTGGTGGATTGGAGATGTGTAAAGACTGTGGGGTGGAGATGTGTAAAGACTGTGGGTTGAGATGTGTAAAGTCTTGGGGTGGAGATGTGTAAAGTCTGGGGTGGAGAGGTGTAAAGTCTGTGGGTGGAGATGTGTAAGACGGTGGGTGTAGATGTGTAAAGACTGGTTGAGATGTAGAAAGACTGTGGGGTGGAGATGTGTAAAGACTGTGAGTGGAGATGTGTAAAGACTGTGTATGAGATGTGTAAAGACTGTGGGTGAGATGTGTAAAGACTGGGTGAGATGTGTAAAGCTGGTGGGTTGTGACGTGTAAAGACTGTGGGGTGGAGATGTGTAAAGACTGTGGGGTGGAGATGTGTAAAGTCTGTGGGTGGAGTTGTGTAAAGTCTTGGGTGGAGTGTAGAAAGTTGTGGGTGGAGATGTGTAAAGACTGGGTTGGATGTAGAAAGACTGTGGGGTGGAGATGTGTAAAGACTGGGTGGAGATGTGTAAAGGACTGTGGGGGGAGGGTGAGATGTAGAAAGACGGGTGGGATGTAGAAAGACTGTGGGGTGGAGATCTAGAGGACTGGGTGGAGATGTGTAAAGACTGGGTGGAGATGTGTAAAGAGCTGGGTGGAGATGTGTAAAGACTGTGTGGGGTGGAGATGTAGAAAGACTGTGGGGTGAGATGTAGAAAGATGTGGGTGTGGAGATGTTTAAAGACTGTGGGGTGGAGATGTGTAAAGACTGTGGGTGGAGACGTATAAAGTCTGTGGGTGGAGACGTGTAAAGACTGGGTTGAGACGTGTAAAGTCTGTGGGTTGAGGACGTTGTAAAGGACTGTAGGTGGAGACGTGTAAAGACTGGGTGAGATTGTGTGTAAAGACTGTGGGTGGAGACGTGTAAAAAAACTTGTGGGTGGAGACGTGTATAAAGACTGTGGGTGGAGACGTGTAAAGGACGTAGGTGGAGACGGTGAAAGCCTGTGTGGTTGAGACGTGTAAAGCCTGTGGGTTGTGAGGACGTGTAAAGCCGGGGTGGAGGACGTAAGAATGTGGTGGAGCGTCTAAAGAATGGGGGTTTGAAGGGTTTGGAGACGTGTAAAACTGTGGGTGTGGAGACGTGTATAGTGTTAAGACGGGGTTGGAGATGTGTAAAGACTGTGGGTGGAGATGTGTAAAGGGACTGTGTGGTGGAGATGTGTAAAGACTGGGTGGGAGACGTTTAAAGACTGTGGGTGGCGGTTGGAGACGTGTTGTAAAGGACCTGTGGGTTGAGGACGTGTAAAGACTGTGGTGGAGATGTGTAAAGACTGTGGGTGGAGACGTGGTAAAGACTGTTGGTTGAGAGTATAAATTCCGTGGGTTGGAGAAGTGTAAAGTTGTGGGTGGAGACGTGTAAAGGACTGTGGGTTGTGACATGGTAAAATCTGTGGGTTGAGACGTGTAAAGTCTGTGGGTGGAGGATGTCTATAAGACTGTGGGTGGAGATATGTAAAGTCTATGGGTGGAGACATGTAAAGACTGTGGGTGGAGATGTGTAAAGGCAGTGGGTGGAGACGTGTAAAGACTGTGGGTGGAGATGTGTAAAGACTGTGGGTTGAGGTGTGAATGTGTAAAGACTGAAGACTGTGGTTGAGATGTGTAAAGACTGTGGGGGGTGAGACGTGTAAGGGATGTGGGTTGAGACGTATAAAAGTCTGTGGGTTGAGGGTGTAAAAGTGTGGGTGGAGACGTGTTTAAAAACTGTGGGTGGAGACGTGTTTTAAAGACTGTGGGGTGGGAGATGTGTAAAGACTGTGGGTGGAGATGTGTAAAGACTGTGGGTGGAGATGTGTAAAGGACGTGTGGGTGGAGATGTGTAAAGGACTGTGGGGTGGAGATGTGTAAAGGACTGTGGGGGTGGAGACGTGTACAACTGGTGGGTGGAGAGAGTGTATAGACTTGGGTTGAGAGTTGTAAAGTCTGTGGGTTGAGGATCGTGGTAAAATTGTTGTTCAAGACGGTGGTAGTGGTGGGGAGATGTGTAAAGACCTGTGGGTGAGATGTGTAAAGATGGGTGGAGAGTGTAATGAAAGACTGTGGGTGGGGGAGACGTGTAGTAAAGACATGTGGGTGTGAGCGTTGTACAGACGTGGCGTTTAGAAGACGTGTAAAGACTGTGGGTGGATGTGTAAAGGACTGTGGGTGGAGACGTGTTGGAAGGAATGTGTTGAGACGTTAAAATCTGTGGGTGAAGAAGTGTAAATATGGGGGGTGGAGACGTGTAAAGACTGTGGGTTGGGTGGACATGTAAAATTTGTGGGTTGAAGGACGGGTGTAAAGTCTGGTGGGCTGAGAGGAGTGTTATAGGACGTGGGTGGAGTATATGTAAAGTCTTATGGGTGGAGACATGTAAGGGACATGTGGGTGGATGCGATGTATAAAGGCCAGGGTGGGTGGAGACTGTTGAAAGACTGTGGGTGGAGACAGTGTATAGATGGGTGGAGACGTGAAAAGACGTGTGGGTGGGAATGTGTTAAGACTGGTTTGGATGGTTAAAGACTGTGGGGTTGAGATTGTAAGGGATGTGGTGGGGAGGAAAGACGGTTGGAGTGAACGAACGTAGGGAGATGTGGAAAGACTGTGGTGAGATGTGTAAGGACTGTGGGTGGAAGAGTGTAAAGACGTGGGGTGGAGATGTTGTAAAGGACTGGTCGGGTGGAAGTATGTGTAAAGACTGTGGGTGGCGAGTGTAAAGACGTGGGTGATGGTAAGAGTGGACGATGTGTAAAGATGTGGGTTGAGATGTGTAAAGATGGGAGATGTAACGTGGGTGGAGATGTGTAAGCATGTGGAGTTGAGATGTGTAAAGGACTGGTGATGTGTAAAGGCTGGTGAGACTGAATGTAAAGACGGTGTAGTGGAATGGGTGGAGACGTGAAAATGACACGGTGAGATTTAAACTGGGGGTTAGATTTGAGACGTGTAAAAGACTGGCTGGTGGACGTGTAAGAGTGTTGAGACTGTAAAATGTAAAGACTGTGGGTGGAGACGTGTAAAAGGCTTGGGTTGCAGACGTGTAACGACTGTGGGGGGTGGAGCGTGTAAAACTGGGACTGTAAGTGGGGTGGAGACGTGTAAATGAATGGGGTGAGTGAAGACTGTGGGTTGAGACGTGTAAAGACTGTGGTTGTTGAGACGTGGAAGACGTGGGTGAGCCGTGTAAAGACGGTGGGTGGAGACTTATTGTGTATAGACGGGTGGGAGTGTGTAAGCCTTGGGTTTGAGCATGCTGTTAAAGACGTGTGGTGGGGAGCTGTGTAAAGGACTGTGGGTGGGAGATGTGTAAAGGATGTGGGTGGAGAGTGTTAAAGATGTTGGGTTGAGATGTGAAAGATGGGGTGGAGATGTGTAAAGATTGTGGGTGGAGATGTGTAAGACTGTGGGTGGGACTGTGTAAAGACTGTGGGTGGAGATGTTAAAGACTGGGGTGGAGATGTGTAAGACTGGGTTGAGGTAAACGAATGTGGGTTGAGATGGTTAGACTGGGGTTGAGAGGTGTAAAGACTGTGGGGTTCGGAGAGTGTAAAGACTGTGGGTTTTGAGGAGTGTGTAAAGATCCATGTGGGTTTGAGATGTGTAAAGGATGTGGTGGATGGTAAGACTGGGGAGTGTAAAGACCATGTGGGTGGAGAAGTGTAAGATTGGGTAGCGGTTAAGCGTGAGGACGTGGTAAAGGACTTGGGGTTGAGACAGTAAAGCGACTTGGGTTGGTGAGAAACGTAAAGGACTGTGGGTGGAGCGGATAAGGACTGTGGGGAGAGTGTAAGATGGGTAGAGGTGTAAAGACTTGGGGTGAGATGTGGTAAAGACTGTGGGTGGAGACGTGTAAGACGTGGGTGAGACGTGTATAGACTGGGTGGAGATTCTGTTGTAAAGACTGTGGGTGAGAGATGTGTAAAGACTGGGTGGTTGAGATGTGTAAAGACTGTGGGTTGGAGGATGTGGTAAAGACTGGGGTTTGAGATGTGTAAAGACTGTGGGTTGAGATGTGTAAAGATGGGTGGAGACGTGATAAGACTGTGGGGTGGAGACGTGTAAAGGACTGTGGGTGGAGACGTGTAAAGAATGGGTTGAGACTGTTTGTAAAGACGGTGGGTTGAGCTGTGAAAGACTGTGGGTTGAGGATGTGTAAAGACTGTGGGTGGAGATGTGTAAAGGGACTGGGGGTGGAGATGTGTAAAGACTGTGGGGGAGATGTGTAAAGAATTGGGGTGGGTGGTAGACTGTGGGTGAGAGTGTAAGACTGTGGGTGGAGAGGTGTAAAAGACTGTGGGTGGAGATTTGGTAAAGATGTGGGAGGATGTTGTACAAGAACGTGGGTGGAGAGTGTTTAGACTGGGTTGAGTGTGTAAAGACTGTGGGGGGAGATGTGTAAAGACTGTGGGTGGAGATGTGTAAGACTTGGGTGGAGATGTGTTAAGACGGGGCTGAGATTGGTACAGACTGTGGGTGTTGAGATGTGTAAAGGGATGTGGGTGGAGATTGTGTAAAGGATGTGAGGTGAGGAAGATGTGGTGTGTGTAAGGACTGTGGGTGGAGATGTGTAAAAGACTGTGGGTGGAGATGGGTAAAGGATGTGGGTGGAGATGGTATAAGACTGTGGGTGGAGATGTGTAATAGACTGTGGGATGGAGAGTGTGAGATGTGGTGATGTGTAAAGATTGGGGTGGATGATGTGTATAGATGTGGGTGGAGAGTGTAAAAGATGGGTGGAGATGTTGTAAGACTGTGGGTGGAGACGGTAAAGACTGTGGGTGGAGATGGGTTAAAGAAACCTGGTGGTGTGGAGAGTGTGTAAAGATGTGGTGAGTGTGCTAGGACTTGGTTGGGATAGGAAGATGTGTGAAGGGTGAGGGAGAATTGTGGTGAGGTAAGACGGGTGGGGTGGAGATGTGTAAAGACTGTGGGTGAGGAGATGTGTATGTGGTAATTGGAAGACTGTGGGTGGAGTTGTAAGACTGGGAGTGGTATAGGATGTGGGTGGAAGCGTGTAAAGGATGTGGGTGGAGCTGTGTAAAGACTGTGGGTGGAGATGTGTGTAAAGGACTGTGGGTGGAGATGTGTAAACGGACTGTGGTGGGGAGCGATGTGTATAGACGTGGGGTGGAGATCCGATGTGGTAAAAGACTGGGGCGTGGAGATGTGTAAAGACTGGGGTTGGAAGATGTGTAAAGGAATTGATGGTTGGAGATGTGTATAGGACTGGTGGAGGAGATGTGTAAAGACTGTGGGTGGAGATGTGTAAAAGACTGTGGGTGGAGATGTGTAATGGCTGTGGGGTGGAGACGTGTAAAGACTGTGGGTGGCGATGTGTAAAGACTGTGGTGGAGATGTGTAAAGACTGTGGGTGGAGATGTTGTAACAGAATGTGGGTTGAGACGTTGTAAAAGACTGGGTGGAGATGTTGTAAAGACTGTGGGTGGAGAGGTGTATAGACTGGAATGAATAAAAAAAAAAAAACTAAACAAACAAAAAATAACTGGGACAAAAAAACACAACTGAAACAAAAATGGAAAAAAAAACAAAAACTACAAAAAAAACAAAAAAAAAAACAAACAAAAATAAAACTGGGTGGACACTGCAAACAAAAAAAAAAACTGAAAATGGGAAAACAAAACAAACAAAAAATGTGAAAAACCAAAAAACAAGAGAAAACAAAAACTAAAAAGTAACGGGGTGGAAATAAACTGGGGAAAAAAAAAAAAAAACGAAACAAAAAACACAAAAAAAAAAACTGAAAAAAAGAAAAATCACTGACAAAAAAAAAAAAAAAAAAACTGGGACAATTAACTGATAACGGGAAAAGAAAAACAAAAAAAACTGCAACAAAAAAAAAAAAAACTGAAAATAAAAAACAACTGGGTGGAGATGTGTACAGACTGTGGGTGAGAGGTGTAAAGACTGGTGGTGGAGGATGTGTAAAGACTGTGGGTGGAGATGTGTAAAAGACTGTGGGTGGAGATGTGGTAAAGACTGTGGGTGAGAGAGGGTAAAAGACTGTGGGTGGCGATGTGTATAGATGGGTTGGAGATGTGTAAAGTGTGGGTGGTAGACGTGTAAAGGATGTGGGTGGAGATTGTAAAGAATGGGGTGGAGATGTGGAAAGATGTGGGTGGAGGATGTGTAACGACGTGGTGTGGAGATGTGTATAGATGGGTGGAGATGTGTTGTAAAGGGATGTGGGTTGGAGATTGGTTAGGACTGGGTGGAGATTTGTGTAAAGACTGTGGGTGGAGATGTGTATAGACTGGTGGAGATGTGTAAAGACTGTGGGTGGAGATGTGTATAGACTGTGGGTGGAGATGTGTAAAGACTGTGGGTGGAGATGTGTATAGACTGGGTTGAGATGTGTAAAGACTGTGGGTGGAGATGTGTAAAGACTGTGGGTGGAGATGTGTATAGACTGTGGGTGGAGATGTGTAAAGACTGTGGGTGGAGATGTGTACCATTAACGTCACGTGTGCCCTTCAAACAGCTGTGCTATTATCTGGCAAAGAGCATGTTGGAAACTTGGAGAATCTCATGGGGGCAGTCCTTAAAAATGGGATTAGAGTGTAGGGGGAAGCCAGCAACACTCAAGCACTAAAGTAGGGTATTGGAGGGTAATAGGTCAAAAAGAAAATAACAAAAACCTTTATATTTAGAGCCACAGCTATCCAGTAAGATAAAGTGGTTTTCACAGTGTACATACCTTATAAATCAACTTTAACATCTACTACCCTTACAATCCTTACCTAGTATGGAGATCTTTTTCCCGATCCTCTCATAGTTTACACACATGCAGATGAGGCGTCTCGAAAACAGTTGACTGCACAGCCAATGACTGAAAGCTGTTTCCAGAGCTGCCTCCTTCACACATGTGCAAACTCATACAAGATCTTGTAGGCGCAGCAGAGTTGAGGTGTTGGTTTGAACTTGCCCTTTAATTAAAACAATTTTCTGCAGCCCTCTTAAAATCTGCAACATTCCAAACAGCGTTGAACAAAACGTATTTATAGCAAGTTTATTATTATTCATTCCATTCCAGTCTGGGCACCGAAATCTTGTTAACTTGACGATCCCTTAACCTCGTGTCGCTTTATTTAGTAGCAAATCGGAAAGAGAACAAGCAGGAAACGTCTGGGATTTTTTTCAATCCTCGTGGGGCTCTGGGTTACACCGCGTCTGAAATTTATTTGAGACGCTGATTGTGACCTGTTTGTCGCTGTTTATAGAAGCTGAATAAAGTATTCACTACTCCGATAATTAACCCACAGAACGTAATATCCAGCGGCTTCATTTCACACTTTGACTGTACGAGTGCAGACAAACCGGCAAAAAACTCTGTATAAAACCTGCGATTTTATGTGTCTCTGCGACAAGCAATAGACTGGTCAGTCTGTAAAGTGACACTGGCTCCCTGATAAACTGGGATTTTATGTGTCTCTGAGAGAAGCAATAGACAGACCGGTCTGTAAAGTGACACTGGCTCCCTGATAAACTGGGATTTTATGTGTCTCTGAGAGAAGCCATAGACAGACCGGTCTGTAAAGTGACACTGGCTCCCTGATAAACTGGGATTTTATGTGGTTTGTTTCCCTCCCCCCTCTAGAGAAGCCCATAGACAGACCGGTATGTTAAAGTGAAAATGGCCTCCTGATAAACTGGGATTTTATGTGTCGCTCTGAGAGCATACAATAAGACCGGTCGCTGTTAAAGTGGACACTGGCTCCGCTGATGAATATGGGATGGTATGGTTGTGATGTCTCTGAGAGTAAAAGAAAGCCACCAGACGCGACCGGGGTCTGTAAAGTGACACTGGCTCCCTGATGACAACTGGGGATTTTTGTGTCTCTGAGAGAAGTCCACAAGACAGAACGGGTCTGTAAAGTGACACTGGCTCCCTGATTGAAACTGGGATTTATGTGTTCTCTGAGAGAAGTCCATAGTACGAGGACGCTGGTCTCGTAAAGGTGACACGGCTCCCTGATAAACTGGGATTTTATGGTCTCTGAGAGAAGCCATAGACAGACCGGTCTGTAAAGTGACACTGGCTCCCTGATAAAATGGGATTTTATGTGTCTCGAGAGAAGCAATAGACAGACTCGGTCTGTAAAGGACACTGGCTCCCTGATAAACTGGGATTGTATGTGTCTCTGAGAGAAGCAAGAAGACAGACGGTCTGTAAAGTGACACTGGTCCCTGTATATAACGGGATTATGATGTCTCTGAGAGAAGCCAGACAGACCGGTCTGTTAAAGTGACACTGGCTCCCTGATAAAACTGGGAGTTTTAATGTGTCTCTGAGAGAAGCCAAGACAGACTGTCTGTAAAGTGGATCACTGGCTCCTGATAAACTGGGATTTTATTGTCTTGAGAGACTGAAGCCAAGCCATAGACGAGCGGTCTGTAAAGTGACACTGGCCTCCCCTGATAAACTGGGATTTTATGTGTTCTAGAGAAAGCAATAGACAGACCGGTCTGTAAAGGTGAACACTGGCTCCCTGATAAAACTGGTTGATTGATTTATGTGTCTCTGAGAGAAGCCACAGACAGACCGGTCTTAAAGTTACACTGGCTCCCTGATAAACTGGTATTTTATGTGTCTTTGAGAGAGTCTGCATAGACAGGATCGATGTCGTAAGTGACACTGGCTCCCTGTAAACTGGGATTATTGGTTAATGTGTTCTGAGAGAAAAGCAATAGACCGAGATCAGGTCTTAAAGTGCCACGTAGCTCCCTATATATAAACGGTGGATTGTTATGTGTCTCTAGAGAAAGCCACAAGACAGATCGAGTCTGTAAAGTGACACTGCTCCCTGATAAACTTGGATTGTATGTGTCTCTGAGAGAAGCAATAAAGACTGATCCGTCTGTATAGTGACACTGGCTCCCTGATACTGGGATTTTATGTGTCTCTGAGAGAAGCACCATAGACGATCAGTCTGTAAAGTGCACTGGCTCCCTGATAAACTGGGATTTTATGTGTTCTGAGAGAAGCAATAGACAGAACGTCTGTAAAGTGACCACTGGCTCCCTGATAAACTGGGATTTAGGTGTCTCTTGAGAGAAGCCACAGACAGGACCGGTCTGAAAGTGACACTGGCTCCCTGATAAACTGGGTATTATGTTGTTTCTGAGAGAGCAATAGACAGACCGGTTCTGTAAAGGACACTGGCTCCCTGATAAACTGGGATTTATGGTCTCTGAGAGAAGCCATAGACAGACGGTCTGTAAGTGACACTGATGCTCCCTGATAAACGGGGGGTCTTTTGTATTGTGTCTCGATGAGAAAGCAAGCGTTAGAAAACAGACCGGTCTGCTTAAGTGAAACCTATGCTCACCTGTATAAACTTGGATTTTGTGTATCTCGGAGAAGCATAGCAACAGAAGATCGTGTAAGTGACACGGGCCCCTGATACTGGGAATTTTATGTGTCTCTGGAGAAGCCATAGACAGACAGTCTGTAAAGTGACACTGGCTCCCTGATAAACTGGGATTGTAGGTGTCTCTGAGAGAAAGCAATAGACAACGGTCTGTTAAAGTGACACTGTGGCTCCTGTAAACTGGGATGTATGTGTTTGAGAGAAGCAATAGACGATCCGTCGTGTAGTTAAAGTGAACATGGCTCCCTGATAAACTGGGAATTATGTGTCTCTGAGAGAAGCCATAGACAGATCAGTTGTTAAAGTGACACTGGCCTCCCTGATAAACTGGGATTTTGGGTCTCTGAGAGATTAGCAATGACAGATCAGTCGTAAAGTGACACTGGCTCCCTGATAAACTGGGAATTTAGTGTGTCTCTGAGAGAAGCATAGCAACACGATCAGTCTGTAAAGTGACCACGGCTCCCTGATAAACTGGGAATTTATGTGTCTCTAGAGAAGCATAGACAGATTTTCCAGTCTGTTAAAGTGACACTGGCTCCCTGATATAACTCGGATTTTATGGTGTCTCTGAGAGAAAGCAATAGACAGACGGTCTGTAAATTGACACTGGCTCCCTGATAAAACGTGGAGATTTATGTGTCTCTGAGAGAGCCAATAGACAGACCGGTCTGAAAGTACATGGCTCACTGATAAACTGGGATGTTATGTGTCTTTTGAAAGGAAGCAATAGACAGACCGGTCTGTTAAAGCACGGCTCCGATAAAACTGGGATTGTATGTGTCTCTGGAGAACGCATAAGAGTAGAGTCCTTGTCTGTAAATAGTGACACTGGCTCCCTGAATAATGGGATTTATGTGTCTTTGAGAGAAGCAATTAGACCAGACGGTCTGAATAAAGTGGACTGGCTCCCTGATTAAACGGAATTTATGTGGCTATGAGAGACAGCAAAGACTGATCAGGTCTGTAAAGTGACAACTGGACCCCTGATAAACGGGGATTTTATGGGTCTTCTAAGAGAAGAAGCAATGAAACCAGACTCAGGTCTGTAAAGTGACACTGGCTCCCTGATTAAAACTGGGAATTTATGTGTCTCTGAGAAAGGCATAGAAGATCAGTCTGTTAATTTTTGTTTTTTTTTTTTTTTTTTTTTTTTTTTTTTTTTTTCTGTGTGTTTTTTTTTTTTTTTTTTTTTTTTTTTGTTTTTTTTTTTTTTTTTTTTTTATTTTTTTTTTTTTTTTTTTCTTTTTTTTTTTTTTTTTTTTTTTTTTTTTTTTTTTTTTTTTTTTTTTTTTTTTTTTTTTTTTTTTTTTTTTTTTTTTTTTTTTTTTTTTTGTTTTTTTCCCATTTTTTTTTTTTTTTTTTTTTTTTTTTTTTTTTTTTTTTTTTTTTTTTTTCTTTTTTTTTTTTTTTTTTTTTTTCTTTTTTTTTTTTTTTTTTTTTTTTTTTTTTTTTTTTTTTTTTTTTTTTTTTTATTTTTCTTTTTTTTTTTTTTTTTTTTTTGTTTTTTTTTTTTTTTTTTTTTTTTTTGTTTTTTTTTTTTTTTGTTTGTCTTTTTTTTTTTTTTTTTTTTTTTTTTTTTTTTTTTGTTTTTTTTTCTTTTTGTTTTTTTTTTTTTTTTTTTGTTTTTTTTTTCTTTAAAGTGGACACGGGGCTCCCTGATAAAATGGGGATTTTATGGGTCTTGAGAGAAGCCAAGACAGATCCGGTCTGTAAAGTGACACTGGCTCCCTGATAACTGGGATTGTATGTGTCTCTGAGAGAAGCCATAGAACAGACCGGTCTGTAAAGTGGACATGGCTCACCCTGATATAACTGGGATGTATGTGCTCGAGAGAAGAGCAAATAGACAGAACGGTCTGTTAAGAGTGACACTGGCTCCCTGATAAACCATAAACTGGGGAATTTTTTTATGTGTTTCTGAGGGAGAGCCATAGACAGTATGCAGTCTGTAACGTGACACTGGCTCCCTGATAAACTGGGATTTATGTGTCTATGAGAGATGCCATAGACAGAATCGTCTGGTAAGTGACACTGGCTCCCTGATAAACTGGGATTTTATGTGTCTCTGAGAGAAGCAATAGACAGACGACGCGGTCTGTAAAGTGACACGGCTCCCTGATAAACGTGGGATTGTATGTGTCTCTGAGAGAAGCAATAGACAGACCGGTCTGTAAAGTGACCTGGCTCCCTGATAACTGGGAATTGTATGTGTCTCTGAGAGAAGCCAAGACAGACCGGTCTGTAAGTGACACTGGCTCCCTTGATAAACTGGGATTTTATGTGTCGTCTCGAGAGAAGCCAATAGACAGATCAGTTGTAAAGTGACACTGGCTCCCTGATAAACTGGGATTTTATATGTGTCTCTGAGAGAAGACCATAGACAAGACGTCTGTAAAGGTGACACTGGCTCCTGATAAACTGGGAATTTATGTGTCTCTGAGAGAAGGCCAAACAACGCGTCCTGTAAAGTGACACTAGTCCCTCGCCTGATAAACTGGGATATTTATGTGTCTCTGTAGAGAAGCATAGACACATTTCCCTGGTCTGTAAAGGGGGAACACTGGCTCGTCGGGGTCGGAATGATAGAAACTTGTTGTTCGTATGGTGTCTCTGTAGAGAAGTCAGAGACAGACCGGGTCTTAAAGTTACACTGGCTCGGCAGCTGATAACTTGGTGAATTTTATGTGTCTCTGAGAGAAGGTCTTCTAGACAGTACAGGATGCCGGGATTGTCACTTTACAAGCCTGAACCAGTCGATTGGTCTTGTCGCAGAGACACATAAAATCGCAGGTTTTTATACAGATTTTGTTTGCCTTTTTGTTCTGCACTCGTACAGTCAAGTGTGAACTGAAGCCGCTGTATATACGTTCTGTGGTTCATTATCGGAGTTAGTGAATACTTTATTCAGCTTTCTATAACAAGCAGCGACAAACAGGTCAACAATCAGCTCTCAAATAAATTTCAGACGCGGTGTAAACCCAGAGCCCCACGAGGATTGAAAAATCCCAGAGCGTTTCCTGCTTTGTCTCTTTTTTCGATTTGCTACTAAAAAATGCTACACGAGGTTAAAGGAAATCGTCAAGTTCACAAGATTTCGAGTGCCCAGAACTGGAAGGGGAATGAATAATAATAACTTGCTATAAATACGTTTGGTTCAACGCTGTTTGGAATGTTGCCGATTTTAAGAGGGCTGCAGAAATTGTTTTATTAAAGGGCAAGTTCAAACAACACCTCAACTCTGCTGCGCCTACAAGATCTTGTATATTTTGCACATGTGTGAGGAGGCAGCCTGAAACAGCTTTCAGTCATTGGCTTGTGCAGTCAACTGTTTTCCGAGACGCCTCATCTGCATGTGTGTAAACTAGAGAGGATCGGGAAAAAGACCTCCATACTAGGTAAGGATTGTAATGGTAGTAGATGTTAAAGTTTATTTATAGGTATGTACGACTGTGAAAACCACTTTATCTTGACGGATAGCTGTGGCTCTAAATATACAGGTTTTTGTTATTTCTTTTTGACCTTTCCCTCCACTACCCTACTTAGTGCTTGATTGTTGCTGGGCTTCCCCCTACACTCTATCCCATTTTTTAAAGGACTGCCCCCCTGAGAATCTCCAAGTTCCAACATGCTCTTTGCCAGATTAGAGCCACAGCTGTTTGAAGGGCACACTGTGACGTTAATTGACACATCTCCACCTCACAGTCTTTACACATCTCCACCCCGCATTTCTATCCACATCGTCCACCCACAGTCTTTACACTCTCCACCCACAGTCTTTACACATCTCCACCCACAGTCTTTACACATTCCACCCCCAGTCTTTAACCATCTCCACCCAGTCTATACACACCCACCCACAGGCTTTACACATCTCCACCCACAGTCTATCACATCTCCACCCACAGTCTTTACACATCTCCACCCGTCTATACACATCTCCACCCACATTCTTTAACACATCTCCCCCAGTCTATACACATTCCACCCACAGTCCTTTAACACATCTCCACCCACAGTCCTTTACACATCTCCACCCATCCCTTATACACAGTCCCCCCCACAGTCTTACACATCCCACCCACAGTCTTTACACAATCTCCACCCACAGTCTTTACACATCTCCACCCCGTTCTATACAATACACATCTCCACCCACAGTCTTACACATCTCCCACCCAGTCTTTACACATCTCCACCCACGTCCTTTACAACATCTCCACCCAGTCTATAACATCTCCACCCACAGTCTTTACACATCCCACCCACATTCTTTACACATCTTCCCCCCACATTTTAACACATCCTCCACCCCCAGTCTTTACACGTTCTCCACCCACAGTCTTTACACATCTCCTCCACCCAGTTCTAGACACAATCTCCACCCACAGTCTTTACACATCGCCACCCACAGTCCTTTACCACGCTCCACCCACATCCTTTACACATCTCCACCCACAGTCTTTAACACATCTTCCACCCCAGTCTTTACACTCTCCACCCACAGTCTTTACACATCTCCACCCAGTCTATACACATCTCCACCCACAGTCTTTTACACATCTCCACCCAGTCTTTCACGTCTCCAACCCACAGTCTTTACACATCTCCACCCACAGTCTTACACAATCTCCACCCACATCTTTACACATCTCCACCCACAGTCTTTACACTCTCCACCCACAGTCTTTACACAATCTCCACCCCAGTCTTTCACATCTCCACCCACAGTCCTTTACACTCTCCACCCACATCCCTATACACAAGCTCCACCCACATCCTTTACAAACATCTCCCCCAACAGTCTTTACACATCTCCACCAACAGTCTTTTACACATCTCCACCACAGTCTATACACATCTCCACCCACAGTCTTTACACATCTCCACCCACAGTCTTTACACATCTCCACCCACAGTCTTTCCACTCCCCACTCCACATTCTTTACACGTCTCCACCCACAGTCTTATACACATCTTCCGACCCACAGTCTTTACCCCTCTCACCCACAGTCTTTACAAACATCTCCACCCACAGTCTTTACACAACTCCACCCACATTCTTTACCCATCGCCACCCACAGTCGTTACACATACTCCACCCACATCTATACCATCTCCACCCACAGTCTTTACACTCTCCACCCAGCATTCCTTACACATCTCCACCCACAGTCTTATTACACGTCCTCCACCCACAGTCTTTAACACTCCCACCCACAGTCTTTACACATCTCCACCCACATCTATACACATCTCCACCCACAGTCCTTTACAACATCTTCCCCCACTTCTTTACACATCTCCCCCACAGTCTACACATCTCACCCACAGTCTTTTACAAAACACAATCCCCACCCACAGTCCCTTTACAACACATCTCCACCCACAGTCTTTAACCACATCTCCACCCACAGTCCCTTTACACTCTCCACCCACATTCTTTACACATCTCCACCCCCAGTCTTTACCATCTCAACAATCAACAACCCACATCTTTACAATCCAAGCCACATCTTTCACATCTCCCCCCACAGTCTATACACAGCTCCACCCCCCGTTCCTTTACAACATCTCCACCCACATTCTTTACTCATCTCAACCCCGTCTATACACATCTCCCACCCCAGTCGTTACACATCTCCACCCCGTCTTTTCACCAATCCCACCCACATCCTTTCACATCTTCCACCCACAGTCTTACACATCTCCACCCACATGTCTTTACCATCTCACCCACAGTCTTTACACATCTCCACCCACAGTCTTGACACATCTCCACCCACAGTCTTTACACCTCTCAACCCACAGTCTTTACACATCTCAACCCACAGTCTTTTACAACGTCTCAACCCAGTCTTACACGTCTCCACCCACCGCTTTACACGTCTCCACCACATCTTTACACGTCTTCCACCACAGTCCTTTACACATCTCACACTCAACCCCAGTCTTACACATCTCCACCCAGCAAAAAACATCTTTACACATCTCCACCCCAGTCTTTACACATCGCAACCCAGTCTACACATCTCTTCTCCCCCACGTCTTTACCATCTCCTACCCAGTCTATACACCTTTCTCCACCCACAGTCTTTACAACGTCTCCCACCCACAGTCTTTACACATCAACCCCCAGTCTTTTACACATCTCAACCCACAGTCCTATACACGTCTCCACCCACAGTCTTTCACGTCTCCACCCACATCTTTACATGTCTCAACCCACAGTCTTTACACACACTCTCAACCCCGTCTTTACAACGTCTCCACCCACAGAGTCTTTCCACGTCTCCACCCACACATCTTTCCACGGCTCCACCCATTCCTTACAACATCTCAACCCACAGTCTTACACACGCAAAACCCACAGTCTTTACACATCTCCACCCACAGTCTTTACACATCTCAACCCCAGTCTTTACACATCTCAATCTCACCCACAGTCTTTACACATCTCAACCAAACAGTCTTTACACAATCTCCACCCACAGTCTTTACACATCTCCACCCACTGTCGTTACACGTCCCACCCACATCTTTCACATCGCCACCCACAGTCTTTACACATCTCCACCCACAGTCTTTACAACATCTCAACCCACATCTTTACACATCTTCACCCACAGCTTTTACCATCTCCACCCCCAGTCTTTACCTCTCCACCCACATTCTTTACACTCTCAACCCAAAGTCTTTACACATCTCCACCCATCTATCACGTTCTCCACCCACCGTCTTTACACGTCTCAACCCACGGTCTTACACGTCTCAACCCCCATGTCTTTACCGTCTCACCCACAAGTCTATACACGTCTCCACCCACAGTCTTTACAACGTCTCCACCCACAGGTCGTTACACGTCTCCAACCCACAGTCTTTACAACGTCTCCACCCACAGTCTTTTACACGCCGCAAACCCACAGCCTTTACACGTCTCAACCCACATCTTTACACATCTCAACCCATTCTTTACAACGTCTCCACCCAGTCTTTACAAACTCTACAACCCACAGTCTTTACACGTCTCCACCCTCCTTTACACATCGTCAACCCCAGTCTTTACACATCTCAACCCACATCCTTTTAACACCATCTCCACCCACAGTTTTACAACATCTCAACCCACATCTTTAACACATCTCAACCCACAGTCTTTACACCTCTCACCCACAGTCTTTTACACATCTCCACCCACAGTCTTTACACGTCTCCCACCACATCTTTGCAACTTCTCCCACACCCACAGTCTTTACACATCTCCACCCACAGTCTTTACACATCTCCACCCCACAGTCGTTACACTCTAACCCACAGTCCTTTACCCATCTCCACCCACAGTCTTTACACATCTCAACCCACAAGTCTTTACAACCTCCCACCCAGTCTTTCCACATCCCACCCACAGTCTTTACACGTCCTCCACCCAGTCCTATCACGTCTCCACCCACAGTCTTTTACACGTCTCCACCCCTGCTTTCACATCTCCACCCACGTCCTTACATTCTCCACCCATAGACTTTACATATCTCCACCCACCAGTCATAGACAGTCTCCACCCACAGACTTACACGTCTCAACCCACAAATTTGAATGTCACAACCCACAGTCTTTACACGTACTCACCCACAGACTTACACTCTCACCCACGAATTGATACGTCTCAACCAACAGTCTCAACACGTCTCCCACCCACAGTCTTTACACACTCCCAACCCACTTCTTTACCCACGTCTCAACCCACATTCTGTATAACTCCTCAACCCACAGTCCCTTACAAATCTCCACCCACAGTCTTTAACGTCGCCCCACCCATTCTTTACACATCTCCACCGACAGTCTTTTACACATCTCCAACCCACAGTCTTTACACGTCTCAACTTCACCCAAACTTTACACCGTCTCAAACCCATCTATACACGTCTCCCACCCACCCACATCTTTACCGTTCTCCAACCCACAGTCTTTACACACTCTCCACCCACAGTCCTTTCAACAACTCGCCCCCACAGTCTTTACATACACATCTCCACCCACAGTCTTTACACTCTCCACCCACAGTCTTTACACATCTTCCACCCACCATCTTTACACGTCTCCCACCACACGTTTTAACAACGGTCGCCCTCCCCCACAGACTTTTACACCTCTCTCAACCCACAGACTTTATACGTCTCAACCCACAGTCTTTACAGTCTCCACCCACAGTCTTTACACACTCAACCCTCCGTCTTTTACACCTCTCAACCCACAGTCTTTACACTCCCACCCACAGTCCTTTACACGTCTCCACACCACTGCCTTACGACATCTCCACCCACAGTCTTACACTGTCCCACCCATAGACTTTACATATCTCCACCCACCGTCCTATAGACATCTCCACCCCACAGACTATTACAGTCTCAACCCACAGATTTTACATGTCACAGACCACCCACATCTTACCCGTCTCCACCCACTAGCGTTACACTTCTCAACCCACGGAATTTATACGTCCTCAACCAACATTCTTTACACGTCTTCCAACCCAATCTTTACACATCTCCACCCACAGTCTTTACTACACCGTCTCAACCCACAGTCTTTACAATACACGTCTCCACACACAGTCTTTACACGTCTCCCCCCATTCTTTACACTCTCCCCCCACATTCCTTTACACATCTCCACCCACATTCCTTTACACTCTCCACCCACCTTCCTTACAAAAACGTCTCCCACCCACCAGTTTTAACACGTCTCCACCACATTCTTTAGACGTCTCCACCCACTTCTTTACAACGTCTCCACCCCCAGGCTTTAACCGTCTCAACCCCCAGGCTTACCACACGTCTCAACCCCACAGGCTTTACCCGTCTCCCCCACCTACAGCTTTACACGTCTCCACCCACAGTCTTTACACGTCTCCACCCACATTTTTACACGTCTCCACCCACATCTTTACACATCTCCACCCAGTCTTTCACGTCTCCACCTACAGTCCTTTACACGCTCAAAAAACCCACAGACTTTTACAACGTCTCAACCCAACCAGTCTTTACACGTCTCCACCCACAACTTTATACGTCTCCACCCACAGTCCCTGTCACCATCTCCACCCCACAGTCTTTAAACATCTCCACCCCCCAGTCTTCTACATCGCCAACCCCACAGTCGTTCTACAGCTCCACCCCACAGTCTTTACACATCTCCCCCCATTCTTTTTACACATCTTCCACCCAGTCTGTAATCAACATCTCCACCCATTCTTTCTACTCTCCACCCACAGTCCTTTCTTACTCGCCCCCAGTCTTTCTACAATCTCCACCCCCAGTCTTACACATCTCCACCCAGGTCTTTCACATCTCCACCCCAACATCTTTCTACATCTCAACCCGTCTTTTACCATCTCCACTCCACCCACAACTTTCTACATCTCATCCACCCACAGACTTACACAACTCCACCCACAGAAAAAACTTTACACTCTCCACCCCACAGTCTTTACACATCTCCACCCCACATCTTTAACACGTCACAACCCACAGTCTTTACACATCTTCAACCCAGTCTTTTACAACACTCCTCAACCACAGTCTTTCACTCTCAGTACCACAGTCTTTACACATCTCCACTCCATTCTTACACATCTCATCCCACAGTCTTTTCTACATCTCAACCAGTCTTTACCATCTACACCCAGTCTTTAACATCTCCACCCACAGACTTTACAACTCTCCACCCACAGAACTTTACACACTTCCACCCACAGACTTTACACATCTCAACCCAACAGTCTTTACAACATCTCCACCCCACATTCTTTACACACTCCACCCACAAGTTCTACATCTCAACCCAGTCCCTTTACTATCTCCACCCACAGTCTTTACATATCTTCCACAGGCTCCCTGATAAACTGGGAGGTATGTGTCTCTGAGAGAAGCAATAGACCAGACCGGTCTTGTTCATAAGTGACACGGCTCCCTGATAAACTTGGATTTTATGTTCTCTGAGAGAAGCGATAGACAGACCGGTCTGTAAAGTGCACTGGCTCCCTGATAAATGGCGAATTTTGTGTCTCTGGAGAAGCATAGAAGATAAGTCTGTAAAGTCTAACTGGCTCCCTGATAAACTGGGATTTTTATGTGTCTTTGAGAGAAGCATGAAGGACCGTCTGTGAAAGTGACAACGGTCCCTGAAAACGGGAATTTATGTGTCCTGAGAGAAGCAATAACAGATCATCTGTAAAGTGACACTGGCTCCCCTGATTAACTGGCGTTTTAGTGTCTCTGAGTAGAAGCCATAGACAGCCGTCTGTAAGTGACACTCGGCTCCCTGATAAATGATGTATGTGCTCGTAGAGAGAAGCAAGACCGATCAGTCTGTAAAGTGACACGGGCTCCCTGATAAACTGGGATTTTATTGTTCTCTGAGAGAAGCAATAGACAGACCGGTCCCTGTAAAGTGACACTGGCTCCTGATAAACTGGAATTTTTGTGTCTCTGGAGAAGCCATAGACAGACGGTCTGTAAAGTGACACTGGCTCCCTGATTAAACTGGGATTTTATGTGTCTCTGGAGAAGCCATAGACAGACCGGTCTGTAAGTGACACTGGCTCCTGAATAACTGGGATTTTATGTGTCTCTGAGAGAAGCATGACAGACAACGGTCTGTAAGTGACACTGGCTCCCTGATAAACTGGATGTTATGTGTCTCTAGAGAGAAGCAATAGACAAGACGTAGTGTAAAGTGACACTGGCTCCCTGATAAACTGGGAATTTATGTGTCTCTGAGAGAAGCATAGACAGATCAGGTCTGTAAGTGACACTGGCTCCCTGATAAAACTGGGATTTTGTGTCTCTGAGGAAGCATAGACAGATCGTCTGTAAATGACACTGGCTCCCTGATAAACTGGGATTTATGTTGTCTCTGAGAGAAGCAATAGCACAGACGGTCTGTAAAGTGACATGGGCTCCCTGATAAACTGGATTTATGTGTCTCTAGAGAAGCAATAGACAGACCGTCTGTAAAGTGACACTGCTCCCTGTAAAACTGGGATTGTATGTCTCTGAGAGAAGCCATAGACAGACGGTCTGTAAAGTAAAGTGACACTGGCTCCCGGATAAACTGGGATTTTATGTGTCTCTGAGAGCAAGCCATAGACAGACCGGTCTGTAAAGTCACGTGCTTCCCTGATAAACTGGGATTGTTTGTGTCTTTTAGAGAAGCAATGCACAGACCGGTCTGTAAAGCACGTGGCTCCGATAACTGGGATTTAGTGTCTCTGAGAGAAGCCATGACAGACCGTCTGTAAAGTGACACTGGCTCCCTGATAAACTGGGATTTATGTGTCTTTGAGAGAAGCAATAGACAGACGGTCTGTAAGTGGACTGGTCCCCTGATAACTGGAATTTATATGTGTCTCTGAGAGAGCCATAGACGACACGGTCTGTAAAGTGACACTGGCCCCTGATAAACGGATTTTATGGTGTCTCTGAAAAGCAATAGAAAAACAGACCAGGTCTGTAAAGTGACACTGGCTCCCTGATTAAACTGGGAATTTATGTGTCTCTGAGAGAAGCATAGACAGATCACGTCCTGTAAAGTGACACTGGACTCCCTGATAAACTGGGATTTTATGTGTCTTTAGGAGAGAAGCCATAACCTAGCCGTTCTGTAAAGTGAACACTGGCTCCCGCTGATAAGACTGTGAATTTTAGTGTCTCTTAGAGAAGCCAATATACAGATCCGAGTCGGTAAAGTGACACTGGCCTCTGATAAACGGGATTTTATGTGTCCTCTGAGGAAAAGCAATAGACAGATGCAGTACTGAAAGTGACACTGGTCTCCCTGATAACTGGGAATTTGTGTCTCTTCTTGTAGAAGCAATAGACAGACCGGTCTCGTAAGACACTGGCTTCCCTGATAAACTGCGGTTTATTGTCTCTGATGAGAGAAGCATAGAACAGAGGTCTGTAAATGACACTTGGCTCCCGAAAAACTGGGAATTTATGTGTCTCTGAGAGAAGCAATAGACAGATCAGTCTGTAAAGTGACACTGGCTCCTTGATAAACTGGGATTTTATGTGTCTCTGAGAGAAGCAATAGACAGATCAGTCTGTAAAGTGACACTGGCTCCCTGATAAACTGGGAATTTGTGTCTCTGTGAGAAGCAATAGACAGACCGGTCTGTAAAGTGACACTGGCTCCCTGATAAACTAGGAATTTATGTGTCTCTGAGAGAAGCAATAGACAGATTGGTCTGTAAAGTGACACTGGCTCCCTGATAAACTGGGATTTTATGTGTCAATCCCAACATTGACCAGTGTAACCGATTGACCTTCCCTTGAGATTTCCCAGCCAGATCGTGGTTTGGTCCATACGGACATCTTTAGAGTTACTGGTGCCTTAGTTGTCGTTGTGTAGCAGTGACTATTAGTAGAACAGCAATAACTGATCTGTCCTGGAGATTATCCTCGTGTCCCCTTTATTTTATTCCTCTCCTACTTAATGGACTCCATAGTACAGAGACCTGCAGTGCTAAATCCTGGTTAATATTCCCTGGTTGTTTGACTAGAGGGGTGATATTCAGGGCTTATGCTGGACAAACATGTCTCTGGCAATCCATCCGACTGTCATGGTTACATGTTTGGGGAAGCAGTGCCCCCTGGGCGTTGGATAAAACTCGTTCTTTTTCACCTTCGGATGCAGGAGAGAAATATAACATGTACGTGTTGGGTTCATGTGGCCTTTAAGGTTTCTAATCCACATGGAAAGGTGACTGCCAGCCTTTAACTCCCCAGGTGCCAGATTCGTCTTCACCCTTTGAAATAACTGATAATAGATTTTTACATTTATTCTGAGACCGTAAAAAGTCGCTGCGTTATCGAGGTTTGTATGTCCCGTGTGCAAATCCGAAGAGAAAAATCTCTCCCGGCAGCAGTGGACTATGGGTAAAACACGGAGGATTCACGATTGTGGTGATTTCCGCGTAAGCGGTATCTTTTTTTTTTTTTTTTTTTAATGAAAAATGACATTGTTTTATATTAATCTTTAATTAAAAACATGTATCCCTTGTGTTGCCTTTAACCCATTACTTGTTTTGCTCAGGCTTAGTATCCCTCCTCCCGACCCTCTCTTAAGTGACGCCTCCTTTATTTGTGAGGGCAAGCATGCTCAGTAATCCCTATGATTAGGGCACTAGGAGAGGAAATTTCCCACCATGCAATTCACAGATACCAACTGTCATTCCAGCTACAGCAAATCTGCACACGGCAGAAGGGTTTATGATAATGAGGCATATGATTGACAGCTGAAATGTAAGATGGTTCAGATTGGATATCTTAAGAAATAGGGGACAGATCCACAGAAAATATTAGTGTGATAGTTTCCAATTATAGGTGATTTTTTTCCAGTCTACATACATAGGTTAAAGAAGTGTATAAGTTTACATTAAGGGTCCACCCACCCCCAGTCCTCCCCTTTAAAGGCAACTCCGGTCAGGTAACAATAACAGTGAGATTATTATATGATTATAATAACATTTTCCATCTCTCCTGCTCCCCCAGATATAGACGAGTGTCTGGTAAATAACGGGGGCTGCGACCACTTCTGCAGGAACACTGTGGGGAGCTTCGAATGCAGTTGCCAAAGAGGCTACAAGCTCCTAACCGACGAGCGCAGCTGTCAAGGTAAGATACGCTTTCCTATTCTCCTAGTCACTGCATATGAAGAGTTACAGTTCGTCATTATCGTAAGAACATAGCAAGTTAAGGAACTCTCCCCAAATCTATAATATTATGGGAGGTAGGAAACAGGAGGTAGGAATGTTTGCTCCGACCTCCCATAGAATTATAGATTGATGGGATGAAAAGTTGATTGTAGGGCTTGGTGATTGTTAAAGGACAACTTTAAATGTACTTTTTAAGATTGAGAAGTACCCAGAGCAGGGAGGTCGGATTAATTATTCCTACCACCGAGTATTGTTGCGTTGAGTAGCACAGCACGTACAGCTTCCAGCTGCCAGGTTAGTGTCCAGGACTTTCCTGTTTTAAAGATAGTTTTGAAGCACTGCAGAAGCAGTTTTATTTGTGGCGGCGCTCATTACAGAGATGATATTTGGAGGTGGGAATTGTCGGGATTGTATGACCGGTATTGGTGCGTGAATGGGTCCCACGTGGATCTCTGCGGTCTGTTCTGAAAGGCTCCATGGATTCTCTCCAGTTGCTGTTAATATATTATTTCCATTTATAGATGGCCTAATATAGAAGCATTTTTCCAACCCACCTTAATAATAGCTACAATGGGACATTTCAGGGCGGTGGTAGCTGGATATTAATAACTCCACGACTATAATAGGAATTCGGGATTATACTTGGCATCAGGCAAGACTCCAGCCTTGCAACCCTTGTCGTACGGAGAGCTGACACTCTATTTGTCCTTCACTGAACTCTTTGTGATGTAATACACTTATTTTTAACCCTTATAATGGAGAATACACACACACGCAGTAGATAGCCGCATGTTCTATATGTATGGTGTTTTTTTGCCTTTTATGTGCCTCGTCCAAATATCCATTTCATCTGGGAGTTCTCTAGTGTTTGGCCATTAAATAACCAGTGCCAACACATATCTACGGTTAAAGGGCAAGTCCACCCTCTAAACAAAAAAACTGGCGACTGGTTATCTGCCCACAACCCCAACTGTTATTTTTACCATGTTATTATAATTAATAAATGAATAAATTGTTACTGACTCTGGGGGGGGGGGGCGGCGTGACGTCCGATGATGTCCCTTAGGGGATGGGGCTCGTGTCTAGGTGGTGGAGGGGGTTGGGGGTATTTTTAAGTGATCATTTTTTGGTTTATTTTAAGGGTTGAGGTCTCCTTTAAGCTAATAATTATTATAGCCCACCCCTAGCAAGGTGCCCCATGAATATCTCTTTCCCCAGAGATCAGCTTGGTAGCTGTACTCACTACACCAGGTGGAAGCTGCCATGCATCCCACTGGTCTGAAAGGCAACAATATCCCATATATAACAAGACCAAGCACTTACCATTCTCTCTTGTTTTTAGTGTTTTCTTAATTAACCCTTTCAATGCAGCCGAGCTTCTTACTACCAAAAGTCTCTAATGTTTATTAAACAGATAGAGACACAACACAGGAGATTGTTCACTGCAGCCTGCAGGTATTTTCATTTGTATCGGTTGGATGGGGCGACTCTGACCTATAATAAGCTGCTGGGAGAAACCACAGACAGAATTATTTCTACTGCTAGTTAGACCAATAGGTTTTAATGTTCCAGTGATAGTATTCACCCAATGCAGTGTCCTGTACTCTATCCTCATACTGTAATACCTAAGGGAAACAACATGGCAGCTCCCACCTATATATATATATATAAATATACAGAGAAGGAATGTTCTGTACACACAATAAGCTATACCCTCATACTGTACTGTCTAAGGGAAACAACATGGCAGCTCCCACCTATATATATATATATATAAATATACAGAGAAGGAATGTTCTGTACACACAATAAGCTATACCCTCATACTGTACTGTCTAAGGGAAACAACATGGCAGCTCCCACCTATATATATATATATAAATATACAAAGAAGGAATGTTCTGTACATACAATAAGCTATACCCTCATACTGTACTGTCTAAGGGAAACAACATGGCAGCTCCCACCTTTATATATATATATATATAAATATACAGAGAAGGAATGTTCTGTACACACAATAAGCTATACCCTCATACTGTACTGTCTAAGGGAAACACTATGTCAGCTCCCACCCATATGTATAAATATAAATATACAGAGAAGGAATGTTCTGTACACACAATAAGCTATACCCTCATACTGTACTGTCTAAGGGAAATAATATGGCAGCTCCCACCCATATGTATAAATATACAGATAAGGAATGTTCTGTACACACAATAAGCTATACCCTCATACTGTATTGTCTAAGGGAAAGGGAAACAATATGACAGCTCCCACCCATATGTATAAATATACAGAGAAGGAATGTTCTGTACACACAATAAGCTATACCCTCATACTGTACTGTCTAAGGGAAACAATATGGCAGCTCCCACCCATATGTATAAATATAAATATACAGAGAAGGATTGTTCTGTACATACAATAAGCTATACCCTCATACTGTACTGTCTAAGGGAAACAATATAGCAGCTCCCACCCATATGTATAAATATACAGAGAAGGAATGTTCTGTTGTTATGGACCTAATTAGGTCCTGGAATTATCTGTTCCCTTCCAACCGGGCAACAGATAATCCTTCACAGGTTATGGGAATGCCACCAGGCAAGAAATTACCTGTCTTTGCTAACTGCTAACAGCCGATATAGACACCAGAGTCCAACAGTGTAACAGGATGACACAAGCAAGAAACTATTAACATAGGTCTTACCTGTGTCTCGGAAGTGATCAGTTTCCGTCTGTTCACTGCTGGCTCACTGGAGTCCTGGCATCGGCTGGGGTCAGTCAGAGCCTGATGGCCCACGTTGGGCGCCAATTGTTATGGACTAAACTAAATCCAGGAATTATCTGTTCCCTTCCAAATTGGTTATCAATTGATATAACAGTCTAGACTGGGAAGAAACTATAAAGAACACACTGACACGAGCTGTTCAGTAGGTAAAAAATGTTCCTTCTGATTTTATTGTTAGTTACAACGGGCTATAAGGTTGGGGTGGGGGTTGATTGGCACAATTAGTCTGGCAAGGGTCATTATATTTGCTGATTTAGGCTATTGTAGCTTCTTCTCCAGGAGTCGTCTGTGAAGCATCATACATCACAAATATTTGTCCTTGTGGGGAGAATCCTCTTGTACATTCATCTAGCAGAGCTAAGCGTATGATATCTATGTTTATCAGTTGAGTAGGAAAACAAGAGCTGAGCATATCAAATAATATTGAATCATCAAGGTTAGAAGAATAAAACAACTAAAATATAGTAATGAGACAGTAAAATAACATTTTCTATGTAATTAAAACTAAAGCTTAAAGCGATAGATGTATGGGATATATGTCTCCTTAACACTGTACATACAATAAGCTATACCCTCATACTGTATTGTCTAAGGGAAACAATAGGGCAGCTCCCACCCATATGTATAAATATAAATATACAGAGAAGGAATGTTCTGTACACACAATAAGCTATACCCTCATACTGTACTGTCTAAGGGAAACAATATGGCAGCTCCCACCTGTATGGAAAATATTTTTTTCTGGGCTGGAAGTTAAGCTAGGTTGTCATTCCATGTAAATAAAGTAAACTATAAATATGTATAATTTGTAATTAAATTAAATTCATTTCCTCCGTTGAATTACAATAGAGGTAAGTCGTTTGGATTCTGTATTTCTGTTTGGGGCTCTCTAATAAATAGATTAGGGGCAGCCCCTTCTGAACAAATATTATCGGTGCTAAATGAGGTGTTTCAGTACTAAGCACTTTTTATTTTATTGCATTTTTTCTGGTTACTTACGAAGTAAAAATGTTTCCTTAATGAGCCCCAGAGAACTTTAATCAAAAAAACATTGTCGGGGTTTTATGAGCAAGGGAACGGCTTTTCCAAGAACATAAATTCTAATTTAAGCAAATGAAGTCCAGGGAAATACACTTTCCGTCTCGTACGGAAAAGAAAGAAAGAAAAGGCTCTTTGCTGAGACGTTTAATGAAGTCTTTGAGTAAAAACAGCCCTTGATCATTAAACAATGAAACAAGCTCAACTTAGCCTTGTCTGTGGCCTAATAGGCAGGAACGCAGTAGACACAGTTACTTATTAATAAACACTTTGTCCGTGGCGATATCGGAACAACGTTTTGTGGGCTCTGTATCTCTGCCAGGGTAGTTTAAAGACAGAAATGTACCTGGGGCCTTAAGGGCATGTTTACCCCTTTAAATGGAAAATTTTATATAGCTTAATTACCCCCCAATAGCATTCTATCACGGGCAGCACGGTGGCTCAGTGGTTAGCACTGATGCCTTGCAGTGATGAAGTCCTGAGTTCGATTCCACCCTTGGACACATCTGCAAGGAGTTTGTATGTTCTCCCCCTGCTTGTGTGGGTTTCCTCCGGGAACTCCGGTTTCCCCACATTCATAAAGACATACTGATAGGTTGTATGTGTATATAAAGTGATTAGATTGTAAGCTCTTCGGGGCAGGGCCTGATGTAAATTGAGTAAATAATTGTAAAGCGCTGCGGGAATATGTAGCGCTATATAAGAAATAAAATACATTCATACATTCATTGGCTATGATGTCATCTGTTACATCCATGACTGACAGCTGCTAACTGGAAGAAACAGGAAGCAGAAAGAGACAGCATTTTAGGTTAGTCTTACATCTCTCTGCTTTCTAACCTTTTCTATTTTGTGGTTTTAGGGGTGATAAACAAGTGGATTGCCCATCAAGGTGGTCCTACACATAGTGATATTATCTACCAATCGGGGGTTATAACATTGCTATAAAATGTTTCGTTACGTCCAATAATGAAATCAGACTGATTCGCCATCAGTCTCCCCACGCAAAGCGATTTGCTACATGAACGTTCACCATTAGACTAGAGGATACTCCCGGTCTGGGAAATGCTGTAGATTCTTTGGGGGTCATTTAACAAGAGTCCTGATTGCTTTTGCGGCAAGTTTGTGACAAATTGCGTAAAATTTACAATCGCAACCGCTTAGTGCCTTTCGAAACGATGTATCATTTTTGTGACAAATGTTTAACACCTGCGGGGGACCTGCTCTTGCTTAAAGAGTTGTGGGTGTGCAAAAAAATCCCTATTCAATATCTGCTGCAATATGTTTAGTGAATATGGTTTTTGGGGGCTCAGTGATTCTAAAGTGAGTGACTTGGTGAATGACCCCCATTGTAACAAGTTGTCTATAGCTCAGGACCCTGCAGATCTCATATGTTGGGAGGGTGGAAATTATTTACTAAAAACTCTTTCATCTTTATCAGTAATCGGACTGTTTCATTGGTTATTTATTTCCTCATTAAGGTCTTGCTCCAGACAAATCTCCCTTTTGTGTAAAAAAAGCTCGCTAGGTTGATTGACAGTTTTCTCTTGAATTCAGCTGTACATTTAGACTCTTTGATCAGTTGTAGTAAGGGACGTGCCTAATAGACGAGGTACAAAGGCTTAGGAATTCCAACTAAAGAATACAGAGGGATTTAAACCTGTGTATTGTTTGGTAAACTTTCCAGAGTTGGATTCATTTGACTTCAAAGAGCCAAAATGACTGTTTCTTCTTCTTCGTCGTCTTCATATGGGACGTATAGAGAATTGTATCTTCTAATTAAGATAAAACTTGAAAGCATTTCAGAGACTTAACAGACATTTTTTTTGTGCCTAGACTTTAATGGACATGTGCCCCAGACTTGGTCAACACGGATTATCCATCTTTTGATTACATTCAGCTGTGTCACAGACCCAATCACCTCTGATTACCTGTCTCTTTATTACATTCAGCTGTCGCAGACCTAACCAGCTCTGATTACCTGTCTCTTTATTACATTCAGCTGTCACAGACCTAATCAGCTCTGATTACCTGTCTCTTTATTACATTCAGCTGTCACAGACCTAATCAGCTCTGATTACCTGTCTCTTTATTACATTCAGCTGTGTCACAGTCCTAATCAGCTCTGATTACGTGTCTCTTTATTACATTCAGCTGTGTCACAGACCTAATTAGCTCTGATTACCTGTCTCTTTATTACATTCAGATGTGTCACAGACCTAATCAGCTCTGATTACCTGTCTCTTTATTACATTCAGCTGTGTCACAGACCTAATCACTCCTGATTACTGTCTCTTTATTACATTCAGCTGTGTCACAGACCTAATCAGCTGCTGATTACCTGTCTCTTTATACATTCAGATGTGTCACAGTCCTAATCAGCGCTGATTACCTGTCTCTTTATTACATTCAACTGTGTCACAGACCTAATCAGCGCTGATT